>OY292385.1:17971301-19221301 GCA_958496215.1 Verbena officinalis
AAGAAAATAAAATACAATCCATAAAAAGAAGTTCGTTTAATAATTGCCACGAAATAACGATCTTGCTTCCTGAAATCTGATCTTATCGATCATTCGTCGAAAAGCAATGTTATTGTTGGCTATCCACATCGAATAAAAACTAAACTCTAAACTACCTTATAAGCTTGAGCAACCCTCACCTCATTAGCTAGTGTTTGTGGATGAGTTAGGCTCAAGCACCCTAACTAACATGCTATCAGAGCAGACTGTCTTCTGCAATTAAGTTTTACGCTCTAGGTTGATTTCCGATTGTTCGGGCCTGGGCATGAACCCTCACCTCATTAGCTAGCTTTTGTGTGTGAGTTAAGCTCAAGCACCCTAACTAACATGGTATCAGAGTAGGATGTATCTTGCATTAATAATTTCACGCTCCAGATTATTTCCCGATAATTGGGCCTGGACGTGAGAGAGGCGTGTTGGCTATCCCACATCGAATAAAAACTAAATTCTAAACTACCTTATAAGCTTGATTAACCCTCATCTCATCTGATGTTATCGATCATTCGTCGAAAAGCAATGTTATCAATTATCATCTTATATATTTTGTATTGGAGAAATTCATATGGAATTATGGATGATCCCAAAGATTCGGTATAACTATATATATATATATATATAAATTAGCCATCTTATTTAAAAAATTATAAAAACATCATGAATAATTAAATAAAATTTTATGGCATACAAGATGTATGTATAATAGGCCATAAACACGTTGAAAATGCAACGCTATACCATAATTAATATTATTTAGTAATTTTTCTCTCTTTTCTTATGTTTATTCTTCTTTCTCGTATTATTTATTGATTTGAGTATCAGAGGTGGAACATTGAGAACCTCCCAATGTTCCATTATTACAAGTTTTCAGAAAAAGGAGACGAAACACACTCAAGGATTCCTAAAAGTAATATAGCTAATGTCATGATGTGAGATGAATTGATATCCATGCATTAGATTTCATGAGATGTGGGCAGAGTTTAGATCATGATTCATGACCAATCTCTATCATTTTATTTTTCTATGATATATGCATATGCATACGATATATACATAATATAGCTAAATAAGTGTTACTTTATTTCTTTCTTAAGCAAAACCAAAATATTATGAAGATATGACTACATTGTGTGGCTTTCAAAGTAGTGTCGTCAATTATATATGATGCAAGAACACATCTAAAATTTTTATCGTGATATGCTGTATTATGTTTGGCACCTATGTATGATATTTTTCTAATGAAAAATATTGAAACAAATTTGTAGCGCGCCATAGATGTCTATATCGTGTCGTGTCATGTCCATGTTGCTGTGTATATCACAGATCAGTGGTCAACAGTTTATACTTTGTTGAGCATTTTTCCCTCTTGCTTTTTTTAACAGCCCGTTTGCAGTTTGCACACAATTTGTAGAGTTAATTTTTTATTTTTTTTTGGTACAAAAAATATATAGAGTTAATGTTAAAGTGTTTGAACTTGAATTTTCATGAAACAATAAGGTCAAGCATAGTCTACTTATAATTAAACCCCAAATAAAGACTGGTGTTTTAATTAATTATAAGTTTTGGCGACTTTGGACACCTTGGCCTATGCATGTGTGTCGTAGTACTTTTAACATCCAAAACTTTTGATCACAAAATTTTAAGTTAGAACATGTGCCCAAAACCAAAAGCTAGCCAAAAATCACGAGTACCTCTCATAACATCCAGCGAGGAAAGCCAAGAGAAAGTCCAGCTGCAAGTACTAATATTATTAATCAGGATAATGATATTTTGTTATTTCAAACTATTACGATTTTAGCACTTCGCCATCTAATGTTTCTTTTTACAAAAATTGTTTTCTGTACTACATAAATTTTGCAATTTGCCATCTTCGATGGAATTTTCTGTAGAATATTATGTCGGAAAATTGCATCGTGGCATATGAGAAACATAGATCCAAGTTATATTACTCTCCTCAACGTCTCGAAAATAAACCCCTCAATCAATTTCAGAAAAACTTACGATTCTTATGATCACTCATTTGATAGATATTTTTTAAAAACAACATTGTGAATGTTAAAAAAGAGAAACAATTAGATCAAAGGGAATAACTTAGGCCTTAGCTTCTTTTAGAACAAATGAGAGAAAAAATGATAAGTTACTGTCTATTAATGGACGGTGAACAGTTAAAGGTCATCGATCGATCCCATTCTCACCTTAGAATCCTGAAATGATCTAAACATGCTATTATATATGTATTCACTTGATGTGACCTAAAAATAAAATTATCTTTTGACTTGTATATACTGTGTCATTATCCTAATTCATATCTGATATTTATTATATGATTTTAGGCTCTCTAAGTTTTGCAGTGTAACAAATCACTATAAAACACGGACACGATACAATATGGATATAGAGACACAACTTTTTTTTTAATATTTTATACTAGAGAAATGTCCGACACCATGTCGGACACGATATGGCATGCATGGTAGAATTTTTAGAAACATCTGTGCATCGTAGACAGAACATTAATTTCTAGATCTTTTACTTCCTTCATGCATATACTAATACCTACATATGTGGGAGTACAAACGAATTGAGTCGAACTCAAGCTTGATATGCGTTAGGCTCACACTTGAGCCCGATACGAGCTCAGCATTTTAAGCTCGACGAAAGCTCGAACTCGAATTTAGGATATAGTATCTAAAGATTTTAGAATGTAAAAATCTATTTTTCTGCATATATACACACACATCCGTAAGATTTTCGATTGGAAGTATGACTACGCATGCAACGATTGAAATTATTCTGAAGTACTTTAAGAACGATAAAAATGTCGCATAACTAAGACTATTAAGAGATAACCGAAAATTGGTTACTTTTATTTATTTTGCCATACTAAAAACTTAATTAATTAAACGAACTATAAAAAGGACCAATAAATAAATTATAAAATAATATTGTACTGTATTAAATAAACTAATAATTTTAATCAGTTAAATAATAAAGCACAAAAAAGTATAAGAGTTATGGTAAATTCTTCTACTGAAAAATAAATTAATAATGGGCCTCCTTTTTGGTCCATTCAAATGTTGGGCTTATTATGTTTTAGCACGAAACTGGGCTTATACGCAAGTATCTTAAAATAACATATTAAAAACGTTAAATTATTTTTAGTAGCGAAAATGTAACGAAATCTTGATTTTAATTGTAATAACTAATAACTAGAAAAACATTAAAAGAAAAAATTATTTATCCTTTTTAACTTCTAGATTACACATGCATAAAACAATTAATATTCTAATACGATTTATATGTAACATTTCTGATCAAGACTCGTATCACAAAATCTAAGTTACATTTATGTAATCACATTTAAAAAATTATTATGATCCTATTATAATATCTGAGTAAAATTTCCAAAACTACATTAAGTAAATAATTATGCTTGTGGTTCATATTTCTCTACATATATTTTCTTAACTAAGAATTAAGAAATAGTATATATATAATAATATATTTTTTTAAACAAAATTATAAAAAAAAAAAAAATAGAAAAAACTAGTAGTTTTAACTTTGTGAAGGGTTTTAGCTTCTCCGACCTTCTTACTCCAAAACCCTTGCAACTCAAATCGAACCGACTTTCATGGAGTCTTATATACTCTTACCCAATTGATCGCCTGAGCCCCTCATTCTTCGCGGATTTTCCTCTCTACACCTGAAGATGAAACCCATTTCTCCAAGACCCATTTTTACTCTCTCCCTTTTCACAACAGCAAACCAAAAGATAATAAAAAAAGCGCGTTTTCTAGCTTTCTCTACTCAAACCCACCAAAGCCCAGTCTTTCGCCGTCACGAGGAGGAGAGCCGTGGTGTGCGGGTGTCTGTGTGGTGGGATTTCGAGAACTGTAATTTGCCGGTAAACACAAATGTATTCACGGTGGGGCAGTGCATTGCCAATGCTGTCAGAGCCAATGGGATTAAGGGTCCTATTCAGATTACGGCTTTTGGGGACGTAATGCAGATTTCTAGGAGCAATCAAGAGGCTCTTTCTTCTAGTGGAATCAATCTCACCCATGTTCCTGCTGGTAGGTTTGTTTTTTCGTTTGGTGTTTCGTTATTGGATTTGAATTTCTTTTTGTTAATGTTTTTTTCTTGTGGGTCTTGATGTATCTGTGTAAATTTTCCTGCTTTAATTGGTGGGAATTATTGTTTGGGGGGATGATCATGGGTGATTGTTGCTACTAGCTGCTATATATTCTGGCACTTAATTAGGGACAGTGAAAAACTGATTGAGAATGTGCTCGAGACTCGAGAGATGAGTATATATTATGTAAGGTTTGAAGACGGTGTAACTTACAAATTTTCAAATTTTCATGTTTATATGTGATTAAGCGTTGTAGAGATTATTGCCAAAATATGTTTACTAATAACTCCTAATCAAGACATTCTTGTAATTTTTCTCGTCTTGGTTTTCTTTATTCAATTCGATAAATCTTTTTCAGCACAAGACGTTTTGCTTTCATCAAAGCTTGAATGCCATATATATTCGATAATCAAGAGTTTAAGATTTAATTTCTCAACTGAATCTTTTTTTTTTTTTAAATATTCAGGTGGCAAGAACAGTGCCGACATATCTCTTCTTGTGGATTTAATGTTTTGGGTATCCCAAAACCCTCCACCAGCCCACGTTTTCTTAATATCTGGTGATCGGGATTTTGCCAACATATTACACCGGTTACGTAGGAACAATTATAATATTTTACTTGCAAGTCCTGATTCTGCCCCTAGTGTTTTATGCAGTTCAGCAACTATAATGTGGCAATGGAGTTCTTTGCTGAAGGGAGAGAATCTCACAGGCAAGTGTGACTGCAAATTAAGATTATAAACCACCTTTTCATGAAATTTGAATTGTATATGGTTTTCTTGAGTTTCTTAAGTTATGAATGGAAAATTATTTTAGCCATGAATTGGCCATAAGTTTATGAATGATTATTTAATTATGTATATTGAAAGAGATGTAATTAATATCATTAATAATGAAAGTACTATGTTACGGAGGGTGATTGTAAAAAGAATATTTAATTGTATATTTTCTCTTTTTCAGCAATGATATTTCATATATTTATATACTGATTGCTTATTCTGGAGTCTTCTTTGCTCACAGGAAAGCTCTTCAACCAGCCCCCAGACGGCCCCTATAATTCTTGGTATGGCCATTATAAAGCTCCTCTTGAGGACCCATTTGCAATTACAGAATTTCCTGTTGATGAATTATCAGCATCATCTGAGTTTGCCACAGATGCTAAGCTTCGCCCAATTCCTAAGGCTGTTATGAATCATATCGCAAAGATTCTTGGCTCATCTCCAAACGGGATTCCAATCACGATTCTTCGTGCTGAATTGGATAAGAGCCATTTAGTGATAGATAAAGATTTGTATGGATATAAGAAGTTCTCTCGTTTTCTTTTGGCCATGCCTCATATTTTGAAGCTTCAGTATGTAAGTGATGGTCAATATATTGTTCGTGGGGTGAATGGTAAATTTCTTGATGAGTCTAGTAATGGAGAATCGGAGATCAGGTTTAGTGAGTGTGTAAGTGAGAAGGAGAAGTCAATTGTGGCTCCAGTTCAAGAACCAAAAGTCAAAGCTTGTGGTGCAAATTTGCAAGATTTGAGTAAAGAAGAGAAACGAAAAGAGCCAAAAAGAAATGGGGTCGAGAAAAGTGAGAAGGTGAAACTGAAGGAGCCGTCAAAGAGAGTCGAGGTGGCTTCTCCTATTGTTGAAAACAAAAAAATATCTGAGGAAAAAAATAAAAATCAACTTCTCATTCCCGATGAGCATCAATCCGATTCTGGATTTGGGATTCTTAAAAGAATATGGATGAAGCTGTTTGGAAGTGGAGATACTAATCAGGAAAAATCGAGTGGAAATGATGGTGTTGATGAGAAATCTGCTAAATTTGTGAGTCCTGCTTTGTTTTCGCCTTCCAGTCATGAGGCTATGATGTATGAGAAAAATGCGAGGTGTGATGATAAGGCAGCTAATTTATCTGGTGGTTTTAATCGGGCCTTAAGCTGGTTTAAGTTTTGGAGTTCTTCCGAGTTTGATGATAAAGAAGAAAAAAATGGTGAAATTTTACATCAGGAGAAAGTTAGTCCAATTTTTTCAAGTGAATCCTTTTGGAATGAAATGGAGTCCTTCATTGACACATCTGAAGGTCAAGCTGCTTTTTTGCAGGCCAGAACAAGGTACTTTTTTTCACTACTCTTATCATGTAATTTGAAGCTTATAAGTGCTGAAATCTTATTTTAGAAATATCTTTGAGATAAGAAGATTGTTTGGATAAAATAAGATTTGGCAACTTACAAGATTTTGTGGAACTTATATCCGCATATGTTGTACTTGTATTTGGTGAAATTGAGAACTTATGGGATATTTTGAAGTGTTGCGTAAAGTTTCTATGGACGAGCTTATAAAATTAGATCATGAGAAACTTGGTTTTGACCATATTAATACATAGTTTGTGATTACCAACTGGTCTTATTTTACCCTAACATTCTGAGATTTTATTTCAAAATTACTATCTAGTATCTCATAAGCTCCGAAAACATCTTTAAGAGTTTATAAGATATTTTCAGTAAACTTTTGGCCAAGCACCGTCCAAGTCTAGAAATGATGTGAAAGGATGTGGTAAAATTCTTATGATAAAAAGATATGAGATTACAGAAATTTAAAGGATATTAGTTTCCCTTTCAGTTTGTTTATTAAAACAACAAACAAATTGTAAGATTTTCAAAAATAAGTGGAGGAGTTGGAGAACATCTTATTTTTGGAGCTTATTAAAAAATTTACCAAACACGTAAAGAACTTATAAACATTCGAAAATTTATAAGCTGTTTTATGGAACTTACAAGCTCTTTTCTTATGAGCTGTTTTAAGGAACTTATTTACACTTTATTATTACATGCCAACTATCTTAAAATTTTGAAATCTCACACCCGGGGTTTATTCTTTGGTCGTATTAATTATACAGTTACCATTAATTACTTGTTATAAGTTCGTGATTTTATTTTTATCCAAAAACTTGATCCAAGAACTTTGAGATGATATTTTTAATCTCATTTCAAAACAGGGAGCAGTTAGTGCAAAATTTACTGAAACACGGCCCTCCGGTTCTGAGACCTCTTCCCCAAAGCGATCTTCTTCACCTTATCAACTTATTAATCTCCGACAAGAAATGGGTCGAGGTATTAAATTCGCAGCCATTTCCATTCCAGCTGACCCGAGCCGTTCCCAAAGATCCACATACCAATACTCCAAACGGGTTGCATCATATCTTCTCAAATTTACATGGACCAGGAGAGAAAAAACACCAGAACCCTCCTCATGCAGGAGTCACACAGCCCGTTTCTTCTCTTAGAAGTTCCTCAGGCAAGCCAAGAAACGAGATTTTGGTAGATTGTCAGAAACTCATTGATCATATTATCAAGGAACATCCAGAAGGGTTCAACATCGGATCGTTTAGGAAACTATTCATCGAAAAAAACGGTTACCCTCTCGATTTACAAAAGCTTGGGTATGAAAAATTGGTGAATCTTTTGCATATCATGCCCGGAGCGAGAGTTGAGTCGAATTTAATTTTTCCAGCTGACCGATTCAAGAGTCTAGATGTTTGGAACAGTGACAGTGAAAGAGAAAAATCCGATGAAAGTGACTCTACTTGGGACGAGCTCGGTCCCGTTGACAAACCCAAACCGAATAAAGAGATGGATCCTACAAAAGCCCGAATGGGAAAAAATGGGCCGAAGGTTCTTGATTATGAGCCTTTGGAGATAAATGATTCTTCTGATTCAGAAGAAGAAGGCATTAGATCAGAAAAGGATGCAAATTCGAGTCTGAAGAATGAAGAAGAAAGCTCTTTAATGCAGATTCTTGATTCGTGGTACAGCAGCAAAGGAGGTAATAATGGAGAAACGACAGATGGGTCGTCGGGATTGGGCCTGGGCACAGAAACCAAGAATGAGTATCTGGGCCCAATAAGCTCGATAAAGAAGCAGAAGCATGTTAAGAGCTATTCATTTGTGACGGAAGCGCAAAAAGTTGAAAGTGGCGATAGAATTGTTGATGGCATATTGGGTAGCCTTAAGAAGTCGGCTGAGCCGAAGATGCCGAGCTGAGTCTATATATATACGAGGCAGAAAAATGGCGTAGGGTTACATTAGCTTTATAATTTAAATTGCATTTTTTAGCTGGCATTATTACTTTTGATAAGTTTCTAGTGGATTAATGGCAGCATTCATGCAGTAGTAAACAGTAGATGAGAGGATAGTTGTAGCAGAAAAGCTTTGAAATCAAATTGTAAAGTTCGATATTACAGTGACTGGCATTTATATATCTTTTGTGGGAAATAGAAGTGGATATTTCTGATTGTATTTTCAAGTTTCGTGCTTTTGCTTTTTTTTAAGCATTCGGGAGCGTTAAGAAAATCAAATTCTGCTTAAATTCAGAAATACGTTAGAAGCTAAAATCACCTAAATAGCAAACTTTTAGCTTCAGCTTCTAGCTTTTAGGTTATTTAATTTAGCTTTTCTAAAAGCAATTGTTCCTTGCAATCACTCCCTGTAAATCAGAATTTGTTTACCAAGCTTGAAAATGACTCCTCCTGAGCTTCTTTAAAATACATAGAGTGTCGGACACGATGTCAGACACGACACGACATGATAAGATAGAATTTTTAGGAGTGTCTGTGTATGATAAGATATTCACTATAAATGTAAATATCACAGTCACTATCATGGGAAATTTAAATGTTATGTCACTATAATGTGATGATTGATTTATAAGAAAGAGAATTAAATAAATAAACTTAAGTGACTTAGGGAAATTTAAATTTATTAAATAAATAAAGAGGATATTGGAAAAAGATGAGGTAGAGAATCAAAGTTCTATTTCATAAGATACCCTAACAGTACATTATTTATGCTGGAATTTATACCTTTTACTGAAATGCGTAAATTTGGCAACATTCCATGTCCCTTTTCGTCAAACACAAAATGAAGAAATAAAAAATAAAGAAATAATAAATACTTTTTGTCCCCCTCTTTCCGCCTCTGTCTCTGATCAGACCAAAAATTATCAGATCTGATTCTCATTTCAGTACACAGAAAAATATAGGGATTCCAGTACGGCGTCGTTTCCAGGTGCTATCCCCAAATTCATCAGATCCGCTGATGTAAACGTACAGCTATCTCACTAATTTGTCCTGAATTTTGTTTTTTTTTTTTCTTCCCAATTACGGTAAAAATAAAGAATTGGGAGGAAAGTATTTTTGTTTTTTTGTTTTTTTCCTTTTCTGTTTTTGCCATGGATTCGGAAGAAATTCGGGCGATTCTATCGAGATCGAGAGTTGGAATATGGGAGCTGATTGAGGCGGCGATTAGAGTCGCCGGCTCGGACTACGGCGAGGAGTTGCGCCGCCGGAGAGATGGAATCGTGGAGTCGCTCTACGCACCCGCAGGACAGCTGTGTCGGAACTGCGGCGGTGACGACGTCGATCAGGACGACCGTTTATATAATCGGAGTAATAATATTAATAATACTGGAGATGATGATATTGATCATAAGAATAATAACCACGATAGGAATAAGAAAGTTAAAATTGAAGATGATGACGATGATGATGATGATAAAAATAATAGGAATTTAAATGAGAATTTTAGTAAGAGTCCGTTGACTCCGGAGTCAAATCATCGGAACTTTAGTGGCGGTGGAGAAGAGGAAGAGGAGGATGTGGATCCTTATGGTGGGTTGTTTGATGATGAACAGACCACAATTCTTAGCATCAAGGAGCAGCTTGAGGATCCACAGCAGGTTTTGTTCTATTTCTACCTTTAATTGGATGCTTCTAATTTAGGTTTCTTGAGTAGCTTTATAATTCTTCCTTTTAAACTTTTTCATGGGTGTTACTGTTTAGAGTGAAGATGCCGTGGTGGAATTGCTGCAAACTTTGGCAGATATGGATATCACGTTCCAAGCTCTGAAGGTGAAAAATATGTCTCTTTATCCTTTTGAAGAAATGATTCAAGGAGTATTCATCACGAATTATTGTATATATACATATTTGTGGAACTAACTGAGTTCTTTATGCAGGAAACTGATATAGGAAGACATGTGAATAGACTGAGGAAGCATCCATCGGAAGAAGTTCGCAGATTGGTGAAGCAGCTTGTCAGGTTTTTAGCTCCCTGACCCAAAAAGAAATATAGTTTTTGAAGATGTTGAACGTTTGTCATGTGAATTTTATCCATGAATTTGATCAATATGTTACCTCTGTTTTGGTTTTTTTGGTAATTCGTTTTTATTGTAGAAAATGGAAAGAAACTGTGGACGAATGGGTTAAGGTGAACCAACCACAAGCAGCTTCGAACCTTGTTGGTAATCTTTCTAAATTTGGAATTTTGTCTATAGTAGTGTCCCTAAATGTGCTAGCTAAATGGTAGCTTCTTTCAACGAGAATGAATAATTTGAAAGTTAAAGAAGAGATTCATTTGTTAATATTGGTGGTTATGGTGGTGGCAGCTGATGTGGACTCACCTCAGCAGAGCATACCCAAATATCAACAAAATGGCCATCACCAGGTGAATTGAAAGTTGTTCTAGTCTGTTAGTTTACAGGGTTTAAAAAAAAAAAGAAACAGAAAAAGAAAGAAAGATCGAGATCTTAAAAGAAAATTGGCTTTGAAATACCGATACTGGATTCCTGAACAAAGAAAGATCAAAGAGCTTAAAAGAAAATTGGCTTTGAAATACCGATACTGGATTCCTGAACTTTCGGTTTTTGCAGGTTCCAGATTTTGGATACTCTCCAAATCCTCGGAGTGAGTGTAGAATCTGATTTTGAATTCTTTGCTGTTAACTGTATGGCTGTGTTTGTCCTTGATAATGACATTGTTCATTTTCTGGTTTCCTTTGTTAGACGGGAGTTTGAGTGCAGAAAGGAATTATGCAGATTATGAAACAAAACCAAAACCGCTTCCATCTGCACATCGAAGAGAAGCTCCTTCAAGACCACCACAATCAGTTCCTAAATCTGTTTCAGCTCCTCCTCCCAATGTACTGACTACTGAGCTGCGAAACCTTTTAATGCATAATTCTTGTTCTGAGGGCTTTTGTTTCCATATACGATTTATGTTTACTTTAAAAGGTTGAGCTTGAATTGAAGTATCTGAGAGATAAGGATTTCAAATGCTTATGGCCTTGATATGTATGTCTAATATACTGAAGCTGATAATTAAACACGCCCTATGTAATGTGTATATTTGTTCAGATTTCTAATTGACCTATTTATGAAAACTGAGTTTGTAAATGTAGGCTGAATGTGATTGGAAAATGTCTTTAACCGGTGAAATTTGATTTTGCAGAGAGCACCTAAGAAGGAGCCTGTTGTAGACGATGAAAGGCTGAATTCAGCCAGAAAGCGGCTTCAGGAAAACTACCAAGAAGCTCAGAATGGTCTGATATTTCAAATTTTGGTATCTGTTACAGTAATAGATTTTGCAGTAGTAGAAGTGTATATTGATGGGCTTTGGTTTCTTTGTGCTTTTGTGAAGCCAAAAAGCAAAGGACAATTCAGGTGATGGATATTCACGAGATTCCCAAACCGAAGAATGGCTTCTTTGCCAAGAAAGGCGGCTTCCAAGGAAGGCACCATCGGTGATTCGTCATTTTCTTTTTCTTTTTAAATTTTCGTTTTTCCTTTTTTGGGTTGGGGTGGGTGGGCAGGGGAGGGATGGGGCCGGGTTGGGGTGTATCATATTATTGCAAGCAACATGATATTTCTGTTTAAGGGGCTGACCAATAAGTAGCTGGTTTAGCTCCTTGTTACATTTTGTCTTAACCATAAACCAAGAAACTAATTTCAGTTCATGATTTCAGTTTATACTTGTAATTGCTCTAGCTGACAGAAATATCATGTGCATTGAGTATGATATTATTAGCACAGTTATCTCCTGAGCTTGATGGGGTATATGGGGTTCAGTTAAATTTCAAGCAAGCAAGTATATGAACTTCAGACAACCACTTCTTTTGACAAATAATAATAATGGTTAATTGTGTCGAGCACCCCACTATTTGTCAACCCCAAATACAAGTTTCATCTCGATTGGAACTTGTTTCAGCTTCCTTTCTGCATTTTTTATGATATTAAAACCCTAAGCTTTGTCGGCATCTTTTTCGATTTTCGACTTCTCACTCACTACATTATTTTTCAAACCCTCTTAACCATAGCTACCCATCTAACACGTCACAAGATATCCCATCAGTGTTCGCCTTAATCCAATGAAATACTCCATCCTATTTTTGCACTTGGGTACCATCGGTGCAAACTTATCAAACATTAAACACTGAACTGTTAAAAAAACAGGTAGGGTACAAAGTGCTGAAATCCTCAAAAAATGGAAGGCTTGAATAATAAAAGGCAAAATTTTTAGCATGAACATATGTTGCATTTTGGTACCCAATGTCAGTTGCTTTGATGAGATGATTCACTAAATCTGGATTCAACCCCTCTTTTCTGGGCCTTGAATATTAAGCCCAATCTGTGGTTTTGTCATACAATAAGATCCAATTTGTTTGGACTCGTTAGGTTTGGCCCATCATCTTGAGTTAGGCCGAACGTGTCTAGGTTTATGGATGGATTCAGTCAACGAAAGTCCATCAAACTCAATCAATATTAACAAGATGTTGTGATCGCTTAGACATGGTTGATTTTGTAAGAAAATAAAGTAGGTTTCTCAATGTACCATGCCTTTCTTGATTGAACTAAGGTGATTTCCGACTAGTTTTCCCTCATTTTTTGGGGAAGAGACGGAGCTGAGTTGAATGAGATGATTCACTAGATCTTTTACAAGTATAAGGTTTAGGTTCAAATTCTAATGAGCAAATTGTAAATTGTAATTGAAAGAGTTGTCCCCAATTCAATTATTACCCTAGTCGAGCCCGGAAAGAGACCGAGTGGGACCAAAAAAATATATGTTGTATTTTGGTGGTTCCTTTTGTCCAAATATTAACATGTTTTTCGTTTCTTGCTGTCTCGTGAAACTTCTACTTTTACTGTTGTTCTTGTGAATTATTGGAAGGATTAATTCTCAGAAAAATGTAATAGACTTACAAGCTAGTTTAAATTAGCCAAAGTGCAATATATAATGTGGATTTTTGTCCCATTCAAGAGTATATGTTAATTGCTTTTCGGATTTAGCCTTATTTAGCATTAATGTAGACAAAAATTTTAGGTAACAGCAGGTGTCAAATATTTGCCAAGTAGAGGATATCTCAAAATGTCACGGGCCTAACAAAACATCAATTGAATAATAATGAACTTTTTATTATCAATATCGATCAAATGTTGCTACAATTATACTACGACAAGAAGATCATTAAAGTAATTAATTCAATATTATATAAACATCAGCAAATGTGCCTCGACAATCTCGTGATTCATTCATAATTTAAACTAAACAACTTTTTACTTTTTTGTTTGAATTATGAGGACTTTACTACATCATTCAAATGCAATATGTTTCCACGAGAAAAAGAGACATAATTCATATTTCATATTCACCAACTCGATACGGATACGATGACATGATTTTTTTTCGATATTTATTACTACAAAGGCATTCGGACAAGATATCCGATACCACACCACACGGAACAATGCTTTTTTAGAAGTTTCCATGCATTAGAGGTGATATGTAATAAAAACAATTAGATGATTAAAGGGTAAATTTGTAATTTTAATTCTTTTAACTTGGCACACATTGACATTTCATAATTATACCAATAATTTGTCAATTAGCAATTTTAGCCAATAACTACGAATTTGTGGCAATTTAAGCTAATTTTACCTCCAAATTATTTTCCGGAGCCTGATAACGATAACAATTTTTGCCTTAATTAAGAGCAATATTATAGTAGGCGATTAGGTGGCAATCAGACAATATCTAGGGTTTAATTCAAATCATCAACCTCTATAAATCTGTACAAATCTTCCTACAACCTGAAATCAACTTCAAGAAATCATGATGTCTTGTACAAGCTGCCTTTTGGGTTCTTTGATTTCAATATTTCTTTTGTTTAAATTTTACAGGGTCGAGGGGTGGGGACCTATTGATCCCACAATAGGGTTCATTTGTCTGCCATTGAATGAATCAAATATTGTGATTCAAAAGCCATATAATGTGCCTGTAAATCAGAGATATAGCTTCAAGAATGGTGTTCATAAACTGTGGGTTTTCAAGACAGATCTGCCTCATTCTCCCATTAGTAAAACCAGTCCCCGTACTGAGATACGTATACATGTAAGTTTTTTGAATGGTAGAATTAAATACTTTTTACTATTCGTTTAAGTGCATTACACAAATAAGTTTTTGGGAAATTACTAAAATCCCATGAGATTACCTAAAAAAATCCAAAACACCACTGTAACTTTAAAATCTTACAAATAATCCCCCTAAAAATGCAAAAAAATCTTGAAACCTTACAAATACCCCCCCTGAAAAACCTTAATTTTACTCTCCACAGGGGTATAAATGTAAGGTTTCAAGGTTTCAGGGTATTTTTTATAAATAACGTAAACCATGGGGGTTTGGGTAATTGCCCCTAAGTTTTTGGTATAGTGAATACCTAGCGAAAATTTTCATTTTACACATAAAAAATCTGAGTAAGCCAGACCAATTATATAATGATGATACTTAAAAATGAGGAAAATTATGCCCTCATATGCAAATTAACAAATGTATCATCAAGATATTTTACTAGCTAGAAAGTTAAATAGACTACGAAACAAATAATCAAAACATAGACATAGGTCGATAAGTAATATGTTTGAAAAACATAAGAAGCCAAATATAAGCCAAATTTTGATTATAAATTTATAATGCCTATTTACAAATCAAACTATAAAAATATACTACTCCATGTCTCCATCAAAGCATATTTTTAGGCTATAAAACTAAGTGTTCAATCTAAATATCATCCAATCTTTAACTACTTCTCTAAAGGCAAGAAAATGAAAGCCCTCGTTCACTTTGTTCTTTTCACCATTGCATTTTCACTTCCCACACACATAGCTAGAGAATTGCCATTTGATCCAAGTCATGGATTCAAAGAACTCCCTTTTAATGAATCTTTTTACCATATCCAAAAGCCATTCAATTTACCTGTCGACCATCGCTACACCTTCATCAATGGAGTTCACAAGCTTCGAGTGTTTTCAAACGACAAACCTTTGTCTAAACATAGTCCCACCAAGCCTCGGACTGAAATCATAATCAACGTATATACCAGGATCTTAATCTGAATTTCCATTTTTCTCATTTTTTTGCTATATCGATTTTATTATGTGACGAAAGATCTGAACTGTTAATACTTTAATATTAGGGCCAGTAACGAAAACCCCCCTGAGGATTACGACATTTACGAAAAATACCCTGAAATCTTGTAACCTTGCACTAACCCCCATGCATGAGGGGGGTATTTATAAGGTTTTCCAGGGGGTATTATGTATACATTTTTATGTTTCAAATGGGGTATTTGTAAGTTTTCATCTGCACAGTTTCAGGGTGTTTTGCCTCAAAAAAACTAATATCTAAGTTTTTTTTTTTGGTAATTATCCCTTATTTGTGTAGGGTTAAGAGATTACTGATCATTTCTATTTTTCTCAAGTTTCTTACTATATGATAGCGTTATTGTGTGACAGTCCAGAAGATCTGAACTGTTAATACAGCTTTAACAAATATTTTTGCAGGGTTACGACTATTCTTCTGGGGTGTGGCAGTTTGTGGCCTACGGATACGTGCCACATGGCACGTCGGGCGTATGTGTGATGCAAGTATTTGGAGCCAGCCCACCTCACGCCACGACCCTAATGCTTAGAGTGTACAACGGCTCACTCATGTACTATAGAGCCGCAATTATTGAGCCTAACATATATAATAGATGGTTCAGATTAAACGTGATTCATGATGTTGAAGCTAGCAAGGTCAAAGTTTTCATTGATGGAGTTCTCAAATATGTAGCACCTAGTAGAGGAGGCGCATCTCATTACTTCAAGTGTGGTGTCTATGCTCAGAACGACGATTCTCACTACATGGAATCACGTTGGAAGAAGATTAGGGTTTCTAAACTAATGTGACTAGATTAAGGTGACGAATTTGCCTTTCTTTTGTCTTCGATTTCAATAAATTGGTAACATGTTACATGTGTTCTTCTTTTACTATGGGTAATATGCATATATATCCCTCATATATGTTAGGAAAAATTACACTTGGGTCCCATCTTTTGGGGTATTTACATCTAGGTCCAGAAGAATCAATTTATTATATATTAGTCCAATTTTTTGTTGACCGTTAGTTAAACTTAACATTTCCGTTAAAAATTTAAAAAAAAAAGAAAAAAATTATGAAAGGACTAAATTACCCTTTGGACTGCATTGTAAAATTGTCAAACTATAAGGACCTAAATGTAAAATATCTCGCTGCCACCACCGTTGCCGGAGCCACCACCCAGGTGGTCAACACCTTATACCACAATGATCCTCTTGTCGAGCCCATCATATCCCCCAAGTCCGTTTTCCTATTGGACAACCACACCGGATTTAATTTCAATTCAAATTTTCGGATTTTACCCTAAAACCCTAGAAATTTCAATTCAAAATTAACGACGATTCGTTCGTCGAATTTCCGATCCGGCTTCACCAATGGCTTACCCATGAAGAGTAGATCGAAAACCACTCTCTGGTCGCCAGAGTTCGTCACCGAAAACATAGCGCCGCCACCTCCGCCGTCCGAGAACTTTTCGCCTCCACAACTCAACCTTCAATAAGAACGAAGGGTCGAGACCACCACCTCATTTCGTCAAGGGCTTCCAGATCTTGGTGGTCACTGCCCTCGTCGCTGGCCAGAAATTCGTTCGCCGCTCCTCCGCCGTGTGCCACCTTTGGGCGCCGTATCTCCGCCGTCAGACATCTCCTGGCCGTGCGACCACCACAGCACAACCATTCGACTCATCGTCCCAAGGGCTTCCAAACCCTGGTGGTGCTCGTTCATGCCTCCTACCGGAAATGACGTGCTCCACCACGCCGCCGCCATGACTTCTTCGCGAGGAATTTTACATTTAGGTCCTTATAATTTGACAATTTTACAATGCAGTTCAAAGGGTAATTTAGTCCTTTCATAATTTTTTTTCTTTTTTTTTTTAAATTTTAACGGAAATGTTAAGTTTGACTAACGGTCAATGAAAAATTGGACTAATATGTCATAAATCGATTCTTTTGGACCTAGTGTAAATACCCCAAAATATGGGGACCTATGTGTAATTTTTCCTATATGTTATGAATTCATCAATAATTATCAAGGCATCTCACCCCATATATATATATATATATATATATATATATATATCTCATGACGCACTCACAATGCCCCGCGGATTGTGTCGTTCAAAGTGCTAAGCTCTAGGATTGCATCCTCAATATCAATTGGTTAGGCGTGATCAATTAATGGACTTCATCTAACCTATCACATCAGAATACTTTTTGCTGTCAGAGTAGTCTATGCATTAGATGCCTATCGTATGAACAACGACGTAACGGGTAAAAACTTGCCAGAAGCATGCATTTAACGGGTTGAGTGGTGGAGGTCAATAAATTGCATTAATTACACTTCCAGAATATATAAATACGTCCAATATTTACTATGCTTGCTTTCGTGCGTTTATTCTCGACCTCTGCTTTTCAACTTCGATCACTGAAAAGATATATATTGACATATATATTTTACACCGTACCGGAGACTATCAAACTAGTTCACGAGTGCAGATTATCTTATATATTGCAGGTCTCAATCCCTTCATTATAAAGTTAATTACTGAATGAATTATGAAATATTGAATCAAAACTGAAGTCTGAAAATAGTACTGAACTTACCGTAGGAATCCTGTTCATTTAGACATTTACCTTAAAGTTACTAGCTAGCTATACTCCTAATTTTGTAAATTATATTTAAACAACGTGACTATAAATTTATCAATTCAAGCACAACCTTAAATTACCTGTTTATAACCAAATCATCAATATCAAGATTAGGGAGTTTACCATTCTTTTTTAAGCTCATCCCAAGAAATAAACTAAATATTGATACATAACTCAATTAGTACCACTAAGCAATTGTACCAATACTTAGAAAAAAAAAGGACGACATCCGGAAGAGTAACAGGATGCGTTTAAATTATATATGTAAACTGATCATATATATATATATATATATATATATATATATATATATATGAATATTACTTCTCTCCATTCGCATCAACCATAAATATCCATATCCTCAACCAAGTTAACAGCCGGAGGTAACCCTAACGCGCTTGGAACTGGCCCAAGAAAGGCAGCTTTTGAGCCGGCAACCTTACAAACACCCTTATTAATACCCTTCAATATTTTGTCTGCTATACGTGAAAGGAATTTCGGGAGCGCGCAGGTGGGGAGTTCGATGATGAGCTGGCAACAATGGGAAGGCACATTTTTTGGGTGAGAAGTAACTTCGTGCAAGCATGGAAACAGTTTGGTGACGATTGTAGCTCCGCATCTCGCAACACCTAATTGCTGGCCTTCTTCGACGCGAAGGCTGATATAACTAAATCCTGGATTCAGTGGTAGTGATGCGAATTCCCTGCTGGATGATGAGAGTGAAATGGATATTATACAGGTGATCATCATTGTGAGCAAGAAAAATGCACCCTTTGTGATTATAGCCATTTTTATGGGATATTGTTTATTGAGGAGAAGGGTTCAATTTATAGATCATGGGGGGATTTTCTTTTGAGGAATGGGAAGCTACAGATCAAATCTTCCGTTGTACTTTCTATATTTTATTAATATGTCGATGATGAAATGTCTGTGATGCACGAACACTACTTAATTAGAAAAAATGCATCCTGCAGCATATCGTGTGTCGGCTATCGGGGTCGGACACTTATTTAGTTGTAAATGTAGCAAAAAAAAAAAACCGTGTTGTGTGTCTGTATCGTTGTGTTTGCATGTGTCCGTGCATGTACAAATAAACACACGTAACTAAGATGTAACGAAAATTCATTAATAGGGGTATATTTTTGTAATTTCTCTCTTAAAGTATATTTGTGTAATTAAGTTAAATCTCATGATATGTAAGTATATTTATCCTAAATTTATTAGAATAGTGGAATAAATAAATAGAATAACAGTGAAAAATACAAATCGACATATAAGAGGAACTGAAAATTAAAAGAAAATATTAGTTGAAATATTAATGAAGACCGTACTGAAGTAATTAAAATAAGAATTAATGGGGATTTTATTAACTGAAACGAATTAAGATCCCTTGTGAAATTACAAGGATATTATGCGGAATGGGAGGTCTTAAAATTAATAACACACACCACATGATGGTTTTATGAAATGAATGACACTAATAATTTTTCATTGTGATGAAAGTCAATGTCCCTTTTGTGCATGTGGCACTTTAAAAAACGTTAAAAATGTGTAAACTAAATACCAATTTTTTATTAATTAATTTGACCTTATGAAGAAATTTTAGTTTTAGTATTTTGCCCTCGACTGTGACTTGTTGATAAAAATTTCTGGGTCCGCCACTAATTGTAAATTAATAGTAAATTTTATGAGGAATGTATGCATAATATAATAATAGATCCTAAATTTGAAGGATCACGTCGCTTTTCGAGCTCGGGTGGCCAAAATCATAACCAATTTTTTTAATTTAATGAACTGCTTTTGTCAATAGTAACCAAAATTACTATCATGGAAATGCTAGACTGCTAGCTAGTACGTAGGGTGAAGTTAGTTTTTTTTTTTTTTTTTTTGCATTTTCCCCTTCTTTTGGTAGCATGCAAGAGCGTTTGGCCTTGAAATCCATGTTTTCGATCTTGCAAAATTCATGAATGGAGCCAACCATTGATCTGGAGGGGATGTTACGGTCAAAAGACTTTGTATCAATATCCACTTCCATTCATTCAATCATATATATATATATATATGTATATAGATATATATAATATAACTATTAACTTCAAACACTCTAAATTAAGTGTATTTGAAAATCGACGGAGTAATTGAAGTACCCTAGTGGTGGCCGGGGATGACCCTCATTACTAACATGTGTTTTTTTTTTTTTTTTTTTTGTGGTGGGGGGGGGGGGGGGGGGGGGGGGGGGGGGGGGTTGGGGGTCAACAAAAGAACAGAAAGTAAAAGAAACATGAATTAGCCCGGCCTGAGCAAAAGTCAGCTATTAGCAGATCTCGGCATCATGGGTTGCCCGTCCGTTCCCTAATCTGTGGCTGCACCCTTCCTTGAACTGGTTTAAAGTTAACTTTGATATGACTGGTATTTGAGGAGTCGAGAGGGGTAGGGTTTGATGTTGTTGGCCGGGACTCATCGGGTGGCTTGCATCGGCTAGGAATCGGTTCGTTGAAAACGATGTCATGCTTGACGGCTGTGAAGTTGGCTCGTGATTTGGATGGTCTAAGGTTGTGTGTTCGAAAGTGGCTACTTGAATTTGATATTACTGACGCAACCAAACTAGACTTGGTGATTGGGCGGTATCAGATGCTTTTCACCGCGTCAGCAAGTATTTGATTTTCACCGTCAAGTGCGATGTATGTGTTGAAATTCCAACAGAAAATTATGTTTTTACTTTTTAGTAAGTAATTGTATGAATTTGTAAAAATATACAAGTTTAAAGTTTCCAAAATTCAAAATAATCACCAAATTATGTCTAAAATTCTCACTAACACCAACACCAAATTAGTATCCTGATTTTACAATTTTTTCTAATTAAGAGCAATTTCTAATAACCCACTTCCTATTATTTAAGAGGATTTTATTAGGTCTCAATGCCTCACTGTTTCAAGGATGTAATATTGTTTTATATATATATATGGAATTAGGTAAACATATTATATTCTTAATTAACCCACATAATTTAATTAAACAATCAAAGCTAATTCAACAAAAATATTATATAATTTTTTATAGACCGATCATCATTCATCAAACCTGAAAATCAGGAATTTTTTATTAGACAAAATGTCTTATTAGTTATTACTAATTTCATCCCAAGAAATAAGTCTCCATAGACAAAATTACTGGAAAATTTTACTCCAGTACATGCATGCAAATCAAGTAAACTTATATATAATATTATGAAACCAATTCAACACAATATATATTATCAATTCTCTCCATTAACCTCATCCATCTCCATCTCCGCCCACTTCTCCGCGCCCACCGCTGCTGCATCCGGAAATGGTGTCTCCGGCCGGTTGAGAACACGCCCAGATAAGGCGGCGGTCCCCCCCCCCCCCCCCCCCCCCCCCCCGCCCATTATGATGATTACATATATCCGTGAACTCTTTGAGGTCCTCTTTCGATACTTTATTCTCAATCGCACTGATGCAGTTGTGTGTGAGCTTAATGAAATTCTTGCAACATTTTTCATCTAGGGTAGCATGATGGGTCGTGACAAGATCTTTTAAATTATGGAAGCAATGGAGCATGAATTTGCCCACTGTGCCGACGCATTTGGCATTTATCGCCTTAATTCCGCCGAATTGATCATCCTGATAATCGGCTGAGTAACTCGACATGATTAGAATGCTGACTGTGAGCAAGAAAACTATACACTTCATTATAATAGCTATTTTTTTATTTTTTATTTTTTTGGCGTGAGAAATGAAAGGGAAAGAAGGTAAAGAATTTATAGAGGGTAGTTGTGGGTGGGGTAGGGTAGATGGGATTGGATATATTGTGATATTCCTTAAAGAATTGTGTTTAATAATTCACGAATTCTCTTCAAAAAATTATCGTGGGTATCTTGTCATATCAATCTAACACTTATATCAGACGACATTAGTTCTATAATAAATACTAAAAAATATTCGTGTCAATATTCATACATCAGATCAGCTTGTTTGTTTAGATGATTCAGTACATAGTCTTTTTATTTACGCCAGCCCTTTCCATCAGTTCATCACGCTAGCTCCTGCAACGGTTCACACAGGTTGCATGCTAGTTAGCATATATATTGATCAGTTAGTTATACGTTTTATTATATTAAAATTGAAATATGTACGTACTTTGCAAGACACTCTGTATGTAAAAGTTACAAAATTGCTAAAATATCACATTTAAGTACAAACTAGGGCTTTTTTTAATTGGTGATGTCATGTAATACATATTTATTTTGTACATATATATTTCATTTTAAACATGCATGCATATGTTACATATTCACTTTTGATAACAAAATTTAGTTTTTGTTCAATTTTGGTACCGATCTTATTACTTATTCAAATTTGATACTATAAGTTTCAATTTTATCATTTAATATATTTGCAAATCTCACTTTTGGAACGGCTGGATCATATGACTTAATTTGTGTTTAAATTTTAACGTTAAATTAGTAATCTATTGAAATTGACAAATTAAATATAGGTATATTACACTTACACCCCTCAACTTATTAGGGGTAAATATAGCAACACCCCCTCAACTACTGGAAATTACATACAAACCTCCGGAAACCCAAAAACTTAACGGAAAGTTGCAAAATAACTAAATTGCCTATAACGTTTTTGTTATAGTGTTTGTTATAAGTGGAGTAAGCGAAGCGATTGAGTTGTCCAGACATGGACAACATATTTACACACATAGAATCCCGCCAGTTCTACGGTATTTTCCGGCAGCATGTGCGATGCACGCCTGATATGCTGGGCGGTTTCCAAATATCCAGTACCGGCCGGTAAAAATAAAATTACAAAATTAATATATATATATTAGCCTATAACTGCTAGTGCATAATATATTATCCCCCCATTGCGTTTCAGTCATTGTTGCAGACCAAAAAAGCATCAATCCTTTAGCCGCATTTGATTAAAAAAAAAAAACTCAGAATTTCAATTTACATGACTAAAATTCAACTAATTATGCTAGACCTGCCATTCAAACTTGACAATTAATATATCATATCAACAGCGAACATAGCAATGTCAATATGTCATAGTAAAATTGGTCAAATCCTGGAGAAAGCCGACTAAAGTATATAGATTTTAAAAGTAAATCAGACGAAATAGCATTATTTGACAAATAAAAGAAAATAGTGGAGATTATCTGAGACTAGCTAGTCTATTGTCTATGAAGATTTTTTGTATTTATGTCGTTAAAATATTTATCTATATAATCCAGTAATTAATTCAACTAATCCTTCATTAATTAATGCATTAATTGGAACCTCAACCTTGAATTAATCACATTGATATGCGCATCCAACAATCGGATCGCACACTACAAAAAAAGAAACCTTCGTTGTAATGAGACTTATAATTGGATAGTTGTAACTTGTAATTGGGGCTTGTTGGGTTCGTGAATGGATGGGGTTGTGGCAACTCCAAGCAGGTTCACAAACATATAGTATAGACTGTGAATTTACTCAGTAGCACGCACACATGGATAATATCTTTTTCAAGGTACTTGCACTTGAATTCTGATAACAACTATAATAGGAGCCCTACACATCTTTAAAAACCGGTTGTTAGGAAGAAGATAATCCACCATTATAAGCTGGCACATGTCAAGTTTCTCAACTAATATATTATGAATTACAATAGCCAAGACATTATTTAAGAATACATGAAATTGGGAAGGATACAAAGTAGGTCAAATATAGGTCAGAATATTAGTCACTAGAAAACACAAAAAATTCTTCAAGGCGATACAAGTAGTTTTATTCTGCCATAGTTATTGAAACACTATCATCGATAAGATATCCCAGTGACAATTACCATAGCATGGGTATACAATTTAGCTTAGAATTTCTTATACGAACAAAAAAATAGGATAAATCAACAACATAATAGTAAAGACTAAAGAACACATGAACAACATATAGCTTTAGGAAGTAATGTATTATGCTATTACGACATAAAAAAGAGAATATTTTTTTTTGCATGTTCAACATATACAGACCTCAATATACAGCCATTTACAGGCAGGGTTTCATCCTTTAGTTGAATTTTCTTTACAGCATACTACATCCCTAATAAAGTTGCCGCCATTTTATCCCCCTTATGAATGAGACCGGTAGTTTTATTTCATTTGATATATTTGTCCGTTATTTATTTTCTTATTTTACATGATTGTGTATGAGCATACTGCCTACCATCTAGCTTATTCCGGCACAGCACAACATGACCAAATCCTCCATGCCTTATCAAACAGTGGCGTAGCCGAAACTTCGTTTCATTGTGGTCAATTAAAGTGCAACATACAACACATATAATTTTTCTTATTTGTACTATGATAAGTGAATCAAACCCTCAGCTTGACTCAACACATATACACACTATTCTTCCGTCACTCTAAACACTTAATTTACATTATATTATATTTATCATCTAAATACTTAATTTTTGAATAGTCACAAATAAACTTACCATCTATTTATAATTTTAATTTCTTTAAATCAACAATATCTATTGATTTAATTCAACAATAGAGGTTGATCCTCAAAATCATTCTGCAGGAACATAAACTGTTCAAAGAACTTCTGGAATTATGTTAAGTTTGAGTTACACAATAAAATTAAGTTATAAGTAGGGAAAGTTGAATTTAGTCAAATAAATCAACTACATTTATAAATTTGAATATTTATTATCAAAATAATTGATTTTTGATTTTTATTCGTATTCTTATTTATGATATTTTTAGTTAAGTTAAAAATCTACCTCTATCTATATACTTTTATCTTGACTCCCTCCATATATATGTAATTTTACGAAATTTTTAGTGGTGTCAAAAAAATAGAATTATCCTTTCAAAATCAAAACAATAACTTTTTTTCTACATAGTTAATATATAAACACGAATTATTTTTTTAAGTCAGAAGGGTCAATTGAAATCTCTGGCTATAAGGTGGCTATGCCACTGCTATCAAAGGTAATATATAGTTGCAAGCACAGGGAACGGAATTAGCATTAAAAGGCTAAAAAGGAGACACCTCAAACCAACAGACATACACCTGATAATTTTGCAAATTAAAAGACTAGAAAAAAATTGGTTAAAAACAACTCCATAAAATTGAATCTAGTCCCATGTGATGTGGCTGAATCACCGGGTCATAAGAAAATTGCTGTGAATTGTGAGAGATTAAAGAAGTGACAAGCAGCTTAGTTAAGTTGGAAAGAGATGGATGAAACATACTGAAGGAAATATGAATTTATGATCAACGGGAGAATCTATATATATATACACTTAACCTCCTCACTATAACTTTAGAGCCCCAGAACTTATAGGAGTTAGATTTGCTCATTTGTTGCGGACTTAATAGCTATGGTATCAAACACATAATATGTTTATCGTCTTTGTAATATATTTTTATAGACCCCATCTCGACTTTTACCGTTTTAAGGTCATCTAGATTTTTATATTTTATATTTATGATGAATTAAAATTATAGGACAAAAATACTTAAAGATAAACACAGGTTTTAACTAAATAGGACTCTCAAATAAGTTTTATAAATCTATCCTATTCCTATTAAGTTATTCATCTATAGAGTCCTAGTATTATTAAATCAAATTATTATTATATATTTATAGATTTACATATTTGTAATAGTTATTTAATAAAAATACGTGTCATTAAAAGGGTATTTTAGTTATCACAATAAAAGTGACAAACAAGATGGAGACATATGTGTATTTTTCTCTCTCAATTTATTTCCTTGAAATGCAACACGGAATGAGATACGCCTTACCAGGCCAAAAATACATACCCAGAAAAAGCTTTAATTATTATATACTATTTCTAATTTGCTTGTACAATACTTATTTATCTTCTACAAGAAGAAGACATGCATACATGCAAATTATATATGAAAATGATAGAAAAAAAAACAAAAGAGATTTATGACGTCACTTCTTTCCATGCTCATGAACTAGATCAGTCTCCACCAACTGGCGAAGGCTGGCCCAATGGGCTCGAAATGGGCCCATACCAGATGGTCTTCTGTTGGGCCTGCCCGTGGTGAGGATCAACAAGGTCCTCAATTAGTGGAATTAATCCAAATCTCCTTTTAGCTGAGGCATGATTTGATGATGACAATATTAAACATATTAAGAAAAATATACTCCTTAATTCCATTATTTTCAGAGATATATATGTATGTGTGAGATTATTGTTTTAGAGAAGAATGGTGGAATTTATAGAACTTATATTTCCATTTTTGGGTTTTTTTGTTATTTTGGATTAGATAAATGGGAATGTGACTTTATAACTAATAAAACATCCCACTTGTGTGGTTATTTATATATGGATTTGATTTGTTCAATATTCTTTTTAGTGGTTTCTTTTTGGTTTTTGAAGAAAAATGTTGATGGATGAATATTAATTATTACACAAGAAAACATCATTATATATTAAACTTATTTTAACTAATATATAATAATTAATTATTATTACCTTAATTGTTTAAGTTTTATGCTAATTCATGTATTAAACTTGTAGAAGTCTTATAAACTTCTAATTAACACATATATAATTGTGAATTTAAAGAATATGGACTTTTTAAATTTTATTTTGAAAGAACATAATAAAAATAATTAAATAATTTAGTTTATTTCTGTTAACAGTAATTAATGGTTGAGAAGAATTTCATAATAGAGACTACTTACAAATTTTAAAATGTCTTCATAGGGGGAACAAGATGTGATTGATTGTTAGGAGTAAACCATGATATATGGAGCTGTGTTCAAAGAGCATGAGTTTGGGAATGGGACGTGGTAGCTCGTGATTCGGCGGGGATGATTGTTGGATGGAGTGATTGAGCGTAAACGTAGTGATATCGAGCCGAAATATGTTGAAGCCATTGCCACAGTAGCAATTGTCTAATTTGCACGTCGTCATCAGTTTCTTTTGAGAGCAATTGTTTGAATATTATTATGAAGAATGTGCAACACGATGATACAGATTTTTCTACTCTTGGTAATATCATTGTTGACATTAACGAGACCCTTTCTCACATTTCGTCTTTAATTTCTCGTTTTCTTTTATTCATAGGAATGCTAATAAGGTGGCTCATAGTTTAGCTAGATTATCAAAATACTTAATTATGCCAGATAATCGAATTTAAATTTGGGTTTTTCTTTTTTTAATTCGTAAATAGCAAGGGTGCATCTTATATTTCGAAAAGTTGCGTGACTGAAGGATTAAAATTCCACAAAAATAGTTTTTCCATAAAATGAATTATATGAAAATTACTGTTTTTTGCCGTATAATTTAAAGAACTTAGAAAGAAAGATTAAAAAAAATCGTAACTCGTATATATACCGGAGACGTTATAGTATTTGATGAAAATTTTAGGACCAAGTTGATTTGCAAGTTATTAATAATAAGTAAAATTTATTTGCAAATTATTAATAAGAAAGTAACAATGATTTGTAACTTTCTTTTCATTTTGCTGCATAATAGTTTTCTTATATATTGGCAAACTTTGATGTTAACTTAGAATTACGTTTGTGAAATTCAAGTTCACATCAAAAGAATTAATAATCCTTCATTAATAAAATATTTGTGATTTTGACCAAAACATATATATATATATAATGAGAAATCATCACATAAAGTAGGACTTTTCTGCCTTCGATATAATACGCATTGTTATTTATTAATTATTATTAACAATTAAAAATTCATTAATGTTACTTATTGCTAATAATTAAAAAATTATTGTTACTTATTATTAGTAATTCGCACATAATTGTTACTTATTAATAATTTGCAAATCATTGTCACTACAGATTAGCTTAGTAAAAAAGTTAATAATTCACTTTATTAATGGTCAATAATTAACTTTTACTTTTTCCATTTTCATAGCTGCCATAAAGAAAGAAGAGTTAGGCTTAATTGTAACGAATTTCTACAAATCAACCTGCAGGTCCAAAGCTAACAAGCCTAATCTTCCTAACTAGCATGGCTCATTAATAACAATGGCCTAGTAATCTAATTACATATAAGTCACTAGGACCAATTTTAGTTACAACATAAATCAACTTGGTCCCAAAAAATTCATCAAATTCTATAATTATATATAAAAAAATGACATTATATTTACTTGAGTTATAATTAAATATTTATTTTGGTAAACTTTCTTCACCACAATTGCATTTATCTACACTTTTTTCAATAATGTTTTGATGCATTTTCGTAAAAACGTTCACAATTTTAAATTGATTAGGACAATGACAATTAACCGATCCATTCCAATAATTAATGTTGAACGTGATTTGATGGATTGAACACTAATTGTTTTCTACAAAACTTTTAAAACTCACAAAATTAAATCCTTCCACAATGGGTTAATATAAGTACAATTAAACATGGTAAAATTAACTTAAAAGATTAGGCATTCATCCTCATCAGTACTCTTCAAAAGTAATAAAGTGAATTAATAAACATATTTATTGGACATGCATGCACATATATAGAGGTAATTATTAAATTGTTGATATTCATTATAAGCCTAATTACACTATTTTTAGAGAAGTTAGTACTGTTAGAGTACCGTAGAAGTGATTAACCTAAATCTTATGGGAAAACAAAAAAGGATCGATTAGCAATTAACTGTGTATGGATTCAGAAGTTTGAAACCATGCATGCATATATATATATATATATATATGTCTACGTCCAAATAATGAACTATGTCCATGCAGCTCTGGTTTTATTTTTCCAAATATCTACAACCTTACGTATTATTATAGTAATTGGATAATTACATAAATCCCCCCAAGTTTACTTACGAAAAACTATTAAAACCTTGAAACCTTACAAGCACCACTTAATAAACTAAAATCTTACAAATTAAATATCCTCTTGAAATATAAAAATGTATACATAATACCCCCATGAAAAACCTTACGAATACCCCTCAAGGGGGTAAGTATAAAGTTATAAGGTTCCGAATATGAAATTGGTAAGAAGCACAAACTTCATAGAGTTTTGTGTAATTGACCCATTCATAATTAACAACTCATTGTCACTAAGAATTAGCTTAGTTAGAAAGTTAATTAGCAATGCACCTTAATAATCAGTCTATGTTTATTTAATACAGCACAATGGGTTAATTTAACTATTTAGTAAAAACACGGTAAAAAATTAGGCATTCATCCTCGTCAGTCGTCAGTACTCTTCAAAAGTTCTAAAGTTAAATAAACGCATTTCTTTGGCATGCATGCACATAGATCAGTTGAATATATCCACTTAAAAACTAGCTTAGTAAGAAATTAATGTTAATAATGCACCTTATTATATGCATGCACCTTTCTTTGTTCGAGATAATTAAGTCTTGTACATTTCCTAAAATAATAAAAAAAAATATTCCTCTACTTGACTTTTTATATATAGATCAAAAAATATGTGTACGTGTCGACACGACAAAGTAAATTTTTTAAAAGTGTCCGTGCATCATAGCCGAGAACCCAATTGCCCGTATGATCGCGTAGCAAACCTCCCGCTAGCTGTAGCCGAGTTTCGCAAATAATTTGCAAATAATTATTACTTACTTATTAATAATATACAAACCATTATATATCACTAACAGTCTTAGCAAGAAAGTTAATAATGCACCTTATTAATGGTAAATAATTATCGATCTTTACTTTTTCCATTTTCATATATAGCTTCCATAAAAAGAGTTAAGAGGCGTAAAGAATTTCTATATATTGACAATGTCCAATAAGCTAATAAGCCGAATTCAGCTAACTAGCATTGCTCATAATTAATACAATGCCCAATTTAAATTAAAACATAAATCAATTAGTTGGTCCTAAATTTTCCATCAAATACTATAATGTCTCTGGTGCATCAGTTACAAATTTTTTAAAGTTCTCTTTAAGTTCTTTGGATTGATTCGCAAGAGATAATAATTTTAATATATTAATGATTTTATGGAAAATCATTTTGGAATTTTAAGAATTATATATAAGAAATGAAATTTACTTATTGAATTATGTTAGATAAGGTGTCCGGATCGGATCTAACTCACCACAAATTCTAGTTAATAAGGTGAGGATTGCCCAAACATATAAGATAGCTAGTAGTTTAGTAATTAATATATTTATAATTAAATATAAAAAATAATGAAAAAATTTAATACCATAATTTGTTTGAGTCAAAGAAATGAATTTTTAATTAACTATAATAAGCTAGCCCCTGAACACTGGGTTAATTTAAGTACAAATTAAAAATGTAAAAAAAAAATTAGGTATTCATCCTAATCAGTACTCTTCAAAAGTAATAAATTAAGTTAAATAAATATATTCTTTGAACAGGCTCATAGAGTTAATTAAATTGTTGATATTTTTTTGTGAGCCTAGCTAGCTCTTCATGATCAGATCAGGTAATTAATTGTCATTCATTACTAATTTGACTATTTTCGGAGAAGTCAGTATTAGGTAGAAGTCATTTAAATGGACGCCTGGGTTTCACTTGCTAATTCACAGTACTTAATTGGTCTCATATCATCATCAGCAAATTACAAAACAAAATTCAATCACAGTATTCGATCCTTAATTTACCACTACTAAGAATTAACCATGATGCTCTTCTTTCTTCTCTGCACTTTCGTTTTCGGCACGGCGGCGTCCGATCACTACCACGTCGACGGCATGGCCAGCATTCGGCATACCAGCTTCATCAAAGCACCTGCTACAGAAGATGCAGTACCCTTACCTTCACCAATAATTCGATCTACAGAAGATGCACCCTTACCTTCACCAATTCTGCCGGACAGCATATTCCTCCTGGCGGGCCAAAGCAATATGGCCGGTCGAGGAGGCGACGTCCAACCAGACCCAAATTGTTGTACTTGGGATAAGTACGTTCCCAAAGAATGCCAGCCCAATCCCCGAATCCTTAGGTTGGATGAAAATGGTGTGTGGGAAGAGGCAAGTGAACCTCTCCACCAAAATATAGATACAAGAAAACAATGGGGGGTTGGGCCCGGAATGTCTTTTGCCAATTACGTTTTAAAAAACGGCGGCAAAAATATTGGCGTAATTGGCTTGGTTCCTTGCGCCGATGGAGGACGCTATATAAGCGAATGGGCTCGTGATACCTTACTCTTCGGCCGACTTGTTACACGAGCTACTATTGCTAATGCTTCCGCCGGCGCCGGAAAAATCCGCGCAATGCTCTGGTACCAAGGAGAGAATGAAGCCTCCTGTTCCGACAAGAAAGTGGTGGAAGAATACAAGGGGAGATTGGACGAATTTTTCACCAATTTGAGGGTGAATTTGTCCTTACCTTTGCTACCTATTATTCAGGTAATATAATCATTTAATTTAATTTAATTAGATATCATCCATATCTAAAATTAATTGTTGGATATTTGATTTAATATATATTAGGTAGCATTGGACGGTCCCGAAACAAAGAAGGCAAAATATAAGAATGAAATAAGACAAGCCCAGTTCAATAATACACTTCCACGTGTCGTGACTGTTGATGCCAACGGTTTGCCGCTGGAGAGCGACAATGTACATCTTACAAGTACATCCCAAGCTCAGCTTGGGCAGAAGCTCGCCCAAGCATTCCTCCAGAATTTTAACACAGTTTAATTTGATTTATAGGTTTTTGTTTAATTAGTACAATCATCAAGTATTGAGTATTGATATATAAATAAACCTTATAATTTTGTAGCGAATTTAAGTATTTGTAATTCTAATGTTGTTATTTCACCTCATGCGCCATTATTTCTTTGCATCAAGTTCTCTGTAATAATTATCCAAAAGATAATTTGTTTCCTTACATGACTGATACTTGTAAATCTCTTATCATCCTAATTTAATACAGTAAATAATAATAATAAGTGGTGGTGAAATCTTAAGTTATAATTTAACATTCGGATTAATAAAGTAAAGGGATAATCTACAATATAAAAAAGATATATACTAAAAAATGTTTAACCAAACACGGCTTTGAAAAACTGGAATTCGGGCGCGATCCGGCCCGGATCCTCCTTGGCTTAAACAACCCCCCGCGGGTTTCCCATTGCTGAGGGTTTACAAGAGTGTAAGTATCAGCAAAACTCCGATCATCGTCTTCGATTCTTCGAACCCTAAAAAGTCTGCAAATTTGTCAGATTGAGCTTTGATATTACTGCTATTATTCAGTAGAATCATAAATTTACTCGGCAATGAGACACCACTGCACTCGAATAGTTTATCGGACACTCACCCGCCTCCTCAAATCCAAAACACCCAGTCCTCCAACGGGAACCCCACTAAGGAACCTAATTTGATTCGAAAATTTTCTGCTTCAGCTCAGGAATCCAAGCCTGCGCCGTCTGAGCGTGTTTCCGGCATCGTTGATGAAATTTCTGGTCTCACATTGGTGGAAATCTCGGATTTAACCGAAGTTCTGAGGAAGAAGATGGGAATTGAAGAAATGCCCATGTCGGCGATGAATGATGCCTGGAATGTGTTTTGCTGAAGAAGATGAAGAACAGGAGTTTGAAGAGAGTAAAAATCTCAAGACTTGTCTGGGTCGGAGCAGGTCAGGTCTACCGGGTGGGACTTAAGTTTCAAAAGACGAACCAAGAGGTAAATTGTATAAAATGTAAAGGTTGGGATGTATTTTATAGAAAATTTTAGTTGAGAAATCAAATCCAAAAAAAGGGCAAGTCCAGGAGGTAAAAAAAAAATTTCTCTGCAGTTATTCAAGTTTGATGATCTTTACGGCCCATAATTACACGTTCATTTCTTTTAACTTATCTCGACCTTACAGTTACCCCTTGACAGTCATACACATTGTTTAGAGATGTTATGGTTTAAATTCTTTTAAACTTCCTGAATTTCCCTTGCGCATATTTATGCCGTTACGGGTTACCCAATTTGATTAAATCTTGACAGTCAAGGGTGCATTTGTAATTTTAAAACAAGAGGATAGATTTGTGTCAAGTACACATAGTTACACGAGAAGATGGTGTAATTGACAACTCACTATATTTTGAACTGAAAATATGCAGGCAAGTGGAGGTGTGAATGGCTATACACTACCCGATGATGCTAATTATCGTTTTGTAAATCAAACATCTTCGTGGGAGGGGCAGAGAACTTCTACTCAAGGAACTAGGAGAACAAGTGAAAGAACATATGGAGCAATTTGATAATTCTTTGCATTTCACTGATTCTCCAGCTTAATGTACCTTCTGGAGTGTGTACACAGTTTGAAGGATCTTTTTGCTGGACAAGATTAGAATACCTTCAATCTCTTTGTATGCAGATGTATCTGTTTACTGGTTAGGATCTTTCAATAGTCTGCACACTATTATTTTGTTCAATATTTTGGAGAGAATAGATTGTAATTGGATCGCTCTATAACTAAAGTTATTTGTGGGAAATGTATGGAATTTCGTCGATAAATTAAATTTACTAAATCTAGCATGAATTTTTATATGTTTTAAATTATTTTAGTAAACATGATCGAGCAATGACTAATATTAAACATGTTCCTCTTTTTCTGTTTTGATTTCTATGTTTTAGTTTGCAAGATCAAGATGAAGATGGATCCCCCGTTAAAGTGCAAAACTCGTAGTCTTTTTTTTTTCACCCGGTTTTCCTGAGCTCGGATACTGCAGAGGTTCGTCCAATTGGGGGCTGGGAGCGATGTTGACCGGTGTTTGAGTTGGGTCAAACTTGTTAAAATTTAAAAACACAATCTTTGTTGTCTTTCTACTAAGATTTTATGACCTCCTCATTCTTCTATTTCAGGCTACACGAAATGTCTAAAAGAAACTCATCCAATTTAAACCGAAATGGGGTAATGAAAAGTTGAAAGAATTGTTCAATTTCGTGTATGCCTATACATATAACCCTCGAGTAAAAGAAGCAAGCAAAGATAACTTCATGTGGTCCATCTACCAAATTTGTCAGCAGCACCACCCCAGTTATTTTTTATTCCAGCTACTGCATTCCTTCATCAAACTTCCACCTTGTACAAAAGAAGAACAAGCTCTTGATGTATGCATTTCAAAGAAAATCTAGTTCGGATTTCGTGATCTGGTCTACTGACGACAGTCTGAGACGGTGGTCTTGTGGTAGTTGGCGCTGGGTAGTCAAATTGTAGGGAAGACTAACGGTGAGCGCCGGAGTGGTGGTGGTGGGTTGATTACCCTTGATTGATTTTTAATGGGAACATCCATGATCAACAGGGGATTGCAGAGCTGCATCAGAAATTTCTTTCGTCGCTGTAGCCTGTAGCTGTGCCATTTTGAATGACGAATCTGAAACGAATGCTTGGGATCAAATCCCAGTGGAGGGAATGATTCTTATTCTTTCTTTGCTGATGAAAATGATATAGATGTTGGCCAATTTGGATGGCTTATAATTATTTTTTGTTTAATGTGGGGTGAGCTCTCGAGGGATAGGACCAAGCTTTTGTATGGGTGTATGTTAAGACAAACCTGAAACATTTGTGATTGAAGACTATCACCAAACCATTAGGTGCACTTTTCTTTTTTTTTTTTTTTTTTTTTTAAGAAAAGATATGATTTCATAAATTAAAAATCAGCCATTACATAATTCATTACAAAATCGGGAATATCACCCGAACCGATTGTAGACAAATCCCGAATTTCTAGCTAATTTATGTGCCACTTGATTGGCCTCACGTTTAACAAGCCACACTACAGAAAAATGCACGTATTTAGCACGTGAGTCACTTATATAATTTTTATGTTTTCTCAGATTACATCATTTAATTTGAAACAATTTATTATTAATTTTAGTCCAAACCCTAATATACATTATAAAATTAAAGGAAAAATGCACGTGCAAATACGTGCATTTTTTCATTAATTCAGTTTTGAGATTTTAATTCAATTTGTAGGATGAAAGGAATTGAATTAAGCTACTAAAAATGATCAAAACTAAATTTTCTTAAGAATGTAATATCAGAATACTTAAATAATACTTTAGTTTGAACAACATTCAAAATAATTTAATTTAGTTTAAGAATTAATTATAATATTATATCATTTTTTTTGGTCAAATATAAAATTATATCATTGTAACTTGAGCAATTAATTGCAAAAATCAAATTGAGGCCATTTAATTTCTAAATAGAATTTTATAGTTAATGTATTAGAAACTAATTAAACATATAAATTAATACTTAATTATTACTTTTCTTAACAGCTCTGATGAATTCCTTAATACTTCATCATTAATTTCTCCTTCACCTCATAATAAATTAGATATATCATTCCGAAACTTTAAATTTAGAGTAAATTGACTGATTGTTGTAAATTGAGGTAATTCAGGTATTATTTATGTTTTGTTACTCTTTATTTTGAGATGAGTGATATATAAAGATATTATCTGATTTCTAGAAATGTTAAGTATTTATACCTCTGTTAGGTAATAGTGTGAAGAATTATGCAAGTTCCACCTGATTCAAAATTTAAAAAAAAAAATCACTTTCTCCTCCTCAACAGCTTATTGCTTTCTGATATTCTTGATGGATTATATGCAAGTATTGAAAAATATTGATGGGTTTGGGTTAGTTATATATACCTGTAGAAATATTATGTAAGTTACTATTTGTATTGGTAAATTAAATACATTGCATAATAGCCACAAAAATGGAATTTTGCAGTAACTATATGTATTAATTAATCTTGAACATGTGATGTCTGAGGTAGAAGCAATGAACATTAATATTATTGTGGTAAAAGAATTTTATGCTTCTGTTGGAATTTGGAAACCAACCTAAGGAATTTCCAATTCAAGTGTGTAAAACTGACAAGTTTTCAAGTATGAAATTCCCATTCTGACATGCATGCAATGTACTGTGATTAGGATCAGAATTAGCACGTAATACGTAATACATGCATCATTTCTCAATTGCAAGAAGCTCTCCAGATCTAAGCCAGAAACTCACACTATATCTAATTTATTATGAGGTGACGGATAAATTAATGATGAATTATTAAGGAATTCATCTCAGATGTTAAGAAAAATAATAAATATTAATTTATATGTTTAGTTTCTAATATATTAACTATAAAATTCTATTTAGAAATAGCCTCAATTTGATGTTTGCAATTTGCTCAAGTTACAATGATATAACATTTCAATTAATTCTTAAACTAAATTAAATTAATTTGAATGCAGTCCAAACTAAAGTATTATCTAATGAATAAGTATTCTGAAATTGACATTCTTTAGAAAATTTAAATTATATTTTTTTTAGTAACTTAACTCAATTCATTTCATTCTACAAATTGACTTAAAACCTCAAAATCGAATTAATGAAAAAATGCACGTATTTACACGCGTATTTTTCTATTAATGCATATTAGGGTTCGGACTATGCATTCTTAATGTTCCTCTGAAACCCGTTTATTAGCAGTGATTAATCATCACTATAAATAAAGATCTTCCCCTTAGCATCAATCTGTCTTCAACAAGCTGTCCAAAATAAATCTAAGACAGAAACTCCCATTAATTCTTCATTTCAATTTCTCAAATTAAAAATGATTCTCAATATATAAACTTCTTTAGCTGCAATTCTTTTCTTTAATATTGTAACTTTTCAATTGTAAAATATTAAGGCGGATTATGGTGGATGGCACAATTTATTCTATGCATATACTGGGTAATGTTTCTGAAAAACATATGTAATTTATTAGGATTTTCATCAATTTATAAAAATCTCATTTAGTTATAACAAAGTACTTTAATTTGTTTGCAATCTTATTTTCTCATTCAAGCTTAATTAATGCGATGATAAAATACTTTTCAAATACTTGAAATATCAATATTAGAAGAACTCTCAAGGAAATTTAGTTAATATTATTCGCTATTGAACAACAACATAGCAAATTCATATGAAGATCCTAATATTATTCGGTAGTGAACTCATTTTTGCCTCTTTTTACTGTTAGATTTTTATTAAACACAGCTACACAAGTATGTACACTCGTAAATTTAAATGAATGACTTTTAATAAATAAAAATTCCCTTATGTTCAATGAAAGATTTAATTGATAATTAGATCAATTACTTTAACTTAGTCATAGAAATCATAAATCAAAGATAGCATGCCTAATATTGATTTAATTTCTCCTTGCAGAATTACATTGATTTTTGAGTGTTGAAGTCATAATTGGCTGAAAACACATTTCTCTACGGTCAAATTAAGGTAATCTTACTTACTTAGAATTGAAAATACATGATGACAAGTATGACTATAATATGTTCATGTTAGTGTTATGAAAACTTCTGTCCATGTGTTGATTTTTTTGATATATAGTATGATTTTCCTGACAACGAAAGCCTTCTTGCCTCGGTAATACATATTTAAGGACAAGAAGAAAAAATCATAAAAATTGGAAAGTTAATTTCTTTTCTGGTCCATGTTATGAATAATATGAAATAGCTGATTATGTGAGTTAGCTTCTGCTTTTTTGTTGTTCTTCCTTATGCACATGTTTCTGAGATAGAGTTTTGTTTGGTGTTGCTTTTAATTTGTTGAGATGAACAGAAGATGTCTATCCCATGCATATTAGACTGTATTACTTATTTGTTTTTAGTTATTGAGTTGTTCATTATTTTGTTTGACATAAATGTTTATCCTATTGTTTCTTGACAATAGTATTCTCATTGTTTAATTTGAACTGTAAGCAAAAACTTGTTGAGAGGATTATGTGCGACTTTGTAAGGACGTTTTGGACTATGATGACGAGTAATAAGTTAGGTTTTTTGGATTTATTTTTTGATGATTTAATAGTTTAGGTTTCCATGACCATGACAACTTATTATGTTTGTGACGTTTTTTTTTCCCACCTCCTGTGGCAGAATTATTTGAATTAATATATTAATTTTTGATATTTTGGTGTTTTAATTTTTACATATGTTTAAATGATATTGAAATTTAAATAACATACTAGAAATCGGAACAGGTTAATAAAAAATATATTATGTACCGAGGGATTACTGACGGAGTTTTTCAATGGTAAAAATTATTTTATAAGATTTACCGAGGGATATTTCTTTAGGTACATCTTTATCAAATATTATTATCGAGGGATTGAGCCCTCGTTATTGTCTCTGTAAAATAAAATATTTCGAGGTTGGATTCCGCCAGAAATTCCTCGGAAAATATGGACATTTGAGGTTGGTCAGATTTGGAAATTACAGAGGGATTACCCGTGAGAATATTCCTTCGGTAAATACCTACGATTGTCCCCCAGTAATCCCTCGATCGGTAGTTTTACCGACGATGGTTTACCGTCCATGTTCGGTCCCTCAGTAATCCTTTAGTAACCTTAAATTTCTTGCAGAATATTCCGTAGGTAAAATGGATTTTTCTAGTAGTGTCTATTATACCTGGTATTATTTTTTTTGTAAAATAATTTGTTATTATTTCGTTATTAATTAAAAATAATATTCATTATTGAAATTTCTTATATATTATGAAATATTAATATTCAAATATAATAGTTTAAAATTTATTTACATTGAAATAAAATATAACTTTTCCACCGCAAAATGAACATAAGACACGTATATTTGGAAAAGTTTTTTTTCGAGAAAATTAATTATTTATTTATTTTATATTATTAAAATAATAATAAAATTCAATAAGATTTTTAGAAATGTTCGTGTATCATAGTTTATCAGCAAGAGAAAGTGAAAAATTAATATATATTGGTAATAAATTTCATATTTCACTTAATATTTATTCTCTAAATCTTCTTTTTTTCTTGTAGGGCGATTTTTTTTTTTAAATTAAAGTTTATAGTGGATTAAAAGCACAAATTAAAAAATCGCAAGCTCTAATTCATTTTGAAAAATCAAATTATTATATATGTAAGAGGAAGTGCTCGCAAATTAAACAAGCCTACGTCCAACTCTTAACATGTTTGCCACATCAAGATTCATGAACGTTTACGAGAGGGAATTAAATGTTGCTCGTTGGATCAATATAGTTGCACGTTGTTGACATAGTACTATCTACTAATTAAGGGGAGACAGAAATTAAGGAAATACCACTTTTTTCTTTTGAAATCACCCTAAACAAAGGTCACTCCTTTTCCACTGTGGTCATGCAATTTTAATTAGTTTATGGATAAGTTTAACCTTTTAATTAGACAAATAATAAGATACATTGGGTGGCTTGGCGGAGGTTGTGTTTGAATAAAAGAGACGATAGGTTGGACTTTCGTGATTTGAAGGCATTTAATTTGGCAATATTTGAAAATTAATGTTGGAGACTCATTACCTCTCCTCATATTCTTTTAAGTAAACTTCTTAAAGCTCGCCTTCCTAATACAAGCTTCTTGGTGGCGGAGTTGAAGAGTAGTTCATCTTTGATATATAGAAGCATATTTGGGGCAAGAAAATTAGTGGAGGCGGGATTGCGATGGAGAGTGAGGTCGGGGGAGGGGATTAATATTTGGATAGATCATTGGGTGTCAGAGACCACTGACTTTCAAAGTTTTTACACCTAGAATTGTTGGAGGGAATTTAGAGCGAGTTTCGCATCTCTTTTTGCCGAGCAGTAAGGAATGAAATGCGCCACTGGTGGAGGAAGTTTTCCTTTCGTTTGATGCCGAACAGATTCTGAGTATCCCGCTTGGCTCCTCGGCAAGTGGGGATTTACTTTTGTTGCATCTAATATAGCTGAAGATATATAGTTAAAAGCGGGTGTAGGGTGGCGATGGAATTGGGTGACTTGGAGAATGGTGGTGTGGCATTCGTCGAAAAACGGCTGGAGCTTGATTCCAACCGAAAGTCAGGCTCAACGACAACTAACCTTAGGCATCGACATTGTGCATCAGTTGTTTTTGTCCTTTCTGTGGGGAATTAATAAAGATGCGAGACATGTTTCGTGTATTGCGAAGTGTCTCGACAGATTGGGTATTGTTCGGATTGCTCTGGAGTGTGGTGGGATGACAGGAGGGAGAGGCAGAGGACTGGTTCCAGCGTATTTTTGGTGTGTTGGATGGTCCTCGGTGATGCTTATTCTTGGTCATTGTTTGGCTTATTTGATGAAATCGGAATAAGGAACTTATGAAAAATGATTCTTTAGGGCTCTTGATGTGATTGACTTTGCTAGAAATTATCTTAACACCCTTCATTCACCTGATCCGATTGTTTCTACTTGCAGCCACTCGGCTGTTTTTATGTGGAAACCATCGAAAAGGAATTATGTTAAGGTAAATTTTGACGGAGCTACGTTTAAGGAGGAGTTGGCTCACGACTATGGGATGTGGTGAGGGGCGAAGCTGGCGGGTGTGTGTCCTACCCCTCAGGAGGAAACTGGTGTCTTTTGGAATTAAAGCACATGACTAAATTTGGATAGAATATTTGGAAATGTCCTTCGTAAAATTAGCTCAATAGATCATCGAAAGGAGGGAGTGCAAAAGTTTGGACAGACTATATTCCGGAATATTCCATAAGAAATCAGCTCAAGGGGGTGAGTGCAAAAGTTTGGAAGGAATATTTGGAAATATTTCATCGAAAATTAGTTCAAGGAATAAGGGATTACGTACAAAAGAAAACCACGACTGAAGGGCTAAAGATACGATTGTAAAGGTTATAGTTCCATGTGCAAAACGTATCATGCGTTGAGGGATATCCGTAATTATTTTTATTTTCTTTCATATATAAATAAATTTGATAAACATATTTGCAAAAGTAATATTTTAAAAAATAAAATAAAAATTTTTCTTTACGCGCAACGAGCGTGCTTTTTACTAGAAACAATGCCAATCCAATCAATAACCGACCAAAATTTCACTAATATAATTCTTGACTTTCGGACCAAATACCAACCAAAAACTGACCAAAACTTCAATAACATAATTCGTGACTTTCCGACCAAAATCCAACCATTAACTAGAGGTAATGATATTTTGCCATCCCAACTATCGCGATTTTAGTACTTTTCCATTTAAATATTTTTTTAAAAAAAAGTGCCTCCTGTTCTATGCGAATTTTGCAATTCACCATCTCTGATAAAATTTCTGATGGAATATTACACCGAAAAATTGCGTCGTGTCATATGAGAAACATAGGTTCACATTGTATTACTCTCCTCAACGTTTTGAAAATATATATTTAGTTAGAAGCTCAATTAAAATTTAAAATGAAATAATAATTAAAATATATACTAATTATATTTCTTCATATTTAACTTTTAGGAAATTTTTTTATTTGCAACAGCTAATAAAAAATTAAATATGATGATAAATAATTCTTACACAATATTCTTTATTTTTCTTTCATGTCATAAATTTTATAAACATATATTTTAAAAATAGAATAAATAATTATTCTAAAGGCACAACCCGCGTTCTTTTTACTAGTAAAATAAAAAAAACAGTGTACAATATATAGTCAAAATTGTTGTGAATAAGTGTGAATGTGGGATGCAATTTTCTTACTTAATTTTTACTTATTTACATTAACCTACATAGTAAATGTAGATGGTAATATTTTGTCTATAAATAGGACATTACCCCTTTGTAATTCTATGACCAAAAATATTGAAAAGAAAGAATTCCTTCAAAGTTATCTCAATAATTTTATCTCTAGTTTTATCTAATTTTATAACACGTTATCAGCACGAAGCTCTAATCCTAATTCCTTAAGGGTAAGCAAACGTGAGGTTCTTCAGTTTATTTACATTAATCTCTACTTACGATGTTGGTAATCATAGTGGATGACTAATGTCACCTCTGATTACTTATTTATCTAAAGAGGATGGCTAAACCCCCTCATAATATATATTAATATCTACTTATATATGATGGATGGTTAATACCTCCTATTAATATCTACTTATATATGATGGATGGTTAATACCTCCTATTAATATCTACTTATATATAATGGATGGATAATACCTCCTCTTAATATGTAATTATATACAAAAATATATTACTTAGTAATATAATATACATGATTTATTATATCTTGTTCATATATGCTATTATCCAATTTATTATATGAATTGATCATACTTGTTATATTATTGTCAAACTCTATGTTTCATAGCATGTAAAATAATAAGATTTGGTTATCAAAATCTTTCATGGCAATTCCTCATTTTATGCTGCAAAAGAAGAAAAACTTGAAGCATATTTAATAGCCTAGCATAAAAGTCATTTCTTAGCAAACAAATGTTGACAACTTTCATGCAACATGCAAAAGAAAACTTACGTACATGATTGAACAAATCTACATGTAGATTATCTAGCCATAATATATGACTTATATTTCATGCCAAATAAAATATGCATTTAATTGGTCAAAGTAAAAGGTTTTTACCATTTATTACTAATGGTTCAATTATTAGATTTAACTATAACCATATTTCATACCCTTTTTATAAACACAATATATTTCTAAAACTTATTTTCACTAGACATATTACTAACCATATAATTATGTGTGATTTAATATATAAATATATATATATATATATATATATATATATATATATATATATTTAATCTGAACGGCTAGTTTTTAACGGCTATATTATAAAGTAAAATTAAAAAAAAAAAATGATTGTTAAATTTTTCTATAAAGAGGTGATTTCCCAAACATTATTTACACACTCCTACATATTTTCTTACCTCAAAATATTATCTTTGAGAAAAACTTCATAACACTCGAAATGTTGTCTCCCCTCTTGAGCTTTATTATTATTGTACTCGTCTTGCTAATTGTAATGATATGTGTAGTAGATTTTAGTCCAGCAGAATATGGTGTATTTCTGCTGATGGGAATGATTATTTGTCCTCTTCTAATGTTTAGCATAGCTTTAGATATTCGTAATTAATTTTCATGTTGATTCTCTATCAATAAAATATTAATTATTTCTTCTTGTCAAATATTAGCTGCAAATATGTCGAACATCACAAAACTTGAGTTTTCTGCTCTCGAGATATCGGGTCAGAATTATTTATCATGGGTGCTTGATGCTGAAATACATCTAAATGCCAAAGATCTTGGAAGTACTATCGTGAAAGATAGTGATGCAAATAGCCAAGACAAAGCAAAGGCTATGATCTTTCTCCGTCATCACATTGATGAAGGTTTGAAAACGGAATATCTAACTGTGAAAGATCCACTTGAGTTGTGGACTAATTTAAAGGAAAGATATGAACATCAGAAAATGGTAATACTTCCCAGAGCTCGTTATGAGTGGATCCATTTGAGGCTACAAGATTTTAAAAATGTAAATGAGTACAATTCTATGCTCTTCAAAATATCTTCTAAGTTGAAACTATGTGGAGAGAAGATTACTGATGAGGATTTACTTGAAAAAACTTTTTCAACTTTTCATGCCTCAAATGTGCTCCTGCAGCAGCAATATCGTGAAAGAGGCTTTAAAAAGTACTCTGATTTAATCTCTTGCCTTCTTGTGGCTGAACAAAATAATGAGCTACTGATGAAAAATCACGAAACTCGTCCTACTGGATCTGCCCCATTCCCAGAAGCGAATGCCATGATCCACAATAACTTTGACAGAGGTAGTCGTGGCCGTGGACGTGGACGCGGTCGCGGCCGTGGTCGAGGTCGTGGTCGTGGATTTCAAGGAAACCGTTTTCAAGGTGGTCGTTCCAATAACCATCATAACCACCAGAAGTGGAATAGTGATCATAAGCAGGGGAACGGCAAAATTTCTCAGAATGACCATTTTAAGAAAACTGAAAATCCGTGCTTTCGATGTGGTTTGAAAGGTCATTGGTCACGTACCTGTCGTACACCTGAGCACTTTGCCAAACTATACCAAGCTTCAATCAAAGGAAAAGGGAAAGTTGAAGCAAACTATACAAATAATAATGAAGTTGCTTGTTTTGCCAGTACAAGTGACAATATTGAAGCAAATATGGCATATAGAGATGATGAGTTCGATAAACTTGTTGATATAACTCATCTCAATGCAGCTGATTTTCTGGCACCTTAAATATATTTTAATAGGAAAATATGTCAAAGTTCAATTATGTTTGTTCTACTTTTATTTTTTACTTTGTAATTTTTATTTTGCTTTAATAATTTTGTTCCTAATAAAGTATTTTTTATTTGCAATGAAGAACATGGATATTTCCCAACAATCATTTGGAATCAAGGCTAATAAAGAAGATATATGTCTCGCTGACAGTGCCTCAACACATACAATTCTGAAAGATAGAAAATATTTTTCTCATTTAAATATAAGTAAGACAAATGTCACAACTATATCGGGTAGTACAAAGATAATTGAAGGCACTGGAAGAGCTACAATATTATTACCCCAAGGCACAAAGTTCATTATTAATGATGCCTTGTTTTCTTCAAAGTCTCAAAGAAACTTATTGAGTTTTAAAGATATTCGTCTAAATGGATATCATGTTGAGACTGCAAGTGAGAAAAATATTGAATATCTATATATCATTACTGTTGAATATGGTAAAAGGCGTGTGATAGAAAAACTACCGTCTTATTCACCAGGATTGTACTGTACATGCATTACTGCTATTGAGGCACATGCTATTGTAAACCAGAAGTTTACAGATTCACATAAGTTTACTACTTGGCATGACCGGTTAGGCCACCCGGGATCAATAATGATGCGAAGGATAATTGAGAATTCAAATGGGCACCCATTAAAGAACCAGAAGATTCTTCCATTTAAAGAATTCTCATGTGCTGCTTGTTCTCAAGGAAAATTGATTATTAGGCCATCACCAAGTAAAATCAAAATTGAATCCCCTGTATTTCTAGAACGTATTCAGGGTGATATATGTGGACCCATACATCCACCTTGTGGACCATTTAGATATTTTATGGTCTTGATAGATGCATCTACAAGATGGTCACATGTGAGCTTATTATCAACTCGCAACCTGGCGTTTGCGAGATTACTTGGTCAAATAATTAGATTGAGAGCGCAGTTCCCAGACTATGCAATTAAGTCTATTCGTCTTGACAACGCTGCTGAGTTTACCTCACAAGTATTTAAAGACTATTGTATGTCAATTGGGATAACAGTTGAAAATTCTGTTGCTCATGTACACACACAAAATGGCTTGGCTGAATCATGTATCAAACGCCTCCAATTAATAGCTAGACCATTACTTATGAGAACAAAACTCCCAATCTCAGCATGGGGTTATGCTATTTTGCATGCAGTAGCACTTGTTCGTATTAGACCAACGAGTTATCATAAATACTCCCCAATACAATTAGTTTTTGGTCAAGAACCAAATATCTCCCATCTTAGAGTATTTGGCTGTGCGGTATATGTCCCAATAACCCCACCACAACGTACAAAGATGGGTGCTCAAAGAAGGTTGGGAATATATGTGGGTTATGAATCTCCTTCAATTATTAAATATTTAGAACCTTTAACAGGAGATTTATTCACCGCACGATTCGCTGATTGTCATTTTGATGAAACAATGTTCCCGACATTATGGGAAGAAAATAAACAGTTGCCAAAGGAAGTTGCATGGAATGAATTATCATTATCTCATTTCGATCCTCGTACAAAGCAATGTGAACAAGAAGTTCAAAAGATAATTCATTTACAAAACATTGCTAACCAACTTCCAGATGCATTTACTGACACAAAGAGAGTTACAAAATCTCATATACCAGCTGAAAATGCTCCTATAAGAATTGATATACCAGCAGAACAACCTGTTGGTGCAAAAGAGAGCAACCCACGCCTGAAGCGTGGTAGACCAATTGGTTCCAAAGATAGAAATCCTCGAAAAAGGAAAGGAGCAAAAGACCAAAATGGTCAAGTAATTAAGACTGATGTCCTAGAAGAGACACAAGACATAACAAATCAGAAAACCCCAGAAGAGGTTCAGGTACCTGAAAATGTTGATAATGAAGAGATCTCTGTGAGTTATGTCGCTACTGGAAAGAGATGGAACCGAAAGAATATAATTGTCGATAACGTTTTTGCATATAATGTTGCTATTGAAGTAACAAATGAAAATGAGGATCTTGAGCCAAAATCTGTTGAAGAATGCAAAACCAGAGATGATTGGCAAAAATGGAAAGATGCAATTCAAGTTGAATTAAATTCACTTGCTAAACGTGAAGTTTTTGGTCCCATTACCAAAACACCTGAAAGTGTAAAACCAGTGGGGTACAAGTGGGTATTTGTACGAAAACGAAATGAACAAAATGAGATCGTACGATACAAAGCACGACTTGTAGCACAAGGTTTTTCACAACGGCCTGGTATAGATTATGAAGAAACATACTCCCCTGTAATGGATGCGATCACTTTCAGATTCCTTATAAGTATGGCAGTATATGAAAAACTTGATATGCATCTAATGGATGTTGTAACAGCCTACTTATATGGATCACTAGATAGTGAAATTTATATGAAAATCCCTGAAGGATTTAAGATGCCTGAAGCATGTAAAGGACCACGAGAAACATATTCAATACGACTCCAAAGATCCTTGTATGGATCAAAGCAATCTGGACGCATGTGGTATAATCGTCTTAGTGAATATTTATTGAAAGAGGGATATATAAATGATCCAGTTTGCCCATGTGTTTTCATAAAGAGGACCGGATCAAAATTTGTCATAATTGCTGTATATGTTGATGATCTGAACATTATTGGAACTCCTGAAGAGCTTCCAAAGACAGTGGAATATCTAAAAAGAGAATTTGAAATGAAAGATCTCGGGAAAACAAAATTTTGCATCGGTTTGCAAATCGAACATTTGAAAGATGGGATATTCGTTCATCAATCAACTTATACAGAAAAGATCTTAAAGCGATTTTACATGGATAAAGCACATCCATTAAGTACTCCCATGGTCGTAAGATCTCTCGATATAAACAAAGATCCATTCCGGCCTAAAAGAGATAATGAAGAACTTCTTGGTCCTGATGTACCATATCTTAGTGCTATTGGAGCACTAATGTATCTTGCTAATAATACACGACCAGATATCACATTCTCGGTAAGCTTATTAGCAAGATTTAGTTCTTCACCAACTCGAAGACATTGGAATGGGATTAAACATGTCTTTCGATATCTTCGCGGAACCACTGATATGGGCTTGTTTTATTCAAAAGAGTCTATTCCTGAACTAATTGGTTATGCAGATGCAGGATACCTATCTGATCCTCACAAAGCTAGATCTCAAACAGGGTATGTCTTCACAAGTGGAGGTACAGCTATATCATGGCGTTCGATAAAACAAACAATTGTTGCCACATCTTCAAATCATGCAGAAATCTTAGCTATTCACGAAGCAAGTCGAGAATGTGTTTGGCTAAGAATAATGACTCAGAAAATTCAAGAGATGTGTGGCCAATCTTTAGAAAAGAAAGTTGCAACAATTATGTACGAAGATAATACTGCATGTATAGCCCAACTAAAGGGAGGATACATCAAAGGCGATAGGACAAAACATATCTCACCAAAGTTCTTTTTCACGCATGATCTTCAGAAGAATGGTGAAATTGACGTTCAACAAATTCGTTCTAGTAATAATTTGGCAGATATGTTCACTAAGGCATTGCCCACAGCAACTTTTGAGAAACTGATTTACAAGATAGGAATGCGTCGGTATAAAGACATCAAGTGAAGTCTTCATGAGGGGGAGCTTACGCAACTGTACTCTTTTTCCTTATTATGGTTTTTATCCCACAGGGTTTTTCCGAATAAGGTTTTAATGAGGCAGCATCAAATGCGTAAAAGATAAGATAATCGTATATGCATCCCAAGGGGGAGTGTTGTGAATAAGTGTGAATGTGGGATGCAATTTTCTTACTTAATTTTTACTTATTTACATTAACCTATATAGTAAATATAGATGGTAATATTTTGTCTATAAATAGGACATTACCCCTTGGTAATTCTATGACCAAAAATATTGAAAAGAAAGAATTCCTTCAAAGTTATCTCAATAATTTTATCTCTAGTTTTATCTAATTTTATAACAAAAATAGAATTATTATAAGCCGGAACTGTAAGGAAAAAGCAAAAACCAACAAGATTGACTTATTTGGTGCGTGGGTTGCCCGATGGGATCCCCTGCTATAATTTCTACTACACTAATGAACGGATGACACGTGTCCAAATAATAGGAAAAAACTGAACCTCCGCCCGCGTGGGTGGGGCCGAACTCTGAATTAAGACCTCTATGGACAGAAAGGCATATCGACACCTGCAGTCCTGTAACTTGGAATAACAAAAAGTCCTAATCTCCCGACAGACTCCTTCATATAACCCTCACACAGAAACGCCCTCGCGAATTTGTTCTCCACATACCTATTCATGTCATGCACAAACACATGAGTCACCCCATCTGATCTCCTGTTCCTCGCCAGCATCCCCGCCGTGTAAATCATCTTCATTCTTCCAGGGCTGCTGCTATTATATCCCATCGGTGCATCCACCATGATCAAGTCCCATTCAACGCCATCCATCACTTCACTCGGCAGATTCTTCATGGCAAGTGGGCACTCGGAAGATCTCGGATCACCCACCGCCTTGCAGGTGTTCGACGTTTTGCCTAACCGAAAAAGTTCGTCCGCCTGATCCATCCTCGAGTCGTACACCACGTGGTACATTTCCAGTGATGGAACCTCATTCCTCACGACCTCCATCCAATCTTTGGAATCTTCGAGGAAAACGGTGCGCCCGCCGTGGTTGAGTGAGGCCCACATGAGGCTGTCGAAGCCTAGACCGATCACCAAGAAGTTGCATGGGGACATGCTTTCCAGGACTCTCCAAGTGACTGAGATTTCTCGGAATGATTGTTGGGGTGTTCTCTCTTTCATCGCGTAGTGAATGAGGGATTCCGATAGAGAATGTGGGATTTTGTTGCAGATGGATAGGAGAGAAGGATACGATCGCCTGATTGGCTGGAAGTTTGATAGGTTTGGTCTTAAAATGATGTAGACCACGAAGATGAAGAGAAGGGATAGAATTATCAGGGACTTGAGGTTGAATGGAGAAGATTGTTGGTTTCTTGGCATCATGTTTGAGGATCGATATATGTTTCTCTTTGTTTGAGATGAGATCAGAGAGCTAGAGAGATTTATTTATTTCATTTTATTTTGGTCGAAGAGAGATATAGATATATAGCAGAAGAAGACGAGATTCATTGCACTCTCAAACGGCATGTTGATTTGCAAATGGTAAGAGATCGAGAAAGTAACTGCAATGCTATATATGAGCTTAAAATTGCAGCACGAGTTTAATTAACATGATTTTCTGCTGTGGAGGAGGAAGTTTTTGTTTAGCTAGTAGCTCCTCAATGAACATCATGAAAATTGTGTTAAATATGATGGATTTAGTAACTTCAATCAGCAATTAAATGAATGGAGGATTTATATATATTTCAAACGAAGTTGGTAAGTACTGTAGAAATAGTATTTCTTTATGATAAATTTCTGGTAAATTAATCATGCATGTTTTATTCATTCAATATAGAGATAGCAATATAAATTAGTTTAACTTTTCAAGTTTTACTTAAATTTTTGGAAAAAAAATATAATTTTTCATCCTTTATTATATGTCTGTTTTTTATATTTGTCCTGACTTTGTGACATTTCTCATATTTCGTCCTCTTTGTTGTCTGTATTCGGGCATCCATGTCTGTCGTAAAGCCGTCGGAAAACTGAACTACAAATATTCGTCTGACTTTGTGACAATTCCGTTATTTATCTATTTAACTTATCAGCTATCCGTGTCGAGAAATAAAACAACTATAAGTGAAAGAAGCAGATAAACATTCAAAACAGAGAGAAGCCGATCGATATGCTCTGTCCCTAGTTTTGGAAAGTTTTTAATAATAAGAGTAATATTTTGGAAAGAAATTCTAATTTCTGTAATGTAAGCAACTGATATATCGACGGTTAAAACGTTACATGAATCTCTAATTTAGCAGCCCTCTTAACTATGTTTTAAAGGGCATTATTAAAATGCCTTATTTACCTTCTCTATAACCCATCCTCTTTACCAGTGATGATCATAAGTCATAACTATAAACTAACTTTTAACCCCTGCGTTGTATCGGGAAATTATTTTATAATTATAAATTTAATATATAAATATTAATTATAGTTTATATATTAACAACTTGAATATATATCACAAATTTAACAGAATTTTTTTTATAAATTAATATATATATATATATATATATATATATATATATATATATATATATATATATATATATATATTATCTACATTGCACGGAAAAATCTATTTATAAAATATATATTATTAAATAAATTGAATCATATTTTCTTATATAATTATTAACAATACATATAAATAATTAACTCATAATTTGAAACACACTCCAAAATAATTCTTTTTATAAAATAATTATACTCTATATATATGAAAAAACTCATTTTAAATATATAAAAATAGTAATATGATATGATTTTGTATTTGTAATAGAGGGAATATATATATATATATATATATATATATATACACATATATATATATATAGTTTTTTTTAAATTACGCACACAATCAATATAAAAATATTAAAATAATAATTAAAATATAGAAAATATTTAATAATAGACCATATAAATAATTATTGGAATCTCTTGTATACTTGGTATTATTTTTTTGTTGAATAATTTATTATTATTTCATTATTAATTAACAATAATATTCATTTCATTATTGAAATTTCCTTTATATTATGGCAATATTAATATTTATATGTAATAACTTAATAAATTTATTCACATTGAAATTAAATATAATTTTTTCACCGCAAAATGGAAATAAAACACGTGTATTTAGAGAGTTTTTCTATAAAAAAACAACTATTTATTTATTTTATAATATTAAGGTAATAATAAAATTTAATTAAACTTATGTTCTAAAAAATATACGTAATTATGTGACCCCACAAATAATTAAAAGAAATTTTGAAAATACAATTACATAATAGATAAAAAGAATACAAAATAAAAACATATTAATTATAGAACTAAATAATCTTTTACCCAAATATTGTTTATATTTTGTGAATGATAATTCTTCTATACTATGCTTTCATGTACAAATTGAATATTATATCTAAACTATAAATAGTTTTAAGCTCCTCCCTTCAATCCTATATATATTTTTAGCATTTAAATATAAAGTTCATAATAATTAGCAAAGCTAATTAAAATTTACTTAAAATTATTTCTTGAATGAAATTTTCAATATCAATATTATATAAAATAGTTATATAATTCTATAATTAAATAGGAGTTACAATTTTTTAATATAAACCAATATATGGAATATCAATTAAATATATATGTAAGTTACAAAAATCACAATTAATGAACTTAATTATAGAAATAATCTACATGATAAAATGAACGAATTTTAACTAATCCAACTCATTAACACATAAGCATGTTACTAAAACATCTTACTCATTCATTTTTATATATATATATATGATAAGAGTACCAGTCTTTTGCATCAGTCTTCAACAACAGACCCACATTTTTCGTATCAATGTTCAAATTAAAAATGGTTCTTAATAAATCAACTTCCTTAGCTACTGTTGCTCTCTTTATTGTACAAATTCTTCAGTTTTACACTACTACTTCTAAGGCTGATTATGGAGGCTGGCAAGATGCTGCAGCCATGTTATACGGTGGTGAGGATGCTTTAATTTAAATAATTATATCATTAAAATCAAAATTTGATTCCTCAAATAGGATACTCATTCAGTTTCTTTTTTATAAGTAGTATTTAGCTTTTGAATTAGTTAACCATTTTTGGCATTGAAATTCAGCTCATAGAAGTTGACGGACGACACCAAAAAATATTTTCCTGTTGACCGGCCAAAGCAATATGGCCGGTTCAGGCGGAGTCGCGGATGGTGTACATTGGGATGGAACAATTCCTCCGGAATGTCAACCCAATCCATTTATCCGTAGATTCAGTGACGAGTCGATATGGGAAAAGGCTCGTGAACCTCTCCATCGAGATATTAGTACCAAAGGAACTTCTGGAATAGGTCCTGGTATGCCATTCACCTATTCGCTTTTGAAGACAGACTCTAGCATTGGTGTGATTGGCTTGGTCCCATGTGCCATTGGAGGAACAAAAATAAGCAAGTGGGGCTGTTGTCACGGGCTTATAAAGCTTCATTGAATGGTACTAGAGGACAAATACGAGCCCTCTTGTGGTACCAGGGCGAAAGCGACACAGATAATCATAAAGATGTTGTGTCGTACAAGTCCAAGCTAGAAGCTTTCTTCAGGGATGTGAGATCCGACTTACGATTACCTACACTATCCCCTTCATGTCTCTCTCTCAGGGTTTAACTTTTTTCATCGATTACACGAAAATTACCAAGTTACTCGGTTCTCAATGTTGAGCATGGCGTCCTCGGGGTTTCTATTAGCTTCTAATTGAATGTTGTTTGACACAATTTTGGATCTTGTGATACAAATAAACCAAACTTTTAGTCTATTGGTATTAATGTAGGAAAATGGAGAGGGAAATTTGGAGGCGAAAATTGAGACTTGCTCAATGTGGACTGTGGGCGACGTGGCAGGCACGCGGAAGGCCGTCACCGGTATTCTGTAGCTCTCTGCTTTGAAGCCGGCTAATGGAAGAAACTCAATGATCAGATTATGCTCATCTCCCAGCGGCGCGGACAGTTAACAGTTTAATCCATTTCTTACACAGTTATGTAAAATTCGTGTTTTATTATATTGATACTGTACTTCTAGTTGAAATTACATGGTTCGAATTGTTAGCATGTGTGCAGCTTTTTTAATCCCTTTTCTTGGTTTTGATTTCAACTTTAGTTTAGCACAAAAGTTCTTTCCTATTCTACATGTAAAGATTGTAATTGCTGTCGTTTCTTATTCTTCATCGTGGTACTTTTTTGTAGACTCTACAAGCCATGGTCTTGATGCAATGCAAAATATAGATCAGACGCAGGATCTCGACGAAATAGAACTTATCAAAGACACGTAACAGTGTATCGGCTGGCAAAGTAATTCCTTTGGAGAAAATACCCCTTCCAGTTTTTTGTATTGTGAGGGCCTTGATTTTCATTGTATTGCTCGAATTGCTGCCATATATATGTCGAGATAGAGAGGGCTCAATTGATTAAGAAACTTGCATGGATTGAGGAAGAACAAGGACTTATAGCTGAGGCTGCGGACTTGATGCAAGAAATCGCAGTCCAGTTGATGACTTTTCTTTAAATCTTTAGATATTTGTGTTATTTGACAAAATTAGCTGATAGACTTTTGCTGCAGGTGGGAACATTTGGTGCCATGGCAAAAACTCAGAAAATAGCTTTCATATTTGAGCAGGTAGTATGGTTTTTTCCATCTTTGTCATCTAAAGTAGAAATGAGTAAACAATATTTTTAAATTTCCACATACCAAAGGTCCAAAATTCGTTTTCTTGACTTTCATCTGGTGTAGGTATTACGAGCACAGCAATGATTACCTTGAAATATGTCGATGTTACTAGTCAATATATGAGATTCCTTCAGTGAAAGTTGACTCTGCTCAATATATACCTGTATAGTCTCTTATCTTGTGTTTCCTGAATGCAACTCACTTGTAATTACTATTCAAGAATTATGAATATCAAATATATTTCCTGTAGGTTTGAAGAAAAATATGCCGATATTTGGTATTGTCTCCCCACGATCCCATGCAGTCGAGCCTTCTAAACTCAACCTTGGAGGATAAGAATCACTCAGAAACACCACATTTCAAGTTAGCCATTTTCTAATTATCTTTGTTCTTGTTTCTTCCAATTTTATTTACTCATATTAATACTAAGTCTATCCTGCAGCTGTTGGGTTGCTATTGAAACAACTAGTTACCATGGAGGTTATTCAGTGGACAGCTCTTTGGATTACACTTAAAGATGAATTTGAGAAAGAAAAGAACATGATTGGTGGTTCTTTAAGTGAAAAGGCTTCTCAAGATCTCAAACTTAAAAGAGTAATAAAACATGTAATACTCCTATTCTTGATTGATATCATTATTCTGTTGCTTATAGCAATTTGGATCTTCGTATCATTGTTCGACATATAATTAAAAAGATGATAACCTTTCAGAACATTATCGTTGTCTCGAAATACTATTCACGAATAACCTTGAAGAGACTTGCTGATCTACTATGCCTTACCATACAGGTCCATCTGCATTTTAGCACTAATTTGCTTGTCAATTTTTTCTTGGATATAGTCTGAGATTTTACTCTGTTTTTTCATTACTTAAACTACTGAGCGCAGCAAATCAATATGTGATTAGTAGCGTTTCTGCTTCTTTCTAAATTACCGACTTTTTCAACATGTGATGGGATTATAATTTTCTTAAATGTACGTTTTTTTATTTTTAAACTAATTTTACTGATTTACTTTTATCTTATCACAGGAAGCTAAGAAACATCTCTGGGAGATGGTCGTCTCCAAAGCATTGGTGGCAAAAATTGACAGACCATTGAGTGTGATCTGCTTCCAAAGAATCCAAACAGTCAAGAACAGCAATGAGATTCTAAATTCTTGGGCAACAAACTTGGAGAAGCTGCTAGATCTTGTAGAGAAGAAGAGTTGCTGCCATCAAATTCACAAGGAAACAATGGTCCATAAAAGCTGCACTCACAGTTTGAAATTTGGTGTCTTTATTCTCTTTTTTTCTTTTTTCTTGACGAATGTAGGAGCTACAGATTGAATATAGTTTCTTGAGGGTATATATGATCGAAATTTCTTCTTGAATTTTGGTAATGTGAAAAACTTCCAATCCTCAATTCTATTTTCTTTTTGTTCTCAAACTATAATGCACATGCCATTTCCTCTTTTCCTAAGCAATCGAAAAATTGAAATAATATTCCTTATAATTCTTTTCTTTTCTAATTAAAATACTTGTATCAAGTTATTCGAAAAATTGAAATAATGATTTTAAACCATAGTCTGACAATCTTTATAAACGGTTTGCCCTCACAACATATATAAACCCATGCAACACCCGTTTTCTTCATTTCATACCCCTACAGATTGAACTCAAAAATAATTTTCAACTCCAACAACAAAATTTCGAGAACCAAACAAATATATTTGTCACTGATGGATCATCCAGATGATGTCTGATGACTCAAATCCGTCCAAGATAAATCACCGCCACCACCACCTCCTCCTCCACTGCTCTGACTGTCCTCCGACCGGAGATCATTCTCCAGTGATGGAGCCACCGGAAAAAACACAGGATAAGAATCACCCGCCACCGGATAAGATTGAAATCCTCCTGGATTATAACCAGAACCTGGATAATCCATCAATTTATTCAACAAATTATTACTTTCTATATCATCAAGAGTATTCATGAACCCTGAATTATAATCCACATTACTATTTTCCCTTCGAAACCGATCATCACTTTGGCTATGAACAATCGTCTCAGCCGAGGTCGTAACGACCGCCGAAATTCTGCCACTAGGATGAGGAGATTGGATATTTATAACCGTCGGATTATGATCATGAGAAGATGAAGGGTGGTGGATGAGCCTCACATTTTCGGGGAAGTTAAGCTTTGCTTTGTTGCCTCTAAACCGTAAGGCCGCCTCGTCGTAGGCCCTGGCAGCATCCTCAGCCGTGTCGAACGTGCCCAGCCAAACCCTAGCAGCTTTATAAGGGTCTCTTATTTCAGCAGCCCATTTTCCCCAAGGCCTTTGTCTCACACCTCTATATCTTCTATTAGTGATCCTTGATGAAGGTGATGATGATGATCCAATATTGGTGGTTTCTTGAGGATATGTGGGAGTGTATGTGTAAACTGCTGATTGTGTTGATGTTACTATACTTGTCCTCATCATGCTTGAATTGACCGTTTCTGGTTATGTAAATCAAATGCAAAATGTGTAAGTATTGTAACATTAAATTACGATGAAGTCAAGTATATTGATGAGCAGTCGAGATTAAATTAAAAAGGAAAAATTAGTGTGCTATCAGCTATGGAATTAAGTAAAATTCTCTTTTCTTATTTCAATTGCTTAATTAGTAATATATATGACATGTATTAGTGAGTGTGACATAAAATTGGATTAATTGTTTTAAATAATGAACTTCATATATATTATATGTACCTGATGATGGTACTCCCAAGTTAGAACTTCCAATTGAGAAATCAGTATATCCTCTGCAAACTCTGGCAACAGATTCAGAAGAGTACTGCTGATCACCACCGCCGCTTTGCTCATCATCACGTCCCCTCTTGCATGCAGATGAAGAAGAAGAACCACCACCACTACCACCACTAGCAACGCCACCAGAAGCGGCAGCAACTCCTCCTTCGGCCGCCTCATCGCTCACATCTCCGGCCACCACATGGGCCAAAGCTGACACCATGACTGACATCTCGTGTTCTCTGTCGAGCCCAGAAAATATACCAAGTAAATCATTTACATTATCCCTATTTTGATCACCCCTATTGATCTTGGGATAAAAATCCTTTCTTGAATTCGCCACCTTGAAAACACACATGTAAAATCCAATTCCACTAAAAAAAAAGGGAAGGATATGGAGAAAAAGTTAATCTATTACTATATATGGAAATTAATACTATTTATATATATTTTAGTTTTCAACGAAACTAGAACAAGAACTAGAATATTGCTGACAAGTTGAGCAAAGTTGACAAGAACAGGCCCTCTATTCAAACTTTCTTTAACAAACCGTTTATATATAAATATAAGAAAGTTGGGGGTTGAAATTCGTACATTAAGATTAAAATATCCGCCGCCAAATTCAAAGATTTGTCGACCCACATAAAAAGAGTTGCCTTAATCTTGACAGAGAATGAGGTTTGGCTGGTTTAATTTCTTACATGCTAGCTTTTTGATTCGGTGGGGTACCTGAGTTTGACTTGGTTTCGTCGACGAGTTTAAGGAGTGGAGAGAGCAAAAATATGAGGTGTGAATTCACATTCCAGAAGAGGTATCTGGAAATAGGATCCTAATCCAATACACGGTTTCAATTTCTAATTTTGTCGGCGGCGGAATGCAGAGCCGACATACACCACCGCCGCTCTTCCTTTTTGGCCTATTGCGTATAATAATCGTTATCAATTGATTATCACTTAATCAGTTTTTATACCGTGATTTTACTATAATTTAATTTTAGTACTATAAGGAGCAAAGTATCTTTTTCAATTTTGGTACTATAATAATTAAGTTTTTTTTTTTTTCATTTGTGTGTGCTACGATTTTCCATGCTTTATGATCTGTTAGTAGTTAGTACTATAATTAAGTTTAATTTTTACCACATAATTATTTTTTCTTAATCGTGTTAAGAAATATTTTTGATTGCGACATTGAAAATGGATCACTCAATTCCGTACACGTGAAATTCTTGGTCGTAATCCCATAATTCATAAATTAATTGGTCAGCTTAGGAAAATATTATTGGTGGCTCATGCTTCTTGTAATATTATACGTTGTGAAGTTTGTGTAATAATTGAGACGACTAATCATAAACTGATAAACCAGTTCAAAACCTCATATCATTCCAAGTTTGACAATGCAATTAAAACATGAGTTGGAGATTTGGTCGCAATTATTTAAATATTTATTTTGAAGACTCTTTTTAGTTAAAGAACTAAATTATTTTTTACAAGAGGGATCATTAAATTGTCAAAAACTAAATAAAAAATTTTATATATTTTTGTTTTCATACATTGATAAGGTCGGTTTTTGGGAGATTCGAAGATCGATCTCAACCGCCAATCTAGCAGTTGAATTTATAGAAGGGGATCCGCTTCGACCTGAAATAAATGAATAGGGGATTACTTGGCCGGAGAGGGTTAACTCCGACATTGAACCTCCGACGCTCAAGTCAGTAAACTTAGACTGAAAGGATGTAGTGAGAGAAATATAACGTTCAGAGATAATAAATGTACTTACCAATCAATAATTAATGAAGGGGTATTTATAGTGGGGCATAACACGCACTAAGTACACGCTATTTGATGTGCATTTAATGCATCGATCGTAGGTCTGCAGAACAACCTTAATCAGGTAAGGTAGTGTCAGACGAATGTTGTGTCGCATTTAGTGCTAGGTGGCTGATTGATTTGACGGCCTGGTGGCTGAGCCATCCTCAGAGAGCGATGGTCGGTGACCGGATCGACCCCTCGAATCGATATTATATCCAATCGTACCAAGGATTTTCCGATCGGTGATCACTATAGTCGACCTTGAGACCTAAGCCCAGACTCGGGTCAGCCCTTGTCAATCGCTAGTGTGACGTCACGTGTCAGACCGAGATTATCGCTTATCATACATGATAAAATTTGAAAAACAATTCTTACATAACTTTGAGGGGGCAAAGGGAATTATTGCTTTAAAGATAAATAGATAATAAACACCCGCACTGCCACACATGCGATAAGTTAGAATACGGTGGTCCACTGGTCCTTATGCTACGCCTTAGATCGCTCTAATATCTAGTGGTTGGTATTTGAGTGGATAAGATGACGGTGTTGAGAAGATTGATTGTCAACGTTCAGTCCAGTCAAACCACTATAGGTTTTTGCTTTGTAGTATGGTTTTTGCACTTTACTACAAGGGCGGCATTATCATAGATACAAGCTTTCAAAAAGACCCCCAAAGTTGAATACAAGCTTTTACTTTTGAGAATTCAAACCTCTTAAATTCAGTTCATGTGCTTGCACTTAATTAACTGACTTTGGCTTAAAATTCAACCTAAGATAACTAAACTAATTGTGCATCTATATATAATAATAATAATAATAATAACAAAGAACACGATACAGTTTCGGACACTTGTCTGTATCCATGCATCACAACTTAGTTTAATATTCTTCACATACAATTATGGAGTTAAATGTCATAATTTCGAACAGTCAAAATTAAAATTAATTTATCATTATGTACTTATTACATGTATAGATATGTATTTGTCAACTCTACTTAATTTTTGTGAACTATAGAGGTCAAAGTCAAAATTCATGTAAATCATCCACAAAAAAGCACAGTATGATATTCCAATTTCCATACATCATGGCATAAAAAATGGAAATTAAACGGTATTATGATGATGGAATTTGTTCAAAGTTCAAACACCCAGCATGCGATAGATGACGTTATTTCAACATCTTTGGCTTTTTTAGACGAATTAAAATAACTTACTTAATTCCATAAAAAAATAATTATTCAACTCGATCACTTAGATGTTATGTTCTCATAAAGGAATGAACTTAAAACTTTTAATTAAGTTAATATAGCACCAAAATATTAAATTACTTTACTTGATGGGTGCTAACTTACTTAATTCAATTTATTTGCCTCTCAACTATAGAAAACAAAAAGAAAAAAGCTGAACTTTTGTCTTAACAAATAAAAAAGTCAAATGATACATCATACTCTTAATTCTTCTACTCCTCAAGTGGCATGAGCTGTAGAATCTCTTTTATGGACAAAATAATCCTTCATAGCAAGTGGGGTTTTAAGATTGAAATTCCAACGCTTGTTATATTTGTTTATACAGTGTGTGAAGTTTAACTAATATCAAATGGTGTTGTTATGATTTAAATTAAATTAGATGTAATTTTCAGTTTAAGATTCTCGTTCTGTCATTGATTTTTTATATAATCATGGTTTGCAAATAACTCAGAAATCAAACTAAACAACTAAAAATTTACAAATAATAAATTAACAATTAATTGGAAATGTTGCACGTTCATAGACGTTAGCCAAAAAGACTGCACACAAGTGCAGAAAAGAATTCCACAATCCACTGGGCCAAGGTCGTTTTGGTACTTTGACTACTCAAATTCCTAGTTACATCAAAACAATAGGTTGACTTGGTCTTACAAATCCCAATTACTAATTTGAACTGGTCCATATATCATTGGGATAAACTTGAACTTTGAATATTAATAAATAAAATAAAATTATGTAAATCAAAGTCTGATCTTTTTTAGTTTTTTTTTTCATTTAAAATTAAGGATCACTATAGTCTATAAACTATGATACACGAACACTTCTAAAAATTCTACTCTACTGTGTCGGACACTTCTCTAGTATAAAATATCAACAAAAAAAAATTCTAAAAATTCTACTCTACTGTGTCGGACACTTCTCTAGTATAAAATATCAACAAAAAAGAAAATTCGTATCTTCATATCTATTTTCATGTTTCATAGTCTATAAGTTGAGATGCAAGACGTCCTTCATTAGTAATCTAATATTCATAGATTAAAGAAACTTTTAGGAAAGGGGTGGTGTCTGTATCCCAATATACTTACACGTTTTAGACTTAAGGGTAAATACAATAATACATCCCAAACAACAAGACCTAAGTGACAAAGGCACAAAGCCATAATTGAAGAGATATTTTTGTAATTTCTAATAGTAAGAGTGGTTTTATATTTTCCTTAATGGAGACATGTAAGTGTAATTATCACGCAAAAACAATGTCCATATCTAGATTACAAAAATACATTATAGCAAGAGGGGAAATCTAAAAGGTGGTGTATACTGTATACAAAGATTTTAACTGTTCCATAGCAGCATAAACTTCAAGTCTTCAACATTCACATACTATCACACACACTGATATACAAAAATCATTCAAACATTCTGGAAATCGAGTAAACTTCCATAAAGGACAACACAAGACTCGTAGTCTAAAGTTACGACTCATTCCTATAATTTTTTGTTTTCCATTTGTAAATACGTTTAAGACATTGTTTGGACTACACAAATTCGCGGGATATACCACAAACTCCCGACTTTTTTAACTCCCACATGCTAAGCATTCGTCACGATTGTTTAGAGAGCACACCATTTGTGCAATCTTCGAGTTATCATCATCCTCAACCCCCTTTGGCGTCTTATCCTGCAAGCCAAACAGACTGTTAGTATGCAACCATAACAACTCGGGATTGATCAGACGTATCCAGACAGGAAAAAACAAACCTTTAACATGTTTGTGTCAACAGTGAATTTGATAGCATCAGCTGCAGCACGTGATCTCAAGTAATACATTCCCGTCTTCAAACCCTTCATGTCCAAGTAAAATACAACACACTATTTAGGTTTTTCCTTATATAAACTAATTATAAAATCAATTTTAGATAAATATAATTAATACTTATACTCAATACTATTAAAATTAATTCAAACATGTGCATTTTGCATGGATATATATGAACACTTGATCAAAGAACCAGTAAATCCAGTTTGTCTTACCCGAGACCAAGCATGGAAGTGCAGCGAAGTTAGCTTTCCGAAATTAGGTTGGTCCATGTGGATGTTTAAGCTTTGACTCTGGTCAATATAGCACCCACGATCAACAGCCATATCAACCAATATCCGTTGTTTTATCTCCCAAACAGTCCTTTAGAAGAGAAAGAGAACTTGAATTAGAACAGAATAGAGAACAAAGAATAAATTGTAGCTAACAATGCTGTTTGCATATACGATTATACATACTTGTAAATAACTTTAAGATCTTCAGGAATTTCAGGAATTTTCTGAACAGACCCATCCTCATAAATTATCCTGTTCTTAACAGCTGGCGACCAAAGACCCATCTCGGTCAAATCATAAAGAAGATGTTTGTTCACCACAACAAATTCACCGCTGAAAAAGACCATTCACATTTCAAAAAGTCAGAATCACGGGAAATATGGTGAAGCTAAAATGGATAATAATTATAAATAATAGTATATAAACCTTAGAACTCTTCGACTGTAAATATTGGAAGTGTATGGTTCAAAACACTCATTGTTCCCAAGAATCTGGCTCGTTGAAGCAGTGGGCATGGGAGCTATAAGAAGTGAATTTCTCACTCCATTATCTGCTATCATTGATCGAAGACCTTCCCAATCCCATCTATCCGAAGGCTTCACTTCCCACATATCTGGCTGAATAATTCCCTGAAGGTAAAAAGGCAATAGCATAAACATAATGAGGCATCTAGCATGACCTCTCCGATAGCCATTGTTTAATCACACAAACATCCCCTCTATGTTCCAAAATTACAATAATACTCCCTTGTAATTAACATCATCCAAACTTGTAAGAACAATTTGAAAATTGACTGATGATTGAACTATAACATGCTTTTAACTATGTGAAATAATGAATACATGTAAGGTGGAAATAATATAAAAAGGCTGTATTTGTATTTTGGGAACCAAGAAAAAGATATTCATGTAATTATACATATAGTTTGAAGAGACTGTTTTAGAATAAGATGTGAAAGCTCCTTTGAGAGATACCTTGCTAACAGGACTGCCATTGTAAGTTTCATATGGGCCTTCCGTTTTAGCTAGTTCACAAGAAGCTTTTAGAGCATGGTAGTATATTGTCTCAAATATATCCTTGTTTAACTGTTGAGCCTGCAGTCAATATTTGAAATGATAGAGCTTAGTAACTTAATTGAAGTGAAAAATATATATTTAACATAAAACAGCACAATAGTTTTACCTCAGGAGAATCAAATGCCATGCCAAGCAAGATAAAAGTATCAGCAAGGCCCTGTACCCCAATTCCTATTGGCCTGTGACGCATATTCGACCTCTTTGCAGTTTCAACAGGATAATAATTTACATCAATTATCTTGTTAAGGTTTGTAGTAACAATAGAAGTGACCTGCACAAACAGAACAATATATGTTGTTGAAATAAACATCTCAAAACACTATATTAGTGGGCATGTTTACATTAAGCCAAGAAACAAAGAAAAGAAATCACACCTCAGCAAGCTTATCAAAGTCAAAATATCTGTTTTTCGAACCTATGCTGCCAACAAGCTTAGTTGGTTGTGATTCCATTGGCACACCCTGTAAAAAACAAGGTAAAATAGATTAAAATAAGGAAAACTGGTTAGAGAGGTAATTTACCAATATATGTGAATAATAACCTTCTCTCTAACATATCGTGGTAGAGCAATTGATGCAAGATTGCAGACAGCTGTCTCTGTAGGACTTGTGTACTCAATTATCTCTGTACACAAGTTAGAGGACTTTATGGTGCCAAGATTCTGCTGGTTGCTCTTTCTATTGCAAGTGTCCTGTATAGTGAAAACAATAGGTTAGCTAGCTGACAAGATTAATCTAGTTAAAACAAGCATTAAAAAAAAAAAAAAAAGAATAATTTACGGGGAAAAAACAAGCATAAAAAAAAGAATAATTTACGGGGAAAAAAACCCACTAGATTTGTCTAAATTACAAAAAGAAGAGGGTGTATCTGTTGAAATTACAATCACCCTCCTGCCACTAACAAAGATAGGGGCTTTTGTAATTGGGGATATTCATAAAACAGATGCAGAAATGGAAGACGGTAATGTAAATTTGATTTTATTTTTCTAATTAGGGCATACAACATGGGGATTTTGGTAAATATCCGTAGAATAAATTATGAAAAATCATGATAACTTGTTGATCTTGGCTACCTTGTATAACATATAAGGTGTGCCAGTTTCAATTTGGGATTTCAAGATCTCAAACCATAAGTTTTGCGCCTGGACAACCTTCTTCGCCTTTCCCTGAGTCCACACAAACAGAGAATTGATAAATCATTTATTAAACCCACAAACTAGCATCAGGAATGCTCAAATATCAGTTTGGCTTTACCTCTCTCTCATATTTAGTGTATAAAGCTTCAAATTCTTGACCCCAACAATCAGCCAATCCAGGAGACTCACTTGGACAAAACAATGACCATTGTCCATCAGTTTGAACTCTTTGCATGAACAGATCAGGTACCCAAAGAGCATAAAACAAATCTCTTGAACGGTGCTCTTCCTAAAATATTAGAAGGAAAAACCTCAAACCATCAAGAAAAGTGTTTTCATAATAATTATTATAACAAAGAGTAATAATAATAATTATTATTATTATTATATTTATTATAATAAAAGTCTCATCTTAATTTTAACCAGAAATGAATCCTAAAGATACCTAATATGATTATTAAATTGAGCTATACCTTTCCATGGTTCTTCCTCAAATCAAGAAACTCAAAGATATCAGCATGCCATGGCTCCAAGTAGACAGCAAAAGCACCTGTTCTCAACATGGAACATGCAATAATATTAAAACAATATACTAATGTGAAGTTTTTTACAGTGAAAAACAAATTAAACACTTATGCAAACCTTTCCTCTTGCCACCACCCTGATCCACATAACGAGCAGTGTCATTGAAGACTCTTAGCATTGGAACAATGCCATTGGATGTTCCATTTGTTCCCCTAATATAACTTCCAGTAGCACGGATGTTATGCACAGATACACCAATTCCCCCAGCTGACTTGCTGATAACAGCACACTCCTTTAGTGTATCATATATTCCCTCAATACTATCCTCTTTCATGCATACCAAGAAACAGCTGCTCAACTGTATATCATTAAGGAAAAACCGATATAAAGGTAACAGCTATAACACATTTTACTAATATTAAGCACTCACGCATATTTTGGTTTGACTGTGTGTCTGTGTCTGTGTGTCTGTGTGTTTATATATATATATATATATGAAAACAAACATATGCATGTGACTATGAGTGAGTATGTGCGTGTGCATGTGTGTCCTTGGAAATTTTCACAATGATCATACTTGTGGCCTAGGTGTTCCAGCATTGAAAAGGGTTGGAGATGCATGAGTGAACCATCGCTGAGATAACAGATGATATGTTTTTATAACTGAATCGATATCATCCTTGTGAATACCAACAGCAACCCTCATCAACATGTGCTGAGGCCTCTCAACAACTTTTCCTTGGACCTTCAAGAGGTAAGACCTTTCAAGGGTTTTAAAACCAAAGTAATCATAGTCAAAGTCTCTGTCATAAATGATCTCACTGTCAAGACAAGCAGAATTCTGTAGAGAAGAAAACAAATCAGCATTAACAAGTCAGAGTAGAAAAAATGAAGTTGTTCAATTACAATTCAAAAGGTATATAAACTCAAAAATCTTAAAATACTATAGCTGAAAGAACAAATACCTTCATTATTATCTCATAGACATCATCTGCAATCAAAGGAGCCTTTAGTCCTGACCTCTCACTGACATGGCTGTACATCTCTTTGATCCTGTAATAATTATGCAAGAACATAGCTGAGGTCCGAAATTTGTTTGTAATAATCGTATCATTTATGTGTGGTGTGTGTTTCTAACAACTCAAATCACTTACGTTTCAGAGAATGATTTCTTTGTGTTCTTGTGGAGATTTGAAACAGCAATCCTTGCAGCTAACTGCATACATGCAATAATTCAAGTCATTTTTTATGATTTAAAAATATAACTCGCACAGAAAAGGAGATATGTTTTTTCCTGCATTCTAAACTTCACTAGCAATTGTACATATATATAACAGATAACTTAAATCTTACAGAATAACATCGCAATTTGATACTGGGGAAACAAAAACCCAGATAGCAAATTCCACAACCAAAAAATATCCTTGACATGTGTAGCAAATTTAGACTTTGCTCGCAAAAATAAAATTATGCAAGACAAATAAAATTCAAAAAAAAAGATCCAGCATAAACTTGCATACAAATGAAGCAAATTGCCAATGCAACGCCAAATGGACTAACAAAACTATATTAAGTGGAAATGTTTAGTGCTCCGGAAACAACAAATGTTATCACAGAAATTGACAATACGAAAACAAATCAATTCCATCAGCCATGCATATGCAATTGAACAATTCCAGCCACAGAAATGCCCAACAAAACCAACACATAACACAGACATATGGATGTCACAATCCAACACGAATTGAACAGAGATCGTATATTATAACAAACAGCAAACATAAAAAGCATTCAAACTTCAAAGAAAATGGATAATTGAACTCACAGATGCATAATCAGGGTGATTGGCGGTCATCGCAGCAGCAGTTTCAGCAGCCAACTCATCAAGCTGGCTGGTGGTGACGCCTTTGTACACCCCCGCACAGACCTTTTGGGCAACCAAAACTGGGTCGCAATGCTCACTGCTCAGCCCATAGCTCAACTTCTTCAGCCTCGCCGTGATCTTGTCGAAGTGCACCGTCTCCTGCCTCCCGTCCCTCTTCACCACATACATATTTACCAGATAATTTCAAAAGTACCCACTCACTGAGGAATTTCGTCGAACAGGTAATGACTAGCGAGTATCTCCTCTGACGAACAACTGATAGGGCTTTTCGCGCTATATATATATATATATAGCAACACGCGGGGATATAACTAATGAGTTTTCCAATTTTATCTTTAAATAGTGTTAGGGTTTGAAGGGATTTCCCTCTCTATTCTGTGAATTTGGCGAGTTTTGAAGTTTTCCCGCCCAATTCAGGAAAATGGTTGGGCAGTGGCGGGGAATATGGAGCGGCGGTGTAGAAAGGTAAGTTAAGTGGTGGACCATATAATTAAATCAAATGAGTTGGCAAACCTTTCATAACAAGCTTTAATTTTGGACCACTTCACTTATGATATTGTTTGTTTTTATTTATTTCTTTTGTTTATGTATTATTATAATTATTAATTACTAGCTTAAATTTTTGGCATGTGAATTTGGTGATGAAAGTAAATGAAACATAATGTCTCAAAATATTAAGTAATTAAATAATTTATTATATACTTTTAATATCAGAAGTTGAGGGAAGGCAAAATATTAGATGACTTTTAGATCAAATGATTAAACTATAATCTTTCTATATAAAAACCAGTTGTGGAAAGTCAAATTTTCAAATTAATCTAAAATGGTTTGACAAATCATTAAGTTGAGTTAATTAATTATTCTTTAAAAAAATATTATTCTAGTTGCCATTTTAAATTTGAAAATAGTTGAGTTAATTAATTATTCTTTAAAAAAATATTATTCTAGTTACCATTTTAAATTTGAATTTTCAAATTTCAAACAGTAGCTTCTTACGAAAGATTGGGTCTCAAATACATTGTAAGTTATCTTAAGTCTTAATAGAACATATGTATGGGGACGTTGTGTTATGCTTGCAAATTCTTAAAAAATATATATATATTTTTGCTATTTATGGTTTTTCTTAATCCTTTTTTTTAAATAATTGCAATTCTTGTTTAATTTAGCTATAAACAAATTAGAAGGTTAAAACATCTAAATATTTATTTTTCACTTGATAAAAATATTTATGTATAACAAATAAGATGTTCTTATAAACAAGTGCACAAAGGTTTAAAAAATTTATCAAATAAAACTACCAAAATTATTTAATTTAAGGTAAGGGCCGAAGAAATACATATAGTGTCGTTACTGATGCCATCCATATTCATGGGTGTTGGACCTTGACCCAATCTGTAACGACCCGAATATTTTAATTATATTATTAATAATTACGCGAATTCTTTCTTATCTAATTTCTCGATCTATCCAATTGGATTAATCAATCTTGTGGAAAAGATTGATTTAACCTATCTTTTAAATACCCTCGATTACTTAAATTACATAAATGCCCTTAAAAGCCTAAATGACCATTTTACCCTCCCGAAATATTTTCCTAAATATCTACCTATCTCTCTCATTCTCTCATTTTCACACAAAGAAGAAAGAGAAGAAAGGAAAGAAGAAAGAAAGGAGAAAAGAGAGAAAATCTTCCCGACGCCCTACCGAGCCCGTTTCTCACCCGATCGGCGAGCCGTGAAAACCCGAACGACCCTCACTACATTCTCTACCGGTAATCCTTTTACCCCATTTCATTCCGTTACCTCTTCGTTGCGATTTTAATGAGTTTTATATAGAATTTTATTATATTAGGATTTTCGTGTTTAGGAAGATTTACTCGACCATTTTACGTGATTCTTGTGTCTATGTGTAGCTTATATGATATATATGATTATATGTGAAAATTAGGATATTTTATGGAGTAAATTAGGAGATCTATGAATTTATATATTGATTTTCGCGTGTGAGGTTCGCGATCTGCTGAGTCTGCTGCTCAGTAGATCCAACGGGCGAACGCACGGTCTTGAGCAAGACCGTGCAGGAGCCCGTGCGCAGCTCTTTTCAACCTGCACGGGCTTGAGCCCGTGCGCATGGCCGTTTGCACCTGCACGGTCTTGGCACCGTGCTCAAGACCGTGCGGGAGGCCGTGCAACCCCTTTTGTGCTTGCACCGGCTTGCCAAGCCCGTGCGTTGGCCGGTGCAACATACTTAATGTATTTTCCAGCCTTTTCCTTTCTTACACTTCGGGAATTGGTCAACCCCACTCATTAAATGTTGACTTTTCTCATACGACCTCCGAATATCAATCCGATTTCACCTATAGCTTCCTTGAGCCTCGGGATTTGATATTCTTCATAATTTACAATTTATCCGACCTTATTTGACCGTCAATTGACACCTTTCTCGTTTAGGGATTTTTTCCATTTTTTCTGTTTCTTGTCCGTTTGACCCCGTTTTCGCGAGAGAGTTCCGTTATATTATTTTAAGCATGTCTACGTGCCCTAACTGCGTTCTAGCATGCTTTCCATATTTATTATTAATGTTCTTCCATTATTACAATTGCTTTAAGTATTCCTTTAACTGTTAATTCATATGTTATATATCCTTATATGCTTAATTGTCTGGCTTTTCATATCGTACCTGTAGCATGAGTGGAGTTTATATGAATTGCCGTGCGTCGTCTGTTATCTTGTGTCTTGCTTTTAGTATTGTCGGTCTCGTTTTCATCCTCTAGGCCCTGTGTATTACAGGTGGGACCAACGAGGGAGAAACCTGACTACCGCTTGCTTTCATACTGTCGTGTCGAGCCAGGTAAGGGTTTTAAATTGTTTTCAACTGGAGTAAGAACATAGTTACTTAGGTCTGCGAAATAAACCACTATCCCGCTTTATTATTACTTGTTGTATTGCCTTTACTATTTCTCTATCTGCTTAGTCAAACCGTTTTGATAGCAAACCAAAATGTTTTAAATACTTTCAACTAGAGGCAAGGAAAACCCCTTTTGTTTTAAATGCGAACTTTGGTCTCTCGACCTCGCAATTATAACCTTATCTCGAATGGTCCCTTTAGCCTTCCACACCCCGATTTCCTACTTTCAAATGGCCCTTTTGGCCACCCAAACTATCATTGATTTCAAAAGCGAGTCATAAACTGTTTAATGACTTGGGCCCGGAGTATACAGGAGGTAAGCCTGGGGACGAGCGTCTAGGACAAATCCCAATGTGTACTTCTAGCGTGTTGACTTGGGCCGGTCAGGAGGTTGGTTAGCCTGAGTTGATGCGAACGGTGGTGCTAATCGCGTCTCCTTAAACCCTGTACAGTGGTGCTAATCGCGTCTCCTTAAATCCTGATGGTGGTGCTAACAGCGTCTCCTTAAATCCTGTATAGCATCGTTGGTGGTGGAGTACTTGACTATATGCTTGCATGATTTTCAATTGGGAGTTATAAGGAGAGGGCCCGTTCTCGCCGGGACACATTATTGCATGATTTATTGCATTTATTGCCTGTCTAATTGTTTTATGGCTTTCGTGACAAGTCGAAGCACATTCCGGTTTTCTTCAGTTATCATATGTACTTCCCTATATATATATAAAACCCGGAAGTGTGACTCGTACTTGCTACCCTAAGCCTCCTTTATTACTCAACTAATATTCTTTCAATCGGCTTGATATTACGTGCAAATGTTTTAAAGGATCCGGTTCGTCAACCTTTTGTGTTTTCAAATAAGCCGAACCCGAGTGTTGCTTTGTGTCATTTTACAACTTATATTTCGTGTTCATATTCTTTCTCAAAACGGGCAGCACTCACCACTTTTGGTTTTAAAAAGATAAATGACGAACTGTGATCAAAACCCCCGTACTGAGTATCCTTTATACTCACCCCTGCTATTTTGGTTCTCGCTTCAGGTAGACAGGTGGCGACGTCACCTATCTCGTCAGTCGGCTTCAGCAGGTCTAGATAGGCTCAGTCTTTCTGGTTTGTCTTGTCAGTGGTCCCAACAACCGTCGAGTCTTGTTTATTGTATTTATTTACTTTACGTACTTATGTGCCCCTGATGTGGGATAGTTGACGATATCTAAGATTGCATAGGGTAGACTAGTTGAGCCATGGATGGCACTATCTGTTTATGAATATTCTGTATCTTAATTATAAATGTTTAATTGTTATTATGTTAGCCTTGTAGGCTTTTATGAAATTTGATTATTTACATTAATCGCTTCCGCATTTCTCTGTTTTATTGTGGTTGTTGTTGGGATGTCGTTGCTGTTGCCGGTAGTGCTTGCTTGAGTGCCGTTCGCTGGAGTGGGTTTTCGAGTTGAGGCCCCTAGCTGAAGCTCGGGGATCCATTTCGGTGCGGATGTGGCGGTCCTTCTTCAGGGGGCGCTACACAATCGGACGGTCCAACCCAATGTAAGACATGAATAGCCTATGATCGGTGACAGCCTACTGGATTGTGATCCTCCTTCCACCTAGGATTGCCCATGCCCACCGGGCTTGCGATCCTATCCTACTCTGGGTGGCTTGCGATCCTATCCTTCTCACGATAGCCGTTAGGCCTATGCAACCCGCTATTGGAACGCGTTCAAGATTCGCGGGATAACAATCAGAGTTTGACCCTATCTGTGCCTAACCACCCGAGAAAGACGGGCTAGATGGAGGATTTCTCGCCAGCAGCCAGTTGCGAGCCTAAGGATGAGGACAGGATTGATCTTACGAATTTACTCATACAAATAGGAAAAACCCTAGTCATTTGAAGGCTAATCACACTTTTAGTACTCAAACACACTCTCAAGAGCTCTCAACTCATCGACACTCATTTTACTTGTTCTTTAATCATTCTATTGCTTTACGTCATTTCAATTATGATTATCTCTTTACGAACGGATTGACTCTTTTAATTCAGTGGAGGATTAACGTCTGTTTTGCAGGTTTTCCCCGCACTTTCCTTAGGATTCAGGATCGTCGCCGGAGTACCAGCTCAATCTTTCCCAAATCAACAAGTTTTGTGGTGCTCGGATCTCCCGGCATGCATCACTTACATTTTTCACATTTTCAAATAAAAAAATCCCCATTTTCATATTTAATTATTGTTACATGAACACATATTTTATAGATTTGTATATCATATTAAATAAAACCAATATTCATTTTTTTCTTTTTGTGGTCTTTTAAAAAACCAATCCCAAATTTAAGGTTGGACGATTTATGTTGGTACCTTCCGCTTCATTAGTAGTACTTCCTTCACCAGCACTTCAAGTCTTCAGCAATTGATATCTACACCTCTCGATTTTTCGATGTTTACAATTTCCCAATCTTCTTCGTTTCGCCTGTATCGCAGCAACTGTAATCCCTAAATTTTCGACCGGGATTTCTGTTGAAAATATCAGAGGAAGTACTATTGTTGGACGCAATGGCGGAGGAGAAGGATGCCACGTCAGTGCCACTGAGTCAAAGTGCTCGCGACGAAGAAGAGGGGCGAGATCCCGAAGATCCTTTAAAATCTTCTCCCTCTTCTCAAGATTCTTCCACTCGTAGGGTCAGTATTATTTTACGAATTTTTGCTGTTCTTTATATATCTGTATTTATTTTCTGAAATGTGAACTGAAGTTCTGTTATCGGTACGAGTTTAGTAATGCCGGGGTTTTGGGCTGGGTTATTTGACATTTCTGTTGATTTGAGCAAGGATTGGTTAATTGAGCATGATGATTTGCAATTATTATAAAATGTGTCCCCATTGAATTAATATTTCGACTTAATTTGATCTATGGATAGTGCCTTTAACGAATTGTGATGATCTGGGTTCCCTATTTTGAAAATTTTCGATATGAACTGGAGGTTGATCATAGACTCTATAACAATTCTCCAAGTGCAATTTCCTATTTCTTAAGGGAGTTATGCTCTCTAAAGCGTTTGTATAGGTTTAAGCAGAATACAGAAGTTGCAATCAGTGAAAAGCAAACTCAACTCAATTAATGTTTGTCAGGAATTTGGTAGTTCTTCGATGTAGTGATCAACCCTTTTAGTTTATCTTTGTTCAATTTTATGTTCTTTCTTCTTGAATAATTATTATTTTTAAGAGAATTGTACAAATTAGATTAGTTTCATTCAACTTATCAAAGTTGGAAGGAGGTTTAAGGATCGCAACACTTTTTATCTCTCAAGAATATTTACGAGTGCCAAATACAATCTTCATCTTTTTCCTGTCAACGGGCAACAACCCACCAAAATTACCTTCAATTCTTACTCCTATTTGGCCTAATTATTCTTACTGTGTCCTTTAGTCAATATATTCTTATTTGGCCTAATTTTCCTTAATGTTTGGCAGGATCTATCAAGAAAATTAGTATCCTATGATACTTACACTAGCAAAATTTTCTCTATCCTACCCCTATGGATTGCTGTAATTTAGTGGTAGCTGACTAGCTGTGCACCAAACAGACTGCACTAAAATTGGATGGTCTATGATAAATAAACTGGATCCCTAATTTGCCCCCAATAAGTTTACAATAACTTGAAATTTAAACACTTCCATATTGGGGCATATGCTACTAAAGTTGACTTCAAGGTCGTCAACAATGAAGTTCCTGGTGCCTCAAAAAGTTCTTAACGAATGAATAAGCAAGCTATACACATACAAGAAAAAGAGAATAACACTTTGTAGTTTGTACGCCTTGTTCTGGTCAGTTTTGAAGATTAAAATGTTAGCTTGCCGGAGAAGGACGGAGCTTTTCTAAGGACTTCTAACCAAGAAGGGACTGACAAAGTTTTTGAATTTCTCTGAGATGTCCTTCAAATACACATATTACATAATAATAGTGTTTTGCCACACTTCTTCAGAGAGTTCCTGTCCCTGGAAATCTCATAATAGATATTGCCCAACCTATTAGCTGTTCTTCAAGATGTCCCAGTTATTGGTATTTTTTAATCTTATTTGAGCACTCAACATATTCTATATCAGCTGCTCTTGGTGCAGTTTGATATACTATGATTTCTCGTTGCCATTGACATTTATTAGTCTCAGTCCCTTTGTGAAGAAATAATATACAGAAACAACATTAGCATTCATGCAGTTTGCTGACTAAAATACATCCAATACACAAAAATATGATATATGCCAAATTGGTAAATTTTGAACTTCCACTCTTATGCTCTGATTCAAATCTTATTAGCTGTATAATGGTGTTTAAACTTTTCTTTCCCTCTGGAAGTGTTGTTTCCTTACTTTGATGTCTAACGTTTTCTCCTATTTTTCATTGGTCCAGGCTTGCTGCTTTGTTCTTCAAAGTTGGGTTTCCAAAAAGTTCATGACTGGATGGTACTTGTTTTCCTTACATTTTGCAATTAAACATGCTTAAGTAAATGTAAATTTGTCCGTTAAATATAACATTTTATTAAACATTATAATTTCAGTGTAGTTCTATTTCCGGTTGCGGTTACATTTTTTGTGACGTGGTGGTTCATTCAGTTTGTTGATGGTTTCTTCAGTCCTCTATATGCTCAGCTAGGCATTGACATATTTGGTAAGTTTAGGTGTCTACATTTCAGTGGTATATTGTCTTTTTGCATCCTTTGTTAGAATTTGTTATATCCTTCCATGATTGAGAGAGTAAAATACCAAAAACCTGGTGTTCCTTTTTGCTTGTTGTAATATATGGGAATGGTCCTCCACAACTTATTAGAAAGAAAGTCTAACTGTGCTGCAAGCTTTGATCAGAAAAATTATTACACTAACCCATTCTTTGGCCCCATGTATGCTAATATTTGTTTTAGACTGTATTAAGGATTTGGCTGAATTTGGACCTTTTGTTGCATATATATACGAGGCCTAAATTTAATATCTTCTGTCAAATATATAAATAAAATAAAAAATTGATCATATTGTTGAATAGGTTGCTTCATATATTGTGTACCTTCTCAGAAAAATTGCTAATAGATGCTAGCTTGCTGATGATTCTATTTAATGCAAAACTATCATTTGTTCTCATACTATCAGACATCATTGAGCTATATCGAGGTTTTATACTCAAGATACCGTGAAACCTTATTTCTAGCATGAGTATCTTTCTTCTATTACTAGTTTTCTGCTTGTTCATCTATTTCTTCTTAACGCTCACTTTGATAGGAGTACTTGGATCTGCTTCCTGAGTCAATTGTTTTGGTTGCAGGACTTGGATTCGTGACATCATTACTTTTTGTATTCCTTGTTGGTGTATTTGTATCATCATGGTTGGGTGCTACAGTTTTCTGGATTGGAGAATGGTTTATAAAGCGAATGCCATTTGTTAAGCATCTCTACTCAGCCTCCAAGCAAATTAGTTCTGCAATTTCTCCTGGTATGGAATGTACTTCCCATTCTTCCTTGTGTTTAAATTTAGGGTTGATTAATGATTCTAGGTGATTCAAAATGCAAATCTTTCTAATTTTTATTCCATTGGTGAACTAGTGAATGCCTCGCCTAAAATGTCTTCACAGGCATTACCGCATTAGTCTTATTTTAGTTTTTACCTCTCTTTCTGGAATAACTCCTGCTATCCGTTTTCTACTACTTTCAAATGAAAAACGTACTGTTTTGAGTCATTCTCAATAGAAAAACATAAATCATTTTCATACTCAAAATGTGACCCACATGAAATTATAAAAAATGTTTATTCAATATAATTATAACTAATTTGACTAAATATTTGACATAAAGAAACCAATAGGACCCACATATTACTCCTATCACATTAAGATAACAATCTAACCTGATATCGAAAGTCACAAGTTAACACTATTTATTATTTTTAAATATTATTTCAGTCTTCCAATTTAATGTTTTTACACTACTCATTTAATCGCACTTTCATTTTCCATACAGAAACCAATACACTCAAAAAAATGATCAATGGAAATGTAAAAATGATAATGGAATTACATACATTTTGAGGCCTAGGTTTGCCATGAATTTGTAATTCTTTTCATTCTTCACCTTCATCACTGGCATCAACACTCTTTTCAAAGAGCTTGAACATCAAACTTTTTCTCTGAGATTTGCATGGTCAATATTGGTTATGGCCCTTCTGGAGAAAAAGTCTTCTGCTGTAAATATCTTCATGTCTATTGACAATATTCTGACTTATTTACTGGAAATATCTATAACATTTGTTTGGCTTTTCCAGAACTTTATCATGAATCCATGATAATTATCTGCTTCATTTTCAATGCAGACCAAAATAATACCGCATTCAAGGAAGTGGCAATTATACGCCACCCACGTGTGGGCGAATACGCATTTGGCTTTATCACTTCATCAGTTCTCCTGCAGGTATTATTGTGGTGCTCTTGACGATTTTATGTAGATAACATTTAGCATTTGTCTTCATAGCAAGTACATAGTTCTTTCAGATGATACGGTTGAACTTTAAGATATAATAAATAAATATGAACTGCTAATAAAAAACAAATAATTATCAAAATTGCCTTAAATAAATTATAAACCATGCAATGGGAGAAATAAATCAAGACTGAATGTCTATCTTTATAAATTTAATAATATGACAACTTCCAAGTGCTGTCTGTTTGTTAGACATTTTGTGGTATTCATTTTATGCTTAATTTGTTTGTTTATTTTCTGTCTTCTGATTCAGAGAGACGATGGAGATGAAGAATTATGCAGTGTTTTCGTCCCAACAAATCACTTGTATATCGGTGATATATTATTGGTTAATTCCAAGGATGTCATAAGACCCAATCTGTCTATTCGTGAAGGCATAGGTACGATACCATACTCGCCTTTAAAGCTTCTAATTTACACTCGAAACCAGTTAAGTTATTTCGAATTCTCAAAATTATACCTAAAGTACTCGAGATGCAAATGAGCCGATATAGCATTAGCCATTTTTCCAGACTTTATGAACACGCACACCACAGGCTTCAGCTTAAAAATTAACATATTATGTGTTAGAATTTATGTAAATAACATTTATGTGAAAATCTGCAGAAATTATCGTGTCTGGAGGAATGACAATGCCCCAAAGGATCACTCCGATCACTCCGGTGGAAAGAATTGCTCGACAAGGTGAGATAATTCCAATGAGTAGAATAATGTAGCGCGATATTTGGGTTTGAATTAGCATTACTTGTTGTTGTGAGTTTGAAAATGATTAGGGTATGCAAGAAGATGGAGCTAAAGAATCAAGATATAATGGGATATGTTGTAAGATCATTTGTATTACAATTAGAATGTAAGAAACAAACCTTGATGGATAATCTTGTATATCATCTACCTTATGAATGAGTGGCATATGTTTCAAATGTGCTGTATTTGAAGGCCTTTGTGTTGGTTTTATGATTTTGAAGCTTACAATGATTTACTGGAATATCAATGATGTTAGAAAGTGAAATGTTAATATTATTGAACCAAATGCAATTATTTAAAATATAAGAAAAAAGTTATTATAATGACATGGCAAATTCAGTATATATATAATACTTTTTCAAACTGAATTTTTGTGTTCACATTTAATAGTAACAACCTGAATATTTTTTCATAAATTAAGACTAAAAAGAAGAATAAAAGAGATAATATTTATTTATATTGTTTTATTGACGAAATAAATGATAATTATATACATTAGCTACCAAAAAAAATCCCATAAGTCACAATCTATTCATTCAATAAAGAAAGTCCAAATATCCAATGTTTCATTTGCACAACCCAATCCACTTATATATGGCCCAACAATATGAGCTCGAAGCCCAATTGAATCCCAAATGACGACCGACTAGTGAGTAGTGACTTGACTACTCCTTCATCGAGAAATAAAATAAAATAATTATAATAAAAAAATCCTTCAGCTAGCTCCTCTCAAAACCCTAATTTGATCTCCCCTAGCAAGGGATTTGCAAACGTCAATCCCGTGAAAATTTTCTAGGATTTTAACTTTTAAGGTAATATTCGTTTGCTGTAGCTTTAATTCTCTCATTTCGATGGATTTCGACGAGTACGATTATCTGGAGAGAGCAGTGGAAGAAGAAACCAATGGTTCGTCGAAAGCTAAGGAAGCTGGTGACAACAAGGAAAAGGAGAGGGAGAAGAGTGAGAAGGGTTACAGAAGAAGAGACAGGAGCGGTGAGGAGGGATTCGATGATGAAGAAGAAAAGGAGAGGAAGAGAAGCAGTAAGAAATCGCGCGGCGAAGATAATGGGCGCGACAGAGAGAAGGAGAGGGATCGAGATAGAGATAGGGACAGGGAGCGGAGCTCAAGGCATCGGAGTGGGGAGCGGGAACGGGAGCCGGAGATAGAGAGGCGGAGCTCGAGGGATAAGGAGAAAGAAAGGGATAGAGACAGGGAGAGAAGAGACAGAGATAGAGAGAAGGAGAGGAGAGACAGGGAGAGGGAGAGACAGAAGGAGGGAGAGAGAGAAAGAAGGAGTAGCAGTCGCGCAAGGCTGGAGCGGGAAAGAGAGAGGGAACCGATGAAGGAAAGGGAGCGCGATGATTGCAGGTGATGTCGAGCAACCTTTGTCTTGTCATATTGTTATGTTTACAGTCTATGCTTGATGAAATTGGTTATGCTTGCCCATCTACCATGGCGGCGTTGCCCTTCCCCCTTCCTTATTGTTCTTGTCATGAAACTGGTGCTATCTGCTGCTATAGTCAAACTGGTGGTTGTGCTTTTCTCTTTTTTTTTTTTTTCTCTGGTGAAAAGAGTTCGCCATGGCATGTCCAGATATAAATGCTAATTTATTAGTTCTTTTTTCATTTCCTTTCCCTTATTCTCCTTTTCACATGTTATTAAAACCACTGTTCTGCTTTAGGATTTACCTTGTAAATTGGAACTCGAACAAGAGTGCTGGCATGGAGTTTATGGGGGTGAAAGTACATGAACTCCAGGGGGTATGAGAAAGAGTTCGAGATTATATTCTTACAGGCTGCACATATTGGATATTGTCCTATTCCGACCAGTGGGTTTGTGCTTATTTTAGTTTTGAGTCATTATGCAGGAGATTCAAGGATAAAAAAGAAGCTGCGGAACCTGAAGCTGATCCAGAAAGGGACCAGAGAACTGTTTTTGCGTATCAGGTATGATTCGACTTGGATCTCCATCTATCAACGATCACTTGACATTGAGTTTTGTCAGTATCAGTTTGACGTATTATTAGGAAATGATTCACAATCTCTTGTTATTGCAGATGCCACTGAAGGCGACGGAGAGAGATGTATTTAATTTCTTCTCACAAGCAGGAAAGGTTGGCTGGTTTCTCAACACATTTTATCTTGATTTGAAATTTCATGTTTGGAGTTGGTCTCTGTAAGTATAAGGAGACTTGGATTATTGTCTTCTGTAGTCTGTGTATCTTGCCCTGATGCATGATTCATTATTAAATGACAACAGTTTTTTGAGCTGATTATTTTCTCATGTTCTGCTGAGTGTGAAATTGTGTCCTTGTCACTGTTGTCTCTTTGGCCTCATTGATGAGGATGCCGGTGATATTTATGCCCTTTTTTTGTTCTTCATTTCAATTTTTAACCTGTACTTATCTGTTCTTTAATCTTCAGGTAAGGGATGTAAAGCTTATTATGGATCGAAATTCAAGGAGATCAAAAGGAGTAGGGTATGTTAGCCATTCTGTTTTGCAACTTTAGGCTGTGGTTTGGTTGATTGAAACTGGATACTGTTAATACAGGTATATTGAATTTGTTGATGCTATGTCCGTACCGATGGCTATCGCCTTGTCTGGCCATCTCTTCCTTGGACAACCTATAATGGTAAAACCTTCTGAGGCTGAAAAGAATCTTGTTCAATCAAGTACTTCTGCTGGTGGCTCAGGAGTTGCTGGACCTTATGGCGCAACTGATAGGAAGCTTTATGTGGGCAATCTACACTTCAACATGACTGAATTTCAGCTTAAACAGGTATCCGATTTTCTTCAGTTGTCCATTTCCACATCTTACTTTGTCATACTATAAAGTATAAACACCTTCTAGTAACTCAAAATATGGAAGAAAAGGATCCTAATGTTAGTATTGGTCTTCACAATTTCTTGAGGTATACATCTATGTGATTCTGCATTGTAGTGGACTTGCGTGCTAAAAGATGAACTGGTTACACGACTCAGACCAAGCTACCGTTTGTTCTATTTTTGCATTCTTTGTCCCAGTTGATAGTCCTAATGTTTAGATTGGTATGACAACTTCTGCTAAAATTAACTAGAATAGAGAGTCGTGTTTCTCATAACTCAAATTTGAGAAGGTATTTTTTTTGGAATAACACTGGTTAGTGCTGAATGTGTATTTTATTTGTTGTGTTTTGTTTCCCCGTGGTGAAGGGGTGGCGGGATGGAAGCTGTGTTGTGACTTGTGAGACATTTGATTGTGTTTAATTCAATGATCTTTACTGTGGCCTGTGGTGGTAAATCACACTGACTTGCCGTCTTAGATAAATATTACTGCCACCAATCAAGAACTTTGGTATGGAGTACAGGTAGTTCAATCAACTAAGGATAATATATCTTATTGTTTCTGAAAGCCATCAGCCTTAATCTGCAATTCTACATATCATCTGGGTTTTATTTTGTATTTTGAATAGGGCCACCTTGTGAAACTTTTTCATAAGTATCTCCATTATGCGTTCCTAGTTATCATTTTTGAGCTCTTCTGCAATTCTTACACATAATTTCTTCTCATCTCCTAGATTTTTGAAGCTTTTGGGCCTGTGGAGCTTGTACAACTTCCTACTGATCCGGAAACAGGACATTGCAAAGGTTTCGGGTTTATTCAAGTAGGTATTTCATAATAATGTTGTGTTGTGGACTTGTAGTTTATTTGTTTCTTTGATTCTAGGATGTTTGTTTTTTTCCATCTGGTCCAAGGCACTATTGATCTATTAGTATATTTGCAGTTTGCACAAATTGAACATGCAAAGGCAGCACAAAGTTTGAATGGTAAACTGGAGATTGCTGGTCGGACCATTAAGGTATTTGGATAAGGTTTTAATATACCGTGTTGTTACAAATGATTGTGGAGATTCATCAGTTTTGTTTCATAGTATAATACGCCCATTGTATTCTACCTCTTCGGGTGGAGTTTTCCCTTGGTTCAGTTTTATTGACTCTATTTTGTCATCTCAGGTTTCCTCGGTTACTGACCATATCGGTGCACAAGATTCAGGAACAAAGACTGCAGATTTTGATGATGATGAAGGTGGTGGTCTGGTGAGTAAAATGTTTAAATTGCATCTTCCCCGTATTTGTTGAGGTAATCCCATAGAATGAAATATTATTTGCAAATATTTGAAATGTTACGCAATCTTTGCAGGCTTTAAATGCCCAGTCTAGAGCAATGCTCATGGCCAAGCTGGATCGCACTGGTGTTGCCTCAAGGTTTGTATATGGTGATGGTGTTTCAGTTATGTTTACGAAAGTTGAATTTGCACGCAAAATTAATTATCATTTCTTTTACTTTAGCGTTGTGGGATCTCTCGGAGTTCCTGCAATGAATGGCTCAGCTCCTTCCCAGAAATTACCAACAGCAATTCCAACAACTGCCCAGGTTATTTCCATGGCTCCAGAACCTATTGGGATCCCCACTGAATGTTTACTATTGAAGAATATGTTTGATCCAGCCACTGAGGTCAGTTTTTTGTCATATGTTGGTCTTAAGATGAATTTTTGTTTGGGTCAATTACGAATACCCCCCATGAGGTTTACATCTTTAACGAAATACACCCTGAAACCTTGAACCCCTACGGATGACCCACTGAGGTTTGCAAAACACAACAATCACACCTTGAAACCTTGCAATACCCCCAAAGTCAACGAATTTCCATTAGTTTTTTTTTTTTGGGGGGGGGGGGGGGGGGGGTACTCGTAATGTTTTGCGAATCTTAAGTGTAAATTTCGTAATGTTTCAAGGTTTTGGTGTAAAAACTCAGGGGGGTTATTCGTAATGTTTCAAGGTGTTCTCCAAAGAAAGACCTAACCTCAGGGTTTTTTCATAATTATTCCTTTTTACTTTTCCCCTTGCTTTGAAACTATATTTTATTGCAGGCTGATCCAGAGTTTGACCTGGACATTGGAGATGATGTACAAGAAGAATGCTCCAAGTATGGAAGAGTGATCCATATTCATGTTGACAAGTGAGCACTAATTGTTCCTTTCACCAAATTTTGTTCCAGGGTTTTTGTGGGTCTTCAACTAGTCAAAATCAGGATGTGATAATTTCATTAATTGGGTAACATGGCAGCATGAAATCTTCTTCGCTCAGCCCTGATCTTTCCAAGTTCATGTTTAATGATTTTAGATTGATTTCCTTTTTCCGGTTTTCATCTTTTGAATAAATCTGGTCTAGGCACAAAGCTAACAAATATTCATTTGACTAACAGGAACAGTGCTGGTTATGTATATTTGAGGTTTGAAAGTGTGGAAGCAGCAAAAGGTGCTCAACAAGCAATGCACAAGAGATGGTTTGCTCGTAGATTGATCTCTGCAATATTCTTGGTAATATACCCCCACCAAAATAGAAAATCTCTCAGCTGCTAAATCTGATTAAGCTGACATTCTAGTTGAGATTTTTACTTCATCTTTGCGGTTTTTGCAGCAACCCTATGAATACGATGCCAAGTTTAAAGGGGCCGCTTGAACAAGTTGTTGAGCAGAATGGACACCAAGTGCTTCCTTTTATGATTACTGGTTTCTAGATTCGAAAAATCGACCAGAAGAGTGCAAGTTCCCATTTTTACATGAAATTCATATAATATAATAGATTGTCTGTATCAAGTTCAATTAACATGTATATTGGATAACTTTCATGATAATAGTAGAGTCATAGATTGATCACCGTAAAATTTTACTTTACATTGTTTTCATCTTGGCCAGTATTTGTCCAATGGGTGTTTGAGAACATAAAGTGTCGATTAACTGATTAAGTAACATCAGCATAACCGGACGGAATCTCATTCTAATAGCTGCTTTAGATTAATTGACGACCTTCCCACTAATTAAAGCCGTCTTAACAGAGAATTAACGTTAATATGAGCTCCTAACGGAAGCATTAATTTCCACACTAATTTATTCTGCTTATTAACTAACGTTAATCACCTATCCCATTAGTTCTATTTATTAACTGAAGATGAACTCTCTAATCTCTTTATGTCATTCAATCCATCCATACATAATTCAAACACATTAACCGATTCCTCTCTGCCCCAGCCCCAGGGAGGAAGCACCACCAGCCGAAGTAATTATTGGCGGACTTATATCTCTACTATTAATTAAAACTTTTTAATTTTTTCTACTCACCAAATTAAATCTTCTTTCTTGCCCTTCTGAAATTCTTGTCGGTTAAGGAATTTATTCTTTCACCGGCGGCACCGAGGAGGGAAAGAGGCCGAGACAAGGAGGATCAAAATGGTTGCCTTTTTCGATTGCAAAATGGACCAGATCCATAAAGAAATTCACGATACTGACAGAAAAGATGGAGTTAAAATCTTGGAATAGATATGATGGTGCACATCTAAGATATTCGCAGGAAAATCAGCAGGAGATCCTGTCCGGGTCGGATGTCACTGGACAGACTTATCTATGGTGTATTTTAGTTTGATCACAAAATTTAAATTTGAGATGAATTTACACAAAAAATTTGCAATTTGTTCGGTTCTTGAATTAGAATGATCTCTTCAAGGTTTCCTACTGATCAAAAGAAAGAGGAATAATTACACTCTCATACCCTGAAATTTGACTTAATTATGACTTGGGTATACGAAATTACTGTAGCATACCTTGCTAAGGAACTTAAGAGAAGAAGTAGAAGCAAATTAATTCAAGTCCACAACAAGAACAAAGAATGACATTGAACCATTATAGACTTTTGTCTCCAAATTACATTTAGAACCCCTTGAGGTTCATAACTTACAATATTTAACCTTTGACAGAACACTATGACATCAATAACAACAAAATAACCACATATAATATATATATATATATCTATCCAACCAACAAAAGAATCAATTTAACAATTTCAAAACCAAATTACAAGTCAATCAAATCAGTCAGTTCCTCTCTTCTTCAGCATCATATCTACACATCTCTTGACCACTTCTTATTCTACCTTTTTAAGTACACAACAATTCCCAGGGGCAAAAATGTCCAGCAAAATAACATCTGGCTACACAAAACAATCCCATTCCCATCAGTCATCACAATTGAGCCCACAAATTTCCAGCACAGGCCCATCTCTCGAAACAAAAGGGTTTATCCGGACCCACAGAAGGGTCAAAATCGAAGCCAATAAAACCGACCATATCACAATCACAGTCGGCACTCTATCCTGCTTACCAAACAATCCCTTGAGGAAAGGATAAAGATGCATGATAACCCAAATGGCAAAGAACAGTTTCCCAAAAAGCGGGCCCCACGAATCGTACCCATTATTAATGGCATCAGCTACGCCGACGACGACTCCGACTATGTTCATGATCAATAAAGTCAAAGGAGGGATCAATAAAGATGTCCATTTGAAGAGATATAGCTCGGAAAATTCTCCGTCGTCGCCTCCTTTTGATGTGACGGTGAAATTTGTGCTCACACCTGCTAGAACTTTGAGCAATCCTTGAATGAGAGCGAATAGGTGCGAGGAAACGCCACCTATGACCCAAAATTGCTCGTTTCTCCACCAATCGTCAATCGCCACACCGCCCCATTGCATTTCGAGGACGCCCGTCGCGGCAATGGATATGAAAAGGGCCATGAATATGATGCTCGCGTAATTACTGATCTGCAAATGGAATATGGATGCGTTAGCAAAAGGATTCAATCAAGAAATTAGGATTCTTGGTTTATTAGGGACAATACAATTTCCTCTCCTGTTAACGTTGTGTAAATACAAAAAATTCTCCTATTTTCAAAATTAACAAAAGTCCTCATTCTGCCACCAAAATGAGATTTAAGCCAACAAACTCTCCCACGAGACTAGGGTAATGTAGTTCGTATAAGCAACTAACAATTTGGGAAATTGTTAAAACTTAAATGATGCCATTATATAGTTTGTCCGTAACGGAAAGAATGGGTAACTGTAATTTCAAGACAAGAGAGGAGATTTCTGTATTTACACATAGTGACAGGGGAGGAAGCTGTAATTATTTCCAAATAACTTAATTTAAAACTCACAGCTAGAAGCACTTCCAGTAACCTCATAATCAGCATTTAAACCAGCACAAAAACAATGGTGTAGTTTTTTTTGTATGTATAACTTAATAGTACAAACATTACGTACCTCGGGGACGATAAATTTTCCAGTTAGCAGGCAGATGGCTGGCAATGTACAGTATACGAGCAATGGAAGAGAAGTCCAGGGATAAACAACAGAGTTTATATAGGAAAAGCGTTCCAACCACTTCAATCCACCTCCATATCCATACCATATGGGACAATGTTTGCTCAGGAAAATCTCAACTGATCCAAGAGCCCATCTAAGAACCTGGTGAAGACGATCAGAAAGATTGATGGGAGCAGATCCCTTAAATGCAGGTCTTTTAGGCATGCAATAAACTGAACGCCATCCATGACAGTGCATTTTGAAACCTGTCAAGATATCTTCTGTCACCGAGCCGTAAATCCAGCCAACCTGGTTTAACAATGGAACATTTATAAGAAATCCAAGAAAAGATTTGATGGTAACAAAAAAAAAAAGAAAAGGTTGATTTCTTGTATTTTCATTTTTCGTTTGTTCATTTTTAATTGGAAGTATGATTTTTTCTCTCTCGTTTCCCACGAAGAAACCAGCTCCTTTTTATACTCATAATGGAATTCATAAATTCAATAAAATATTAAATATTACCATTATTACATATTTAAATATTATTTTCAGCAAATTAAATACAAATATTTTGCCCAAGATTACTTGATGGATTTGACATAAAGAAAGATCCTCAGATTACAATTATTATTATTATTATTATTTTTTTTAACCATTATTTATATTTAAAATTATTTTCAACCTAACAAGTGAAAACTGTTCTATTTTATATTCTCTGCTATCTTTATAATTTAACATTTGAACACAGCTGATAACTTACTTCCTTTCCCCATTCTGTCTTATCTTCATAACCACAGCTGATAACATGAATGGCCTCCTTTAAGAGTGACGTGGAGTTTACTGTTTTGGGAATGCCACCATTTTCTAATAGTGTCGAAGCCACAAAAACAGGTGATTGGCCAAACTTCTTCTCGAGTTTCTCTTGGGTAATAGGAGGTCGACCGACATTATTGGTTTCTGCAATGAATAGACAAAATTTAATCCATTTGAATGTATCAATGTGTTATTAACTACAAAAAAGAACAATAATAATAATACCAAAAATCAAGTGGCAATGCGGAAGTTGACATAAATTACATACATATGTGACGACTACTTTATGTTGTCATTAAATAATTTTGTTATAACACAAGAATGGCTTAATAGTGACAAACTTAGAATTTTTCCTTGTTAATAGTGACACATAGTTTGTCATTACATACATGTCGTTCATCATAATAGTGACGACTTAAACACAACTATGGTCACCAATAACCTTGTAAAGTTCATTATTCTGACAAAGAAAAATCTTTTCTTTCTTTTAGAAATTTAGCATAAAACAACAAATTTAACATAATTTCACAATTATCACAAAATGAAAAAAACGTTTTTCTACCTTCAATCCCCTCTTCTATGGTTTCAAGAGCATGTATTTGCTTAGATGCTTCTCTATGCTTCGATTTCTTTTTATCTTTCTTGGTTTTCCCTCTCTTGGTCTTCCTAGAACCACAACACAAACAGCACCATTTTGGCCAGCAATTACATGTCTTGCTAGGTCTCTTCTTCTTAGCAGGAGCATCAAATCCATATAACGCTTGCCTTCTGAAGACACATCCTGTTCCAACATATATAGGTCCTTGCAAACCATCCAAACCCTTCATATTGATCTGCATAGAGTTGAAAAAATGAGTTTTCCAGCATTATAGAAAAAAAAAAAAAAAAAAGAAGACGAGTGCTAAGAAGGAAACTAAATGTGCTGCATACATCAAAGAACACGACGTTGCGATTGGAGTATCTATCGTGACGATCGATCCCATCAAATCTTTGTGGAAACTGAACGTAGCATATTTTCTTTCCCAAAGTGGGGTCCATCATGAAACACATGGCTTCTCTCATAGCCTTGCTGTTATTTATGTAGTGATCACAGTCGACGTTGAGAAGATAAGGAGCATTTGACAGAACAGCTGAAACCCGAATCTGAAATTTTCACGGAAAATGAGAAATAAGGTGGTGTTAAGAAACTCTTTAAGAAAAACACTTTTGAGCTTTTTGCTTTATTTCAGTACTTTGGGAGTGTTTAAAAAAAACAACTTCTACTTATTTTAAGCATAAATAAGCTAGAAGTTGGAAGCACTTAAGGACTAACTTTTAATTTTAATCTTCTAACTTCTAGGTAGTGTTTTGTAAATACATGGAAGTTTGTTTGGAGTATTAAATGTGCTTCTCAACTTATTTTTCCAAACACTCAACTACTTCCTTTGTTAACTGTTCCATTTTTTTTCCAGCACTCCTAACTTTTACTACTCCAACTTTTTGCAACTATAGCTTCTACTTCAACTTCTCCAAAAGCAAAAGTTTTTGTAGACACACCCTAAATAAAGAGTTCAGGTTTTTGAAATAACAGCAAAATTGGGTTATAATTTGTGAAATAGATATATTTACCAATGAATTCATAGCACCAGCTTTCTTATGATGCTCAAAGCCAGGTCTCTTTTCACGGGAAACGTAAACCAGGCGCGGCAGCTCATTTCCTTCAATATCACGAAGGCCATCATTACCAAGGAAAACCTGTTGAAAAGAGAAACTCAGTGAATAAAAACTAAAAGAGCAGCTATGTTAAAAAGAGTGGGTATTCTTCAAATATTACAGTTGATACCACCCAGCAAGTTTGATAAAAACTAAATACCACTTCCTAAGATTTTACAAAATTACACAAACCACCCCTGAGAGTTTGGGAAATTTCACAAATCATTACCTAATAGAGGGCAGTGCTTGTAATTTTAAACAATTTTAGGGAGTGGTTTGTTATACAGAACTCTTTGAAGGGGTGTAGATGTAATTGTCAATTCTTCGATGATAATGATAAGTTACACTTCGCCCCACCCCACCCACCACAAGCTTCATAAAGATTAATTATTAGTAGGATTGTTACTGACCTGAATCATACCAGGATGGTCTCTGACATTGTTACCAGGCCATGGAGTTCCATCCTGCATTGTCCATCCGTCCTCAGGAACTTTTTCTGCCATTGCCACCAAACGATTGATCCTAACTTTGAACTCTTCATATTCTCTCTGTACTCAGTAAAAGATTATGGTATATCAAGCTTAGTAATTGAATCTCATAATTTTAGACACACGCGCAAAACGAGTATTCTAGAAGAGGATGCATACCTTTATCGCACGCCTTTCTCTCACAAATGCGGGATGTACTTTGTTTTTCAGATAATCCATCTTCTGAGAAAAATACCATTCTGGGGCACGAGGTTCAATGCTGAACTTCTTACAGAAGGGAACCCATTTTCGAGCAAACTCGGATGTCTCAGAAAGCGCTTCAAAAGTAAGCATTGCTGCACCATCATCTGAAACATAGCACGATACTTTGTCAACTGGATAATCCACAGCAAGGATTGAGAGAACTGTGTTTGCAGTAATCAGTGGAGGTTCTTTCATGGGATCAACTGTGCTGACAAAGACGTCTATATCTGCCAATTCTGAAGGCTTTCCTTCCTTTTCATATCTAAAATAATAAAAAATAAAGGAATGTCAAGATTCTGATAATCGATTAGCTCCTTCAGTTACAGTTCGTAAATAGTTACGGCCCCTCCTTTATAAAACTGTGCAGTTGCAGAAATTTCCTTTCTTGGTTTTAAAATTACATATACCTCGCTTATAACTTATTTCTACATTAAAATTATCACCTACTCTGTTTAATGAACTTCCAGCCTGCTCTCCCACGTTTGGATTATGCTAATCAAATTTATTGACAAATGTTATCAGTTTTTGATCATATTTCGATTGTTAAACAAGGTTATTTGTAATTTCAAAACCATTAGGGGAAGTTTGCTTAATTAAAATAGGCACAAGGAAGGACATTGTAATTGATCCTAAATTTTCATGAAGTGTGAATAGTGATTGTATTGGGAGTACTGAAAAGTCAAATTACCTAAGCGACAGTCGGTCGAGGTACGTTTCTCGCTCAATGGGATACCATTTGGGGAACTGATCGAGAATCCATGATACAGCAAACCATATTTCACAAATAACTGATGTCATCCACAAGCCATATGCATCGTGAACTGGATGGAGAATTCTATAGTGAAAAAATAAGCCAAGAACCGCAAGACGTAGCATAATTATCATTCTATAAGGATTTATCTTGCTCGAAGCAATCGGCAATTTCCTCGACAGTGGCTGCCTCCCTTCGTCCATCCTACAAACATGTCAAGCGGAATTTTGTCATTTTAGGGGCAGCAAAATATTTGACTTGGACAATTATATGTTAGTGTTAGCAAACTCGAGTGAAGTGTTCAAATTAAAGATATATTACTTACATAGGCAAATCTGCATCAAAGTCTCCACCATCATTATTCCCTTGATGTTTGACCACTTGAAGTTTTTCATTTTGCCTCTTTTTCCAGTCCTCCATACGGTCTTTCCATGCAACACTCCCATAGCCGTATAACGCAATATCTTTCTCAGGCACCATCGGCCGGGTATGCACTGGTTAACATCAAAATTTAGAGTAATTACGTCTACACCCCTTCTAAACACAGTATATTACAATTGCACTTCAGCTTCCGTTAAAACACGTTGATGTCAAAATATGTTTAGAAAAACAAATTTCAGGCGGCCCCCCTTGCCAATAAAAAGTTACATCCCTGGTTGTAATAAAAATGTTTAATGCAAAATTATATATATTTTTAAAAGAGTTACTTACGAGGCGTTGTTGTACTGGGAGGAGCCGGATGAATTCCAGCATGATTGGCAAATGGGGGAACAATGATAGCGTTCTCGTTATACACCAGGTCAGCATCCTGAAAGTAATCATAACATAATTAAATCACACACTATGTGGTGAAAACACACACACACACAGCAACATAGTATAGTTCTTTGATTACCTCTTCACCATAAGTCAAAAGAGGGATATCAAGAGACGAATCATTTCTAGAATTTGTGGCTGGTCCAGCTGAACCACCATAGCCTGAAGTTACCCCACGCATAGTTTGTGTATCAATGTCACCATAATCAAACTCATGCTCCAAATCATCAACATCATCTTCATCCTCATCGCCCTCAACCCTAGGGCTACCTATAGTACACATGACATGTGTCAATCATTAAATGGCTCCAAGCAACAAAGGTCTTTAAGCATTTTGGGATCATCTGTTGCATTTTAGGGAAATTACCAAATAAACCCTGAAAATTTGCCCAAATGCAAAAGAACTTCTCTATCTATATTCTATTGAAACTAGAATTACCACCCTTGAGGATTTGATTTCTTCTTACAAATAACACTAGCAGTTAGTTGCTCCAATTACAAAACAATAATACTATGATCATAATAAACATCAGGGTAATTGTAATTTCAATAGATGGAGGGCTTCCTTTTTTTATTTTTATTTTACTCAAGGCAAACCTCAGCGGAATACTGGTAATTATACCTACGTTTGTGAAACATCTGCAAATGTATGTAATCTGCAATATATATATATATATATATTTTGGGCACAAAATGTTTTGGAACAAAAAAAAAAGAAGAAACACTTGGACTCACCTTTGATTCGCTTGTATCTTGTTTTGCACTGAGGACAAGCTTGAGTACCCTCTTTTCTCTCATACTCATAGCAAGTTCTACAAACTGGGAAAGCACATTCGTTGCAAGCAACAAAAAGTTCGCCATCTAAAGTCATCTCCACTTCGTCCTCACAAATTTGACATGTTTGCCCACTTAACTCATGAACGGACTTGATCTACAGAATTACAAGAATCCCATCAGCAAAAATGTTCGTCCCAAATAATGTAGAAAAGCATATAATTTATAGTTCCTAAAGACCATCAATTGTATTCGCAAAGCGTTTTGAATTCTTGAATCTTGCCAAGATTAAATTTTTGGACTAAAAATTGTGCATATATGTAAAAACTAAAATATCAGGCATGTTTTTACTGCTTTTGCATCAGAATGTAAGTTTAATCAATCAGCAAAATTATAATTTCATACATTCGCCATATCTCAAATAATAGAGGGGAAAAGTTGGCTCACAATCACAATATCAAGATAAAGGTAGAAGTATCCCCATAACAAATTCCATTACATACACATCTCCATCTAAATATATAATAATATGACAAAAATAAGTTAAACTAAAACCATCCAACCCCCAAAAGCAGAAACGCAGCACTTCAAAAACTTCAGTAACATCATATTCCTACACAGATTGTGAAATTAATTAATTAAGGAAAAAAAAGAGGGTTTACCAAGAACACTTACCCGTCCAATTTCATCAGCATTGATAAGAATAAACTCATTTCTATTGTGAGAACCAGCAACAAGCCTTCCTCCAGTATTCATCGCCATAACAAATATCCAGCAAAAGAAGATAATCCCAGAAACAATCCCACCTCAATAAATCAATCCCTCAATCCGAACACACAAATGGGATTGCCCCAAAGAGCCAACAATCTTCGCAGAAAATGAACAAATCGCGAATTTACACTTAAAACCACTAGAGATTTAACACTGTAAATGGCCATATAAAAAGCTGGATATCGCAATATCCAGCTTTTTCCAATACGAAAAATCTCAAAATTAAATCCACAGAATCCCACCTCAAGATTCAATCTTTACAACACAATTGCCGAAGAAAAATTACAAAGAGAAAAGAAAAAGTCCCAGCTTTTGCGCTCAAAAATTGAGTCTTTGAACACCGAATGTGAACCCAAATCCCCACATTGGAAAAAGCACTCGTTCCCAAAAAAGAAGAAAACCCAATTGGAGAAAAAACAAGAATAAAAGAATGAAAATTAATAATACAATATTCTGGAAAGTGAAGGAAATGAAAAGGTTTATAGTGTGTTCCTTTAAAAATGTTAAATGTATGAATCGAATTTGAAAAATATATGTTTTTTTCTGTCACAACTCACAAGCTAATGCTGCACTGTAAAATGGCTGGACAGGACTGATAGACTTTCGGAGTTGAGTCTTGATTTGATATATAATATATCTAGAGAGAGAGAGAGAGAGAGAGAAAGATGAGTGATGAAATTTGTACACATAAGAGAGAAGGGTGGGTGGACTTGGATTCTTTACAAGATGGCTAATAATTCATGTTACCAAACAAACAAAATCTCTCTCTAAAAGTATTCTCTCACTGTGTGCCTGTGTGAGAGAAAATAAAGGGGTCCCAAAGTGTCGTGGTGGAGTTGGTACTGTAATAAAAGCTGGGTCGTTACAAGAATATCTCTACACTATCATAACCATTGAGTATGGGTTCAAAGATCTTTTTCCTCCGATCCGACGGTCCATATGGATAGGTGTATTACACCTGGTCCATCCAAGAACTATACATATAGCTTTGTGTATGTATATGTGGAGAGAGAGAGAAACTGATGGTCGTTTGGGTCTGCAATCCAGCTAAGTTTTGTGGATTTCGTTTTTGAGCTGTACATGTAATTTGTCTATTTCTCCTTTACTGATCTAGCTGTTTCTTTCCCCTAATAGAGGTCTTTTTCTTTGCTTTTGTTCTTGTTTTTAATTTAATTTTAATAATTACACCCAACTTATATTTTATGAATCTTAAGATTTTAGAAAGAGAAACAGAAGAAAAACGCGTAAAAGGGAGAGAGAGAGAGAAACCGTGTGGGGAAGATCCTAGTGACTAGGTTAGTGTTTGTGTGAGTGTAAAAACGTAGGAAATATCAAATACGTACTTAGGTATTTTAATTTTACTGCATGCGGTTAAAATATACATGGTCAAAGCTACATTTATTCCTGGACATTTGACCCAATGTTTGGGGGAAATTAATATCAAGTCGTGTTAATATAATTTAAATCTTATAATTAATGTTGTTTGATTTAATCATTAGATTTGCTCTAATGGCTACCGGATACTACTTCAAATATAGAGGTTTGGATGCGATTCCTCCCAATAACAAGGGTCGAATTGTGTGCATGAGTTTAACCAAAGAAAAGATTTTATTATTTAATGTTTTTACACTTGATATTAAATGAATCAGATTTGGATAAAATTTAATCTATGCAAATATGAATTGAGTTTAACTATTTAATTTAAATAAGTTATTACTTTTAATTAATGGAGAATTATTTTGCAATCTCATTATTAAATGAAAGGGAAATGTAAATTTGATTTATTGATTATTTTTTTGAGAAAAACGAAACGATATCAAGATCTAATTAAGTTTTTAATATTTAATCCCAAATGAAGTAGTACTGAATAATTTAATTTACTCTTTTACATTTAAAAAGAAGTAACAACATTATCAAATCCAATTGATTATAAATATTGATAAAAAGATCGTTCGTTTCTTAATAGACGACAATAACCAAACAAAACAACTGAATTGTTGATAAGTTTTAAGTGACAACTAATTAATAAAACAAGTTATCAATAAAGTATTTATTAGCATTTTAATCCGCTCTCGAGTTTAATTAAAACCCCAAGAGTTGTCGTAGAAGGTAATGTCCGTTGCAGGTGAAAATTCTATTTTTTATTAAATAAATGGTTGTGAAAAATTGAACTCATAATCTCTTTAGCTTAGACTCTTTATTATCACATAAAATATATCACCTAACTCATATAAAAGCCTAATATATTAGAGAGGTAATAATAATAATAATAATAATAATAATCTAACAAAAGGAATAGCTAGCTATCATATGTATTTGTACTTCACTCAATCTATTGAAGAAAATATATAAAATAAAAAATTTAATGATTGTAAAATTCCACGTGCTAATACATAACCGGCGTGACAGTACGTACTGCAATCTACAGTAGTACTTCATAAAATCGTGTAGCTAAATTATGGACCATATATAACCAAATAAAAATATAACAACTTTTAGTGTAAGCAAAATGATTAATAGTTCAATATTACCAAAAATAAAATAAAATTATGACGAATATATCGTTACAGACTCAAAAACAAATTAAATCAAAATCTGTCCTCTATAATTTGTCCAACTCTATTGGACCATAGTTTTTCCTTCTAATGAGAGTTTCGTGGGTGCATCAAAAAGTTTGTTTCGCTTTGGAAGGAAAAGTGATGTTATTTATGAGGGATTGTTATATATAATCAAATGTTAATTAGTTGTATTTCAATGTTTCAAGGTTTCATAATTATATTACATCTGCTGCTACTGGAAGGTTTTGGGTTTCAAGGTTTCATAATATTACACTTACCTCCCCTGGATTGCTACGTTCGATTGCTGCTGCTTGTTGAATGAGTACTTGGATGAAAGTTTTGAATTCATTTACTGGATAAACATACTAAAAACGGTGTACAGATCATTATATTCTTATTTAGGATATTAATATTTGATGTTTAACAATAATCTTTTGTTGTAAAAATGACGGCGATCGAGATCGGAAGTTTTTGTATTTTCACAGGGAAGGTTTTCGAAAATTTCCATTTTCACAGGGATGTAAATTGCATTTAAGTATTTAACTCTATATATATCATGAGAAAAACTTATTATATATGTAGCAAAATGAAAATTACTTTACGATCGATGCACCACATTATTAATTAACACACAAATTTGGCGATCGAGCATGCATACAATCTTCAGTAATTTCCTCTTGACAGCAACATTAGGAGCTCTTAATTAGCAGCAGTTCAAATTAAATTAACTACCTCCATGCATGAATCACGATGGGATGAATCTGTTGTTGATTTCTTAAAAGCTAAACCGATCACCGATGCATAAAATAATATGAGAAAATTCATTCTTCCTTAGCTCGCTTAAATTAAAAGTAATTCTACAATGCCGGTCCACATTAATTATTTATTACATATATAAACTGTGGATCGATCGAGCTAGATCAGACATACAAACTATAAAGATGATTAAGTATTAATTAAAATTTTGGAGGAATGCATCGGCAAGCTTCTGCCCAAGCTGAACCTGTGATGCAGAGGTTGTTGGAGAAGAAGAAAACCCACATGATTCTTATGTTCAGAATCATCATCAATTCAAAGAGAAAATCTTGGAGAATAATATGCGGCTGAAAAAGGAAAAGAAATCAAGAAAGAGATGATTTGGGAATTTGTTTATTCAAGGAGAATATTGAGATATATTAGCTCCTTTATTTTTGCTACAAATTATATGTAGTTAGTCCTTGTAATTAGCTCTTGTTTGTATATATATATATATATATACTCTACGGATAATTCAACAATCAATACAATCAATTCAATTGATACTCCCATCTCCTCACTTGCGTAGCCACATTGAACCCAGGGAATTCAAGTGACACCACTCAGATTTTGAAAATCTTACTAGAATATATATACATACACATGTATATATGATTAATTTGTGTACTTTTTCCTTCATTGACCCCACTCATATAACTAAAAAATAATAGGATTGGGGGTCAAAAAAGTAAAAAAAAAGGAAACTTGTATTTAATTGTAACAACAAGGGCCCCACAACCATATATAATAATTTATGTATAAATATATATATGTATTTATTTTGTACTCTCTCTTTCCTTCTAAGTGTCTTTATCTTTATCTTTCTCTCTCTTATTAGTTTTTAATGCCTTTTCAATTTCTTTTTAAATAGAAACAAAACCACTCTTTTCATCTTTAATTTTTTTTTTTAACCGGCAAGCGCAATAGAGTCTTTAACTTAATAGACATATAATTTACTAAGAAAAAACTTAATAGTTTATATACACAATCAGCAGACAAGTTACAAGAACAAAATATTTTTTCTCAAACAAATTACTATACATAAAGTTTTGATTTTATACTCTTATACAACGTCACTATATTCAAGGAAAAACAAAAGGTTTGATAAATTTTCTATTTCAAAATATTATTATATGGTTTTCACCTTTTATGTATTTTATATTAAATATTTAATAATCTTATTTAGGTTTCTTGTTTTAAAAAAAAATATATACGATGGCCTTATTATGCATGGTCCCCGAAATATCTTTAGAGGTGGGGCGGTCTTAAAAAAAATTATACATTAAATTAAGATTTTATCCCCCTAAAATTAAATAAATCTTGGTTCAGTCCCCTAAATTTTAAATAAAATTTGATATAAAAAATAATATTATTATGGAATAAAAAATTATATTTAGTGAAAAATATTATTGTTCCCAACCAAAAATTTATGGTAGTGCCCTTGCCGACTTGGTCATTTGTACAAATAAAAAAAAAATAGTTATTGTTAATTGATCTCCTTATTTTAGAATTCTTCTCTCTATAACTTTTATACTTTTCTTCATGGTATCAAGAGCCTAATCTGGACACCAATCAAATACCAAGAGTGAGAGATTCACCTTTACCCTTTTATCATTTTCTATCCTTTTGTTGAGAGAGTGAGTGATTCACCCAAAATATTGTCAAAATGACAAACCCACCAAAAGAAGTTACTGGGACGAAGATGTCAAATGTTCAAAAAATGGCTTCCCCATTTTATCTAAGCCCCTTTGGCACAATTTTAGTTCCCCAAATATTGAAAGGGCCAAATTATCATTTTTGGCGTAGATCCATGTTTAAAGCACTCAATGCTAAGAACAAATATGGATTTGTCAATGGGAAACACAAGAAACCAGAAAGTGGAGATCCAATGGAGGATGCTTGGATGAAATGTGATCAGATGATAGCATCATGGCTCCAAAATTCGCTTTCCCCTGATTACAAAATTCAGTGACTTTTCTTGATACAACTGCAACAATCTGGAAGGAATTGGAGTATCGTTTTTCTCAAGGTAATGATGCTCGAATTCAAGAATTAACTCGAGACTTGGTTAATCTTAGACAAGGAAACATGGATGTGGTGGCTTATTACTCCAAATTGAGAGAACTTTGCGATGAACTAGACTTGTACAATGAAGTGGATAATTGCACATGTGGTAATGTTGCTACTTTTAACAAAGCAAGAGAACGGGAAAAGTGCACTTATTTGTATTGAGTCTAAATGAGTCTCTCGCTTCGGTGAGATCTCAAATTATTTGTAAGCGTCCACTACCCTCCATTGAAGAAGCTTATGCTCTTGCTTGTACCGAGGAGAAGCAACAGAAAGCATACTCCAAGGGAATTCTGGAAGCAACAACTTTCAATATCAAATCTCCTACGAGAAGAGGACGTGATCAAAATACTTATAATAGGCCAAAATGTGACAAATGTGGAAAAACAGGTCACATCGTAGATCGATGTTATGAAGTGATTGGTTACCCTCCAGGTTGGCCTAACAAGGGTCATTCAAACAAGCAAAGAAAAGGAGTTTATGCTGTTGGAACCCAAGAGACAAATGAAGCATCACAATCTCAGGGAAGTCCTTACGCCTTGACTCAATCACAATATGAAGCTTTAGTTTCTCTTCTCAATCAGAACAAACAGACAGATCTTGCTATAAATCTTGTTGGTAAGGATATTTCCAAACTTTTCATTGGGTGGATTATTGACAACGGAGCATCCGAACACATAGTTTCAGATGCTACGCTCTTGTCCGAAAGAAAAAATTTGAGTAAGCCAATTAAAGTGCATTTACCTAATGGTGCACTAACTGAAGTAAAAACAATTGGGACTGTCCTTTTAAATGGAAAAATCATTTTACAGAATGTCTTACTTGTACCATCTTTTTCATGCAATCTTATCTATATAAGCAAATTGACAAAGGACCTGAATTGTGTTGCTATATTTTCTTCTAATAATTGTGTCTTGCAGGACCTTCCATACAAGACGGAGATTGGAGTGGGTAAGGAACATAATGGTCTATACTATTTTGATGAAGAAGCTCTTTGAGTAGTGAATGTAGTTCAAACTGAAAAAGATTTGCATTTGTGGAATAGAAGACTCGGTCATGTTCCTTTCTCAAAACTTTCTAGCATCTTGCAATTTATCTTCCCTTGAAATAAATAAAGATGATATTGTTTGTGATTCTTGTCATAGAGCTAAACAAACACTGTAACGATCCGAATATTTGTATTATATTATTAATATATTCACGCGAATTCTTTCTTGCCTAATTTCTCGATCTATCCAATTGGATTAATTAATCTTGTGGAAAAGATTGATTTAACCTATCTTCTAAATAGCCTCGATTACTTAAATTACATAAATGCCCTTAAAGCCTAAATGACCATTTTACCCTCCCGAGATATTTTTCTAAATATCTACCTATCTCTCTCATTCTCTCATTTCAAAGAAGAAAGAAAGAAGAAAGAAGAAAGAAAGAAGAAAGAAGAAAGAAAGGAGAAAGAAGGAGAAGAAAGGAGAAAGATCTTCCCGACGCCCTACCGAGCTCGTTTCTCGCCCGATCGACGAGCCGTGAAAACCTGAACGACCCTCACTACATTATCTACCGGTAATCCTTTTATCCCATTTCATTCCGTTCGTTAATTCTTGAGTTTTTTCGTGATTTATATATAGAATTTTATATATTAGGATTTTCGTGTTTAGGAAGAATTACTTGACCATTTTACGTGATTCTTGTGTCTATATGTAGCTTATATGATATATATGATTATATGTGAAAATTAGAATGTTTTATGGTGTAGATTAGGAGATATATGAATTTATATTTTGATTTTCGCGTATGAGGTTCGCGATCTGCTGAGTCTGCTGCTCAGTAGATCCACACGGGCGAACGCACGGTCTTGAGCAAGACCGTGCAAGAGCCCGTGCGCTTCACTTTTCAGCCTGCACGGGCTTGAGCCCGTGCACAGGCCCGTGCGCATGGCCGTTTGCACCTGCACGGTCTTGACACCGTGCTCAAGACCGTGCGGGAGGCCGTGCAACCCCTTTTGTGCTTGCACCGGCTTGCCAAGCCCGTGCGTAAGCCCGTGCGTTGGCCGGTGCAACATACTTAGTGTATTTTTCCAACCTTTTCCTTTCTTGCACTTCGGGAATTGGTCAACCCCACTCATTTAAATGTTGACTTTTCTCATACGACCTCCGAATATCAATCCGATTTCACCTATAGCTTCCTCGAGCCTTGGGATTTGATATTCTTCATAATTTGTAATTTACCCGACCCTAATTGACCGTCAATTGACACCTTGCTCGTTTAGGGATTTATTCCATCTTTTCCGTTTCTTGTCCGTTTGACCCCGTTTTCGCGAGAGAGTTCCGTTATATTATTTTAAGCATGTCTACGTGCCCTAATTGCGTTTAAGCATGCCTTTAATATTTATTATTTACGTTCCTTCATTATTTAATGTTTCATTAATATTCTTTAATTGTCGTACCGTAATTTACATGTTTAATTGATTTACTTCCCACATTGCGTTTATTGCATGATTGGATTCTATGTGAATTGCCGTGCGTCATCTGTTGTCTTGTGTCTTGCTTTTAGTATTGTCGGTCTTGTTTTCATCCTCTAGGCCCTGTGTATTACAGGTGGGTCCAACGAGGGAGAAACCTGACTACCGCTTGCTTTCATACTGTCTTGTCGAGCCAGGTAAGGGTTTTAAATTGTTTTCAACTGGAGTAAGAACATAGTTTATTTAGGCTTCAAAATAACTTATTCCCCGCCTTTTCATATTGCTTGTTGTACTGTCTTTAATATTCCTTACATGCTTAGTCAAACCGTTTTGATAGCAAACCAAATGATTTGAAATGCTTCCAACTAGAGACAAGTAACTTATTTGTTTTAAAAGTAACTATTTGATCTCTGAGGCACTTATAAGTAATGTCGTTAGGGACATCCGTCAGTATGCTCCCGAAGCGTACGACGCTTATGAGTATTTCCTAGATCGTTACATCAACTTGTCTCAAAAGCCCCTTTTGCCATTCATACTTAACTACTTGCATCATATTTTCGAACGGCCCTTTTGGCCACTTAAACTATCATTGATTTCAAAAGCGAGCCATAGCCTGTTTTATGACTTGGGCCCGGAGTATACAAGAGGTGAGCCTGGGGACGTGCGTCTAGGGCAAATCCCGATGTATACTTCTAGCGTGTTAACTTGGGCCGGCTAGGAGGTTGGCTAGCCTAAGTTGATGCGAACGGTGGTGCTAATCGCGTCTCCTTAAACCCTGTACGGTGGTGCTGATCGCGTCTCCTTAAATCCTGATGGTGGTGCTAATCGCGTCTCCTTAAACCCTGCTTATGAATCTTGGTGATGGAGTACTTGCTTGCATGTTTTTCAATGGGGAGTTATAAGGAGAGGGCCCGTTCTCGCCGGGACACATTACTGCATGATTTATTGCATTTATTGCTTGTCTAATTGTTTTATGGCTTTCGTGACAAGTCGAAGCACATTCCGGTTTTCTTCAATTATCATATGTACTTCCCTATATATATATAAAACCCGGAAGTGTGACTCGTACTTGCTACCCTAAGTCCCCTTAATTACCCAACTAATATTCTTTCAATCGGCTTGATATTTCGTGCAAATGTTTTAAAGGATCCGGTTCGTCAACCTTTTGTGTTTTCAAATAAGCCGAACCCGAGTGTTGCTTTGTGTCATTTTACAACTTATATTTCGTATTCTTTCTCAAAACGGGCAACACTCACCACTTTTAGTTTTAAAAAGATAAATGACGAACTGTGACCAAAACCCCCTTACTGAGTATCCTTTATACTCACCCCTGCTATTTTGGTTCTTGCTTCAGGTAGACAGGTGGCGACGTCATCTACCTTTTCAGTCGGCATCAGCAGGTCTAGATAGGCTCAGTCTTTCTGGTTTGTCTTGTCAGTGGTCCCAACAACAGTCGAGTCTTGTTTATTGTATTTATTTACTTTACGTACTTATGTGCCCTGATATGGGATAGTTGAAGATATCTAGGATTGCATAGGGTAGACTAGTTGAGCCATGGATGGCACTACGTGTTGTTGTTATGTTGTATTTCGATTTGCACATGTTTAATTGACATTTATGGAATTTATCTTGTTATTTAAATCGCTTCCACATTTTCTCTGCTCTTCTCTGGTTGTTGTTGGGATGTCGTTGCTGTTGCCGAAGGTTCTTGCTTGAGTGCCGTTCGCCGGAGTGGGTTTTTGGGTTGAGGCCCCTCGCCGAAGCTCGGGAATCCGTTTCGGTGCGGATGTGGTGGTCCTTCTTCAGGGGGCGCTACAAACACAATCTGTCTTTCCTATTTCCAATAATAAAAGTAGTGATTGTTTCGATTTGGTGCACATTGATACTTGGGGACCCTATTCACTTGCAGAAAATAATGGTGCTTCATATTTTTTAACTATAGTTGATGACTTTTTACGGGGAACTTGGGTTTATCAAATGAAAAATAAAACAGAGGCCTTTCAATGTTTTGTTCAATTTTCAAAAATGATTGAAAGAAAATTTAACAAAAAGATTAAAATAGTTCGTACTGATAATGCACTTGAGTTATTTGCAGGAAATTTCAAGAAGTTTTTAATTGATAATGGGATAATTCACCAAACCACCTGCTCACACACTCCTCAACAAAATGGTATTGTCGAGCGCAAACATAGTTATTTTTTAGAAGTTGCACAAGCTCTGAGATTTCAAGCTTCTTTGCCATTAAAATTTTGGGGTGATTGTATTTTAACTGCTACTAAACTTATTAATTTGTTACCAAGTTGTGTGCTTGATGGAAAAATCCCGTATGAAGTTTTATTCAAACAAAAACCTATTCTTGATTATTTGAGAGTTTTTGGATGTTTGTGCTATGTTTTTTATGAAGCCGAAAAGCACGGATAAATTTGCAGCTCGTTCTCGAAAATGTTTTTTTCTTGGTTATCCCCAAGATAAGAAAGGTTATCGTGTCTATGATTTAGAATCTGGCACATATTTTGCTTCAAGAGATGTAAAATTTTATGAAAATGAATTTCCTTTTGCTCATAGTTCTAATACTACAAATGAAAATTTGACAAAAAATGTTGTTACGAGTAGCCCTAGTATTGATTATGAATTTGATGCTTTGCCTTGTGAAAATAACAATACCAATGCAGCTGACCTCAATGAGGATATGTGTGAAACCACAACAATTGTTGAAGAACCATATACAAGATCATCTAATGTCTTCCTTGAAAGGAGTCAAAGAGAAAGAAGGCCACCAACTCGGCCAAAAGATTATGTTTGTGCTATTGGTAGTGAAAACTTAGGTAAAACTATCTCATCATTTCCTCTATATTCTAATCATGCTTTTATTGATAATACAAGTGCAGAAAATAATATTGAACTACTCACCTATATGGAGGCCACAAGTGATGCTCGATGGGTTAAGGCCATGAGATTTGAGCTTGATGCACTACATAAAAACCACACTTGGAGTCTCGTGCCTCTTCCTTCTGGAAAACGAGCCATTGGAAGTAGTTGGGTATATATAATTAAATATAAAAGTGATGGCTCTATTGACAAATTTAAAGCTCGTTTGGTAGCCAAAGGATATAGCCAAATAGGTGGCATTGATTATATCGAAACCTTTGCTCCAGTAGCCAAGCCTACTACCGTACGATGTCTTTTAGCAGTCGCTGCTGTCAAAGATTGGTTTCTCTTTCAAGTAGACATCAATAATGTATTTCTCAACGGCGATCTTGATGAAGAGGTCTATATGCGACCACCTCCCTGACTTCTTAAAAATAGTGAGAAACTTGTGTGTCGTCTACATAAGTCATTGTACGGGCTCAAACAAGCCCTTCGACAGTGGTTTACTAAGCTAAGTTCGACACTACTTAATTATGGTTTTGTTCAAATTTATTTTGATAATGCTTTGTTTATTCTTTCAAGGAGGGATACATTTGTAGTAGTACTTGTGTACGTCGATGATATTATTCTTGCAGGTAATGATGCTTCTACTTGTCATGAATTCAAAAGACATCTTCACCAATGCTTTCAACTAAAAGATCTGGGCAATTTAAATTTTTTTCTTGGCCTTGAGATTCATAGATCAGAAGATGGAATTAGACTCAATCAACACAAATATGCTAGAGATGTTATTTTTGAAGTTGGTATGGAAAAGGCCACACTACCTCGAACACCATACCAGTTAAACACAACCTTCTTTCAAACTCTGGCAAGCTCTTATCAGATCCTAGCTCATATCGACGATTAGTGGGCCGATTGCTCTATCTAACACTTACTCGTCCGGACATATCTTTTACTGTTCATGTTCTAAGTCAATATATGCATGCCCCTCGTGAACCACATATGCAATTGGCAAGACGACTTGTTAGTTATCTCAACATGTCTCCTAATCAAGGTGTTTTCTTTCCAAAGTCTAATTCCCTTGAATTAACGGCTTATTGCGACTCTGATTGGGGTTCTTGTCATAATACTCGTCGTTCTGTTTCAGGATGGCTTTTGTTTCTTGGTGATGCCTTGGTGAGTTGGAAGTCTAAAAAGCAAATATTTGTGGCTCGTTCATCCTCCGAGGCAGAGTATAGATCAATGGCAGACACCACATCAGAGATTATATGGGTGCAAAACTTGCTCAAAGATTTGTCGGTCACTTTACCCACACCTGTTGACTTATTTTGTGATAATCAATCCGCCCTTTGCATTGCTTCTAATTCCGTTTTACATGAACGAACTAAGCATATCGAGATAGACATACACTTTATTTTGAGATCATGTACAGCGCAAACTCATTAACGTAGCTCATCTCTCCACCTCCATTCAATTAGAAGATTTTCTAACCAAAGGACTATTTTCACCAAAGTTTGAATTTCTATTACCAAGAAATATTTGTAAAATTTCAAGATTTCGATGGTTTTTCGGATTTTTAAGTGAACTTAAGAAAGGGTTTATGTAATTATCCAATTATTATTAATAATAAGTAAGGTTATAGATATTTGGTAAAACCAGAGCTGCATGGATATAGATATGTAATTTGTTACAAACAAATTAATATATAAAAGTTTATATATCAAGTAATAATTTCACATTTTATTTTTATAGTCACTAATATAGAAATTAGGCATTCATAAATATGCTACAATTAGATGACCGGCAATATCAATTCTTAAATAATTATTGGTTAGAACAAATATATAATTGTCATATATAGTTCATTATTGGACGTAGACATGGTTTCAACTTTTGAATCCATACACAAATGCTAATCGATCCTTTTTTGTTTTCCTATATAAGATTTAGGTTATGAAAATAGTATAATTAGGCTTATAATCAATATCAACAATAAAATAATTACATCTATATATGTGCATGCATGTTCAATAAATATGTTTAACTTTACTACCATTGATTATTGAAGAGTGACGAGGATGAATCCCTAATTTTTTTTACCATAAATTAACCCATTTATATCTAGTTCTTAATGTCACTCCAAGTACTCCATTTATATCTCAATTATATCTAAGAATATATAATTAACCAGCAGCTTATTCAAGCAATTTTTTTACTGCTTTGCTTATTATGAGCATTATTATTTTTCCTAAGCTTCAAGCTAACTTTCTCCCTTTCAAATGATAGTAACATGGTAACCAAAAACAAATAAAAAATGATAGTAAGATGTACCAAAAACGAGTATTGAAAAATTGATTCCTTACTAAAACATAATTTTTATATAACCTAAATAAGAGATAATAGTTTGCCAAACTAATTTGATGTGACTTGAATAATTTTAGTGAAATTAATCATTGTTACTTATTATAAATAATTTACAAAACTAGCTTATATAGAAAGTTAATAATGTACCTTATTAATGGTCAATAATTAGCTTTCATTTATCATATTCTTTTTCAGAGTTACCATAAAAAAGAGTAAGATTAGTAAGAGGCGTATGAAATTTAAAAAAGATAATAATATTATATATTGATCTCATTACTATAAGTCACTAGGCCCAATTTAAATTAAAACATAAATCAAGTAGGTCTTTGGTGTAATTTTAGGCCCATAAAGTGACAAGTTTTAACAACATACAATTGAACTTAGTATTAATTAAATCATATTCAATAACTACGCAATTATTGAAGTGCCAAGATACGTCTAAGGTAAAGTAATTGATAATTAATTCTTCCATGTTATTTGTTTTGTTTACTTCTTTAGTTTGTTACAGTATTTTTGTTAATAAAGTATCGCAATTTACTATTTGTCATGGTTTGTTTACCAATTACATAATTCTAAGAATTAATATATACAAAAATAGAATAAATGAATTGGGCTACGCTCTAGCCCACAAATTTATGGTTAAGGAATTGGACTCATGGGCCTGATTGCAGTTTTTTTTTTCTCTCTTAATTAATCACTCTTGGATGATTTAAATTAACCAAACAATTAAATGACCTAACTAAAGCAAAATAAATTTTAATGGTAAGATTTGCATTCTAATTTCCATTAAGTCCTTAACTCTCTCTATTATTAAGAGATCCCTCATTCATTTATGTTACATTAATTAATCTCAATATAAAGGAAACCAACATGACACAAACCCTCTTAACTAAGATTTAATGCTCAATTAATTAATTAAATGCATTCTTTAGTGCTCCTAAGCCACCCGTTTACTCTATAAATAAAGGCCTTAGACCTCCCCCATTAGTAATTTAGCATCTATCTATCACTCACTCTTCAAGAAGCTGTCCAAATTAAATTAAAATAAATCTAAGGCATAAACTCCCATTAATTATTTATTTCAATTTCTCAAATAAAAAATGGTTCTTAGTATATCAACTTCTTCTTTAGCTGCAATTCTTTTCTTTACAATTGTAACTTTTCAATTGTACAATATCAAGGCTGATAATGGTGGTGGCGAAGCTTGGCATACATTAATGGGTAAATTTTTATTAGGATTTCCAGTTTATAAAAATGATCTCATTGAATTCAGTTTTAACCAAAGTACTTTAATTTGTTATGAAATCTTATTTCTCATTCAGGCTCAATTAGTCAGATGATAAAATAATTTTCAAACACTTGAAAATGTAATTATGAATAGAAGAACTCGTTAGGAAATTTTGTTAATACTTAACTTCCCTACTACTTGCCTAGTAAGGTACTCTAAAATGCATCTGCTAAACAAATTAGTGAATTCTCGTTATCAAGTTAAGATACTCATTTAGTTGTTTTAATTTTTATAATTATTTAGCTATCTTAATATCATATTAAACCGAGCCGACACGGCCACTTCACCAACAGCACCAAACAATATCTTCTTGCTGGCCGGCCAAAGCAATATGGCCGGTAGAGGCGGAGTCACGGATGGGACACATTGGCATGGAACCATTCCTCCTCAATGCCAACCCAATCCATCAATCCTTAGATTCAATAACGAGTCAATGTGGGAAGAGGCCAGTGAACCTCTTCACCGTGATATAGATGTCGGAAAGACTTGCGGAATAGGCCCCGGTATTCCATTTGCCGATTCACTTCTAAAGAGGCACTCCAGCATTGGAGTGATCGGACTGGTCCCGTGTGCCATCGGAGGAAGCAAAATAAGTCAGTGGATGCCTTTCTTACAAATTTCACATAATTATGCTAACACGTTTGAAAGATTAGATGAGATAATTATGTATGATTACTATTTTCTGTTTCCTGTTAGTTTGAATCAGTAAATTTGTTTTCCATCTACGAATATAGTGTGACTCAGTTGGCAACACATGCTGAGTTTGTGGAAAGAACCTCAGGTTCGACCCCCATTAAACACATTTGTTGGGAGGGGTGCCCTTAACGTAGGATTACCCAAACCGCTAATTTACACCAAAAAAAAAAAAATTTGTTTTCCATCTTATCACATAATTTCACTCCGTATTTTTCCTGTTGGGAGTACTGAATTATACATGCCAGATAATAAATGTCAAATTTGATTTTGAGAATTCTATTATGTTTTATGGAAATCACATCTCATTAAAGGGAGCAATATTGCATTACAAAGTCAACACTCATTAATTGAAATTCTTCAAATAATTTATGAAAACCATAAAAGCTGTAATGATACTAGCTAGATGATTACTGCAACTGGTTTATTAATTAAAATTAATTCAATATTTACTAAAAATTAGAATTTGGTCAAAATCATATAATTGCGGTCGAACGGATATTTATGCTATATAAAATAGTATAGAAATGTCAAATTTGATTTTGAAAATTTATTTAAGAATTTTTTAACAATTATCCATGAATGGAGGAATTTGTATTACAAAGTCAACAACTGATTAATTGAGAACTTGTTATATATAATAGTATCGATACATGGATTATGATATATGACAATCGACCGATTTATTCCAATAATGTTGAACATGATTGATGAATTGAAAACTTGTTTGCTACAAAATTTTAGAACTTCACAATTACTACTATAATCTGTTTGAATCAAAGACCATATAAAAAAATTAAATGAGCTTTTGTCTATAAGAAATTAAGAACCCCTCAACAATGGGGTTAATTTAAGTACAAACATGGCAAAAGATTAGGCATTCATCCTCATCACTCTTTAAAAGTAATAAAGTTAAACAAACACTTTGATCAACATGCACATAGAGGTATTTTTTTTTGTAAAAAATTCAATTCTTATCATTGCAAGGAGTCGAACCCCAGACCTCACATCTGGAGTAATATACACATAGAGGTATTAATCAAATTATAGATATCTTGTGCTCCTCTTCAAATAATCATTCAAAGCCTAATTATTCTATTTTCGGAGAAGTGAAGATTAGACCGTAAAAGTAATTAATTAGTTAATTTTGTTTCTCTTCCATGCATTAATTCTTTTACCTAATTTCATAATTAAATTAATTACATCTGAGTACCCTGAAACTAGAGGATCATGTAAATATAGCAAACCTCAGGGTACTCATATATAACTTTCCCTTTATAATTTTATCACTAGATGTCCCAATCTATGATTAAGGTAAAGCAAATAACTTGGATGGTTAGATTCTTTCATTGAATTTAAGACATTTTAATTTATTAAAACATAATTATTGTACTTCTATAGTGGCTTTTTAATAAAAACCTAATAGCGAAAGGGCAAAGTACGTTTAACCCTTTTCTCTTTCTTTTAACATATAGAATTTTCACATATTTATTTAGCAAATTAATAGATTTGGTAATTGGACACCTCAAGTGAAGAATTTTTTCCCTATATATATGACCCATACAAACATATAAACTCACACACACAGAACAGTTGTGGCATTTGCAAAAGGAAAAAAGGAAATGGGCTGCTCAATTTTTTTGTGCTATGTGATTTTGAGTTTGCTAATAGTCTTTCTCTCTTTAATGGTGGAAAGCTCTATCAACTCAGCATCTCCATCAAGTAATCTCTCTCTGATCATATATATTATAATAGTTTTGAAAAAAAAATGTAATCTAAATAGGTCAAACTGACATTGAAATTATAATTTGAAGTATTAAATTATTAATCACGTATCCACTGCATTAGTTGGTTGACAAATTTTAAAAGAAAAAATGTAATTGATAAAACTTTGTCTACATTTTGTTGTATGTATGTTTGCAGCATGCACGAGTACATCCAAAAATACATTTTCTTTTGATCTCCATAAGACCAGTAGACCACAAGACTTTTTACAAAAATATTACAATAACGCCGGTGTAAGAAAATTCATTTTATAAATTTTGTAATTCTTTATAAATCTAATAGCAGATGGACCTTTATCAGTTACACCAAAGAACATATTCATATTGGCTGGGCAAAGCAATATGGCTGGTCGAGGAGGTGACGTAAAAAACTCAATGTGGGATAAAGTGGTACCTTCGCAGTGCAAATCCAATCCCCGAATCCTACGGTTGAATCTCGACAAGAAATGGGAAGAGGCTAGTGAGCCTCTTCACCGAGACATAGATACCACGAAGAAGTGGGGAGTAGGACCAGGAATGCCGTTCGCCAATTCAATTTTGGCGAGAGATTCAAACATCGGCATGATTGGTTTAGTTCCATGTGCCGTTGGAGGAACCAACATAAGGCAATGGGGCCGTGACAGCTTCTATTATAAGCGCCTAGTGGAACGAGCACATCATGCGATAAACGGGACTGGAGGACGAATTCGAGCTATGCTTTGGTACCAAGGAGAGAGTGAAAGTTATAGTACTACAAAGGACGTGGCGTCGTACAAGAGGGAATTGGATGAGTTCTTCACCAACGTGAGATCAGATCTGCACTTACCTATGCTACCGGTGATCCAGGTATTATGTATATATAAATCACTCATCAGTAATTAAATATAGATGCATGCATGGTCCAGGTATATATATTTTTAAATGATTGTTGTTTTTCTGGCCGGTACTGTAGGTAGCGTTGGCATCTGGAGGAAAGTATATAGAATCAATACGAGAGGCTCAACTGAATAATGACCTTCCAAATGTGGTAACCATTGATGCTAAAGGTTTGGCGCTCGAGCGAGATAATTTACACCTTACTACTGCATCACAAGTTCAGCTTGGGCAGAAGCTAGCTGATGCCTTCCTCACCAATTTCAAAAATACGTAGATCCCTTGTAAATTAATCTGATCAAGATCAGATCATATCTTCCAATTTTATGAATAATGGAGCATTGTAGACTGAATTTTAGGTGTTTATTGAAGAGAATAAGTATTTTCTCCCGTACTGGACATGTCAATCTTTGTATTGGGATAAATTCTGTTAATCACTTTTGTTATGTATTGTTAAGAATTTTATTTAAAATTTTTGGAGTTAAGGAGGTTTTAATGGGGATATATGCTTGACTTAGATTTGTCTAACAACGAGAAATTTAATGGATACTTTGTTCATTAAGTTTACTATGGGATAACATGCTATGGGATCGATCTTCTAATTTTGTTGCAAAATTGTCAAATTTATTGATCATCACCAATTTTTATTTTTATTTTTTGGTCGAAATTGATCATCAATTAAGTCATATTTAAAAATATGGTTTAATGTTTATATTTTTACTCGTAAATACTACTATATGCAATTTAACATTTTTTTTTTTATAAAATTAGAAAAGTGCACGTATCATTGACATGTTGAAATCTCTTAACTTGTATAAATAATTTAAATGATCAAGATGTTCTAGATGGAACTATATGAAACATATGCTCATTGTATTATGTTAGGAATTAATTATAGTGTGATTTGTAAAAGTAACATATTTTTGTCTAAAGTTATTATATCATTTACATTAAATATATTGAGCACCAATTAAATCATTATAAAATCTATTTATTTTGGACCACCCTCTTGAGCTTATCATTCTTGATTGTAGATGACTTCTTCGTATGCCGTGGAGTTCGTCTTTGGAGCATATTAGGAGTGAGAAGATCAGGGCTGTGGATGCTTTAGCCCGGATGGGACATGATTTGAGTGATGAGGCTGGCATCACCATTTGGGAGCTCCCTCCGGATGGCTTTATTGGCTTAGAAGATTAATTTTGGTGTTTGCTTGTTAGGAGTTTATCCTTTGCTGCGTCATTGCGTGTTTCGACAAAAAAAAAAAAAAAAAAGTAGTTATTTGTTCTGAAATTTTGAATACATTTGTTTACACAACTTTCTAATCATAGGGTTTTTTTTTTTTGACATATATGAATTTATAAACTATTTTAGTAAAATTAGAAAAGTGAACCTAATGGTTTTTAGAGTAGCGCTCGAGCAAAAAAATTATTCTCTAAAGTTATCGTATACGCCTACTCTGTATTTTTCCGAGCCCCATCCCAACTTTCTGTACTGTGTATTGTCTTTTCTTAGCCCGTACAAGTGTAGAGGCTCGATTAATTCTAGCTTCAATTTAAACCTTATACATATTGCAGGACATCAATTAATAGTTTATTCTTTTCACAAATTTCACTTCATAGTTTCTTTTTCACATTTCTCTACTTCCATGAATTTCTTCTCTCTAAATAGATGCAGCATGCAGATTTACATTACTATTGTTCTCTTCGCTGCATAAACATACGATCATGCCTTATAAACGTGTTCTAGTTTCCCGTGAAGCCAATGCACTTGTTTCTGGTAATGCATATAAATGTATTGTCTTTGTTTACAGATCTATCTCCGTTGAAGCTTAAAATAATTTCATATTTGTAGCTAAGAATTTAGTTGGAGAAGATGGGCTTGCAGATGCAGTTAATTAGCCTTGCTATACTTGGGACGAAATGATCATCAATAATTCATTATATTAAAATTTGATGGAGAAATATTTCCTTAATTCATTAATTCCAAACATTTTCAGAAAAGTATTTCTTTCAATTCCAAAGATTTCCCGAATGAAACAGCCTGTCCTTGAGTTGGAGGAGCATGATGGTGGTGGGTTCCATGAGGCGGTGAAGCATGATGGTGGTGGTCGCCATGAGAGGGAGGTGCATGGTGGTGGTGGTGGCTAGCTCTTTTTGATGTATCTAAGCTCAAAATCTCATGTTCACTAATTTCCCTCTGAGTGAAACCTATCTCTTGGTCTCTTCTTCTTGTGGTTGTCAGGTTTATTGGGTTTCCTGAGGTGGGTTTAATTATCTGTGGTAGCCAACTATACTTAAGTTGGCCGAAAAAATTAATCATGCGAAAATTTTGATGGAAATAAGATTTTCTGGCGAAAGATAGATGTAAATTGCCAGATTTTAAGAATTACTGGATGTAATATTCTAATTTTGTATTTGGTATCCCTAAAACCCAAGTTTCTAAAGTTGGTGTATATATAATTTATTTTTCCCCTTTTTCTTTTCTTTCCAGAAACAACAAAACCTAAGGACCATAATTACATCTCCTTTAATATTATATCTGATGTTTGTTTTTCATATATGTAAAGTGTTTCTTCATTTCACAAGAAATATGGAAGAAAAAGTAACGGACCATAATAATATGAGAAGTCTTTCTACATTTCCCAATAAATAAGGAAGAAATTCAATCTATTCTGCATTTGGTCCCTTTTTTTCCTCTATCCACATTTATTGTCATTACCATATTATATATATTGAAGTTATAAATAATGATATATATTTTTATGTATGGTGTTGTTATATAAATTAATATAATTTTTATTAAAAAATATTTATGTTCTAATTATTTTATACCGAAATCATTCTAGAACATGCCATTTTACTAAGTTATCTAGCATTTTTCTTTAATTAATAATAATAAATATAATAAAATAAATATATTATATAATTATGACGTCATAGCAGTCAAATCAGTGGTTGAACCGGTTAAACCAGTAACCAGTAAGGCTTTTGGTTCAATGTTTGATTCGGGTTTGAAAACATAGAGTACAAGTAATTTTCATTTAATATGGTTCACTTTATGTATCAAACTGTGATAAAGTAAAGTAAAATTAATTGATTAATTTCTTTTCATGAACTTAAGAATGATTTTGTCTATTAAAACATAATTATTTTAACGGCGAAGTTGCGAACTGAATACCTTGAAGTTGGATATATTTACAATTTGGTCATTGTAATTTAAAAATTATCATATATCACATGAGATTTTCAATAAAGAAGTAGATCTTCCGAAAGTATTCCATTTGCGGTTCAGTTTGGGGTGTTTTTGAAAGATTTACATATCTTTTGGAACCAAAGGTCCAAAGGATAGAGATAGATGAACTTGTTGCAATCAGCTATTCTCAAATATGAGAGATTTTGGTTGTTACAAAAGAATGCATCCGGGAGACAAACCATTCCTTGTACGTTAGAAATTTTGAGTCTAGTAAGCGAGGTTAAGTTGACCAATAGATTTTCCAAAAATAGGACCGTGCCGGTGCCCATTCCTTTGATTACCAATTCTTTGATGCATGGCAAATGACTTTGAGCACGTCTCAAATTTTGGCGATATGTGAGAGACAGGTGTTCAAGACGCAGAAATGTGACAATTTCATGATTTGGTTGAGTTTCACCTGCAGTTAGCAATTCTGTCAGTGATGACATTGATGACAGTCTAAGCCTTTCAAGAGCCGGAAACACAATCATTGTCTCTGCCAACACCATTGTCGTGATTTCCATCCAATGAAGAACCTATGGATCTCACTTTCGGTAGATTTTCCAAATAAAGAGACTTGAGATGTGGCAGGTATCCTAACACTGAAATTTCTTCAATATTAGACCCATGTACGGTTCCGCGCACCAAAATGTGAAGATGCCTTAAGTTATCAGTTTTTAAAATATTTTTGGCATCTCCTTCAGTACAGCATTCGCTCGTAATGTCTGTGTAATTTACTGAATTGATTGTTGTATTTCACATTCACTTTGTACACGTATTTATAGGAGTAAATACAAGGAATACGTATAACACTATACAACTAATCTATTTATCAAATTACATCATTATCTCAATTACATCATTATCTCTTTGGCTGTTGATGATCTTCCAAGATATCAGGTTTGTTAGATGATAACAAAACCTTATCAGATTTTGCTGAGTCACGTACATTCCCCCGCAAGCTGAGCTGAAGAGGTAAGAGGGTCAGCTTGGTTGCAAAAGTTGAATGTTGGGCTCGACTTAACCCTTTTGTAAAGACATTGGCAATTTGGTCCTGTGTAGGAATATATCGAACTTGGAGACAACCTTTAGAGATCTGATCTCGGATGAAATGATAGTCAAGCTCGATATGTTTGGTGCGACTATGGAAAACAGGATTTGCAGCGATATAAGTAGCACTCATGTTGTCACACCAAAGTAGCGGAACCGAGGGGATGTGCACATGAATTTCTTTAAAGATGTGTAGCAGCCAAGATATTTCAGAAGCGATAGAGGCAAGAGCCCGGTATTCAGCTTCTGCACTGAATCGCGAGACCATGGTTTGCTTTTTGGAAGCCCAAGACAACAGCTTTGATACCATGTAATTTATTGAATTGATTGTTGTATTTCACATTCAGTTTGTACACGTATTTATAGGAGTAAATACAAGGAATACGTATAACACTATACAACTAATCTATTCAATTCGCGAGGTTGAGATGTCAAGATATCTCAAATGTGTTAGATGCTCCATATTTGGCAAGTATTTGTGCTGATTTGCTTGGTGGATTGGTTGGTATCACTATTGGAACTCCTCCAAAAACCCCATGCTGCACTCTCATCGAAGGCTTAGCCGATCTTGAAGCCGCCGTTTGCCTGTGCACTGCCATCAAAGCTAATGTTTTGGGCATCAACCTTAATATATTCCAATTTCTCTGAGTTTGTTTCTCAATGTTTGCTCCAAAGGTTCCAGAGGGCTTCCAGTGTGCTTAAATCATGGTATCTCATTAGGTTTTAAAATTGGGCTCAATAATATTTTTCATTCCGTAAATCGAGAAGTACTGCACAATCATTCTCTTAATAAAAATCAGACATTTGCACGTAACACATGTACCTTTTTACTCGTAAATACTATATGCAATTTAATATTTCTTGATAAAAATCAGAAAATTGCACGTATCATTAACATATTTCAATCTATTAATTTCCATGAAATTAATCGCTTAAACGATGAAGATGTTATGGATGGAATTACAAGAAACATATTCTCATTGTATTATGTTAGAAATTAATTATAGTTTTATATATATAGCACCAACTAAATCATTATAAAATCCTATTTTATGGCACTTATTTGCTTTCAAATACTGAATCCAAGCCAAGTTATGGAAATGAATGTTTTCAAGATGATTTAGAGAACAGAAGAGTTGCCTTTTTATTTAGATAAATCTGTTCTTTGGAAGAACCAAGACAATAATATGCTTTTTGTTTCTTGATCTTATTTTTTTTTGTTTTCTCATATATCTCAAAATGTGCCGGCGGAACGAACGGGTTTTCTCTCTCTTATTTTGACTCTTTTATTAGAACAATGCCATCTCTTTGTAATACAACTTTTTTGTTTCCCAACTGAAATCCTTTTACAGTTTTACTGTAAAAAAAAAAAAAAATACTGAATACAACTATTAAAAAGTAAAAAAAAATATAAAAATATATTGAATACAACAGTATAGATAACCTTCTAATATCGAAGTACTTTTGACATATATATATATATATATATATAAACTATTTTAGTAAAATCAGAAAAGTGCACCTAATGGTCCCTTTTTAAGGGTGATCATCATTCGGTTTCGGTTTTTTTTTTAATTAATTTCAAACTGAACCATTATATGCGGTTTTTTAATATATAAATTTCAAATTGCAGTTTTGTAAACTAAAACCGACATTGCGGTTTGATGCAGATTCGGTGCGGTTTGCGGTTTTAAATGATTCAAATCATTAACTATCTAAAAGTAAAAATATATAACCTCAAACATCAATTTGACACTTTATATGTTTGTGGATTAAGTTTTTTCGCAAAGTATAGTTGTTCGTCCCTAAATATTAGTGGTTTACTTTAATTAAAATTAAAATTAATTTATACTGAAATTTTAATTAAAAGTATTAAATTTGGTATATAATAGGTTCCTCTTTTCCTTTTTACAAATAGTTATTAATATTCTTTTAAAAATTTAAACAAACTACGCTAAAAAGCTAATAAATATAATTATATATAGTATATAAATATATATGGCTCGGTTCGGTTTGATTTGTGCGGTTTGTGGTCTAAAACCATAACCTAACCTATTTTTCGGTGCGGTTTTGACAGAAACAATTAAACCGCGGTTTCGCGACTGGAATACGATGGACTTTGTGAGTCAAATTGTCAGGGCCTTGGCTAGATGTAACTTTATGAATTTGACGGATCTTGTACAAATTGACATGGTTTTGGCCAGTTGTAATTTGTGGGATTTGATGGATATCTTTGTACATAAGGACATGACCTTGAACCGACGAGCTTTTCCTGCTAGCTAGAGTGTTTCGAGCTTTTATTACCGCAACGATTTTTGTGATATTGCAGCGAATGATAACATGCATAGCTCCTTGATTGATGCATCTTGGATGAAAGGGCCCAGCCCGGCAAGTGCGAAACTTGTGTCCCCATGGTGGACGGCTCGAAACATTAGAACGAACTGCTGTACCTTATTGTTGTATTGTCGTTCTTATTTCATTGTTGCATATGACGTATCGGAAGGCGGGTTTGTCACGCTTCTGATGTACTATCTAAACTTCCCTATTTGATTTATATATGAAGAGGGCCTCTTCTAACCCCACGGTCGCTCGACCGGTTCTTGGTTAAAAAAAAAAAAAAAAAAAATTAAACTGTAGTTTCTTAAATAAATTGATAAATAAGGTTCAATTTGGAACAATTTGATTCGATTTTGCGATTTTTAAAAAAATCTGCCCAGACGTACCCGTGGTGCGCTCAAGCAAAAAAAAGTTATTCTACGAAGTGCTCTCCTTTAGTGTGTATTTCTCTTAACTTTTGTTCATAGGCTTGCGAGACTTCTTTTACATTCAATAATAATAATTTTCAATCACAAATGTTTCAGACTTTCAGGTAATTCGTATAATGTAATACTTATAATGTTTCAGATTTTCTTACAATTATCTTATAATAATTTTTTTAATGTAATTCTTAGATGTATTCTTTTTAATGTCCTAAACATTAAATGTAAATCCATAAAATTACTATGTCCGTATCATAAGACTCTTCTACGTTATTGGATTTTTCGAAATACAAATTATCAGAAGATAGTGTTGCAAAATAATTAATTTCGGGAAATTATATGTCATATCTCGTACATTGTAAAACAAAGAGAGCTAATTTACTTATGGGAGTTGTTAAATGCACTCACAAATTGTTATTTACATTTCACATGACGTGGCAAATTTGTATAATTAATTTAATTGTCCTTTATTCTTTCTATTTTTGAATTAGTTAATATATTGGATAAAAGTAACCTCAACGTAATTAATCCTCATAACAAGAATAAAAGTTACAACTCACACAAAGACAGCTGTAGCCCGTTGGAACACCGAATTTATATTTTTCTTGAGCAAATTTTACACATCTTGCACATTAATATATATTTTCCCTTTTTTTAATTAAAAAAATATATATATTTTCTCTTTTTTTACAATAATACAAAGGCTTCAATTTGCCTCTCTAATTTTTGGAAGAAAAGAGATATGAATTTCTTGACTTAAAAAAAAATGTGAGAATACTTTTTATAATTTTGATTTATTTAATTGATGCATAAAAAATTTATGGACAATTAGATAGAATAATATCTTGAATTTTTTTTTGATAATTAGAATAATATCTTGAATTAAAACTGATTAATTTTATACCTATACAACAATACAATTTTATTTACTTTATTAATTTTATTAGATAATATAACAAAATTTGAGATTCACGATAGGGAAAATAATTAATTAGGGTGGGGCTGCTGACAAATTTGGTGGAGTAAAATTTTCAAATCCATCATAATAATATTCAAATAATTGCTTAATCTATAATAATATTTAAAAATATCATCAACTCTCCAAAACGAAGAAAAAAAGAGTTAAAACAAATAAAAATTGAAAAGATTAAATAATCAATCAATATAACACTTATAAAAACTAAATAAAAAAAATCTCAGACATCCAAGGAAGGATAAAAGCAGCAGAAACTCTCAAGCCCGGCGAAAGGCGAAAGCTCTCAGGCGGCCACTGCGAATGTTTTGAGAAACAAGCCTTTTGGATTTTTCATCATCGACATTGTAAATTGAACCAAAAAACAATAAATTATTAATTCGACTAATTTTCCATCCTTAAATGGCCAGCAAGATACTGAAATTCAAAATTGCTGACAAAGTGATGAATGGATAATAATTGAATTTGAGGGACTCGTTCATCCCTCGAGCCACAATTAATCTTTCCAATGCTAGAGGGTCAGGAGTTGAAAGTCCCTAATTAATATCAAATAAATAAATAAAATTTTGAAACAGCAACAGAGCACCCAAATTCAATACTCAAATTTATCGAAAAAATGAAAAATAATTAACACAAATTACGTACAGGTCTCAGATATCCAAGGAAGGAATAGAGCAGCAGAAACTCTCAAGCCCGGCGAAAGGCGAAAGTTCTTAGGCGGCCGCTGCGAATGTTTTGAGAAACCGGCCTTGATTTATTCATCACCGACCACCAGAAAATACAAAGAGAAATTAGAAACCCAAAACATTTGCAATGTGGATAAACAATAGATTGTCGTGGTTTCCGATCTTAACAACATTGGATTTGACTGAATCCTATTAGATATAAATAAACTTTGCTATGCTCAGCTGAGATGCATATGAATTGAAAGAGATGAGAAAATTATATAGGAATGGTGGATTAGGGTTTTTGTTAGGGCTTTGAACAATCTGGAAGTTTTGGGCCCATATGGATTTTTGGCCCAGGTGGAGAAAAAATTATGGAGGGAACAAAATAACACATTGAAATGCAAATAATTATTAAAATTTTTAATTACTTTCTAATCTATAATAATTACCCAAAAAATAAATCGGAAACGCTACTAAATTAGACATAATTCTATTAATAATAGTTCGTACGAGAAAATTGTTGTTGAAATTTACTCTGAAATTGTGTTTAAATTAGTCGGAAAAGATGACACTAGTTCTCCCCCACTTTTCCCACATCATTGGTGATTACCGAGAGCTTTTGAGAAAGCCTTGAACCTGTATTTTTCAGCATACTAAGAGGGAGGCAATGCTTGCGCCGACACACTTGCTAAGCTTGGCCACGATTGTCGGTGTTTTTGTAATTTCTTGATTGATTCACCTTCGAAAGTTGTTAACTATATCTTTGAAGAAAGTCTAACGTAAACCTTGTGCTTGGCCGCTTTCTTTTCTCACAATAAAAAAAGAACGAGAACATTCTATGCTACTACAAATCAAAATCAAAATGTGAGTAGCATGTTAAATTTTTTAAATGAATTCATCCTAATTCCTAGGGAGGTAGACTTTCTAGTTATTTTAAATTAGGATAATCGCATTAAACCCCTTCACTTTTTCTAGATTTTATATTTTTTACATGACGTTTTTTTTTTCACAAACCATCCTCCAATTTTTGTCATTTGTTACACTTTGCTTCCTAAATTTAACTTTTGTCCATTGTTTCGTCAATTTTTAGACATTGGTCCTGCGCATGAGTTTTAGAAGGAAAATATCTGCGTAAAACCTGGAAAATCGACAGCAAAAATGTCCCAAAAATTTACAAATAATCAAAGATTTAATTGAATTTTCCCAAATAATACAAGTCATGTCTTTTAAAAGTAATTTAGTTCTACCACGTAATGTAATAGTTGGAATGTAGAAGATTTCTCAACTTAGTGATCCGGTTAAGCTCGAATTCGACAAAATAATAACTTAAAAAATATAATGTTGCTATAGTGTTAAGTAATTAGTTTGTTAATTTCCAGATATAACTATAAATAGTCTTGGTTTTATTGATATAGTTGAATTTTCCCAAATAATAAAAGTCATATTTTTTAAATTTAATTTAGTCTACCACCAAAGGTTTTTACAACTTATTACCTATTACCAGAAAAAATGAATATATTAATTTTGATAATTTAAATTTGATTAGTGCTTAACTCTAATATTCTTTTCAATCTTTTGAAAAGAAATGCAAAAAAAATAAAAAAATAAAAAAATAAAAATCATACTTTTTAGTTGGAAGGTCTTTATTTGGGGGAGAAAACTTAATTACACGATTTACGACTTATGAGTATCTAATATAAGTTGGAAAACAATAGGACGGTGCTTCGGCGAGCTAAAACACTGCTTCCAAACCTCGGCGAGGGCGGAGCAGCGACGGTGAAGCAACTGAACCGCAATATTCGCCGAATGAAAATCCAAAAGAACATAAAGCTAATTCACAAACCCGAATACGGGTCTAATATAAACTGGGTTTTCAATTATCGGTTGCCCACCTCAGTATCTATCGGCGTATTGGGTGCTGTTGGAGTTGTTCTGGTAATAAAAGCTCGACGATATCTGGACTTCAATTCCTCGAATCAATACAAAGCTCCTCCGAGGGTTTGGGCTGTCCCTGGATTGGAAAATCTTGGAAACAATTGCTTCCTGAATGTCGTTTTGCAGGTAAAAATTGCTTCTTGAATGATATTTTGCTGCTTGAGTTAATTTTGTTTATCGTACTCTTATTTTCTTTTAGAAGTAAGGTTTTGCTAAGTTATGTTGTATTGTGATAAGTGTTGAAAATTTCAGCTGAATTATGTTGGGTTGATGTTTTAATGAATTGGGGTAATTTGTTTTCACTTGTATTTCGTTAACATTACCTTATATATTTAAGTGTCTCTCTCTCTGTGTGTGAGTGTGTGTTCTTATGATGAAATGTTTTTGGGTTTAGGCTCTGGCAAGCTGTTCAAGCTTTAAAAAATATCTTCGGAAGTTGGTGGAGGAATCTGGCCCATTATCAATTGGCGAAGTAGATGATGAAGATATACCACTTATTAATTCCTTGACTTCATTAATAGAAGGTCAGTTGATTACTTGATTTCGATTATGTGCTGATTTCTTTAGATTTTTCTTGAGGATTGCTCCTTAATAGATTTTAACTGCCTATAGTGTGCACACTTTTGCTGGTGGAATTTTTGTTTTATCTTTTTAACATGCATGGAGTTTATATATATCTTGCAGAACTGTGTACGGTAAGGCATAAAAGAACTGTAATAAGTCCTCGGAAATTGATGCTTGCAATGGATCATTATATTCCAAGTTTCAATCTAACGAGCCAGCAGGTTCTCTCTCTCTCTCTAGTCAATATGGGAGTTTTATATGTCTCATTTTAATTTTAATTCAAATGTATAGGATGCAGAGGAAGCATTTTCTCATCTTTTATCTTCACTGAGAGAAGAAATATCAGAATATTGTCTTCCCAATGAAAGCTGCTTAGCAGATTTGCCTACACTTTCCAACCGTAGGATTCTCGTCACAAAGAGTAGTGAAGAAAATCAGTGGCAGAGATGGAGCCGCATTTTTCTTAAGCCTTTTGACGGGATTCTAGGCAGCATATTAATTTGCCAAAGCTGTTCGTTTCAGGTTGAATGGTACTAGTAAGAATATAGCTATATATCATTTGATGAATTTATGATTAATTGATTCTGAGAAAATGAGCCGAATCAAATCTTATTTATAATTATAAAAGAAGGCCCTCGAGAAAAACACATACTAATATTTGTACATAAAATATAATAGTTATCAAAACTAGAGATGTTCGGTTTGGTCATTCAGTTTCATCTCTTTGCATTTATTTACATAGGTACATACTTCTATTCATTTACTAATTTATTTTTCTAACTTCTACAGATCTCTCTCGATTTTCAAATGTTTCACAGTTTACACCTTTCGCCTCCAACCAGCAACAACGGTTCAATTGTATGTTAATAAACAATTCTCAATCATATTTCCTAATAATCTGTATTAATTTGAGTACACCTTTATGCTAATATTTTCTCTATGAAAGTTCAGATGGTTGGATGTACCTTGCAAGATTGCCTTAAGCAATTTTTTGTGGCTGAACGTGTTGAGAATTATTGCTGCAGCAACTGTTGGCATACTGCTGCAATCGAGTATCTGTCGGCATTTGCTCAAGATAAGGTTATTTTGTTTTGCATTTTTTATCCTAATTGTTATTTTTTCTGTTATTCTATATGCACTACAATCTTCAGTTAGTTGTTGGGACGGAGATAGAAATTATATTTATAAATTTAATTTTCTCTCTGGTTACTTGTTTGTCTCAACTTGCTTCAAATTTAGTCAATTTTATCTAACTTTGATATTTACCATGCGTTATTGGTATGCTTCTTTCAGGCAGAAATTGAAAAGCTCAAACACTGTGACAAGAATGATTGTTGTGATTGCAAGACTTTGTCTTCCCTTGAAGCATTTCCTTGGTCAAATAGGTTCTCTCGTACTTTCAAACAATTGAGTATTGCACGGAGTCCTAAGGTATGTACCTTTCTTTTCCTTTTTCCTTTTTATAAAATATAACAATCTTTAATCTTAATTTCTTTTAAGTGGTATCGTTGAAGTAAGCTATTTTCTTATAAACGATTTAATATGTTTGGTTTTAAACATATTTGCAGATTCTTTGTATACATTTGCAACGAGCTTCATATAACATGTTTGGGCAATCAGTAAAACTTGTGGTACTCTCTCTCTCTCTCTCTCTGTATATCTATACTATCTATACTATTATATAAAACCCCTTCCCCCTAGAGTAACTACTGGTCCAACTCTTATTTTGGTGTATCAATTTTTAATTTTTTTTATTATTAAATTTTATTTTTTTTCTTTCTCCATCCCTCTCCACGTACCTTTTATTTCTCTCTCTCATTCTCATATTCACATTTTCACAGTTAATTCTATTTATTTATCTTATAACCACTAAATTTTATTTTATATAAATACTAAAATAACTTAAATTAAAAATCATGAAAAAAATTAATAAAAATATTTATAATTTTAGAATATTAAAACTTAATATATTATTAATTATACTTATTTATACTCAAACTCTTATCCTAAGACCTAGAATTAGACCAATGGAATTCTGTCGGCTAGATTTATAAGAAAAAAAGTGCTTCTGAATTGATCTCATCTTTTAAGAATTTTGATTTTTAATAACTTTATCCTTGAATAAAAAAGACTTTTTAGAGGAATATCATATAGATATTTCAACCTACCACTTTCGATTACGAAAAAGAATTAGACATTGCATTCCAGAACAAGGATTACTAGTGTATATATATATATATATATTAGACATTTTCTCCATTTTTAACGGTTGTTTATCTATCCAGGGCCATGTCTCGTTTCCTTTAATCTTGGATTTATCTTCATTCATGAACACCGGCATAAGAATTAAAAAAATGGAGGCAAATTCCCATTGTGGTTCACTGAACCAGACTAACATGCAAATAAGGTCCTTCCCTTATTCTATGTACCAAAATTTGCTACCTGATCCAATAATGCAAAGTCGAAAAGCCAACACAATGGAAAGGAATATTTCCTCGGAAACAGAAGTAGCAGGAGAACACGAGAGAGATGCCATTATAGTTGAAAATGGTCCTTGTTTGAAAGATTCGGATGTGGGCACTAGCTTGCTCAATTCTATAAGACTGGATGATGGAAATGTAAGCTTCTCTTTTCAATATCTAGAAAGAATTATTAAATGTAAGCCAAATAACTAAAATTTTATCTAAATTATCCTTGACCTTTCAGATGATTTTTTTTATGGACTGAGAGTTTTAATAGAGTGTTTTTCTTGTTTGCAGGCGTGTGTAACTTCTTCTTCAGCACCACCACATCGACATCAAATGTACCGTCTTGTTTCTGTGGTGGTGCACTATGGAAGCAGTGGGAGTGGACACTACACAGTTTATAGAAAAGTGACAGCAAGAATTGGCGACGAAGATCCCGTGGCTCTACTTCAATCTGCTGTCGAGCAATGGTTTTCTATTTCGGATTCTGATGTGCAGATTGTCTCAGAAAAGGATGTTTTGGATTCAAATGCTACTATGCTTTTCTATGAGAAAATAGACAGCTCCTGAAACTTTGTGTCTACAGGTATCGAGTAATTCACATATGTTTCAAAATTGAGTAATTGTAATCAATAATTATTATTTTACTGGGATTTTTTTTTCTTATTCTAATTTTACCTTGATAGTAAGACACAAGTCAAATAAAACTAAAACAGAGTTCAACAGATCTCACATAAGTAATTTATCGCGTTTAATCCTCCACGCTAGAACGATCTTCATCCTCAACATATCACTCTCTATTTCTGGAAGTACCAAATGAGTGCTTGTGGTAAGTTTTGTATCTACAAAGAACAGAAACAGCAGTATTTTTTGAAAACCAGAAAAAATTCAAAAGAGTAGATTATGATCATAACATATAATTGTTGTTTGTTGATGCCACTAACCTAAGGCGCATGAACATTAGCGATATGGGAAATCTTGTGCCATTCAGAATCATCATCATCACTTTGCAGTTTTAATAGCGGACAAAAATAAATCGATAATTTGGTAAGACGTTTCATGGCTTCTTTAGAGGGCAGACTCGTCAACTTTGGGAGATCCATTAGAACTAATTCTTCGAGATATGACAATTTTCCCAACCAGTCAGGCAGTTCTTCTATTTCCAAATACGATAACTCTAAAGTCCTTAGAGTAGTGAGTTGTTGAAGCTGATCCTGTACTCGGTCCCAATTCTCCATCCCACAACTAATGGTTAAACTATGTAAACTGCGAAAAGAATCAATCTCAATGGGGAAATTATTATTATCTAGTTTTGGTATATGTCTAAAATCAAGTGACAAGTATGTGAGATGAGGCATTTTCTGCAGACAACCCATTACCGCGGCCAAATTTGCCGCACTTGGTAATTGGAACAAGGTGACTTTCTCAAGAGATGTACAAAACTTGATCATACCAATTGGCAGTTGAGTCAGCCTATTGCACAGTGAGATGTGCAGATTACGAAGCGAAGTGAAGCCTTGTACTGATTCATGACCTTTGATGCTGCTTGGATTATATGGTATTGACAACAGATTCGGGCAATCAAGTATCTCCAATCTCTCAAGAGAATTTAGGCAGTGTAGATTGTTTGGTAATTCTTTCAAATTCTCACAGCCGTATATCACAATCTCTCTAAGAGACGCTCCAAAGGATGGAGACAGATGCGTTAAGTTTTGACATTCACCTATACGCAAATACGCGAGATCTTGATTGTTACAAAAAAACACATCAGGGAGACAAACCAATCCTTCTATTTCAGAAATTCTGAGTGTTGTAAGCGAGGTTAAAATGACCAAGTGATTTTCCAAAACTAAGCTGGTGCCCATTTTGAAGATTCTCAATTCTTTGAGGCATGGAAAATGACTTGCAGTACTTGTCAATTTTTGGCAGTCTGCAAGAGACAGGTACTCAAGATGCGGAAACGTCACCACTTGACAATTTAATTGAATTTCACCCGCAGTTAGCAAATTTGTCAATGATGACATTGCAGACAATTCAAGCCTTTCAAGAGCCGGAAACACAATCATTGTGTCTTTGCCGACACAGTTGTCGTGAATTCCATCCAATGAAGAACCTATGGATCTGACATTCTGTAAATTTTCCAAATAAAGAGACTTGAAATGTGGCAACTGCCCCAACGTTGGAATTTCTTCAATATTACACTCAAGTTCGCCTATGGATTCAAAAATGTGAAGATGCCTCAAGTTTATCAACTTCCTTAACATTTTTGGAGTCTCCTTCAGAGCATTATTCGCCCGTACTGTCTGCAGATTATAGAGATTGCCCATCGACTTCGGCAAATATTCAATTCGCGTGTCTGACATGTCAAGATATCTCAAATGTGTTAAATGCTCCATCATTGGTAATTCTTTATTATCGTAACCAATCAGGACCAAACCATGTAGAAATTTGAGGTTAGAGAACGTGTTCTCTGAAAATTTACCTTCAAAGATTAATGAACGCAAATTTCCAGCTTCCTCTTTTGAAATATCTCTAGATTTCATATAAACATACCGAACTGGACCAGATTCGTGCAAAACTGAGCACGCTAGATCATGCACAAGGTCGTGCATCTTACAATGTATTATACTGTCATAAAAATCTCGAGTCGGATTTTGTAATAAGGAGGTCTGTAGAAGAATGTTAAAATATTCCTCGCCCACAGTCTCCATATTATTTCCTTGATCACTTTGAAGAAATCCTTCAGCCATCCAAAGGTAAATTAACGTTTGGCGTTTGATGTCAAAACCTTTGGGAAAAATTGAACAAAATGCAAAGCACTTCTTGAGTGATTGTGACGCCAAATTATCAAAGCTCAATTTTAAAATCTTCTTGATAGAATTTCCATCTTCCCCCAAGTTTGAAAGCCTAGTCTCTTCAATTGAGTGCCACTCATCCTTCGATTTCCCACGCAAGAAACCTCCAACTACGTTTGCTGCTAAAGGCAGACCTTGGCATCTCTGTGCAATCTTTTTCCCAATTGTTTCAAACTCCCGTGGAACAATACATCTTTTTTCGAAAGCTTTATCTTTGATTATGGACCAACAATCTTCATTTGATAACTTGTCCAATTCAGGAATTCGAATTGTCCCCACAAATGATGCCACCTTCTCACTTCGCGTGGTAACAATGATACTATTCCCTTTTCCTGAGCTAATACTTGATAAGGTATTTATAAAGTCGCTCCACTTCGTCGTCTCTTCCAGCCAAACATCATCGAGCACAAGTAGATACTTTTTGGCTTCCAAATTTTCTTGAAGCTTTCTCAAAAGAGCATCTTTAGTTTCAAGATCAACCTTTTGTCCGGTTAATGATTCAAGAATCTTCTTGAAAAGATCCTTTGCATCAAAATTTTCGGAAACATAAACCCAAATACGCTTTTCAAAATGAGTGTTTATCTTTTTGTCATTGAATACTAACTTGGCTAGTGTTGTCTTCCCGAGTCCACCCATACCAACAACTGGAAGGATAGAGAAAACTAGCTGTTCATCATGATCAGTCGTGCTATTAGAAGTGAATATCTCCATTATTCTTGACACATAATTTTCTCTTCCAACAACAATTGAATCAAATGAGTATGAATCGGTTTCCCTTTCTGCAAGTTTATTAGATCCAACAGTAGGAGCATGTGCATGCAACTGTCTTTGAAGGCCATAGCTCGTTGCTTCTTGGTTAATTAAGTCCAAGTTCTCATTGATTTCCTTGATTTTAAGAGCCATTGTTCGCGTTGAGTAACTTGAGTTAGAGAAGAACCCGTGTACCCTTTCCTTCAGTTGTACCCTTTTCTTCAGTTTGTTTCTCGTCTCCGCTTTCTTGCGAAGAACTTCATAGTTGAGCTCATCCAAAACATTATCGGTGTCAAAAGCAACAGATTCTAGTTTTTTAAGCCATATTTTGACAGCGTTTTTGGTCACTTGTTGCTTCTCAGCATCATCCAGGAAAGCCTCAATCATGATTAAAGAGTTCTTGAGTTTTTCCAAGTCTTTCTTGAAATTCCGGATGAGGCTGATCTCTTCTGCACAAAGTGAGATCAGATTTTGAAGCAGAACTTCAATGGCAGTACCAGCGATAGATCCAACAACATCTCCCATTTTTTCTAATGAGATATTGATTGAGAGAGTATGTGAGAGATAAGTTTTTTTCTTCTTTTTTTTAAAAATTTGCTGAGATTTCTATCTAAGAGAGTATGTATGAGAAATTCTTTTGCTGAAATATTGATCTAAGAGATTGTGTGAGACTCTTTTTTTTTTTGTTTTGCAGAGATATCAATCTTAAGAGTATGTATGAGAGAAATTCTTTTGCTGAGAGATATTGATCTAACAGAGAGAGAGAGAGAGAATGTTGCAGAGATGATTTGAGTGTCAGAAAGAGAGAGAACACTTGCACTTAAGAGAAGACTTGTTGATAATGGTGAAAAGGTAAGTGACTTTCTTTGTTCTTTAGTAATTATTAGTTTTCAAGATATAATAATCTAATAGGAAGTTCACTGGAAACATGCGAGGAAACACAAAATTTCTAGTTTGAAAATGGACAGCCTTAACTCAAGCTCTGAATGTCATGTTTCTGATCAGAGAGATCCAGTTCCATATATAGCTGATGTTATAATTTTGCAACCAAACACTGTATTTGTGTCAAATAATTTTTCTTGATTCATTTTCACAAATATTTCATAATAAACTCATATTTCTTTTGTTTTAAAAGAGTCCTCCTAGTTAGTTAACCATTTAACATCAGTAAATCTTGATTTCATTCTTCATCCAAACCTCGAAGCAATCAACGTAGGACTTTAGGAGATTTATTAATGTGGATAAGAAAACAAATAATGAAATATATAATACTACTCGAGCAGCCAGTTGACTTTCACCAAATACAAGGACAGATTATCAAACTTGCCCCTTCAGAATAGAAAATTTAGGATTCTTAGTATTAGGTAAGACTTAAGAGTGAATACTACTGATATTGTCCTTAACTTTGGTCTAATTTTCCGATAAGTGATATATAACTGGTATCTCCAGCCTGATAATATCAATTAACAAGTCCCAAGTTGTTTCATTGTCTTTTAAACATCCAGTTGAGTGGATTAACAAGCTCGTAATTCACGGGCCAATGTATTTGAATAGCTAGAGAACATGTATGCCAGCTCCACATCTATGTTCTAAAAGTCAAGAAACCTTAAAATAATATATTATACATATATGTATAATGTACATAATACTGTTTTATTCAAACTGATGATAATAGTGTAACATTGGTTGTTTTCTCTAAGCTCTCATTATTTCTTTTTAATTTGTTTTATCTTTCAGGCATCGTCATAAGCTATCTATTACCTCTTCAGCACGTGGACCATGAAACACTGATGTTATTTCACGACTCCTTAGGGTCGATTGTCCGTCTAGTGAGTTTGCCCTGAGACTTTTTCTCTCAGATATATAGCTCAACTCTGAGCTGCAACCTAAGCATTTTTCAGAATCTTTCTTGGAAAAATTTTCTACACTGGTGTGTAAGCAAAACAACACAACCAGATAGCTAAACTCTCATGTGCTGCAATTCGAGCATTCTTCAATATCCTTCTTGAAAAGCTATTCTAGCCTGTTTATAAACAAATAATAGAACAAGAATTAGACGGGACCGTATAGAGATTTAATTGATATTAAGTGTCATTTTTTGTATTGTGATCCAATAAACATGAACCTGATAAGAATGCCAAGGCCGGAAACGAACATGAGCTGTATGTGGAATCTTGTGCCACTCGGAATCATCATCATTTCTCAGGTTTAACAGCGGACAGTTAAAAACCGTTAACTTGGTGAGGCGTTTCATGGCTTCTTTAGAGGGAAGACGCGCTAATTTCTGGCAATTTAATAGAATCAATTCCTCCAGATGTGGCAATTTCCCCAACCATTCAGGTATTGCTTCTATTTCCATAGTGTTCAACCGCAAAGTCTTTAAAGCAGTAAGATGTTGAAGGTGATCCTGCACGCGGTCCCAATTCTCCATCCTGCAACTAATCGATAAATCTACCAAGCTACAGAAAGAGCCAACCTCTATAGGGAAATTATTATTTGCCAATCCAGGAATACTTTTAAAATCAAGTTCCGTGGTCGTGAGACGAGGCATTTTCTGCAAACAACCGATTACTGCCGCCATATTTGTTAGACTTTTTAGTCCATACAAGTGTACTGTCTCAAGAGACAGTGTACATGATTCCAACATTCTGATTGGAAATTCGGTCAACTTGTGGCAAAGTACGATTCGCAGATCACGAAGAGAACTGAAGCCTTGTATTCTTGGATTGTATGGTATTGACTTGAGATTCGGACATTTATTTATCCGCAATTTGGCAAGGGAATTAAGGCGGTGAAGATCCTCCGGTAATTCTTCCAATTTCTTACATCTTATTATCTCAATCTCTGTTAGAGAAACTCCAAAGGATGGAGACAGATGTGTTAAGTTGTCACAACCAGCTATACTCAAATATGAGAGATTTTGGTTGTTACAGAAGAAAACATCCGGGAGACTAACCAATCCTTCTACATTATAAATTCTGAGTGCCGTAAGCGAGGTTAAGTTGAGCAAGAGATTATCCAAAAGTAAGCTCGTGTCCATTCCATTGATTGCCAGTTCCTTGAGACGTGGCAAATGACTCGGAGCACTTGTTAATTTCTGACAGCGAAAGAGCGTTAGGTACTCAAGACGGGGAAATGCCACCATTTCACGGCATGATTGAGTTTCACCTGCAGTTAGCAATTCTGTAAATGACGACATTGATGACAATGCAAGACTTTCCAGAGACGGAAACACAACAGTCGTGCCCGGTGAAGAACCTAAGGATCTCACATTAAGTAGATCTTCCAAATAAAGAGACTTGAGATGCAAAAGATGTCCTAGCATCGGAAATTTTTCATTTCTAATGCCGTTATGTAATTTCTCTGGTTGATTGGGTTTGAGAATGTGAAGATGCCTTAAGCTTATCAACTTCCTTAATGTTTCCGGAAGTTCATTCAGACCATTGTTTGCTCGTAATGCCTGCAAGTGATAGAGATTGCCGATCGACTTCGGCAAGCATTCAATTCCTGTGGCTAAGATGTCGAGATATCTCAAATGTATTAAATGCTCCATCTTTGGCAATTCTGTATTGTCATAACCGATTAGAACCAAACCACGTAGACATTTGAAGTCGGAGAACATCATGTCATCAGAAACTTTACCTTCAAAGATTAAAGAACGCAAATTTCTAGCATCCTGTTTTGGAATATCTACGATAGATTTTGTGTAAGCGTACCGAACGGGGCCAGCTTCAGCCAAAATCGAATATGCTAGATCATGCACGAGGTCATGCATGTTGCAAGTTATTATATTATCATGCCCCGCGAATTGCAATAACGAGTTCTGTAAAAGAAGGTTGAAATATTCGATGCCCATAGTCTCCATATCATTTCCCCGACCACTTTGAAGAAATCCTTCTGACATCCAAAGGCAAATTAGCATTCTCCTTTCAATTTGAGAACCTTTGGGAAAAATCGAACAAAATGCAAAGCACTTCTTGAGCGATTTCGATGGTAAATTATCAAAGCTCAATTTTAAAATCTTTCTGACAGTATTTCCATCTTCTCCCAAATTGGAAAGCCTAGTCTCTTCAATTGATTGCCATTCCTCTTTCGATTTCCCACGCAATAAGCCCCCCACTACTTTTGCCGCTAATGGCAGACCCTGACATCTTTTTGCAATCTTTTTCCCAACTGTCTCAAACTCCAATGGAATAATGCATCCTTTTTTGAAAGCTTTCTCTTTGATTATAGCCCAGCAATCTCCATCAGTTAACCTGCTCAATTGAGGAATACCAATGGTTCCCACAATTGAAGCAACCTTTTCACTTCGTGTAGTAACAATGATACCATTTCCCTTTACTGAGCTAATACTCGATAAGGTATCAATAAAATCACCCCACTTTTTCGTCTCTTCAGTCCAAACATCATCAAGCACAAGCAGATACTTTTTAGCTTCCAGATTTTCTTGAAGATTTCTCAAAAGAGCATCTTTACCTTCAAGATCAACCTTCTGTCCGGTTAAAGATTCAAGAATCTTCTTGAAAATATTCTTGGCATCAAAAACTTTAGAAACATAAACCCAAATACGCTTATCAAAATGAGTATCTATCTTTTCATCATGGAATACCAACCTCGCTAAAGTTGTCTTCCCGATTCCACCCATACCAACAACTGGAAGAACAGGGAAATCTGCTTGCGTTGAACTACTAGAAGTTAATATCTCCACTATTCTCAACACACAATTTTCTCTTCCAAAAACAATTGGATCAACAGAATATGAATCAGTTTCCCTTTCAGTAAGTGTATCAGAAACAACTCTAGGACCATGTGCACTCAACTGAGTTTGAAGCCCGTAGTTACTTGCTTCTTTGTTAATTACATTCAATTTCTCGTTGATTTCCCTGATTTTACGAGCCGTTATTCGAGTTGAGAAGAGGGCTTGTACCTTTTTCTTCAGATTGTTTCCGGTCTCTGTTTTCTTGCGAAGAATTTCATAGCTGAGCTCATCCAAAAGATTGTCGGCATCAAAAGCCACAGCTTCTAGCTTCTTCAGCCAACTTTTAACAGCTTCATCAGTAACTTGCTTCTTCTCGGCATCATTCAGGAAAGCTTGAATCATGTCCAAAGATTCTTTTAGTTTAACCAAGTCTTTTTTGAAATTACGAATTAAACTAGTCTCTTCTGCGCACACTGATATAAGATTTTGAAGCAGGATTTCAATAGCGCCACCAGCGATCGACCCAACCACTTCTCCCATTCTTGCTGAGATAATAATCTAAGAGAGTTTCTGTTTGTGTGACCTTGTGAAGAGACAGAGGACTCGACAAGAATGGTGTACTGTTCAAAGTAAAATAATATTGCCAATTTGTCATTGACTTGTTCTTTAGAGCTGGCAAGATTTTTCCTTTTGTCCTTTTTCTTTTTAGGCACACATCAAGATTTCTAGATTTTTTCCTTGTTTTGGCAAAATACACGAACTAATTTCCTTTTGTTTTACAAATCTTTATTAGCTTTTGTTAGTTTTTTCGTTTACTTCATTAACAATTTTTAACTTTGTCAATTGTGAACTCGCATATTTATTTTTTGTAATCGAAAGATTTATTATGATACATTAATCAGTTAATAATGAATGTCATGATTAGCATAACTTTTCATGTAACTCCTATGTTTAATTCTTCATAGTTATAACAATTATTAGTTATTAAAACAACAAAAGAGAAAAATGTGGATCTCTTAAGTAGTTTGTTATTTAATTGTAAAAAGTTATATAATAAACTTGCATGTAATTTTTTAGGACTGAAAAAGAAAATTAAGTAAAAGATTCAATTAAGAACTAATGCAGACACCATAAAAAATTGAGCAAAGTATTTTATATTAATAGGAACTAATGGATAGGTAGAACCCTATTAATATAACAAGTACTACTGTTCGAAATTGAAAATAATATTTTTTCTATATATAAATTAAGAAGTTGTGTAGTTCAATATTTTGACAATAAAAGATACATCATACATACACTCTCCAGTGTGTTTGAGCTCAATGATCTTCTAAGCCAAGTAGCTTCGAAATCTTATCCAAGTCGAGATTTCTAAAGTCAATATTGGAGATCGACCTTCGATAAAGACTCGAATGACTCTCCTCAAGGTGGTGAGCGGCCTCCGCTAAAGAGGCGATGTAACGCCCCGAAATATTCAGCGTAAAAAGAGAATGGTTCAGGAGAGCCACACGGGCTGCTGCACGGTGTGTCGTAAGCCCGTGTGGAAGGGATACGCACGGCCTCTCCTCACAGGTGTCGCAAGGCCGTGAGAGTGCAATTCTCATCCCACATCGGAAATAAACATGTAATTTGAAGGGTCTATAAGTTAGAACTCATGTACAACCAATATGGATTAATCTCTTTTTGCAAGTGCTTCCTAAGCCAAGCTTTAGGGTTGTGCACAGTGGATTCGAAGCTTATACCCGCGCGTCCAACGGACGCCGTCGTGAGGGTTCTCCTCTCCGCGCCCGGGGTCGTGACAAGCGAGGAGGAGAGGATAATTCTTGATGTTTTTCAGTGCATTTGGATGTGCCTCGGTTTTTGCAGAGCGGTTGTGTTGAGAACGAAAACCTGGAGTTGGTGATGGTGGAGGAAATTCTTCAGAAATGCTTGTCTTTGTGGCTGAAGATGTGCTGCTTGAACTATTACCCGTCTCCTGGCAATGCGAGTAATCGCTTGACATGCGATTTTCCTGCTAAGATAGGGGGTAGGTAGTAATTATAAATCTAGATGGTTGGCAGAGGCAGAAATTTTTAATTTTGGGGCGAAATTTATTGAATAAAGAAAAAAATGATGTTGCTTTTCAGGGGATAAAATTTTAGTTTTGCTGGTGATATTGAATATTCACGGCGACAACGAAAAGAAAAAGGAAAGGCCGAATTACATACAATACCCCTGAAGTTTTTCATGACTACAAAACTCCCTCTAAAAAATTACAGAAAACCCCCTGACGTTTCAAATAATTACAGAAATCTAGCAAAAACTCAGGGGATTTTCTGTAATTTCTTTAAAACCAGAAGGGGTTGTTTTGTAATTATGAAAAACCTTAGGGATATTAATGTAATTCGCCCAAAATAAATATGCAATGTTGTTGCTTTTTAGGGATTAAAATTTAAGGGATAAAAACATTTACCCTGAAATATAGCCAGCTTTTTTGCACTTAGCCATCTAAGGCAATTTCAGGTCAATTTCTTCACTGAAAAAGTTCGCGCGACATACACATTGACCACGAGTTGGATCATGTGTGTGTCATGTGACCCTTTTTGGCGAAGAAATTGGCTTAAGCGTACAAAATTTATGTTGTAAAATTTGCCGTATGAAAAATGTTTTTTTATCCGAATTTTGAAATTTCATGTTGAAAGGGCTCAATAGATGAAAATGTAGCCTCACCTTTTTAGCATGTATAAAATCTTCAGTGAAGTCAGAGAATGAGATCTTTCTTCTGTGAGCTTGGTGACTTTTCTGCGTTCATTGCTTCGTATCCAGGATTCAATTTCGCAAATGAATCAAACATACCACAAAGCTTGAAAATCCTATGAAGTTGTTCTATCTGAAGTGGAAAAATATACAGAAAGGTTAATACACATGGAACATTTTTCAATATCTGAAGTAGAAAAAGATGCGATGCCCCTGTCCACATCGAAAAGATAAGATACAGTGATGAATGCAAACGCAACAGACTGAAAAAAAAAACAAATATTTTCAGCATAGACCATGAAACCTTGTTGGCATTTTCCGAGACTAATCGATCCAGATAGCTCAACTCTCATGAGCTGCAATTCGAGCATTCTTCAATATCCTTCTTGAAAAGCTATTCTAGCCTGTTTATAAACAAATAATAGAACGAGATTATTTAGACGGGACCGTATAGAGATTTACTTGATATTAAGTGTCATTTTTTGTATTGTGATCCAATAAACATGAACCTGATAAGAATGCCAAGGCCGGAAACGAACATGAGCTGTATGTGGAATCTTGTGCCACTCGGAATCATAATCATTTCTCAGGTTTAACAGCGGACAGTTAAAAACCGTTAACTTGGTGAGGCGTTTCATGGCTTCTTTAGAGGGAAGACGCGCTAATTTCTGGCAATTTAATAGAATCAATTCCTCCAGATGTGGCAATTTCCCCAACCATTCAGGTATTGCTTCTATTTCCATAGTGTTCAACCGCAAAGTCTTTAAAGCAGTAAGATGTTGAAGGTGATCCTGCACGTGGTCCCAATTCTCCATCCTGCAACTAATCGATAAATCTACCAAGCTACAGAAAGAGCCAATCTCTATAGGGAAATTAATATTAGCCAATCCCGGAATACTTATAAAATCAAGTTCCGTGGTCGTGAGACGAGGCATTTTCTGCAAACAACCGATTACTGCCGCCATATTTGTTAGACTGTTTAGTCCATACAAGTGTACTGTCTCAAGAGACAGTGTACATGATTCCAACATTCTGATTGGAAATTCGGTCAACTCGTGGCAAAGTACGATTCTCAGATCACGAAGAGAACTGAAGCCTTGTACACTTGGATTATACGGTATTGACTTGAGATTCCCACATAGATTTATCCGTAATTTTACTAGGGAATTCAGGCAGTGAAGATCCTCCGGTAATTCTTCCAATTTCTTACATCTTATTATCTCAATCTCTGTTAGAGAAACTCCAAAGGATGGAGACAGATGTGTTAAGTTGTCACAACCAGCTATACTCAAATACGAGAGATTTTGGTTGTTACAGAAGAACACATCAGGCAGAGAAACCAATCCTTTTACCTCATAAATTCTGAGTATCGTAAGCGAGGTTAAGTTGGGCAAGAGATTATCCAAAAGAAAGCTCTTGTCCATTCCATTGACGGTCAATTCCTTGAGACGTGGCAAATGACTTGGAGCACTTGTCAATTTCTTACAGCGAAAGAGCATTAGGTACTCAAGACGGGGTAATGCCACCAATTCACGGCCTGATTGAGTTTCACCTGCAGTTAGCAATTCTGACATTGACAACATTGATGACAATCTAAGCCTTTCAAGAGAAGGAAACAAAATAGTTGTGTTCAGTGAAGAACCTAAGGATCTCACATTTGGCAGATCTTCCAAATAAAGAGACTTGAGATGCAAAAGATGTCCTAGCATCGGAAATTTTTCATTTCTAATGCCGTTATGTAATTTCTCTGGTTGATTGGGTTTGAGAATGTGAAGATGCCTTAAGCTTATCAACTTCCTTAATGTTTCCGGAAGTTCATTCAGACCATTGTTTGCTCGTAATGACTGCAAGTGATAGAGATTGCCGATCGACTTCGGCAAGCATTCGATTCCTGTGGCTAAGATGTCAAGATATCTCAAATGTATTAAATGCTCCACCTTTGGCAATTCTTTGTTGTCATAACCAATTAGAACCAAACCACGTAGACATTTGAAGTCGGAGAACATCATGTCATCAGAAACTTTACCTTCAAAGATTAAAGAACGCAAATTTCTAGCATCCTGTTTTGGAATATCTACGATAGATTTTGTGTAAGCGTACCGAATGGGGCCAGCTTCAGCCAAAATCGAATATGCTAGATCATGCACGAGGTCATGCATGTTGCAAGTTATTATATTATCATGCCCCGCGAATTGCAATAACGAGTTCTGTAAAAGAAGGTTGAAATATTCGATGCCCATAGTCTCCATATCATTTCCCCGACCACTTTGAAGAAATCCTTCTGACATCCAAAGGCAAATTAGCATTCTCCTTTCAATTTGAGAACCTTTGGGAAAAATCGAACAAAATGCAAAGCACTTCTTGAGCGATTTCGATGGTAAATTATCAAAGCTCAATTTTAAAATCTTTCTGACAGTATTTCCATCTTCTCCCAAATTGGAAAGCCTAGTCTCTTCAATTGATTGCCATTCCTCTTTCGATTTCCCACGCAATAAGCCCCCCACTACTTTTGCCGCTAATGGCAGACCCTGACATCTTTTTGCAATCTTTTTCCCAACTGTCTCAAACTCCAATGGAATAATGCATCCTTTTTTGAAAGCTTTCTCTTTGATTATAGCCCAGCAATCTCCATCAGTTAACCTGCTCAATTGAGGAATACCAATGGTTCCCACAATTGAAGCAACCTTTTCACTTCGTGTAGTAACAATGATACCATTTCCCTTTACTGAGCTAATACTCGATAAGGTATCAATAAAATCACCCCACTTTTTCGTCTCTTCAGTCCAAACATCATCAAGCACAAGCAGATACTTTTTAGCTTCCAGATTTTCTTGAAGATTTCTCAAAAGAGCATCTTTACCTTCAAGATCAACCTTCTGTCCGGTTAAAGATTCAAGAATCTTCTTGAAAATATTCTTGGCATCAAAAACTTTAGAAACATAAACCCAAATACGCTTATCAAAATGAGTATCTATCTTTTCATCATGGAATACCAACCTCGCTAAAGTTGTCTTCCCGATTCCACCCATACCAACAACTGGAAGAACAGGGAAATCTGCTTGCGTTGAACTACTAGAAGTTAATATCTCCACTATTCTCAACACACAATTTTCTCTTCCAAAAACAATTGGATCAACAGAATATGAATCAGTTTCCCTTTCAGTAAGTGTATCAGAAACAACTCTAGGACCATGTGCACTCAACTGAGTTTGAAGCCCGTAGTTACTTGCTTCTTTGTTAATTACATTCAATTTCTCGTTGATTTCCCTGATTTTACGAGCCGTTATTCGAGTTGAGAAGAGGGCTTGTACCTTTTTCTTCAGATTGTTTCCGGTCTCTGTTTTCTTGCGAAGAATTTCATAGCTGAGCTCATCCAAAAGATTGTCGGCATCAAAAGCCACAGCTTCTAGCTTCTTCAGCCAACTTTTAACAGCTTCATCAGTAACTTGCTTCTTCTCGGCATCATTCAGGAAAGCTTGAATCATGTCCAAAGATTCTTTTAGTTTAACCAAGTCTTTTTTGAAATTACGAATTAAACTAATCTCTTCTGCGCAAACTGATATAAGATTTTGAAGCAGGATTTCAATAGCGCCACCAGCGATCGACCCAACCACCTCTCCCATTCTTTGCTGAGATAATAATCTAAGAGAGTGTGTCTGTTTGTGTGTGAGAGTGTGAAGAGACTGAAAGAGAGAAAAGAGAGACAGAGAACTCGACGAGAATGGTGTGCGACTTTCTTTGTCCAAAGTTAAATATTCCATTGACTTTTTCTTTAGAGCAAGATTTTTTTTTAGCCACACATCAAGATTTCTAGATTTTTGCTTCGTTTTGGCAAAATACACGAACTTCCCTTTTGTTTTACAACGCCATCCTTGACTTTGTCTTACAACAAATTAGATTTTATTATCTTTGAGTTCATTTCAAGAAAATAATTTGACACAACTCTTTAATCAATAACATATATTCAAATTAACAAACATTAAGATTGACCACTGGGCAATTAAGTACTGATATTGAACAATACCCTTTGGGTAATCTCATCAAAGATTGCCAAAAGTTCCTGAATTTACCTTAGATTCAAGAATTTCACATATCTGGCGAGAGGGCAACAAGTATACTAATTTTTTAGCTAGGAAAGGCCACGATGATTGTGGTTTGGTGATCTAGGATAGCCCCAAAGAAGAGTTGATGCTTCTGCTCGAAGAAGACATAATTTAGTGCTTTTTAGCACCTTTTTGTACCCAAAAAAAAAAAAATTGGGCAGTTAAGGAGATCAACTATGTGAAATTGCCAATCAAGATATGCAGTTAAGTGGCAGGCAGAAGTATCATCATTTGCTAATGCAAGCACAATTTAGACATAACTAAATATATTTATTCACTAACAGAGCCAAAAACAATTAATTTAAGAAGTGGCATTAGATTTTTAGGGGAAGACTGCTTTGTGCCTGTATTTATTTAACCATTTCTATCTTCTTCTTTTTTGAAAGTCGACCCTCTCCAGGGAGGGGGCGTAACCATTTCTATTTCTTAATACACAGATAACATCTATTGAGCTCAATGATCTTCTAAGCCAAATAGCTTCGAAATCTTATCCAAGTCGAGATTTCTAAAATCGATATTGGAGATTGACCTTCGATAAAGACTCGAATTACTCTCCTCAAGGTGGTGAGCGGCCTCCGTTAAAGAGGCGAGGAGGAGAGGATAATTCTTGATGTTTTTCAGTGCATTTGGATGTGCCTCTGTTTTTGCAGAGCGGTTGTGTTGAGAACGAAAACCTGGAGTAGGTGACGGTGGAGGGAATTCTTCAGAAATGCTCGTCTTTGTAGCTGAACATGTGCTGCTTGAACTCTTACCCGTCTCCTGGCGATGCGAGTAATCGCTTGACACGCGATTTTCCTGCTAAGATAGGAGGGGGTAGGTAGTAATTATGCATCTAGATGGTTGGCAGAGCCAGAAGTTTTAATTTGGGGGCGAAATTTACTAAAAACAGAAAACATTTATGTTGCTTTTTCGGGGACAAAATTTTGTTAAAAGAAAATTTAACAGAGCGAGAAATTTTAATTTCGCTGGTGATATTGAATATTCACGGAAATAACGAAAAGGAAAAGGAAAGGGCGAATGACATAGAGTACCCCTAGAGTTTTCCATCATTAGAAAATACTCATGTTTTAAAAAAATTACAGAAAACCCCCTGAGGTTTCATATAATTACAGAAATCTGGCAAATAAAGCCCTATAATTCAATAAAAATATTACAAAAAAACTTATGTAATTTGTAATTGTTTGAAACCTCATGGGTTTTCAGTAAATTTTTTAAAAGACGGGAGTATTTTGTAATTATGGCAAACCTTAGGAGTACTGTGGGTAATTCGCCCAAAGAAAAATGCAATCTTGTTGCTTTTTGGGGGTAATGCATTTACCCTGAACTATGGGCAATTTCTTTGGCCACCTAAGCTTCACTTTTAAGCTTAACCATATGTACCCCACAAATTTTTGCACTTTGCCATCAAAGGTAAATTCGAGGTCAATTTGTTACCAAGAAAGCGCCATGTGACATGCGAGTTGTTTCTTAAGGGCCTATATTTATGGGTTTGGACCACAAGTTGGACTATGTGTATGTCAAGTAACATTTTCTGGCGAGGAAATTAGCTCGCGTGTACAAAATTTATGTTGTAAAGTTGGCCGTAATTCAGAAGGAAAAAAAATGGCTTCTATCCCAAATTTGAAATTTCTTGGTTATAAAGGGCTTAGAGGAAGATTTAGCTTCACCTTTTTGGCATGTGTAAAATCTTCAACGAAGTCAGAGAATGAGACCTTTCTTCTATGAGTTCCATGACTTTTCTGTGCTCGTTGCTTTGTATCCAGGATTCTATTTCACAAAGAAACAAACTCACACAATTTACCAAGAACACCGGATTGGTAAAACACCAAAAATGAACCAGTGAACAAAAATAATAATACTAATAACAATAATAACAAGATTAATTACGAGAAGATCGTTCTTAGTTTTACATGATATAGAATAATGAGTTTTGCCGCCTGAAACCTATGCGTTTTTGCACTTCGTCAATTCCTTTTTGTTTTTTTGTAATTTTCAAAGTTTCAGGTGTTTTTTGTAAAACGAACAAACCTCGGGGTTTTTTTCGTAATTATCTGAAAAGAAAATTCATGGAATGATGCAACAATGCAACTTATTAAAAATTGATTAACTTAAGATACCTCCTCCTGTCCAAAGATTGGGCGGGTTCGTTGTCCTCCGTGCTTATCACAGGTAGACCAGACAAATCACATGGCAAGGGATTTGTAGTGAAGAACTGCATTCGAAATTAAATTCTTTTTTAGCTTTATTATAAAAACTAAATAGGGCAAATATGGTATTTCCAGTTGACTCACTTCACTTTGGAGAGCTGAAGTAGTAGTTCCACGGTATGAAGGATCGAGAGCTAGCAGTCTTCCTAAAAGGCCTAATGCTGAGTCTGGAAAATGTGGAAATGTTCCTTTGAAATTCGGTTTATATTGTTGTGGGGGTCGAAATGTTGCCGGTGGCTTCACTTTCTTCCAATATTCCTCTGATGGAGATCCACAAAGCTTGAAAATCCTGTGAAGTTGTTCTATCTGAAGTGGAAAAATATACAAAAGACGTTTATGCAGTTATAAAGATCAAGAGCCTGTCGAAAGAATAGCTCGTACAATGGTAAATATTACTAGCACCTACAAAGGCCTTGGTTACACCTATTTTTTAGTTTTTAATTATCAACTGAAAATAGTATTGTTTGCAACTCAATGTAATAGTCATAAAGGGATTCACAACAAATTAAAGGTGAAAAAGTATTTTGTATGACGAATTTTAAACTTCATCACTTTTTTATTTCAGATCACCACCTAAACTATGCAGATTCTTTAAAATGTGCCAATAGAAAAAAGTTTTAGTTAAGTCCCAAAATGCCATACTTCCCGATGGCAAAAAAAAAAAAAGAATCCACTAAATTAATACTATTTCATTTAAATATTCTCCATCTGAAAAATCAACATTTCCACACAACACATCCAATCATTATCTTATTTGTCAAAAAACAAAATTGACTTGTGAGTTAAATAAGTTTACCTCATTCCTACCAGGCATAATAGGCCGACCAGCAAACATCTCCCCAAGAAGGCATCCAGCACTCCATAGATCAATGCCAACTCCATAATCGGTAGAGCCAAGAAGCAGTTCAGGAGCTCTATACCATAGTGTCACAACTCGACTTGTGAGTGGACGCTTCGGTTTGTTCTTGTAGACGTTAGCTAGTCCAAAATCAGCAATCTTAAGAACTCCATTTTTGTCAATCAACAGATTTGATCCTTTTATGTCCCGATGCAAAATTCCCCTCTCGTGACAATGCTGTAGACCTGCTAGCAACTGCTGCATATAGCTCTTGACCTACATTTAACAAAGACACATTTCAAGAACTCAAAATTGTCTTCTGTTTTTTTTCTTCGGCTCAAATGGATGAATGAAAAAGTTTAGATCTTGTAAGAAATATTAACAGTGCCGTCCTTGTAACAATTATTGTGTGATAATACAATCTTTTTTCTTGACTTTAAAACTTCACATATCTACCCTGTAATTTATTTTCACCTTACGGTTAGTTATCCCCTTCTGTCATTCATGAGGGGCAGAACCATGAACCTAATTTTAGGGGCCGAAGGGAAAAATTGTAAAACTACAAAAGAAAATTTATTATTTTAAAGTAGGGAAAATCTAAAATTATGGTAAATTTTAATAGAAATTTGTCTTTTAAGAAGAGGCGGCAGCCTCCACCAGCTCCGAGTGCGGCTCTGTCCCTGCACCCATTACACATACTCAAAAGAGTAATCTTCCAAAGTCTAATAAACTTCCCGACTTGTCTTCAAAAAAAAAATAAACTTCCCAACTTGCTAATTAAGATGATCTTACTTGAGTTATTGATAAATTTTCTCAATGTCCATGACATTTCGGTGGTCGCTCAAAAAGGGGGTATTTGTAATTATAAAACCAATAGGGGGAGTTTTGGTAATTACACATAATTCAGGGGAGACAGCGTAATTAATTGAACAAGATTAAGTCTAAGGTGAACCTGAGGCTCAGTAAGCTTTCCTTCTTGGCGGGAGATAACTTTGGTCAAGTCCGATTGCATGAAATCGAAAACTAAATAAAGACTATATTGCATTCTTGAGGTTGCTATTCCTTCAAGCTTAATGATATTTGGATGATCTAGCTTCTCTAACATTATGATCTCTCGCGCCATAAACTTCACACTTTGGGGTTCTGATGTATCGAACCGAACTTTCTTTAGGGCAACAATTTTTCCGGTCAATTTATCCTTAGCTTTGTAAACATTACTGTATGTCCCTTGGCCTATCTGCAAAGTAAAAGCAGAGTTCAGATAAAATTGGTAAAAAAATGACATCCAAATAAGGAATTCTATTGCTTGGAGATAATTACACTATGGAAATATAAATAAATAACTCTATGAAAATAAAATTTCAAAATAAGAAAAATGAAATTTAAATTAATCTAATATTTGCTCTAATGGTCAAGTTTTTAACTATATATTAAATGCTTAATATTACTCCATAATTACTAACCTTTGCTAACTTATCATATGAATCAGCGCTCTTTGGAACCAATCCAGCCAAAACATCTCTCGGCACATTCTCAATCAGCCATTTAGGCCATCCATCAACCAGGTCATCTGCAGCAATCTTCTTCACCGAAATCCTCCTCTCTCCGCCACCACCACCGCTGCCGCCGCCGCGGGAATACTTATTTGACTCCCTCGAAACCCTCCCAACATCTTCTCCTTTAACATAACCACTCTCAGCTTTCAGCTTCTCAAGAGTTCTAACTGGGCTATGATTGAACTCCCTCGACGGAATACACCCCATCCACGCCGGCGAATCTCGGAATATTCTCGGTATCTAAGTGGTGATTGTGACTGGGTGCTCGTGCTTCATTATAGCATGAATGGGATGATGGAATTTGTGGGGTTTCCTGAATTATCCGTCGGGATATTGCTCGAAAACATAAACAATAATTTGAGAATAAGAAGACAAAGATGGCGGCCGGCATTGTCCGAATCACGTAATTTGCTCGGTTTTTTCCGTCGCGTGGGAGAAGGGTCCCGAGAATTATATCCATTATCGATGATTTGGACTGTTATATCGAGGAAATTTCTTAGTTTAGCTGGAAAATCCTTATGAGAATAAACCTTAAAAATGTTCCTCGATATTACTTCACGTTGTTTTCAGAGGGTATTGGTAGTTATCTTCTTAATAGTCAGGTGCTACAAACGTGCCTATTATGTATTCTTAAAATTGGGAAAATTGTAATTTTGGTTCAATAGTATATTGTATTTTGTAAGTTTGATCTTTATATTTTAAAAATAGGTAACTTTAGTCCTGTTGTAATTGTATTGTTGGAAGTTTGGTCCTATCATCAAATTTTGGACGAAAAAACCACGTGCCCTGCATGTGTACCGTTAGGGTTGGAAATATGGGCGAAATTAATCATGTTTCTTGCACGTGAGTCAAATAAGTTGAGATAAGTACGATAAATAAGTCAATAAAAACTTACATATAAATCCGTATTACAGTGACTACAAAATATGCCAATATATGGCTCTTGAATTCGAAGATTCATTTCAGAATTTTCTAAATTTTCACCATTTAGCCATGAAGCAAGCCGTGAAAAATAAATTTCGTTCTAGCACACATCAGGGGGTCGATCTACTTAAAAAAGTTATAAATATTCAAAGCACAAGCTTCAAATATAATCCTAGTGCCACAAAAATACGCTGCCTTGAGGAAGAGGTTGAATAAGAAGACATGATAAATAGTAAGAATGAAACAGATAGAGATTGAGAGTGAAGATGAATAAAGAGAACTAGGATATTTATTGGCCAAAATTTCCTCAATTTTCAGGTTTAGGGTCTCAATTTTCTTTTCTAAGTGAAAAGCCAACTGAAACTTTTAGGAGTTAATAGTCCAACTTGACGACAGGACCAAACTTGCAACAATACAATTACTACATAACTAAAGTTATCTATTTTTAAAATATAAAGACTAAACTTGCAAAACACAGTATAATACAGGACCAAGATTGCAATTTCCCCTTGCAAATTTGATCCCATAGTTTAAAAGTGTTGGCAAGATAGGTCCCAAACTACAGGTGTAATTCGTCAACGAGAGGATCACTTTTTCTTCTGTTTTTTTTTTTTCTTGGAAGGAAGAGCAGAGCAGGGGATCATTTTAAGGTGATCACTTCATGGGTATTGGAATTGGAAACGAATTAAATAGATTTTTATTTCTCAAATTTTCTAACTTGGCCCACAAGCTGTTAATTCCCGTCCAAATAATAGATTCCATGGCTCTCATGTTAAATTTCCTTCCAAATAATAGATTTCATGGCTGTCTTGAGTCTGAGAGCAGAATGCCATTTTCCATATGTTGGTCCATAGAATTTATTTTTCAAATGGACTATGACTATTTGGCTGAAAATGAATGAAAGTGCACTCCACCAAATGAGTTGTGTAGAGTCAAGTTGAAACTTGAAACGAATGCTCTACCATAACTGGTCCATCCAATCTTTGGAAAATGTCATTGTGCAATTAATTTCAGAAGCTAAAAAATTATCATGAACGCATATAAACCAAGGAGAAGCTCAAAAAGTAGCTCAAAAACACAACCCTAATGTACATAAAATTCATGTCCCTTAGACACAGAAGGCTGACAAAAGAAAGCCGATCGCAATCGGTTTCCGTTCCCAAGTTTCAGAAGTTTTTGCCAAAAAGAGGGCCGGAAGAACATTATTTACAAGGGTCTAAAATAGTTACAATTGAATCGAAACGCCAAAAAGCACTTTAAATAAGTTGCTGTTGTTACAAACATCCTCTGAAATAACTTTTTCTTAGACATGTGAATGTGAAAATAGTTAGAGCTCAATTCAGAAGAAATAATCTCAAGACCTAAACACCGGCAAAATGTGTCGGCAGGAACCCGAGTTAAGCACGGTCCCATAAATCAATCTCCAAGAAACGCCTCAACGCCATATCAAAAAAGGATAAAGACACAAAGAACAGAACTAAACTACTTAAAGAATATATATATATAGAAATACGATCGACTCGTGGCACTACAACATAGCTAATGAAGATATAAGAAATCATAAGGAAACAATACTCTGATAAAATATCAACACAAAAATAAACCACGACCAAGTATAATTTCACAATCCAATTCAGAGTAGACAAACCTTCAATTGTAACAACCAAAAGCTCTTTACACTTCAAACCTTTGCATACCAATACTTCTGTTAGTACCACAACCTTAACTACGTTTTTAGCATTCCTTTTTATACTAAAACGGAATTTAATAAGGAGAATCATGGTCAGGGCTATCAGCATGCATATCCATAGAAGTATCATTAGAGCTAGGGGCATTAGTATCTCTAGTTTGATTACCCTGAGAGATGTGATAGTGCTGGAGACTCCTACGAACTGGACTCGAGAGAGCATTGGAGAAAACAGAGTTTTTACTGTCTGAGTTGGCGGAGCGCAGTCCTTGTCCTACAGCTGCAGGTCCGTATGAGTTTGAAGAAACGGGAATTGATGAGTGAGTTGATTGCATTGCATTTTGAGACTGCTGTTGCTGTTGCTGTTGCTGGAAGGGTAATCTAGGGGATGATGGAGGATCATCTATCCCATAGTCCAGTTCGTTCTGCAAATTCGTCAAATACTTGATTAGAACACAATCATGGTTAACTTTTGAAATTTAGGTTTAGCATTTTCTCTTGATAAAGTTGAAAAATGCTATAGGGTACTTTTTCGAATGTAGGATTTGATTAGTTTTGGCCCGAGAAAAAGGTTAAAATAGTTTATGCAAAACTCAAGGTGGCAAATCAGATACTATACAGGCAACCTGAATACTGATATACTATAGATGATCCATATGCATTGACTCACAAACAAAATAACTATCTTGCAAATATGTGTAAGTATAAAAGACCAAGCTATGCTAAACTCTGCAGGTGCTGAGGGAAGGAAAAAACTATTTCGCCAGTGAGTGTACTTTCCAGAGTTTCTTTCTTCACTTGTATATGATATAAGAAAGTTCACATAGGTTCCTCTCCCACAATTGTCATATCAAACTTGTTTTCTATTTCAGAACACAATCCATATGCATCAACACATAAAATTTGGTCCAAATGCAAGAATATTCAGATACAACTATATTCTACGAAACTCAATTCACAAACTTTACATGGGTATTGGGTTGCACGAAACAAGTATAATATACCTTTCCAATCTCATAAAACCGAAGCTGTCAACAGAGTAATTGGATTTACATAAATCAAAAACATAAAAGAAATCAAAGAACTAGATTCTAAAATTCTACAGCACTCAACCATACCAAACACATGGTTTCCCAGTCAAACTTTAACAACGAAATAAGTCTTATAATTATCATGAATTATTTAATCCATATATCTCATTACAAAAATATCAATTCGTTCTTCAAATCTATACCAGAGAAGGGTTAGTTTGGAATAAGACTTTCTACTGCAACACATATTATTGCATTGTCATGAAATAGCTCAGGCAAGGTTTCGAATTTCGATGTTTCCAGAAACATAACTTCTTAGTAACAGATACCATCAGAATGATACTAAAGGCCAAAAAACAGAGGGAAATAGAGAGATTTTCATTATAGAGCTTCACACAAACATAATACTCAAAGATAGGGAGGTTTCTGTAGCATAAGCATAAAAGCTTTAAATCCCATAAGTTCAAGTCCCAGACTTTGACTGCAATATATCATACATAAGCCGACTTTACTGCTAAGAACTGCACAGCTTATCAAAGTTAAGTAATGTGCATATGATCATCAAAAAGAAATAGAAGGATAGATGCTCAATAAACAACATGGAACTTGTCAAGTCATACTGTCACATAGAACAGGTGCATAGACTTTCATTAAAGTTATTACATTAACAACAAATAAAAAAGATAAACTAACTGAAATTTGTATTGCTTACCAGTTCATAAACGCAACAACCTATCATGGGACCTCCAGAGGAGCATAGACATAAGATTAAGGAAAATTGAGCAGAGGCTCTAAAACAACCACTCAATTATGTTGGCGGTTAAAAGAGAACTTATGAGGATAATGCATCAAGTTTCAGATTCAAATTCATGTATCATTGATCCAATCCATCCTTTTTATCATAATTTGACAAATCAAAGAGAAGTATAAGAATAACATCGGAAACTTGCCAACAATTCTCATTGGCTTAAAACAAGCCAACAAGAATAAATATTAATAATATATCAATTGCTATCCAAAACCAACACGTTCGGTTAAAATTATATTACAGAAAGCCCTAAAATCTGCATCATATGATTGTCGGCAAAAAAGCAGCACACAGGTTATGCTCACAGATAATGATGCCGATGACGATAATGATGAACTATTAAAACCTATGGACAGCTTAATTATTTTGAAAGGCTATACCTGCATATAGGCGATAATGTCACCAGTCATCACTCTGACCCCATCTTCTTGCTGCCTCAAAGTCCAATTATAGAGCTTCTCCTACGATCAGGAAAAGACCAAAAAAGAAAATAGTATGAAAAATAGACGGTTCAATAATTTGCAGGTAAATCCTAAAGCAGAAAATGCCAATGCTACCAGTTCTGGCTAAAGTCACAATATCCCCATTTCACAAATATTGGAAACAAAAGGATACTTTCAACTTTCAGTTGAATAACAAACAATCAAACAAAACATAACATAACAAGCGAGGTAAAGATTAATAGACACCAAATAACAAATATATGACAGACACGACGTGATCGACAACCATTCGCCTTCACAATAAGCAATTTAAAAAAAAAAAAAACAGATATCACAAAGACCTGCTTGTATCAACCCAATTGCTTCACCCCCTACCATGAGAGCTCAATTATTTACGACTTAGATAAAGAATCCAATTATTAGCAGCTCAATTAATAAAAACCCAGCAAAAATCGACACAGGTAAACAGAAAAAAAAATAAAAATAAAAATAAAAAACAGAAGTTGAGCGAAAACGAAATAGGAGAGGGTAAGACAACTGAACAAACCATCGCGTGGCGTTCACCGGCCTGGAAGGAGAGTTTCTGCTGGTGCATGGCCTGCGAATAAAGCTGGGAAAGGGAGTTGGCGGCGCTGCAGAAAGCGGTGTACATGCCTCGATCCACCTCATCTAGCCGCGTCGCGTCGGATTTCCTCTTCTTCGCCATTCGAACAAAAAACTCCTAAAAAAGTTGAACCTTATTGATTTCTCCAAAACCCTAGATTGCTCAACCGGGTCTGTGTAGAGAGAGAGGGGGTTGGGCGTATCTATATCTCTATGGCGTGCATTTCATTCGAAGAGGAAGGCACAATTGCGAAGGAAATGAGCTTTTTATACAGAGAGAGGCGGGTGGGTTGGGGTGGGTTATTTTGTGCTTTTGGTGTGCCACGTCGACTGCCATGTGGCGCTGCTACTTGGCTATATAAATGCCAGGGCCAATATCTGAGTGATATCCCATTTTTACCCTTCTTTGAATTTTCAATATTTAAAACTAATATTTATTTTAAAATTATGTGTTTAGAAATATTCTAAAGTTTTAATCTTTTCATATTATCATATCAAATAAATGTTTAGATAATTTTCAATTATGATTTTAATTAAAATAAATATGTATTTTAAATTATCATATTGTTGTAGTAATAATATAAAAAAACAAAAAGTTCAATATGACACTACTATAATAAAATTTATATGTGTGTGTTTACATCACACAACTAAAAAATCATACATCTTTTTATTTTGTACGTGTAGTCTAGCTCACTGCCAAAACATTACAAAACAAAATCAAGCATTTATTTATTTATTTATTTACTTTTTTCTAAAGCTCATTTATATCAATCGGGTCGGGATTACTATAATATAAAATTATTTCTACCAATAACAATTGTGTTCTCAGGAAATAATAATTTTCGACATGTTATATATCATAAAAAATAGATAAATACAATATTAAAAGATGGGAATTGTTATTTACATTTCTAAATTATTATTCAATCTTCAAATCTATTATTACATGTAAAAAATTTAATTACCATTTATAAACATTTATATTCAATCTTCAAATCTATTTATAATTGTTATTTACATAAATGTTTTTGACATGTTATAAAATAAGAATTAAAATTAGAGAGTATTTCTAAAAGAATTACTAGGAAAAACACAAATATGAAACGAACTTTACAAAACTACGGAGAAAATAAGAAGTTGCTAGAAATTAATGTTTCAACACTTTTTAGAACATAATTATCACATCAGTTTATGAACTGCATAATTATTTATTTATATAATGTTAGGGTAAAATTCTAATTACATCATATGCTCAAAAATTAATACTGACATGATTTTTTAAAATTTTTGTAAACAATACCTTATAGAAATATAGAATGGAGCCTGTTATTTCACCCTGAGTGTTGGAAAATTGTTCTCTGATTCGGTCTCTAAGAAGTTGCAAACTCAACAGTTTATCTAGCCAGTTGCAACTGATATTCCACATGTGTATAACAATATAAGGATTTTTTTTTATTTTTTTTTCTGTGTCGGCAATGTCGTATTACTAAGCTGGCTCAATGGGCTGGAAAATTCATTTGCTTTTTACTATTACTAAAAAAAAACACACTTCCGAAAAATCCTGGATCTCATAGATTTAGATTTATTGTCAAATATTATAGGCCCTGGGACACTTATAATATATTAATATTATTATTATAATGTACACAGACCTCATTTATGATATTTCTTTTTAAGAAAACATTTTTACTATATGATATAAATTCCATGCACACTTTCATAAATGACTCGTATATTTTTAAGGAAAAAAAAATTAAAAAACAGTATTATAGATTTGGTAATTAGTTGTTTTTTTTGAAGGAAAAGAAAAGATGCATTAATCAACGAGAATAAAAAATAATTAAATCCCGAACAAAAACATGAATGTCCGAAAAGCCGACGCAGGTCAAGGCCGCATTTCTAGCTAAGGTGTGGGGTACAACATTAAGTTTCCTGTGAATAAAGGAAAATGAATAGCCCTAAAATGGTGAAAATAAAGAACGAATATTAGAAATATATTGCCCACAACAGAGCACAATCTTCCTCTGGCATCCTCTCGATAACCGGAAGGCAGTCCCCCTCGATGACCACCGAATGCCATCTAAAGTCTCTTGCAAGTTATGCCCCTGCAATCATTGGAATTCGTATCCAACCAGACTCTTATAAACAAGATCTAGTCCACAAAACCCATTCGCTTTTAAGTTAATTGATTCGGCCCAAAATATATGATACCATCAATAAATTTATAAAATAAGTCTTTGATTTTTTTAACACAATAATAAGTCTTATTTTTTAATGCAAGAGCAAATTTAATTACCATGACTAGTGCAAGGTCCCACTCTATAAAATAACTCAAACTAACAACATAAATATATCACTTTGGAACAAAATTTTGTTTGTACATAGTGGTCATGTTTCTCAGATTGCCTAATAACATGGGGCACTTGGAAGTAGGAAATTTCATAATCACAAGATACAAGATTCATTATTCTAGTAATGTTTATAATAATTTGTTCTATTGTGCTTCTATAATTTGGGTATATTTTAAATGATTAAGAAAATTTAATAAAGTAAATAAATTAAAATATATGCCACCAAAAAAAACTTACAGTACATTTATTGTAGCTAACCCCATGCAATTAACATGGAATAATCATATTCTTCATTCACTGCTCATCTCCACTATATTGGAGTTAAAATTGGCATAGAATGTGCTATGTCTCCAATGTCATCCTTTTTATAGGATTTAGTGGCCTCTACTTAAGCAAAGGGTTGAATACAAAAGTTGAACTTTTTGGGAAGAGAAAAAAAAAGATTAATAAATCCTTGGAAAATGACATTGAATATTATGTTTGAAACTAGACTACTACTTTATTTTTTTTTCCACTCATTTATATATGAGTCAAGTCGAATTGAATCATTAAGGTGCAACATTCTTCCTAGCAATAACAGTTGCATTCTCGAAACTACAAGACCACGAGAATAGGCATAGGTATTTTTACTTTATATACCCAACAAAGACTTAGAAAAAGACTTTGCCCCTAATATTAGTCATTGGACTTTCAATTTCCTACATATTAAGCAATTCTAATCTCTTTTTGGATCTTGTGCTTTAAATTATTACTGCTTGACACAAGATACTAAATTTGATGCTTGTCATAGAATCAAGCAATACTAGTTGCAAGGTTTGAATTATTCAAACAATTTCTTAAACTTGTGAGGTATGAGGAATAACACTTTAGAGAAAAGGATGAATTGAGTATGAGTATGTATTTCATGAATTACTCATTGTAATTTTTTCGTGTTCTATATGAGGAAGTTTATTCGAAAATTCTCGAGAAGTTGTATTCCGTGCCTTGGTATGGGGTTAATAATTTTTAATCGAGTCAGGTTGAAGTGTCGGACCATTAAGGTGTAAACTGCTCCCTATCAATGGCAGACCTAAGACCTCTTGCTAACCTAACATAGATCGAACTGCTAAGCTAAGTCACTTGGTGGTATTGATTGATACTATCTATATATATACGTTTAACGCACAAAATTACATTCAGTTATTTATAGATGGTTAGCTTATTAATGTGATTTCTTCCACAATTAAGCAAATTTATTTGGAAAGTAAACATTATTAAATGGTAACAACTAATTTAATTAACAGGTATGGAAAGTAGTAAAAATAAGCATTTTTTTTTAATACTCGTGATACTAGGAAAGTAATGAATCATAGTTAATAATAAGAATTCGTTTCAAACGTGCAAAGATCTATATAAGAAAGTTTCATAGAAAAATAATTGTTGATCATAATTAACCTAATATGATAGCATAGCTAACATTATGATTCTGCCTAATTTCTACCAAGTATCTTTTCCTTTGTGAGATTTGATAATTACTAAAATAATTCCACTTTTTTTGAAACATTATATTTTAATTAAACTCGGTGCATAGTACGGAATTTAGACTAGTTAGACACTTAGACTTTAGCTAATTTGGGCTAATAAACTTTTCAACAATAGTATTCAAAATTCAAATTAAATTTTCTTTCATGATCTTGACATTTTTAAGTGTCCAAGATGGTCAAGTATCATGCATTTCAAATTTATTGACAACCTATGAAACACGGATACGAACACTGCGACACGGATTTTTCTGATATTTTATATTAAGGAAGTATCCGACAACACGATACGGCAGGATAGAACTTTTAGAAGTATTTGTGCATTATAACGGAAAATAAATACATATGTATTTTCTTATATTAAAATTTTATTTGATTAATTTTAGGTTTTTAAGAAGTGTTTTTAAGTATTAAATCGGCTGGCACACATGAATAACAACTGTACTTTGTATATAAAGACAAGAGGAGCTGGAATTCTTTCCTCAGTCTACGTCTCTTCATAATGACGCAACCAAAGTCATTGCAACTCTTTTATCCCATCTCCTACCCCTATATATATACGCCCAATTCACACTGCTTTTTTTACCTTCGAAGCATATTTACATGCCGGTAGCATCACAAGTTTGCCCAGATTCAACCTGTAAGTAGTAACGAATCTTGCCTATTTTTGTATTATTTGGTGGATTGATCTCACTTCCGGGTTCTTATTTGAGTTAATTGAAGTTCCTTTTGAAGCGGTACTGGATACTGGAGATCAGAATGTGTTGAATTCTTTTGATTCGGACTTGAATTTTACCGTGGGTTTATGCGTGTGAGTAGATCTATTTCAATTTTACTTGTTTGTTTTGTGTGTTGATTTTAGGGCATTAATTGGATTTGTGTGGGTAGAGTTGCAATTCAATTGATTGGATTGTTTCAGGGGAGAAGGAGCTCATTCCTTGTCTGTGTTACAAGTTACTTTGAAATTGCTGTTTTCTGCTTTGTTTACTGATTATGGTAAATATTCCTTTTCAGACGCAGCATAATTCAAGAGGGAAAAGGAATAATTGTTAGTGGATTTGTGATTCACTTGAATCAGTGTCGTCTTAGCTGTTGTGGAATATTGCTTATAAATCTATGACCATGTGATTAGACGTGCTGCTCCCTTTTTTTTTTTTTTTTATAAAGATTGACTGGGTTAAACTGTTTGACTGTGTTTGAAATTCTTGCTTGGCAGTGTGGTATATTGCTGGTTGCTGTTTACCTTTTCCTGATTGGAATTCATAAAATCTCAGACGGAGGGAGCCTGAACCTTGCTAATTGTAGTCTCTCCTCTGAGAATTGACTCTGGTTAGAGATTGAAACGCCGCAATTTTGTTATTTTAGGTGGGCAAAAATTTATTTAATTTTGATATTTATATCTATATATATACATATAAAAATTGGATTTCTAAATATCCGAGGGGGTGGTGTGCCTCCTCCAGTCTCCCGTGTTGCTATGTCCCTGGTTACGGATGACCAGTTGATGAAATCCTTCTTTCTCATGAAAATTTAGTCTACGCATCACACTCCTTTCTTTTTCCGTTTTCTTTTCAAATTGGAGATAATTTTTACTAGTTGTATTGATGTCTGATTTGGAATATCTTGATTCATTTTCTTGGTGTAGTACACCTAGTAATTAAGAGGGTTGGTTAAACATCTTGTAAGCTTCAATATATTAAATGATGTCATACAAACTTTCGATGAGCATTTTACCAAAAAGAAACTTACAACGAGCATGTGAAAGTTTCAATAAGAGACAATACTCTGTTTTTTTCCCGAATCTAATGTGTTCAAAGTTTTATTTTGAAGCAGTATAAGAAATGTCTCAGACAAGCAAAGATGACCCCAACAAATTGGCACTTGATGGAGCAGCATGGTTATTCAATATCGTCACTTCAGTTGGAATTATTATCGTCAATAAAGCTCTAATGGCTAATTATGGCTTTACATTTGGTTAGTTGACTTTGACTATCAACACAAATCTTTATTGCTAAAGATGCCTGTGTAGTCTTCTCATATCCAGAGTTTTCACTATCAATGTACTTCTTTAGTATTGGAAGTCTTCTTTAACTGCAAATAGTACCTTTTAATGTACTTAAGTAGCATATCTCTATTCTCCATTTTTGCCGTAATCTATTTTTGCATTGCAGCTACAACGTTAACTGGCCTACATTTTGCTGCCACAACTGTGATGACTCTTGTTCTAAAGAGGCTCGGATATATCAAGAGTAGTTCTCTCCCTGTGTCAGATCTCGCAAAGTTTGTTTTATTTGCTAATTTTTCTATTGTTGGAATGAATGTTAGCTTAATGTGGAATTCGGTGGGATTCTATCAGGTAGGATCCAATATCTTGTTAATCTTTTACATGTCACTTAAAAAAGTAGAAAAACTAAAAAAGGAAATACTAATATCTAAAATGTGATTTGCTACTCTATGTCAGATTGCAAAGCTGAGCATGATCCCTGTGTCATGTTTCCTTGAAGTCGTTCTGGACAGCGTGCGATATTCGAGGGACACTAAGCTAAGCATTTCAGTTGTTCTATTGGGTGTTGGAATATGCACAGTTACTGATGTGAGCGTTAATGGCAAAGGATTTATTGCTGCTTTCATAGCTGTTTGGAGCACTGCTCTACAGCAGTATGTAAGTCATACTTCTCTCTGCCTTATAATTATATAAGATGTCAATGGAGAATGTTATAAATTAGGGACGCAATAGGCTTTGATTGAACTCCAGCCAAATAATTCGTGTTTGTAGAGTCATGAGGTCTTTCCTAATGTTTAGTTTAGTACAGATATAATTATATAGTTTTTTGTGTCGGAGCTTGTCAGCAAACGCCAAACACAACATAAACTCCTCGAATTCGGTCTCGAGCCTGCAGTTTGTTCATATATTTAAGCCAAATGAATTGATTCAGTCGAGCCCGAGCAAAAGCTCAAGCTCCTTTTGTCTTGGCTTGTCGAGCTGGAGCCTGCGGAAATGGCAAAGGCACGGCTAAGCTCTGCTTGGCTATCAGTCAACTAAAATGCTTCTCTCATATGTTATTTTTATTTGTATAACATGAATAGTAGTTTATGTAGTGAAAGAACCTTCTCTTTCGGTCAGTTAACTGGAATTTTGTGATTTGGCTCATTCTTTTGCATTTGCAGTTTGTTCATTATCTTCAAAGGAAGCATTCAATTGGTTCTTTCGACTTATTAGGGCACACTGCACCACCTCAAGCTGCATCATTGCTGTTAGTTGGGCCTTTCATGGATTACTGGTTGACAGAGAAAAGGGTCGATGCCTTTAACTATACCTACACATCAACGGTAAGTTATTTAGGACAAGTGTGAACATTTAGAAGAATACTTCTGTTGATTCATAAGGCATGAGTGCATGACTTCTGAATATGAAAATACTAAAAATATGCATGTGGTTTGGAGCTTTATCCTAATACTTTATAACATGCAATCTATAATATACATGTCATGCATGTAATATTTATGTTTACATATTATAGGCTGATATGTTTAAAATATATATTTTGTATTTATCTATTTTATATATGCATTTTATGTTATAAATTAGTATGTTTTTATCTATATTTTATATATAACAAGTATAGATTTTAAATTTTCTATATTTAAGTTTACATATCAAACAAAGGTAAAATAGTGGGTCCAAACTCCAAATTTATTTGATGACAAATCTTTAATAGGGGCTGTGAGTTGGTTTTCTAAATCACGAGTTGTTCGTTCTCATGTTAATTAAACAATGATCGGGTTCTTTTCACCAATTAGAGTCAACAAAGTATAGTTGGGTGTATTTAGCTCATTAATTTTTAAGGTTTTTTAATGGGTCTGTAGTATTATAGATAACCTAGAACTAGTTATTGTCTTTTCTAAGTGGTTTAGGTCATTCCCTATATCTGGATTTATTTGGTTTATCACTTCTAATTTCCTAAATCCAACTTCAGGATGAAATTTACTACTTATTACATCATTTTTAAAGCTTGAGACTTGTTCTTTAGCTCCAAATGGAGGAGTGGCGTGATTCTTAAGTTTATTGTCTTTAGCTAGATTGAGAAAGTAAGGACCTCCTATGGCACAAGGGCTACGTGAAACACTTTTATCAAAAAACATGGTATACTGAATGATTAACTTATCTAAAAGCTTAAAATCATTATTAGGAGATTAGAATATATTTTATATCTTTAACAACGCTCTCAGAAGCAAGCGATTCTTTCCTTCTTTTTCCAATCAAGTCTTACACAGGACACTTCTTCATAAATGAGTGGTGCTGAGATTTGACTAGGGCCTCTTGTTTGGCTCAACTCTAATATCATTTTGAATAGTCACCTCATCCGAAAAGTTCAGCTATTAGAGTAAGGAAAATATTAAAATATTTAATATTTCTAGCAATCTGATTGTGTGAGTTTGTGTAGCTCGGATCCTTGTAATTTAGTGCATCGTTTTTTTACAAATTGGAGCAAATGATAGCATTTTAACTCCTCTCATACAAACTATCTGCATATCATGCGGTGATTATTACCATCCTAATAACTCATAATTCTCTTTCTACAGATATTCATCCTCTTGTCTTGTGCCATCGCCATAGGAACAAACCTAAGTCAGTTCATCTGCATAGGCAGATTCACAGCAGTCACATTCCAAGTACTCGGCCATATGAAGACCATTCTCGTCCTGATTTTAGGATTTCTCTTCTTTGGAAAAGAAGGACTTAACCTACATGTGGTTGTGGGAATGATGGTTGCAATAGTGGGAATGGTTTGGTACGGTCACGCCTCGTCTCAACCGGGTGGCAAAGAAAGAATCCTGCTTCCTTCTAACAACAAAAGTGAAGAAGAAATTGGATTGGTAAAATCCAATGAGTCCGATGAGAAGGTCTAGCAAATATCCACATTTTGAACCATATTATTGTTGGTACGAGAAAAGTATAGATTGATTTTTTACTTGAAAGATTCGAGATTCGCTAGTGGCTTGTTAGAAAAATGACGACACCGGGCTATTATTACCGTGAAATTATTTCGTTCTAAAATAGTTAATTGGATTCGTAATTTATTCATAGCTATTGGAGGGTGTCCCTGAAAAATCATAAATAAGTACTTTTTGTCTCTTCTTCTTCTTTTTCTTTTCTTTTTCCCATTTTAGTAGTTGTGATGTATCTGAATACTTGTATTTGCTTTTATTGGCAGAAAAGGTTTAAAAGCTAGAAGCACCCTGAGTCCCAACTTTTATTATTTATTTATCTATTTTTTCCGAATTCTTCGGTAGAATCACTTTTCTGACAATCTCTAAAACAAGAACTTCAAGAGAGGTAGCAGCTTTTGCCAATCTCTCTCTCGGAGGCACGATGATAGCAAGCAAACGTTTGTAGTAAATGTATGTAAACTTATGAAATACGGGCAAAGCACGGACATAGCGGCACTAATTTATTTCGATATTTTATACGGTGTCGGATACGACAAATATGCTCGTAGTCCTCACAGGATGCTCATGGCTTCCAACCAAGGTAACTCTCATCTATAAACATTGGAAAGGATCTTTATTTTTTTTCATGGCAAATGGCAATCAATGTTGATGAAAATTCGATGCTCTGTTGTAGCATTCTTACACGTGTGGTGGTTCTCGTTGGAGAATGTGCTCTTTCGTGTTTTCTTCAAGGAACATGCATCAATTAGTGATTGAGCTTAGCTATCAAAATCATATAAGTTAGGTAAAATCCAGTTGTAAATTGAAATCACTCCATTGTGCAGTCATGTCCGTGTCTTGTACATAAAAATGCTAGTCTTGCCCTACACAGGTGTTATATGAACAAATGGGGCGTGAAAACCCTTGGAGTAGATCTCCATAAGTAAACAGGATTAGTTGGTTATTTTGGATTGATAAATGTCATTAAATCTATAAGTAAACGACTTTATCATTTTAGGTATTGTTTTTGGGAATAAAAAAAGCACTTTTATAAAAAGTACCTTTCTTTCAACACTTAAGATTTTCAAGCACTCCCAACTTATGTTAAATTTAAATTGAAATAAGCTGGAAATTTAAAGCACTTATGACAAATTTCTGGCTTCAATTTCAAGTCTAACATGTGGCATCATCATCTCTTGTGTTCAAAATTGATGGATGTGATAGATCCATGTCAGAACTTCATCGAAAAAATATGTATTTATGATAAAACTTATCTTTTATGTTATATAACGACTCAAGTATTGGAGGATTTTGCAAACGACCGAAAATAATCTCTCAAACGATATGAGTCTGACACTGCGAAGGTGCATGAACCTAATGTACAAGAGGGTACCCTATATACCAACCTCTTGAAGAGTTCATTAAAGTAGTCTCACATTCAATCTAACTTAGGTAGTCTTTAAATCTTCATTATTAGTGTATAGGAAAGAAAAAATCACGGATGCATTTATTAGTTAGTCGATATAGACGTAATATCATATTGAGTAATTACTATTTCTACAGTAGCCGTTATTAAATTCCAGGCTTGTGTCAAGTATTTTCAGATCAGACACAATGTGGAAGCATTGAATTATGAGAAGAGCAAATGTCTAATCTATACCAGTTATATAGTACATGGAGCTCTGTCCTTTAATATCCTTCTCCATAGAAATTACAATTTTCTGATGGTTTAGGACACCAGAAAACAACTTGCGTGAATAATTTAAGGATTATTTTGTGCAATTCGAAGCATAAATCCATTATTTTCTGTTTTATAAAACGAAAAAATGAGGCACATGAGCAGGAATATGAACAGTGTAGCACAATGATTTTGTTCAAGAAATGACAAGATGTTGGTGCAGAGACAGCTGCATTTGGAGCCCACTTTTTTTTTGTTTACATGTACCTACTAACTAAACTTAGGAAATTGGAAATTTTACCCTCATTTCCAAATTGGGAAACCACTGTAAAAAAAAAAAGAGTACCACACAGCAAATTTTCATCTTCATTTATCATTCTCTCTTTTCCAAATTACAACTATAGATAGAACTTATAAGTCAAGTGACTTAAAATTTATTAATGGGATTATTTTCCTTGAAAACTTTAACTAATTCTTGATCAACTGCTTCAAAGATATGAGAGATTACACATTTACACCAACTTAGTTATGATAAGAATAAAACATTTACACATCGACACCTGTATCAGACACTTCTCTAATGTGAAATATCTCATATCTTATCCCTATTTCATATGTTTCTATTACACTTATTTTGAAGTCGGAGCTAAAATATTATGATATCATCAGATTTATGCATCTCTTTTAAGTGTAAATATGATATTTCATTAAAGGCTATTGACATGACTTGAAACCTTCAGTACCTGTTGAAATTTTGTAATGTGACGTATCAGTTGAGCCTTCTCTATAGACAGATTTATTAACATTAAGTGGGCTATTAATACCTTTCTTTTTAATATTAATTTGAATTGAATAAATTAATTGTTTAATAAATTTCCATGACCAAAAAACCTAATACCCGGTGCATAGAAAAGAATTTCCTCTGTCTATACTGAATACAAATTTGTGAAAAAAAAAAATTTGGTGGGCTCCACTCATCTCTTCCCCTCCTTTGTGGCATAAATTTTCATACTCATATTGCTTTGTACTTTGGGCTATTTGTGTTATAAAACAAAGGCCAATATAAAATTTGGCCCACAAATTCACTCATCAACCAACATATAAAAAAGCCTAGCTTAATTACACATGGGCTCACTCCCTAATAACATTAGCAACATGTTGTTTAATTTTACTAATATATTTCTCCATCTAATTTATGATTAGTACCTTCTTTCAACTCATTGTCCACCATATCACCAACACTTTGCATAATTTTTGGATCAACTCCAACTATGTATAATATCAGAGTTAATTACACAAACCCCTAATGTTAGTTTTAAATTAGAAAAAAAAAATCGAAATATTGAAACATAAAAATGTATACATAATACTTCCTGAAAAATCTTACAAATATCCCTTTAGGGACAGATGTAAGATTGCAAGATCCTAATGGTGAAATTGTAAAAGGCGCAAGCCTCTGGAATTTTGCGTAATTTACCCTAATATTAAATCCCATCTTTTTTATCTCATATTAAATTATTAATCTCCCTCTTTGCAATTATATTTTGTGCAATTGTGTAGACGTGTGGTGTTGGTTCTATCATAATCTCTTGTCATATTAAAAGAGAAAAAGAATATTTACTAAAAGTAAGATTTGCATTGAGATCTAACTAAATTAAGCCTTTAATTGGGGGAGAGTGGTTAATACAAGTGTACATATAAGACATTAAGATTGTGGGGGCCTCCTTCACTAAATCATTTACAAATAAAAAGTGTTGATGTAAAAAAAATGATAAAAAAGTAAAGAAAGTAAGAAAAGTAGATAGAGTTGTCCCACTCTTAACATTTTCAGTGCCTAATTAATCAAAATGAATGTGAGAAGGTCATAAAAGTTTGGGGAATTTTGAAAATTTGATGGTACTATGTCAATGTGGGGTCCTAACCATATGGAAATATTGAGAAATTCATTATAAAATGAAATGTTGATTGTCATGTCATGAAAAGTAGTCATCTTTTGTAAAGTGCTACTTGAGTAAACTTTTATTTGCCAAATTCTAGTATTAGCTTTTTGTAGTTAGGAAACTGCTTATATTAAGTCAGGGTGCTTGGCACCATGTACACATTAAATTGTTAAGATTCCTCATCATGTTTTATAGGAATAATTCTACGAAAAAATATAGCAATACTCCTTCTATTATTGGAAATTATCGTCAGATCATTTAACCTTAATGGAAAGCTAAAACAAACTATCATTTTATCCTTAATGATTGTCAACTTAAAAAGAGACAAGTACTCTTACGCCTCTCGAATTAGGAGTAAAAAGAGACTTAGGAATTTTTTTGCTGACATAAGCCCTAACTCTAACGGTATGACCTAAGTATTAGATATAACCATAATTGAAGGGATATCTATGTTATTTCCAATAGTCGAAAGAGTATTATTCTATTTACCCCTAATTCAAGGGGTGTAAGTATAATTATTCCTATTTTATATGTATGAACCTTTTTTATGCATCAAACATGTGCTAAAATTTGGATTTTTTTTTTTACATTAGTGGATCTCAAACTCGATGATTAATACCGAAATTCTCATGTAGTTATATTGACACATTAAAAATCTAAAAGAACTTAGTATTTTCTTTCATTTTTTACCACAGCAAATTTAGAATAAGAAAATAATTAAAAAAACAAGTACATTCTTTTTTGACACTATAATAAAAAGTCTTTATGAGGAAAATGAGATCACCTTCCCCAGTCACACGTGCGACGCCTTTGCACTGCTTGCGACAAAATAACGTACATGAAATGACAATTTTGTCCCCACAACGTTTTCCAACCCCAGGCAAACACAGCTGATACAGAAGTACTGTTCATCAGCACAATCGCATTTATTTCACGGCACATAAAAATAAATTAGTCCCATCCTGTATAGTAAATTACACTTTTACCCTCCAATTAAAAGGAAAAAAAAGAGAAGTATGGGTTTTTAATCTTTGCAATCTGATAGTTTATAAGTTTTTCGTTATCATTTTAAATGACAAAAAAACATAAAATTTATGTTGTAATCACATAAAATTACACGTAAATTTAGTGTAATTAGGATTAGTTATGTCAAGCATCTCATCCTTTGGGACATGAATAATAGTCGGAAAAGGATTATAATCACGATGAAATTTGTGTGATTGAGTTCATAGTAACAAGGCAGATCGTGGGATATGATCAACTTCTGTGGCCACCACAACACCAATACCAAACCATATATTTTAGTTTGTCCCAAAATATAACACTAATATAACATTTTCCTCCGATTCTCCAGGATTTACACTTAGGTATCACGTGCGCAAACTTATCAAATGTTCGGCACTAATTATAGTTCAAACAAAGAGTTGGTACCAAAGTGCAAATATCAGCAAGGATGGAGAGGGTTTGACACAATTAACCCATATAATTAATCATATTTTATGTGTAATTTATATAATAATAACTTAGACTCTAAGAATTAATTAATTAATTATTTTGTCTATGTCACTATCTGTCTAATCTTAATGTTGATGGTTTAAGATATTTACCTAACTAAAATTTCATGATAATGCCAAAGTAACTACTGTGTACGTGTGATTTTGTATCATCTAATTAATTCCAAGTCCACTTACGGTGTCAAATAGTCAAAAATAACTATTCATCCGCAATTAATGCAAAATAGTATTGATCATAAAATAGTTAATATAATTCTAGCATCCAATGTGGGTTAAAAATAATATTTTTGAAATGTGTCAAATAAAATACATGTCTACTATAATAATAATTTATATAAATTTATTTGTAACAACAATTGTGTCTAAATTGTAGCTACAACAATTAATTAGTGAAACATATGTGCTAAAATATATTATAATTATAAATTCTCCTTATTTCAAAATTACATTGATCTCCCTCATAAGAGATACAAGAAGATACCATATATTACTTCCAACGTGGAAGTTTAGGATTCAATTTTTTGTGATGATAAAAATCGAATTATGTTAATGTATTTTTTTTATTTTTTTAAAAAGACACCTAATATCTCAACGGAATTAGAATATATCCAAGAACTAATTTATCTAGACGGAATTTAAAAAAATGAAAAAAATTGTATTAAGATTTTCCATTAAAATCCCGACTTTTATCCAACTTTATTACATTTCAATTTTATTTTTTTATATATTTGGTAAGCTAATTGAGGTGTGTTGGTAGATTAGATTTACTGCTGGATAGTGCGAGTACGAACGTACATTTTTGCAGTATTAATTTTCCCCTTAACGTCATCAACGGTCGAGATTTGTCCAATTGTGGGCCCCCACAAATATAGTACTATCCCCTGCATCGTCAAGTACCATATAATTGATGAAAAGGTGCTTATCATGGCGCGTGGTAGCACGCTCCATTCTTTTTCTATTTTCAAGACTTTAAAATCTTTAATATTATAAATAAAAAATACATTCATAAGGAGACCAAAAATTGTAATATTTTTATAGGTCCAATTGAAATTGGAAAGGCTATATTTCTTATTATTCTCTTCTTCTGCCACTTCAATATAGACTTAGGAGTTAGGATTTGATTGTTATAGCATAATGTAGCAAATTGCCTAGGTTTATCCCTTACAACATAATGTATCTTCTAGCGAAATTTAAAAAAAATATTTCGTCCTGAAGTAATATCTGGTGGTCATTGGGTCAAATCTCAATGGTTTGTTATTTGTATCTCTGTGACAATACTTGCCGGTTTTTTATTTGCTATCGAAAACAAGCATAAAAATTATGAAATATGTTAAAATTAAATTTTGGAGAGATTATGCAATTATCCATCCCTAGATCAAGTTCATGAAAGTGAATGAATAAAAACAAACATTTTTGTTAGGATGTGAACGTTTGCCGATGAGTCCTTGGCCGAGCAGTAAGGAGGAAGTTCCATGAGTTCGAGTTCCCCTATTGTGGGTATTAGTCTTCTGTATAGAAATATTGGTCTTTGATGGTAGTTTGTAGTTTGATGTATAATTTCTTGGCATGTATTTTTTCGTATAGAATGAATTATTTAATATGTTTATAATTGTTTAAATTGTAACATTAGCTTCCATCCATCGATCAGAATAAATGTTTAGTTTCGTTGGTCAAAAGATTAATAAAGTAGTCAGAAATAAACTCAATTATAGTAATCCTAAATAATAATATACAGAGAGAGGAGGAAAGGAAACATCTAAGAAGGGGCATGCATGTCTCTATAAGTCTCAACCAAACTGTAGATGAATTTATGATTGGGATTGGATTTAGTCTAAACTCTCTAAAGCCTTAATTAATTAATCATAGAAAAAAAAGAAAAGTAAGATGAGCAATAATGGTAATTAATCTTTGATTATTCTTTAGATCATGAATGGAGACAATTTGCAATTAAAAAGGGTCTCACTTATTAAATAGACACTTCTCCATCTTATTATCTTAATCACACGGACGCGGAAACCTAGGGAGAGAGACAAACACAACAGATTCTTTCTTTCTTGTTATAACATTATACATATTTTAGAGAGAGAAAGGGAGAGAGACCTATACGTATAGAGAGAGAAAGAGATGGGGAAATTTATGTCACATGCCATGTGATTAACAGCTGTGTCCACTCCCCCAGAGAAATAATACATTCTTGTAATAAGTTTTTAACTATATATACCCTTCTTACCTTCCTCACTCAGGCTTTTGACTCTCTTTCAGTTTCAAGTTTTAACTCCCCCCTCTCTCTCTCTAAAACAAGCCAACCCTTCTCTCTCTCTCTCTCAAGCTCTAAGATGGCAGAAGCAAAAGAGCAGCTGAATTGCTAGAGAGAAAGAAAAAAATCCACATAAAAATCCAGTCTTTTTGAAGATGAAAGCCGATAACAATCTCTTCCACCATCCCTTATATCATCACTATCACAATCTGCAGCTCACTATCTTCTTCTTTATCTTCCTCGTATCTCTCTCAGCCACAGCCGGTGCCGCCGTCGGCGGCGGCCTACTCGGAGACTCCCACAAGCTCATATCCTTCAAAAACTCACTTCCGAACCCCGGGGAACTAGCAACGTGGCAGCCCACAGCTTCTCCCTGCAATTTCCATGGCGTTTCTTGCAAGAACTCGAGAGTTTCCGCCATTGACCTCACAAATTATCATCTCAACATAGATTTCTCCAAAGTTTCGAGCTTTTTGCTACCTCTTGAGAGTTTGGAGGCCCTGGGGCTGAAAAACGCCAACATCTCCGGCGAAATCTCCGGCGGAATAATCTCATGTGGGGGTTTCTTGAATTCGTTGGATCTAGCTGAAAATGCGATTTCAGGTCCCGTTTCCGATATTGCGGCTTTTGGAGTTTGCTCTGGTTTGCTCTCTCTCAATCTTTCGAAGAACTCGATGGACCCTTTTGTAAGGGGACTCAAGACAGCCTCAGGGCTGTCGTCATTACAGGCTCTCGATCTTTCTTACAACAATATCTCTGGAGAAAGCGTGGTTTCGTGGATTTTATCAAATGCGTTTTCTGGGCTACAGTCTTTGTCCTTGAAGGGCAATAAGGTGGCAGGGGGTTTGCCTGAGGTTTTCAACTTCAGGAATTTGGAGCATTTAGATCTTTCAATAAATAATATTTCCACCAATTTCCCCATGTTTGATGATTGCTCCAGTTTACAGCACTTGGATTTATCTTCCAATAAATTCTTTGGTGATATTGGGAACTCACTCTCTAAATGTGGGAAGCTGAAGTTTGTTAATCTCACCAACAACCAGCTCACGGGAGCAGTTCCAAAGCTGCCAAGTGGTAGCATACAGTTTCTGTACCTCCAAGACAATCATTTACAGGGAGTTTTTCCAGCAAGTTTGTCTGATTTGTGCAATACCCTTGTGGAATTAGATCTTTCTTTCAATAATCTAACAGGTTCTGTGCCTGAAAGCCTGGCTGAATGCTCTGCTTTGGAGCTTCTTGATATCTCCAGCAATAATTTCTCCGGTGAGTTGCCCATTGACACACTCTTGAAATTGAGCAGTTTGAAGAGTTTGGTGCTGTCTTTCAATCATTTTGTTGGTGGTTTGCCTAATTCTTTATCAGAGTTGGTATCCTTAGAGGTTTTGGATGTGAGTTCCAATAATCTTTCCAGTTTGATTCCTTTCGGGCTGTGTCAAGATCCTAGGAACAACCTGAAAGTGTTGTACCTTCAGAATAATATGTTCACTGGTCCAATACCTGAAAGCTTGAGTAATTGTACACACTTGGAGTCACTTGATCTCAGCTTCAATTATCTGACCGGTACAATCCCAGGAAGCTTGGGGTCATTAACCAAGCTGAGGGATGTTATCATGTGGTTAAATCAACTCCATGGTGAAATCCCACAAGAGTTTATGTTCTTGCAGAGTTTGGAGAATTTGATTCTTGATTTCAATGACCTGACGGGATCTATACCGGCTAGTTTGAGCAACTGTTCAAATTTGAATTGGATTTCTCTGTCCAACAATCAGTTGAGTGGCAAAATTCCGGCTTCTTTGGGGCAGTTGGCCAATCTTGCTATTTTGAAGCTAGGAAATAATTCCTTATCAGGGAATATTCCGGCGGAGTTGGGAGATTGTCGGAGCTTGATTTGGATGGATCTCAACACTAATGCCCTAAACGGGACGATCCCACCTGCCCTTTTCAAGCAATCAGGCAATATTGCTGTGGCATTGCTGACAGGAAAGAGTTATGTATATATCAAGAATGATGGTAGCAAACCATGTCATGGAGCCGGGAATTTGCTTGAGTTTGGGGGGATTAGGCAAGAGCAACTGAACCGGATTTCCACTCGGCATCCTTGCAATTTCACTAGGGTTTACAGAGGGATCACTCAACCTACATTCAACCACAACGGTTCAATGATCTTCCTTGACCTTTCTTACAACCAACTGGGTGGTAGTATTCCGAAGGAGCTTGGCTCAATGTTTTACTTGTCTATACTCAACATGGGCCACAATGATCTCTCTGGCCCGATCCCTCAAGAACTCGGCGGATTGAAAAGCGTTGCCATTCTTGATCTGTCCTACAATAGGTTGAATAGTTCGATCCCGCAGTCATTGACCGGCCTCACGTTGCTTGGAGATATTGACCTCTCAAACAACAATTTGTCCGGTGTGATTCCTGAATCTGCTCCGTTCGACACATTTCCTGATTTTAGGTTCGCGAATAATACGGGCGGGCTATGTGGGTACCCACTCCCGTCCTGTGGATCAGGTTTGGGTCCTAGAAGCGGGCCCCCAAAGTCGAAGCGAAGGCAAGCCTCCCTCGTGGGGAGCGTGGCGATGGGATTGTTGTTTTCCCTCTTCTGCATATTTGGTTTCATTATTGTGGCTGTCGAGACGAAGAAGAGGCGCAAGAGGAAGGAGGCAGCTCTCGAGGCTTGTATGGAGAACCACTCCAACTCTGCCACGGCTCATCATAGCAATTGGAAGATGAGCGCCCGGGATGCCTTAAGCATAAATCTTGCCACATTCGAGAAGCCCTTGAGGAAGCTAACCTTCGCCGACCTTCTAGAAGCTACGAATGGCTTCCATAACGATACACTAATTGGGTCAGGAGGGTTCGGAGATGTGTACAAGGCCCAATTGAAAGATGGGAGTGTTGTGGCTATCAAGAAGTTGATCCACGTGAGCGGGCAGGGCGATCGGGAATTCACAGCCGAAATGGAGACGATTGGGAAAATCAAGCACCGAAACCTAGTGCCTCTATTGGGCTATTGTAAGGTGGGCGACGAACGTCTCTTGGTCTATGAGTACATGAAGTTTGGAAGTCTAGAAGATGTTCTCCATGACCGGAAGAGAATTGGGATCAAACTAAATTGGCCTGCTAGGAGGAAAATTGCGATCGGGGCGGCTAGAGGACTGGCATTCTTGCATCATAATTGCATTCCGCATATCATTCATAGAGACATGAAATCGAGCAATGTTTTGCTGGATGAGAATTTGGAGGCTCGTGTCTCGGATTTTGGAATGGCAAGGTTAATGAGTGCAATGGACACGCACTTGAGTGTGAGTACGTTGGCCGGTACGCCGGGGTACGTCCCACCGGAATATTACCAAAGTTTTAGGTGTTCTACTAAGGGAGATGTTTACAGTTATGGGGTCGTGTTGCTGGAGCTTCTCACGGGCCGACAACCGACCGATTCAGCTGATTTTGGAGACAATAATCTCGTGGGGTGGGTTAAGCAACATGCTAAGATGAGAATAAGTGATGTTTTTGATCAAGAGATGGTAAAAGAAGATCCCAGCTTAGAGATTGAGCTTCTACAACACTTGAAAGTGGCCTGTGCTTGTTTGGATGATCGGTCTTGGAAACGCCCAACGATGATCCAAGTTATGGCGATGTTTAAAGAGATTCAAGCGGGGCCGGGGATCGATTCGGCCTCGTCGATCGCCATCGACGAGGGTAGCTTTAGTGAAGGAGTTGAAATGAGCATAAAAGAAGGCAATGAGTCGCTCAAGAATTTGTGAAATATAGTTTGAAAAAATTTGAGTGAGGTCTCAAAATTTTCCCCATCTTGTAATTTGTATTAGGGATTTTATTGTATTTTACAGGTAGTAGTTTCCACCCCCTCCCTCTCAAGGAAAAAAAAAAGAAGAAAATCTTGTTATTATACATTAAGGGGAAAAAAGGTTGTTTTAACTTTGTAACATTTGTTGTAAATATATAGTTTGAGTTTGTTTATGGTTCAGTTTCTCCATCTTTTCTTTTTTTTGATAATTTGGTTCAGTTTCTCTTTTCATGACTTTTTGGTGTGAAACAGATCAATAGATTTCAGATTTATCCATTCTGTGAAAGTGGCTGTTGCATACCTCATAGTGATGGTGACTAAGTGGATGGTTTTTGGATCTTTCCTCCTCCATCATCATCATCATAATTTTATTATTTTTTATTTCTTATTAAAAAATGTATAATTGCACCACTACTCCATATAACCTTATAAAATTGTAAAAACACCCCTCTTAATTTATAAAATTTGACTTTTTTTTGCAGAATTATTTTAATTTATTCCTTTTTCTTATGAATTAGAAATATGTAAAATGTTTATAGATGTGCTGTACTATCTCTACATGCATGCAATGCAAGCCACACATCAAATCCTTCATTAAGGATTTGGAATTGTGTTTCCCAGTTGTAGGCCCTCTGTACTCATGCTTTTGCCAACTGTCTTATTTCACCCAATTTTAATTGTTTTATCACTTTCCTCTCAATTTCAATTTTTTTTTCTTTTTTTTTATCTATTCACAAACAATCAAACATACATGTGTATGATGATAATCCAATAATTGATGTGAGAAAGTATAAAACTTTCCATAATTTCCTAATATTCATCACTCCTTGACTTGGTCAAACATGCATGCCATCTCTCTTGTCATTCCAAGATGGAATCTTTATTCTGCATCTAGCTTTTACATAACTTTTAAAAATTCAATACTGAAATTATTACAATCATTCGTAATCCAAACATAAGATTCAAATAAAATAACATTTATTTCTTCTCACAAGTTATGGAAACCCCATACTTCTTTAATGTTATTTTATAAGATAAATTCTCATTAGCATTTCCTTCATTATTATTATGTTTTTTTTTTTTTTCCAATCTAATTTTTCCCGAATTTGGATACTGTAAGACCTAATTAAGGGCAATCCTTCGAACTGATTTTTTTCGTTCATAAGTTGGAATTTGACTCCTAACTATTACGTAAGGAAATTAGTGCTTCATCCCACTAAACCAACTATTATTTGATTGCAATAAGTGTTTTTTTTCGAACCACAAGTGGCATAGCTTAATGGTTCGGTGCTATGCTAATTTAACTAGAGATCTCGAGTTCAGATCCTTAAGAATGTATCTGTCATTAATAAGAAGAGTTTTATACTTTAGTTTGTTCAAACGACACGATCCATATATAAACGTGATTTCGAAAAGAAAAAAAAAGAAAAGTTCCATTTTTTATCTATTACGAATTGTCATGAATGTTGATGGTGGCTATAATGATTTTCTTTGTTTGAAAAACACAAAAAGAAGATATACCTTTTTAGGAGGATACCATGTACTCATATATCTTGGAATACAATTTGTCATCATGTTCTTCTATATCTCAAACTCTACTTTTAAGATTACTAAGTGGTCCTCAAAATTACATTGGTTTTTATTATTATATGTTTTTTTTGTGTCTTTTATGTGTGTGTTTTTGTGCATGCGCATGTGCACGTGTACTCTTGCTTGAAGACTATGCATATTCCTCAAAGCAAGGATTGCTCAATTACCCAAAAATGGCCACTTTTTATGCATAATATTTCATTTTATTTTTTATATCACAAATACTTACTTTAAAAAATATATTATGGTGATGTGATGTTTTTTTTCTTCTAAATCAAGGATTCATCGTCGACTTGAAATATTTAGCTAAAAATGAATGATATTATTTAAACCCTTATATTTGGTTGTAGTGAGGTGATGTGATGTGATGTGATATGATATAATTGATGTTGATATTTTTATTTGATAGTGAAAGAAATTATATTTTCTTGAAAATCCACAAAGGAAATAAAGAGATAAAAAAGGGGGGGAAATAATTTGGAGATTATATTCATAATTTCATATAATTGGACCATTTAATTTCTTTATTTGCAAGTCTTTTCTCAACCCCTCTTTAATTTAATATATGCCCTAGTGTGTTCAATCCAAGACTGGACCATAAATAAAAAAATTCCACCATATCTTATAGTTTCAATGCATCAAGGCACAAACTATTATATCCTTATTAATGTCTGCCCTGCATGCCCACTTGGATTCAAATTTTTTTGTATCTTTTTATAATTCAATGAAATTAAAGTTTTGTCCTCATCTCTTTGGACACCTTGCATGTATAACTCATTTGTATGTTTCCAAGGTTCAATTTTTTTGCATAAACAAATATGTTTTACACCTCCAAGATTTATTATGACTTCTAGAGGACCTAGCTCTCTCTATTTTACATTGATATTAATTGTTTTGGTTTAATATTACCCAACTTTACTTCTAAATCAATTTTGACCACTTTATCATAAAGTTCAAGCCGTTAGAAAAATGTATTTTAAGTTGCATTTCTTTCTCGCAATCAAGAATTTATTTATGTTTTTTTAAAAGGAAAACTAAATCAACTAATAAATTAAATGTAGTCACCTAATAGAACAGGTTCCTGCAGCTACAGCTGTGCTTGTTCCTCTCTCAAAGTCTATAATTTTAAAATAATTGTCGTTGTTCCCTCAATTAGCTTGCAATTTCAAGTTTTCAACTAAATAAATTATATATATTTGATCCACTTGCCATAATTTTCTAAATGACCCAATTGCACGTTTAAATCTCAGATCCCGAAAAGAAAGAAGAAAAAAAAAACTCTATTTTAGTTCATTTTAAGCCAACCACAGAAATCTCTTACCAAACCCAGGTTTTAGTGACGAATAAATTTGATTAATCTTTTGAATTTTTATTTACTCAATAAGTCCCATCACATGTTTCTTTTTTTTTTTTAATCAATTTAAAGCATCTTTTTATTCATTAGTTATCTGTTATTTTGATTGGAGAAGTATGTGGCATACGGCTGTCCTAACTCCTAATTGTCGTACAAGATTAGTACTGTCTCCTCCTTGTAATTTTTCTTATTAGTAATTAATAATAATTAATCCCCCTAAATCAGATTATTTTCAATAAAAAATGAATTGGAGTGCCAAACTACAAGAAGACAAAAAGGCATGGTTTTCAAAACCGGACTGGACCGACAGGTCCAGCTGGTTCAACCGATGACCGGCAGCCTGTCCGGTCCGATTGGACCCCCAAACGGTTGGTTACTTTGGCCAGTCAGAACTGTCGAGAACGGGTCAAAAATCGGTCGAACCGGTCTCGCTTCGACCATGATTGGCGGTTCAGTTCTTTTTTCATTATTATTATTATTTTTAAATTGTTGGATTAAAGCGTAACGTTTTTATCAGAAAAATAAAGCAATCCTTACTTAATTAGGATTCAAGCGTGAAATAAAAGAAAAAAGAAGCCCTAAAATCCTAAACTTCTATAGAACATAAAAAATAAGAAAACCCAGAACTTCAAACGCTGCTACTGATCGTGAAAGTAGAAAATAGAAAATTTCACTTAGACTTAAATAGAAAAATAAGAAAACCCAAAACTTGAAACGCACGAATTTTTGCATGTTGATGATTGAAAATAGAAAATTTCACTTATATTTTTTTTATATAAATTAGCAAATTTTCAATATATTTTTATTAGTATTTATAATATTATGTATACATATGTATATAATTAAATATATTTATTACATCATTATGACATCATATCGCGGTCAAACTGGTCGAACCAGTAACCAATAAGGCCTCCGATTCTATATCCGGTCCGGTTTTGAATACCTTGAAAAAGGTTTAACAATGGCCATAATTTGGATGCCAAATATAATTAATCAAAGTTCAGTTGGTCTGATAGAATGAGACTTTAATCTTTAAATAAGGTCTATTATTCAAACCCTAACTTGTGCATAGAACAACTGATTTAGGAGGATCACCCTTAATTGAATTTCTGTAGTATTCGAGCTTGAAAAAAATGGATTAGAAAAAAGATATAATTAACTAAAAAATATGTAAGTAAGATATGCATATGTAATTTTTTTTTTTTTTTTGAAGATATATGCATATGTAAGTTGATAATTTGAAAAGGACAATTATGAAAAAATAGAGTTATGTAAAAATGTTAAGCGGGAGTGCACGTGCGTGAGAGCGAGTGAGGGAGATGGAAAATGGCATATTGACAGACAACTTTAACTGTGTATGCTGTTGAGTGTGACAATCACGCAAACTAACAAGCGCGTGTGGGCCATTGCACTGTCTCCATTCTCTCTGCTATTTATCAAAAATTTTCTGTTTTTATTTCCCTAAGCCGCCTCATTTCTAAATAATTACAAGTATTAAATCAATTTTCATAGGGAATATTTTTTTTAAAACTCACGCATACAATCTGACCCTTGTTATTGTAATGAGTCAAATCCAGATCTCCACACTAAAGATATTAAAGTAATATCTGGTAACCATTGAGAACATTCTTTTTTAATTAAAATCAAAATGATATTATTATGTGGTGATATTTTTTTCAACATTTATCATTGATGGTGTTCAATATTTTGGGTCCAACTCCATGCGATAAAAAGCCTGTAGCGCCTCCTGAAGAAGGACCGCCACATCCGCACCGAAATGGATTCCCGAGCTTCAGCGAGGGGCCTCAACCCAAAAACCCACTCCGGCGAACGGCACTCAAGCAATAACCTTCGGCAAAAGCGACAACCATCCCAACAACGACCAGAAAAGAGCAGAGAAATGCGGAAGCGATTTAAAAGATAATCAAATAAATCCATAAAAGCCTACGAAGCTAACATAATATCAATTAAATATTTATAATTCAAGATACAAAATATTCATAAACAGATAGTGCCATCCATGGCTCAACTAGTCTACCCTATGCAATCCTAGGTATCGTCAACTATCCCATATAAGGGGCACATAAGTACATAAAGTAAATAAATACAATAAACAGGACTCGACGGTTGTTGGGACCACTGACAAGACAAACCAGAAAGACAGAGCCTATCTAGACCTGTTGATGCCGACTGACAAGATAGGTGACGTCGCCACCTGTCTACCTGAAGCAAGAACCAAAACAGCAGGGGGTGAGTATAAAGGATACTCAGTAAGGGGTTTTGATCACCGTTCGTCATTTATCTTTTTAAAACCAAAAGTGGTGAGTGTTGCCCGTTTTGAGAAAGAATACGAATACGAAATATAAGTTGTAAAATGACACAAAGCAACACTCGGGTTCGGCTTATTTGAAAACACAAAAGGTTGACGAACCGGATCCTTTAAAACATTTGCACGAAATATCAAGCCGATTGAAAGAATATTAGTTGAGTAATAAAGGAGGCTTAGGGTAGCAAGTACGAGTCATACTTCCGGGTTTTATATATATATAGGGAAGTACATATGATAACTGAAGAAAACCGGAATGTGCTTCGACTTGTCACGAAAGCCATAAAACAATTAGACAAGCAATAAATGCAGTAAATCATGCAATTATGTGTCCCGGCGAGAACGGGCCCTCTCCTTATAGCTCCCAATTGAAAATCATGCAAGCATATAGTCAAGTACTCCACCACCAACAACACTATACAGAGTTTTAAGGAGACGCGATTAGCACCACCATATCAGAGTTTTAAGGAGACGCTATTAGCACCACCGTTCGCATCAACTCAGGCTAGCCAACCTCCTAGCCGGCCCAAGTTAACACGCTAGAAGTACACATCGGGATTTGCCCTAGACGCACGTCCCCAGGCTCACCTCCTGTATACTCCGGGCCCAAGTCATTAAACAGTTTATGACTCGCTTTTGAAATCAATGATAGTTTGGGTGGCCAAAAGGGCCATTCGAAAGCAGGAAATCGGGGATTGGGAGGCCAAAGGGGCCATTCGAGACAAGGTTACAATTGCGAGGTCGAGAGACCAAAGTTCGCATTTAAAACAAAAGGGTTTTCCTTGTCTCTAGTTGAAAGCATTTCAAATCATTTTCGTTTTACTATAAAAAGGTTTGACTAAGCACATAAGGAATAGTAAAGGCAGTACAACAAGTAATAAGAAAAGCGGGGTAATCATTTATTTTGCAAACCTATACTAGTCTATGTCCTTGCCCCAGTTAAAATAAGTTTAAACCCTTACCTGGCTCGACAAGGCAGTATGAAAGCAAGCGGTAGTCAGGTTTTTCCCTCGTTGGACCCACCTGTAATACACAGGGCCTAGAGGATGAAAACGAGACCGAAAATAACAAAAGCAAGACACGAACAACAGACGACGCACGGTAATTCAAATATAACTTCACTCATGCTACATATACAATATGGAAAGCCAATTAAGCATATAAGGATATATAACATATGAATTAACATTTAAAGGAATATTTGAAGCAATTGTAATAATGGAAGAACATTAATAATAAATATGGAAAGCATGCTAGAACGCAGTTAGGGCACGTAGACATGCTTAAAATAATATAACGGAACTCTCTCGCGAAAACGGGGTTAATTGGATAAGAAACGGGAAAGGTGGAAAAAATCCCTAACCGAGAAAGGTGTCAATTGACGGTTAAATAGGGTCGGGTAAATTACAAATTATGAAGAATATCAAATCTCGAGGCTCAAGGAAGCTATAGGTGAAATTGGATTGATACTCAGAGGTCATATGAGAAAAGTCAACATTTAAATGAGTGGGGTTGACCCACTTCCCGAAGTGCAAGAAAGGAAAAGGCTGGAAAATACACTCAGTATGTTGCACCGGCCAATGCACGGGCTTACGCACGGGCTTGGCAAGCCGGTGCAAGCACAAAAAGGGGTGCACTGCCTCCCGTACGGTCTTGAGCACGGTGCCAAGTCCGTGCAGGAGCAAACGGCCATGCGCACGGGCTCGTGCACGGGCTCAAGCCCGTGCAGGTTGAAAAGTGCTGCGCACGGGCTCCTGCACGGTCTTGATCAAGACCGTGCGTTCACCCGTGTGGATCTTCTGAGCAACAGACTCAGCAGATCGCGAAACCTCACCCGCGAAATCAATATTTAAATTCATACATCTCCTAATTTACACCATAAAATATCATAATTTCCACATATAATCATATATATCATCTAAGCTACACATAGGCACAAGAATCACGTAAAATGGTCGAGTAAATCTTCCTAAACACGAAAATCCTAATATAATAAAATTCTATATAAAACTCACGAAAATCGCAAGAAAGAACGAACGGAATGAAATGGGGTAAAAGGATTACCGGTAGAGAATGTAGTGAGGATCGTTCGGGTTTTCACGGCTCGTCGATCGGGCGAGAAACGGGCTCGGTAGGGCGTCGGGAAGATCCTCTCCTTTCTTCTCCTTCTTTCACCTTTCTTTCTTCTTTCTTTCTTCTTTCTTTCTTCTTCTTCAATGAGAGAATGAGAGAGATAGGTAGATATTTAGAAAAATATCTCGGGAGGGTAAAATGGTCATTTAGGCTTTTAAGGGCATTTATGTAATTTAAGTAATTGAGGGCATTTAGAAGATAGGTTAAATCAATCTTTTCCACAAGATTGATTAATCCAATTGGATAGATCGAGAAATTAGGTAAGAAAGAATTCGCGTAATTATTAATAATATAATTAAAATATTCGGGTCGTTACAAAGCCCAATAATGCTTAAATGACATTTGGACCGATGACTTAATAAAACTCAATTGGACTTAATAATTTGAATTAATCTAAAGGCCCAAATAAAACAGAGCCCTAATCTGATAAAAACCCTAAAGTAACGTTAATTTAATGCAGTAAAGAACTCCAATCATAATACGATTTGGATTACGAATAAGTCTATAAAGGGAACGGAATCCCCATTAAAGGATCATCGAATAATTCATCGAGAATACACAAGAATTCTCAGACACTCTGTCGAAAGAGTAACACACGGCTATTGAAGGGCTATTTCTGAGCACTTCAATAGTCACAAATCTCAATCAATCACTCGAAATAAACACCGGATTTATTGACAGATAAATTCATACGCATGAATGATAAAATTGATTACTACTAAAAGATAATATTTAATTAGGTTCAATTTAATGAAATCCAAACTAAATTTTTTTTGGTCAAAATAGCATGAGTCCAACTTAAAAAATAAGTATGACAAGTCCATCACTTCAAGTCACATTGGGTATATTTTGAGGTATAAATTTCAAAGTCTTATTATTTTCTTGTTTTTTAATTATATTAATAAAAATGTTTAATTCTATTCGAGGAGGAGAAAAAAGAAATTATGTAAATACACCGAGATATTGCAATTTTTTTTCCACATTTAACTAAAAATTTATTATCATAAAGTATTTTTTGGAGTGAAATAAATAAAAAGCAAGAATAATAGGCCCTAAAAGAGGAAATAAAGTCCATTCAAAAATAAATAAATGAAAGAGGAAATAAAGTGGAAATAACAGTTATTGGCAAACTGCATTTGTCCTCAATTTGTGGGTCCCAATCATATCTCTATCTTTCATCAACCTGGAAATTGACATGATTGCTACGTGTACGGCTCCCAGCCGTCCTTTCATCCAAACTCAGCCGTTGGATTCATACAAAGACAAGAGGGCGTGCGTACGTACGTGATCACCTTATGGTGGAGCAGAGTGGCGCCACGTCAGGAATGGGACCGTGCTATGATGTAAAAGGGTGTATAAGACCACATGGAGCAGCAGTTTCATGGGGCCCGCTAATTAAATAAAAATTAAAATTTAATGATGAAAAATATGTGAAAATCAGCTAATTTGACTCAACTCTTAACTGAATTTTGGATGATTTTGCTAGAAAAGTTGTGATGGATGAGGTTGTATTTTTGTGGTATAGGCTTCAGAATTTATTTATTTATTTATAAAATTGAGATTATTTTTGTTATGATTTTTATATTTGTATTTAGTTTAATTTTTTTGTTAAGAATTCCTCGCCTCTCGATCAAGGAAGAGGCCCCATAACTAAGAAGAAGCTCGAGATCATGGATTCAAATACTATGACTATGAGCATTAATTTTCGGTATAAAAATACTATTTATTTTAATTTGGTATACAGTTTGTTGACATATATTTTTTTGTGTAGATTTTTTTTTTTTTTTAAATTATGGGATCTCGTACTCACAATTAGACTAGGATATTTTTGAATCATCTCGTACACGTGTCACTTTCGGGCAGCAGACACTGCACGGGCAGCTTACGTGAAGTGGGTCAGACTTTGAGCTTGAATCTGCTCACGCGCGATTATTATTAAAAAATAGAGAGTTTTCTTCGTTATTATTATATTGTTTTGAATTATTGTAAATTCTTGGAAAAATACTATAAAATTCCTAAAATAAAATTTTATATCCAAAAAATTCATAATTATTTTTGTTTATCTATAATACTAATTCTATAAATTTTTTATTCTAAAAAGCCCAAAGTTTTATTTTGAGACTAAACCATCCTCAAATACATTTTATATATAAAACATAATTATTAGTTTTTTATGATATTTTTTATCCTTATGTATTTAATATAAACTTTATAAATAAAACATTTAATATATTAAATATTTTTGAAGAAAAATGTATTTGAAAAATATTTTCTTAAATTTTATTTACAAAGTATAATTAATTGAGATAATGTAATTTTTTAAAATTAAATTAAAAAATAAATTAAAATCTTGATAAATTATTTTTTATTTTTTATTTTAATTAATATGTAAATAAAATTAATATATAATCAAATAAAAAAAACTAATTTAAGAAATTAAAGGGTAAAATTGTCAAGGAAATGATTCAAAGTTAACATTTGGGTTTTCTAGAATGACAAATTGATGGGAGGGATATTTTAGATTAACAAAAATATTCATGAATTTTTTAGATATAAAAATTTATTTTAGAGGTTTTATAGTATTTTTCCCTAAATTTTTTAATTACTTAAAAAGGTTTGGCTAAACTTATCGTTAACAAAGGTATTACATGTGGTTCCTATAATCCTATCCAAATGCATATTTCATTTTAATATATGATTAATTCGTTGAAACTTTAGAGTATTTTAAATATAAATTATGAAGAATATAATTGAATATTTTGAGAAATCTAGTATTTTGTTTATATATTTTGATATTTGATTTAACAAAATAGGGAATTTTCTTCTTCTTGTTTTTGTCAAAAAAATATTGATGAACCATTTGAATGGCTTGGTTTTGGGAGAGAAATATATTAATTAGGTCATTCATCACATTCATAAATGATTTAAAAAAAGGAATTGAGAATAATTTATAACTTTTAAAATCCTACTAAATTTGATTTAAAGCAACTACTACAAATATTAGGTTAATATTCCCAATCTTGATAGACTCGATCTAAAAACTTATATTTATAAAAATTTACATTTGATAATAAAAATACTAAACACAAAATTACTCTTTACACTTCAAATGAAGCAATTTTAGATATACTTGAAATTTTTTTTACCACTCCTATTAGAATTCTCACTAACCGAAGCCATAGCTCTAAATTCGAAATTCTTGAACTCATCTTTGGACTTTTTTCACAAGATATATATAACAAGAAATTACTTTATTTATTTCTCAAGAAATTAAACAAATTATGTTATATTATTTTAATTTGGAAGAGAAAAAATGCCAAGGAATAAGGGTGTTGAACGTGCGGGTCACGAGGGACCACGTGGTGGTCTCCGGTGCCACCCCGGGAGGGCTGCATCAAGCAACCATTTGTCTCTTTTTTATTTTATAAACAAATTATAATATAAAAATAATCTATTGAAATTTGAAAAGCAATAATCCAAGGAAGTATTTAAAATTAAGTATTTTAATTAAAAACAACCTTGAAACACACACATAACTTGTACGGCGATATGGATACGACACAATACTGATACAATGATACGAATTTATTTTATTATTTTAATAACTCGTATAATTTACTTTAATATATTACTCGAGAGTCACATGAGAGGATCTCGTTCCGTAAAGTAAATATTTCTCGAGAAAATATAACTAATGACCTAAGTTTATATACTTTAATAACTTGTAGACACGAGGGCCTTAAAAATAAAAAATTCTTGTACTATGTGTAATAAAAGGAAAAATAATACTACAAAAGTAAGGTTATAGTACAATACAAATGTTGCTTTGCTTGCTATTAAATTTAGACTCTAAATCTTGTTTTTCTCAAAATGCATGCTTGAAACTTGCCTCTATAACTTGCTACTTTTGGGCTCCACAAAAGGCCTCTTTATCGGACCAAATTCATGGATTTTTGGACCTTTTTTTCTTTCTAATTCAAATTAATTTTTAATTTCAATTATCATTTTGATATTAAGAAAGGATTAAAAATAGGGTATGGATTAACGTCCCACGTCGATTAAATATCAAACTACTTATATGTATTCGTGTTTTTCTTGTTAACGCTTTACATGCATCGTGGTCATATTTGTTATCTAATTATTAGAGGGTGTTTGGTTGAACTTATAACCTTTTTAAAACATCTTATAAATTGTTTAAGAGCTTATAAAATATTGTAAAGTGTTTAGTAAATATTTTTTGAAAGGAGATTATAAGCTCTTAAAATAAGATGTAATTAGGAGCTTATAAGCTCCTTAAAAATAAGTTAGGAATCCAAACTTATTTTAAGATCTTAACATACTCCATTATTCCCCTACATTTTGACCATATTAATTATATAATTGCAATTACTAACATCTTATAAACTCTTGATTTTTTTTTATCCAAACACTTTAAGATCTTATTCTTAAAATAAGATTTAACATCTTATAAGCTCTAAAAACATCTTATAAGATGTGAGAGCTTATAAACTCTTTAAAATAAGCTTAGCCAAACATCCTCTGAGTCATAAAATATGGATTTCTTCTTGTAATTTACACTTCTATTTTGTGAGAGTGGAAGTATTTACATTTTTTATAGATTCGAAATATTTAATATTAAGTTAAGCATTTGACTTTTAAATTGTACCCCTTTTTCTCCCTCTCCTAGTGTACTTGTCTAGGCTATTATTATATTTTAATTTCTTTTTTGAGTTATGAACTAGTTTCTTTTTCAACATTCTACTATCTATACATGTGATTCCAATGCCTCTAAAGGTACATACAATGTTCCAACCCCATCAAGACAAGAACAAGGAATCTAGATTTATTAGGTTTAAATAAGAAAAAAAAGTGTACTATTTAGCTATGAGGCATTTCCCCGATTGAGTAGCATAAAACATATATCCAAATAAAGTAACACACACAAAAAAAAACCCAAATAAAGACTACACAAATTTTGAATATTAATAACCATTTACTAACCTCGATTCTATTAACACATGTACGAATATTTCTAAAAAAATTAAAATGCAATGTCGTGTCGTGTTTAAAATTTGTATGGACATGTTCGTATCCGTGCATCACATATTGCCCATGTGCTCATAGGATTCTACTTATTCTGAGTTTGAATAATGGGCCTCTGCTAGGTTTATTACTTTCATGAGCTAATGGGCCAACACATAAACCCAAAATCCGTATGATGGGCTTTTGTTATAGTCCGTCTAGATACATCTAACGTTAGCTAGACGTGGAAAATGATTAATTAAAACTGATAGGTCCAATAAGCCACATCTCAAGATGTATCATGAGATATAATTGGGCCCCGATTTAGGGTCAATCATCAATTTATATATAAAAAGTATATAACAGGTGCTATGCACAGTATAAGTAATTTGATTCCGTACTTGAATTTTTTCTATAATTTCTACAAACTTCTGGATTTGGGATCCTCTAGGCTAATTGAAGTCCTGTAAAACTTAATAAAACAAAATAATATTAAAAATTATATCTGCTATAAAGAACACATAGTTATGGAATTTCAGACATCTGTCTTTCAAGAGGAAGAGAACTGTTGTTTTCGTCTTTTCCAAATCCAAACACAAAACAATATCAGCTCTTGAATATTAATAGGATCTTTCCCACACAAACAAAAGAAATTGATTAGAGCAATTCTTCAAAGTAATTTTGCTTCGCGTTAATGGTGTTTTCTTTTTATGCTTGGAAGTTTCTTCTGAATGAAGATGAAGAGTATATTAAGCTGGACTCGAGCACAACATGGAGTCTTGGAGTGGTGAACGTGGCTTTGTTTGAAATCTATATATATAAAATACCTTTTTAAACCTTGATTTTTTTAATTTTAATAGTCCAACTAAAGGATATTTCCGTCTCACAAATAAAATTGGTGTAGCGCATGGAATCCAAACTGCCACATTATGAGTAAAACACCGCTTCCTTTTTAAAATAGTATAGATATAGATATGGATTACTCAATTCATTTTGACCCTTTGTGACTTTGTATACGAAAGTAATTGTTACCACAATTTGCTTAACTATACGAATAGAAGGATAAAACAAAGATTACAAAGCACATTCTTATGATATTAAATTTATTATAGTAAAAATGTGATATTTTATATTTTTATTAAATACCCATCTTGCAAAACAAAAGCATAATAACTATTAGGGATAAATATCTTTTCTCATTCGAATTATGATGATTTTTGAATTTTACCATCTAAACTTTATTTTTTTAGTACTTTGTCATCTCAGCCGCTGGAAATTTTGTCGGAAAATTGCATCGTGCTATATGAGAAACATAGGTTCACGTTGTATTGCTCCCTTAATATCTCGAAAATAAATCCTCAATCAATTTCAGAAAACTAGGAGTTTTTATCACCCAATTTAAATAACGGCAACTTTGATAGATTATTTTTAAATATTCAACTAGGTGATAAGAAATTCAACTTTTATGAAATTGATTGAGTGTTTATTTTCGAGACCCTGAGGAGAGCAATACAACATGGATGTATATTTCTCATATAACAAGATGCAATTCTTCGGTGGAATATTTCTGTGAGAGATGACATATTACAAAAATTCGTATAGTTCAGAAAGTAAACTGCAAAAAATAAAAATTTAGATGATAAAGTTAAAAAATCATCATAGTTCGAATGGTAAAAATCTTTATCCCTAACTATTAATTACCAGAAGAAGTTATTAAGTTGAGAAGAAGCTTGGTTATGATCTTGATCTTGATCATCATAATGATGATGAGATGGAGAATGTATGTGTCTTCCCTCATATGTGGTTATCACCATTCTCGGATCCTCTTCTAATCTTTCTACGCGTTTCTTTACGTGACAATTTTCTTGCGTGCATTTGTAGTAGCTCCTGCATGCGTATATTATTATATATATATACCATCATAAATTGACAAAAATTAGAAGAGAATTAGCTAAATTAAAATGATTTAATTAGTACAAATTATATATATAGAAAGGGTTAAAATGAAAGGGAAAATGGAGAACAATGGTGCAAATATTGCTGGATTCACTGTCCGAAATGTGGGCTCATCAGCTTGTGTTTGCCAGATAAAGCTTTTAGGGAAAAAGAAAAAAAGGAAAACTTAGATCCCATGGTAGCTAGCTAATCATTTTAACAATAAAAGTTAGATTTACTATACTTTTTGAGCTAAAGCCGAAAGGTATCTTACATATATAGATCCTCTATATATGTCAAAAATAAAGCAAACAAGAATATATAGTCATCATTTTCCCTGTTTTTACTAGGATTTTGTATGCATTGGAGATTTGGAGTTCCATTAATGCCAGCTATGATTATCATCTGATTGGTATACATATTTGAATCAACATATAATTAATTATAGTTTCACTTTAATTATTTGTCTCTCGATGTTAGCATTATTATTTTGTGATACTGACCCAAAAAAAAAAAAAAAAGTTTATTATTTTGTGATTGATGATGAGGGATATATATTAGTTGTGAGGCTTGATAACATTTGCAAATTCTCTCTCTCAGTCTTGGCATTGGTGGAAATTTATCATCTTTTTAAAGAGTGAATATTAATTAAGGGAAACAAAAATGCTATCAATTAATTTCACAAGATTTTTCACTCATGCATATATATATATTTTTTGGTGTAAATTACCGGTTCGGGTAATCCTACATTGAGGGCCCTTAATCCAGTTTGGGGCTTAGTTACAGTTAAGGCTCTTCATCCCTCCCAACAAATGTGTTTAGTGGGGATCGAACCTGAGACTCTTCCCACAAACTCAGCCTATGTTATTAAACTATATGTCACTCCTAATTAAACTATAGGAAAAATATTTTTTTTGTCACCTGTACTATTATATATGTTTTTTACGGTTTGTCTCATAATTTATCTTTTATTTTAAATTGACTCATAAACTTCACGTTTTTTACAAAATGCCTCTTTCGATCACATTCAGGCGGAATACTCCGGAATATTCACGCGGAATGTGATGATATCAAACCAAAAAATTCCAGAATATTCTGCTTAAATGTGGTCGGAGGAGGCATTTTGTAAAATATGTGAATGTTAGGAGACAATTTAGAACAAAAAATAAATTATGAGACAAACTGTAAAAAACGTAATAGTACAGGAGGCAAAAAATTGTTTTCCTTAAACTATATAAGATTTTGAGGGTGCAATGAAAATAGAAGAATCAAGTAATTAAACATTGATTTTTTAATTAATTAAATCAAAAAATTAAAAATAAAATTAGTAGTAGTACTTACCTAGGATGTAATGTATCCTTAACAATTTTTTGTCCATATTTTCTCCACTTATATCCATCATCCAATACATCCACATCACTCATTGTCTTGAAGCTAAACCTGGGCTCTCTCATCTTTCTTCTTGGCTTATAAATCTTCTTCATCTTCATTGCTGAAACCCTTAGATGTTGATGATCAATATTATCCCCTCCAGTACTTTTCCTCATGTTCATGCAATGATCACCCAATTCCCCCCATGCCCTAATCACAAAAATCATAATTAATTTAACAATATTAGGAAATTAATCAAAATCATTGCATGCAGAGGTCATACTGGAATTAATCGTGAAGTATTTCAAGAATATAGAAAAAATACTAATGATGATGATATATGTTTTTCAATTTATTTTTTAATATATCTCTAGCTCACCAGTGATTATTTGTAGTAGGTTTTGCCAAAGAAAGGATCTGGGATTCTGCTAAATGAGGTGTGAAGAAACCTGCAGAAGCCTCCTCGTCCTTTTGCTTTGTTGAGATCATAGAGTAATTAATATCAGAAAGATTGCTGATGAGATCAGGCAAATGATCTGCTGCTAATATTGGAAGGGATGTAAAGTTTGTGTGAAAATTACAAAAAAGCCCAAGTTGTGATGCCATATCTTGCTCCTCAAACAAGTTCAGCTGGTTCATCACCATTGATTGAGATTCAGAAGACATATCTTAAATATACCTCCGTGCGTGCAGTGTATCTGTGTGTGTGAGGGAGAGATTAATTTTATATGAAAGTAATAAAGATAACTTTGGGTTGAAAGACTGTATATATATATACACGTGTCGAAATTAAAAAGGACATGCCCATATATAAAAGCATATGTTGTACATACGTTTGAAATGCGACTGCTATTGTATTTTTTTAATTTTTATGGTTATGAAGAGACTCACGTGTTCCCGTGAAATATGGATCGGATCAGTAACCTTGAATATGTAAGTTGCACAATAAACCTTATATTAAGTAAAAAAATTGTAACAGAAATCATACAAATTTATGGTCCAAATTCATCGTCTTGATGAGACGAACACAATGGTACCAGAAAATTAACGGAACTGGCTAACGGTTGACCGATCAAGAGATTAGAATGTAAAAAATGAATCTAGAAAGACATAGATATAAATATGGGATATATACTTAATGTAATTCTCCCTATAATTTGCAATTAATTAATTATGTGAACTAAGATGTACGTAAGTGCATAAAGTGGTAAAAGTGATTTAAGTGCAAAGAGACTATTCATACCATGAATTGCATATATGAGTACTGTACCATATAATATTTTAATTACTCATGCCGTGAAATTTTAAATGAATTGCATGTGTTCCGATCCATGTACGCACTTCATCATTATTACTGGGATAGTTAAAAATAGTACTATAGTAGATATATACAGTGAACAATAGATATTAATTAGATCTTATAATATTGCAATGAGGAAATCAATTGAAGACAATGTAGAATAATTGATCCATCTTTATGCAAAAATTTATTGTATGAATTGAGTGTTTTAGTCATCCTCATGCAACAAAACATAAATCATGTCATAATCTGTCCGCTCATCATACAGAATTACAGATTATTCCGACCAACGACCAATTTTAAATGTAAACATTGAATATTTCTTTTGAATAGTATTGTTTATAATTCAATTTTAAATTATATTTATTTAGTGGGTTCGCAGACAACTCTCATCCAACTGACTCGCGATGATGCCAGAGTAACTGATATGTGGAGTAAAGTGCTACGGCCTACGTGCATAATCAGAGTCACGTGAATTCGTAGAAGCTATTTCCAAAGTTCCAATATTGACGGGCCGGATCCATCGTAAATTATCCCACACTGTAATAAAGATATTATGTTCTAAATGTAGGGTGATTATCATTTATCCATTTTGAACAATTTTTCATATCCCAATTTCAGATTGTATTCATCAGGCTGTTCGGAGGCAACTCTCCACCCAACGAACGGACTCGCGGGCTAGATCAGCTAGGCCGGCGTGATACTTCCACCTCATTTAATTTGTTTGAAAAGAAAAATTGATGCATAGTTGAAACTATTAATACATATTATAGTACATATCATGATAACTAGTGACGAATTGAGTGCAAAGAAAAATGACCAAATACTGACCTCCAAGGCATGGAATATTAATTTATACATGTCTTATAAGGTCAAGAAACTGAGAGACAAAACTATATAATTAATTAATGGCATAGGAGTGAGCTAGGCTAGCTAGCTAGTACTGTCGAGGAAATTATTCTTTTGTTTTGTTTGGTTGTGAAAATGGGATCGACAACTTAATTTCTTCTGTGCGCTGTATGACATACAAGTTGCACTCATTTTTGTAGTCTTCTGTGGATCCTAGGCCAATATTAATAAAAAAAGGTTGACATTAGTCTAGTTTTAGGGTTTTTACTGTATAAATTTCTAGGGTTTCTTTTTGGCCCCCAATTAACTAAAAAAACAAAAAAATACCAAATGGGGCAATGATGATGAATCTTGTTTGCAAATCTCCTCTCTTCATAGGCGGTGAGCTAGGATATCATTAATGTGATAATTGATCATCGTTTGGAGGGCTTTTTTTGACTTTTAGCTTAAAAAAAGCTACTTACCTTTTCAGTTTTCTCCACTATCTAACCCACCACTTCACAAGTAGTACTCCAAACCCCACCCCATAATCTTGTTATGATCTTTTCAATTGCACATTTTAATAATATATAATCTAGATATGTTAAAACTTTATATATATAGCAAATTAAAACTTTTAATTTGTTTCTTTGTGGGGGTTGCATGGGTCATTATTGCTAATTAGATTGCTTGATATTAGCCACTAATGAAGCTAAACAAGTTGTGTCGTCATTGAAAAATCATACATTTTGTTAGTAATAAAAGTTATATTTATATAGAACTATGATTACAATTAAATTAAATTAGGGAAAATTGCAATTATCGTCCGGTAGGATATACCCATTCTTAGAAGTGGTACATATAGTTTCATTTTCTGTAAATGTAGGCCAATTTTCACCTACGCTGACTTTGACTCCGGTCCGACGAACACGTGGCGATGACTCGTAGGCCATGTCAGCGCCACGTATTAAGTAAGCCAAAAAAAAAAAATTTACAAATAATCAAACAAAATTGGAGGGAACATATTAACGTAAATAAAAGAAATTCAAAAATGTTGAAAAAAATAATTAAAAATCCTTTTTTCCCTAATTAAAGACACCCAATTTTGGCCGCATGAACCCTAATAAAAAAAGCTATCGTTCTGCGACATTTGAAAATCCAGAAGAAAGCACCAAGAACAGCATGTCTCAAGCACCGATCGATGACCATTGTAGGTGTGGGTTACGAGTCGTGGAACGCACATCCTGGACTGATGATAATCCAGGCCGCCGATTTGTTTATTGCCCGTATTCGAGGGTTAGTGTCTTTTTAATTATTCAGTTGTGTTTACAGAATAAATTAATGTTTTCGGTGATGAGTTTCTTGCTTTTTAACTGTAGAATGGTGGATGTCATATGTTTGCTTGGACTGACCCCCCAATCTATTCTAGGGCTAGGATGTTAATACCCGGTTTACTGCACAAGTTTAATAATTCCCAAGCAGAGAATGTGAAACTGAAGAAAGAAAATAATAGGCTGGTCCGTTCTACGCAAATGACGTGGATTTTAATTGTTGTGTTGTTGATGGCGCAAGCACTGTATTTTTGTGGATTGGGAGCAGTTGAGAAAGATTGTGGTTTGTTGGTGGTTAAGAAGATGCTACCTTGAGCCATGACCAGAATATCCAGCCTAGTAATGCCATCTATTATCTGTATTTTTTATGGTTTTTAGCTACTAGTAAGTGTATTGTAGTTAGGCCTTTGAATCCTTGTTAAGTTTAAGGTTGTAAGAGATGCTTTTGTGAAACATGTATTTGTTGTATTTGAATTCTATTTAAATTAAGTTTTTATGAATCATATGGATCCTTCTTTGCACTCGTTGCTCTAATTGTTGCTTTCCTGATTATGTATGATAACTTCAATGTGTTTAGTTGGTTTGACTTTGGGAATAGAAATTGACAACAATGTTGGATAGTAATTCAGCTTTACTGTGGCAACATAAATTGACAGCAATTTTGCGAGTTATGAAGAAATGTAGAAACAATTTAGAGAGCTTTTGGGAGCTGGAAAGTACTTTTTCAAGAAATCATGGTTGAAACCAATATTTACATGACTTTTGCAACCAAGATTACAGTACTTTTACAGAAATTTTCAGGAGCATTTTAGCCAATATTTTCAGTACTTTTGCATTCTTGAGAGAACTTTTGGGAACAATATATATAAACTATAACCTGTCACTTTCTGCATATCAATAGAACCAAACTAACAGGCATATGCACAGAAATTGCATGAAAGGACCTATCATTCAAATTGCATCAAAGTAGCTAAAATGTTTGTTACAAAACCATACTATGATGTCAATAAATGAAAGACAGCAACCTAAGTATCCATGCTTGGTCAGAACCCAAAAGCCAAAAAGCTGACCAATAATCAGAAGAACAGGACAACAATTTGTTCAATAATTACATATTCAATTGTTTCAAATTCCAGAAAAAAGAAACTCTCATTCCAAACTTCACTTTTTGTTAACACTAGACTGAGTTGGCATTTCTTGATCACCATCCAAAGAGGACAACTTCAAGAATTTCTTTCCTCTTGCAACAACCACTTTCTTCTTTTTTATCTCTCTCACTTGATTAGACATGACACTAGAAAAAGCAGCACCAGACATTATAGGTTGAACTCAAAGGTTCAGTCTGCTATGTACTCTCACATAAGGTCCTCTCTTAGCATCTGGCAAAGTGTAGCGCCTCCTGAAGAAGGACCGCCACATCCGCACCAAAATGGATTCCCGAGCTTCAGCGAGGGGCCTCAACCCAAAAACCCACTCCGGCGAACGGCACTCAAGCAATAACCTTCGGCAACAGCGACAACCATCCCAACAACGACCAGAAAGAGCAGAGAAATGCGGAAGCGAATTAAAAGATAATCAAATAAATCCATAAAAGCCTACTAAGCTATCATAATATTAATTTAAACATTTATAATTCAAGATACAAAATATTCATAAACAGATAATGCCATCCATGGCTCAACTAGTCTACCCTATGCAATCCTAGATATCGTCAACTATCCCACATCAGGGGCACATAATTACGTAAAATAAATAAATACAATAAACAAGACTCAACGGTTGTTGGGACCACTGACAAGACAAACCAGAAAGACTGAGCCTATCTAGACTTGCTGATGCCGACTGACAAGATAGGTGACGTCGCCACCTGTCTACCTGAAGCAAGAACCGAAATAGCAGGGGTGAGTATAAAGGATACTCAGTAAGGGGGTTTTTTATCACAGTTCGTCGTTTATCTTTTAAAACTAAAAGTGGTGAGTGTTGCCCGTTTTGAGAAAGAATACGAAAACGAAATATAAGTTGTAAACTCGGGTTCGGCTTATTTGAAAACACAAAAGGTTGACGAACCGGATCCTTTAAAACATTTGCACGAAATATCAAGCCGATTGAAAGAATATTAGTTGAATAATAAAGGAGGCTTAGGGTCGCAAGTACGAGTCACACTTCCGGATTTTATATAAATATAGGGAAGTACATATGATAACTGAAGAAAACCGGAATGTGCTTCGACTTGTCACGAGAGCCATAAAACAATTAGACAAGCAATAAATGCAGTAAATCATGCAATAATGTGTCCCGGCGAGAACGGGCCCTCTCCTGATAACTCCCAATTGAAAATCATTCAAGCATATAGTCAAGTACTCCACCACCAAAGATACTGTACAGGATTTAAGGAGACGCTGTTAGCACCACCATCAGGATTTAAGGAGACGCGATTAGCACCACCGTCAGGAATTAAGGAGACGCGATTAGCACCACCGTCAGGAATTAAGGAGACGCGATTAGCACCACCGTTCGCATCAACTCAGGCTAACCAACCTCCTGGCCGGCCCAAGTCAACACGCTAGAAGTACAGATCGGGATTTGCCCTAGACGCTCGTCCCCAGGCTCACCTCCTGTATACTCCGGGCCCAAGTCATGAAACAGACTATGGCTCGCTTTTGAAATCAATGATAGTTTGGGTGGCCAAAAGGGCCATTCAAAAGTAGGAAATCGGGGTGTGGAAGGCCAAAGAGGCCATTCGAGACAAGGTTATAATTGCGAGGTCGAGAGACCAAAGTTCGCATTTAAAACAAATGGGTTTTCCTTGTCTCTAGTTGAAAGCATTTCAAATCATTTTGGTTTGCTATCAAAACGGTTTGACTAAGCACGTAAGGAATATTAAAGACAGTACAACAAGCAATAAGAAAAGGCGGTGAAATAAGTTATTTCGAAGCCTAAACAAACTATGTTCTTACTCCAGTTGAAAACAATTTAAAACCCTTACCTGGCTCGACACGACAGTATGAAAGCAAGCGGTAGTCAGGTTTCTCCCTCGTTGAACCCACCTGTAATACACAGGGCCTAGAGGATGAAAACAAGACCGACAATACTAAAAGCAAGATACAAGACAACAGACGACGCACGGCGATTCATATAAACATCACTCATGCTACAGGTGCAATATGGAAAGTAAATCAATTAAACATATAAATTACGGTACGACAATTAAAGAATATTAATGCAATGTTAAATAATGAAAGAACGTAAATAATAAATATTAAAGGCATGCTTAAACGCAATTAGGGCACGTAGACATGCTTAAAATAATATAAGAACGTTCTCTCGCGAATACAGGATTAAACGGATAAGAAACGGGAAAGGTGGAATAAATCCCTAAACGAGCAAAGTGTCAAATGACGGTCAAATAGGGTCGGGTAAATTGCAAATTATGAAGAATATCAAATCCCGAGGCTCGAGGAAGCTATAGGTGAAATCGGATTGATATTCGGAGGTCGAACGGGAAAATGGCATTATTCGTAAGGGTAAAATGGTATTTATCGTGAGAAACGCTCAAAATCAAGCTAGAAAAATGGTCAAGGGGGGTTGCATCGGCCTGTGCATGGTCTTGAGACTGTGCAGTAGCCCGTGCGTGATCACGTAAGGGTGCACGGGCTTGTGCACGGTCTTGGGACCGTGCAGTAGCCTGTGCGTGATCACGTAAGGGTGCACGGGCTCCTGCACTGTCTTGATCAAGACCGTGCGTTCGCCCGTGTGGATCTACTGAGCAGCAGACTCAGCAGATCGCGAAACTCTCACGCGAATTCAAAATATAAATTCATATAACCCCTAATTTACACCATAAATCATCCTAATTTTCACATATAATCATATATATCATATAAGCTACACATAGACACAAGAATCACGAAAAATGATCGAGTAAATCTTCCTAAACACGAAAATCCTAAAACTATAAAATTCTATATCTAAAGTCACGAAAATCGCAAGAAATAACGAACGGAATGAAATGGGGTAAAAGGATTACCGGTAGATAATGTAGTGAGGATCGTTTGGGTTTTCACGGCTCGTCGATCGGGCGAGAAACGAGCTCGGTAGGGCGTCGGGAAGATCTTTCTCTCTTTTCTCTTTTCTTTCTTCTTTTCTTTCTTCCTTCTTTCTTCTTTCTTTTGTGAAATGAGAGAATGAGAGAGATAGATAGATATTATGAAAATATCTCGGGGGGGGGGGGGGGGTAAAATGGTCATTTAGGCTTTCAAGGGCATTTATGTAATTTAAGTAATTGAGGGCATTTAGAAGATAGGTTAAATCAATCTTTTCCACAAGATTAATTAATCCAATTGGATAGATCGAGAAATTAGGTAAGAAAGAATTCGCATAATTATTAATAATATAATTAAAAATATTCGGGTCGTTACACAAAGACTCTTGAATTTGTTCCCACATTGTTGGCCCTGGTACCATGTCTGGGTCAAATTGAAGGAGAGGGTTCACAAATGGTGGAATATCCAAATCCGCTGATTCATCTTCTTGAAGGTAAGACTGCAGGTTTTGTGGTCCCAAAAGTTCCCCCAATCTCAACATCAACTAGCCCAGAACCAAGAGTCTATGTAATACAAAGAAGAACCATGTTATGAAATTAAAGATAAATTACCAGAAACAAACAAAAAATTGATGAAAACAATAATAATTATTTTAAACTAAATTTCATACACTGCTCATTGGGACTGATGTAGTGGTCCCTTGTTGGCCACCATCATGTGGGAACAAGTTCCTAGTGACCTGCTTTAAACCATAAAACAAAAGAAATGAAGTTAAAGTGTGAACACAATAAAGTAAGTTTGGAAAAAATGTTGCACTTTGAATATATTAATAACTTTACCCTAGCCCTAGTTTGTCTTGGCTCCTCAGTAGACTCATAAACTGCTACATTTGCAAGTCCAGGAGTAGTACACCTTCTTTTATTGTGCCCGGCTCCACCACAAATAGTGCAATGTACTTTAAAAGGTTGTTTCTTCATAACTTGCAATGTACTCTTCTTCTTGCCTTTTTTCTTTCCTTGTGACTTCTGTGGCTCATCAATCCCTCTTCTTCTGACCTTAGCAGGTCTACCAGCAGCTCTACCAAAATTGGGAAGAAGTGGTGGAATAAACAGTGTGTTTCCCCAAATCTATTGGCCATTAATAGGGATTATAATTGGCGCATAAACCCTTCTATAAGTCTGCACACTGTAACACTGATGAACAAAATCCACAGGATCTTTCTTTTGCTTCAGGATAGCACATATGGCATGGGAGCATGGAATGCCAGTCAGGTCCCACCTTCTACAGCTGCAAGTAGCTCTCCTTAAATCCACCTTCATTATGCCTTCAGGACAAGTGATTTGATAATCAGTATGGGAGGCTTTGAGTGGCACACATTCATCTACCTTCTCTTGGTGCTCAAATACAATTTCTTGAATAGCTGGACATATATCAAATGTCCATCTATCAGCAGAAGCTCTGTTTTCTTGCATCCTTTTCATCAGGTATTCTCTAATCCACTCTAACATTGTCAATATTACTTTGTCTCTTGCTTGGAGGATGCTGCTGTTGAAGGATTCATAGATGTTGTTCAACAACATATCACACTTGAGTGTTGTATTGAAACAATATTTTTTCCACTCCTCTGGATTTTTATCAGCAAACCAGTCATATGCACCCTGATCTAACTCTTTGATTTTCTCCATGAAATGCTTAAATTTTGGGACAGTACTTGCATTTGCTGCCTTCCAAAACAAATTCTTGAACTCCTTACCTTTATAGCCGGCCTTCATCCAATTATGCAAAATATGTCTAGCACAATATCTCTTCTCTACAGCTGGAAAAACCTCCCTAAAAGCAGCTATCAAACCTTTATGTTTGTCTGACATTATAGTAAAATCTTGATCCTTTTCCATTAAAGATGTCAATTGGGTTGGGCTGGGCCGGGCTGGGTCAGGCCCATCTGAGCTCGCCACTGTAGCGGGCTGGGTTGGCCCGGGACCGGCTTCTAAGCGGGCTGGGCTGGGCTGGGTCAGGATCAAATATGAAGGCCCAACTCAACCCATGAACCCACATTGGGCTTGGGCCGGTTTTTTCGGGCTGGGCTGATGGGTTTGATGGGTTTGGGCTGATATTTTTTTTTTCGAGCTGGGCTGATGGGTTTGATGGATTGAATGCAGCTTCTGTTCTTTTTATTTTCCTTTACTTCATTTAAAATTCTTTTATTTTATTTTTTGTTAATTCTTTTAAGTTAGTATTTACATAAAAAAAAAGATAATAATAATCTAAAAATTATTATAAAACAAAAATACTTTATTGATTGGGATGGCTTAAAACCATAATATACATGAAATATTTAAACAAATATAACAAATTGATTCTTTATTTGAATCTACATATAAAAATTAATCCGGAATCATTTGCCAATCGTACATCGGCATAGAAGAGCTTCCATATGGATAATTTGCATTTTGTGGGAAGTACATACGTTCAAAATCAATATCTTCACCAATAGTTGATGAGTTATCGGGAATTGTTGTCGTTTCAAAAGCCGTCTCATCATCGGATGGATAATTTTGTGGTGGTATCCATTTTTCTCCTAATCGGTGCAATTCATCTTGCCTATATTGTTGTGTGAGCCAATCCTTCCACAAGATACAAAATTTGATCGATTTTGGGCTTAATCGGCTTCTTCTATCCGTAATAGTTCTTTCACCTGCACTAAAAGCACTTTCGGAAGCTACAGTAGACATTTGAGATGTTAGTAGATCACGTGCAATAGAAGAAAGAATTGAAAAATTCTTTTGTTCAATTCTCCACCATTCTAAAATATCAAAATCATCTGAAACATTATCTAATAATGGAAGTTGCAAATAATGTGTTAATTCATATGTTTGAGCATTTGATGTGGTTCTACTTCTTTTAATTGAACTTAACAAAGAAAAAACCGATCCACTAGATCTACTTGGTGCCGCTTGTGTAGAAGAAGATGTTTCATGTTGTGCTCTACTTGAACGAGTAGAATAAATTTCAACTAAAGCATAAATCATAGATTGAACTTCATTTTTTTCCTCATCTATATTTATAGCATCACACTTAAGATAAGAATAATATTTTTCCATCAAAAAAGTACAACCTTCTAATTTGCATCTAGGATAAAAAACACAAGATAAGACACATATTTTAGGAAGCTTAGTATAATACTTACGCCATTTTTCTTCCATACTTTTAATAATTTCAAATACATTGTCATTATTTCTATGATCTTCAAATAATTTAACAATTCTAACTAAATTTGGCAACATAATATTAGACGTAGGATAATAAGTACCCGACATAACTTTAGTAACTTCAAGAAATATTTCGAGTAAAGGTGCAATCACATTAATAATATCCCAATCAGTTTCAGTAATAAATTCATTGCCATTTGCATCATGCATTTCTTGATTAACTAAATTTGTAACTATACTAGCATATGGATGTGACTCACTTAACATTCTATAAGTAGAATTCCACCTAGTTAGCATATCAAGATAAGGAACTTTGAAATTCATTTTGGCTTTTCTAACTAAACGTCTATATTTTTGAGTTCTAGTTGATGCCGACATAATGTATAATAAGGCCGATCTAATTTTATCTACATAAGGTGCAACCCAAGCCATACCATCTTGAACACAAAGATGCATAATATGACAAATACATCTAACATGAAAGCATTTACCATTAAACATTGGTTTCAAATCTCGAACTAAAAATTCAATAGCCTTAGTATTGTTAGTTGCGTTATCAAAAGACATAGATAAAATTTTATCACAAATATTCCAATAATTGCAACAATCCATTATAGCTTGATAAATATTATTACCGGAGTGTGGATGCTCAAGTAATGCAAATTCAATAATTATTTTTTGAAGATGAAAATCTTCACTAATCCAATGCGCGGTTACACAACAATAATGGAGATTACCTCTACCTCTCCACAAATCCGAGGTAAGAGAAATTTTTGAAGTTGAAGTAGAAAAATAAGTTCGTAAAGCAATTATTTCTTCCTCATATTGTTTAAAACCATCTTTATAACAAGTATTTCGGGAAATTTTCTTATATTGTGGTTGTAAAGTTTTTCCTACCCATCTACGCATCCAATTATTTTCGGCAAAATTAAAAGGTAGTTCCACGGCAACAACCATTTTAGAAAATTCTTTTCTTTGTTCCATATGATTATATTGAAAAGTTTGAATTGAACCACTTCTAGTTTGATGCAAAAATTGTTGTGATGGACCCGATGGCACTTCCAAATTATCCCAACCTTCGTGATCTCTATTTAAATGTCTAGTTAATGTTCCCGTACCACTATTCCTAGCAAATTTAAAAGTTTTATTACAAATATTACATGTAGCTTGTTCACGTTCTCGTTCTAATGTAATAAAATCTCAAACTTTCCTCGTTTTATTTCTAATAGGTGGCTTAGCACTAGTTGGGGTTGTATCATTATCTATAGGTAATTGGGTATCGGGGGGAGTATTAAAATTTTCATGAATTAATTCTTGTTCTTCATCTATTGTTTGGGGAGGGGGTAATCTAAAATTAGTGTGTGGCATAAGTGGGGGATCTCTAATACCGGATGAAGAATTAGGGGAAGTAGAACTTTTACGAGAAGACCCACGTGATGTATTCATTTGCAATTTTTTTTAAAGAATAATATTCCAATTTTATTACATAAAATAAAAGGATAAAACAAATTATTATAGTTCACAAATATTGTACTTAATCAAATATAATAGAGAGGAAAGATGTTACCCGGATATAAATTAGAGATCCTCAAAGATAAATTGCTCAAATGAAATTCCAACTTCAATTTGCACTTCTAGCTCCTCAAAGATAAATTCCCCAAATGAAATTCCAACTTGAGAGTAGTTAAGAGAGTTGAGAAAATATATTGAGGAATTGGTGGAAAAAATGAATTGAGAATTATGGTATTTATAGGAATAAAATGAAATTAAAAAAAAAAAGTTACTATTTTACCGTTGCAATAGGCTAGTAGATCAACTGTTCTGTAACTTCTGTTGCTTGTTAAATCAATAGCAACGGGCAAGAACTAATTGCATCAGCCATGTACTTTAATTTATATAATTTTGGGCCATGGGCTATGACCGAAGCCATTAATTTTGGGCCATGGGCTATGGCCAAGAACTAAGAGCTGGTTGCATCAGCCATGCTTGTTAAATTAATGCATCAGCCTATGGGCCGGTTCCAGACGGGCTTGGGCTGAGACCGAAGCGGGCCTGGGCCGGTCCTGAGCTGGGCCAGTTCCTGGGCTGTTCACGGGTAAAACGGGCCGGTTCACGGGCTGGGCTGGTTCCGTAAGTTTAGATCAATAGGGGCCCATCTTAATACCCCAACCCAGCCCAGCCCGCACCATACTATCCATGGTCTGGGCCTGGGCCGGTTTTGACCGGGCTGGGTCACCGGGTTCGTGGGCAGGCCCGGCCCAGTTGACATCTTTATTTTCCATATCCAAATCCCTCCTCAAAATCCTAAAAAACCACTGCCAAGTGTCAGTTGTTTCTTTACCAACCACAGCGCAATTGGAAAAATTCGATTGTTTGCATCAACACTACAAGCTGTTAGCAATTGTCCCCCATGTGGACCTTTTAAAAAATAGCCATCTACACCTATGATCTTCCTACACCCAACCTTAAAACCCTCATTTAAAACAGCAAAACAACAATAAAACTTATCAAATCTGGTACCTGTTGGAGTTTCTTCAATCCCTAACAAAACAGTTAATCCTGGATTGGTTCTACACAATTCTTCAGTATAATCCCAAAGGAAATTGAACTGCTCATTAGGAGAACGCTCTAAAGCATCAAGTGCCTTTCTTTTTGCCCTGTATGCTTGGTCTTTGGATACATTAACTCTGATTTTAGCTACCACATCCTGCCTGAAACCCTCAATGCTACTTTTTGGATCACTTTTGAACTTTTGCATATATCTTTCACTAAGCCAAGCACTATTAACATTCTTCACTTCACAAGTTGGAGCACAAGTATGGGTGGATTCATACTCTCTACGGAAATAAGTTCTTTCATTATTTTTCTTGGTGATATGGATTCTCCATTTGCAACTTCTGTCCCTGCACTTAGCATACATTCTCATTTTGTCATTTTTGGTTATCTTCAAGCTCCTCAGGGTGTTAATTGCATGAGAGTTAATGCATCTCTTGAATAAGTGCCTTGATGTAAATGTTTGGCCAACATAAAACACAGGATTATACACCAGGGACTCATTAAATGCTATCATCTGTTCAACATCACCTTCATCCTCTGAATTCTTCGTCTCGTCGACTTCTTCATCACTCCCACCAAGAATTGACTTATCCTCATAGTAATCACAGTCACTCTCTTCACTATCATCCACTGATCTCCCCTTTTTTTAGTCCCTGAAGCTTCACTTTCTTCAAACATTTTCCCAAAAGTGGATGCAAAATCATCCACTTCATTATCACACAATCTTACAATATCCTCATCATCAAAGGTTACTTTTTCTTTCCCCTTTCTGCTAGTGTCTGCATTCTCACCCACCTTTTGCTTCTATTTCCTTCCTCTTTGTAGTGGATTGTCTTCGGGTTCTGAAATAACAATGCCCTCATTCTTCCTATCTGTTTTTTCCTTTCCTCCCCTCTGTTTTTGAGTGCTTTCTTCTTCTTAAGATCTTTTGCAACAGCTGGTATTTCCCTCATCTCTACATAACTTCCAAGTTCAGAAGGATCAACATTAGGATCAGCTGGTGATAGTTCTCTGAATTCTTTAGTCACAGAATCATCAATATTGTTGTCAAACAGATCATCATCAGCTTCAGAGAAGGAATCATCATCGGATCCATATGATTCACCCTCAGAGGAAGAGTCTAGGACCATATTACTAATAGTGTTTTTACTGTCCATCCGGCTTTCTGGTGTTTTTTTCTTTTGGACCTTCAGGGCTGCTCAAACCCAAGCCAGTATCAGTGACACTTTCATCAACAAAATCAACAAAGACCTCATCATCATCATCAGTTGATTCTTGCTCAACTATATAGTCCTCATCATCAAAAGTATCCTCCATTGCACCAACTGACATCTCAACAACTCTACAAACTGCTTCAACTTCATCATCAAAAGCATCTGAAAGTTGAGTTGCTAATTTAATATAAAATGCCTCAATGTATATATGCAACTCATTAGTTGTACCAACATAGTCTTTGCAAATGTCAACCAGGTTTTCATCACTGAAAATGAGCTTGAAAGCACCTTGTCTTAGTATGTGAAACCTCCTCTCTAAGTCCAGTCCTATTGTAGTTTTAGCCATCTTATCTAGATCTAACAAACTGACTACTTTACCATTAACAAAATCAACTTTCATCACATGGCCACCACTGTACGAGGCATTAAAGGATGCTATATTACTGAAATGCCCCCCCATAGTGAAAGCAAATTGAAAGATTTGGACTATCTGGAGCTGTAATGAAAAAAAAAAAATTATTATATAACATATAACTAAAAGAAGACAAAAACAGTGAAAGTTGCAGGTAAAGGGAATCTAATGCAGTATTCAATGTTCAATAAACAACACACATGACAAAGGGGACCATCTATCTTTATTACTCCCACCCACACACTAAGGCCCACAACTGTACAAGCATGAAGCAAAACAAGTTCATTATTTAAACGAAGCTGCCATACATTCTTTCCCCACATAAAAACTCGAATATCCAGCTCTTAAACTCAATTCTTACACCTTCATAGTTTTTTTGCAGCAAAAACAATAAAAATACGCAAATATTAGACTCAAATGAGGTTAAGAACTTACGATACTGAGGTGGGGGTAAATCCATATCTTTCTTTCTCCTTTTCAAAACCATCTTCCTTTCAATTCTGTCTTCTGATTTTCGCCCAAATTTTAGGGTTTTTAGTTTCGGTTTTTCAGGTGAAAAAATAGAAGAAAAAACTTAACAAATCTTGTCTGAATTTTTTTGTTTGTGCAAGAGTGTGTATTTTGATGAATAATTTGGCACAAATGTCGAGAAAATGTGACAATCACGTGCGCAGTTTCCCTCCAATTTTGTTTGATTATTTGTAAAAAAAATTTTTTTTGGCTTACTTAATACGTGGCGCTGACATGGCCTACGAGTTATCGCCACGTGTTCGTCGGACCGGAGTCAAAGTCAACGCAGGTGAAAATTGGCATACATTTGCAGAAAATGAAACTATATGTACCACTTCCAAGAATGGGTATATCCTACTGGACGATAATTGCAATTTTCCCATTAAATTAATTGCAAAAGTTTTTAAGTATAAACCCAGCTTACCCATTAAACAATCTATCAAAAATAAAATACCCGCTATACAAACCCCACCCATCCTATATATTCGAACCCCTTGATCATTTAAGTAATACTTATGAAATTACCGTTTATATTGATTTTGTTTACCCATATACATCAAGTCGGGCTAAATTTATTTTATAAAAACATCCGAATCCGATCACGTATAACCCAAATAGCTTTTTTTTTTTTTTTGGGTAGAATACAAGAACATGAGAGAAACAAAAAATCAAAAACCAAAAAAAGCTACTCAGGAGCTTTTAATTAGTCTTCCAGCGACATGCTAAGGATGTCATCCGGAGGCGAATTGCAGATTCTTCGATGATCAGGCAGTCCATGGCCCATTTTGGCGAGATGATCAGCACAACAGTTAAAGTTCCGACGAGCGTGGCTCAATTTGATATCCCAAGGGTTTCTAAGGAGCTTCCGGCAATCTTTGATGATATTTCCAAGGGGGTGAATGGAAGTATCGGCCTCTTCAATTAAATGGATGACCACTGCCGAATCAATCTCAACTTCAATTTTCGGAATACGTCTATCCCATGCAATCTCAAGACCAGTTTTAAGACCGATAAGTTCACCAACTGTGATGGCGTTGTATCTCCAAGTTTGATCGAGAAACCAACCACCTACTCACCAACATCGTTCGATCAAGCCACCAGCTGCAACAGATTTCCGATCTGTCAACACACTCCCGTCGGTGTATAACCCTAATATTATGTGAACATGAATTAATTAATCTAAGTAAACTTATTTGCCAATTGGCATGTATAACTCTTAACGGTCTTGTGTCACACATAGTTTAAATTAAAGTTATGTGGAAAATGGAAATTATTATTTTCGGCCTACGTTGAACTTGCGTTTGCGTGATGTCATTATCATCTACAGAAATCGTTTAATTATTATTAAATAAATTAAATAGTTAGTAAGTAGAGAAAGATGTAGACGACGTAGTGTTGTCAAACGACAGACATCATTTCCCTTTCGTCCCTGTCAACTTAGGTGCTATCATGGCTATCTGTTTTTTAAATAATTAAATAGTTAGTTGAGATTTTATGAAACAATTTTATATATTGAGCAATTTATGTGCTAGCTCTTAAACAATTTTATGGAAGTCGACCAAAAAAAGAAAAACAAGTGATCAATGGACGACGACTTGCTTGTCACCGATGCATGTGTTCATCTTTAATTATTAAATTATTATGGGATAATGATTTTTTCTCATTTAAACTATGATGATTTTTTCATTTTATCATCTAATTTTTTTTTATTTTTTTTTTACAGTTTGTCTACTGAACTACATGAATTTTTGCAGAATATTGCCATTTCCGATGAAAAAATTCCATCAGAAAATTGCATAGTGCTATATGAGAAATATAGGTCCACATTGTATTGCACGCCTTAACATCTTGAAAATAAACCCTCAATCAACTTCAGAAAACTTGTAGTTCTTATCACTCAATTGAATATTTAAAAATAATATATCAAATTCGCCGTCCGTTATTCCAATTGGGGTGATAAAAACTCAATGTTTTTTTTTGAAATTGATTGAGGATTTATTTTTGAGACTTTAAATGGAGAAATACAATGAGATCCTATGTTTCTCATATGACACGGTATAATTTTCTGGTGAAATTTCCGGTAGATGAGATGGCAAAGTGCTAAATTCGTGTAGTTCAGGAGGCAAACTGCAAAGAAAAAAAGTTTATATAGTAAAGTGCGAAAATCGTCATATTTCGGATGAGAATTTGTTTTATCCCAATTATTAAATGTCAAACTGAGAAAGATAACTTAAAATTAATAATATATTATATATAATTTAACCTTCACGAAAAACTATTGATTTTTTGCTTAATCATCGTTGAACTTACATCAATTGACCCATAAGCTTTTACATTCATTATTATGGAGAAATGAGAGAAAACTAATTAATCTAATTAAAAATCATAAGTAGTTTAATAGCTCTTAATGCAATTGAGGTGAACTATGATTAGTTAATTTTCAATGTTATCATTAAATAACCATCTTGTGTTGGTAGTTATCAATTACCATTAAATAAATATCATGTTTCTATTTTTCAACTAATAAAGAAAGAAATATTTTTTGATTTTTGTGTGTGATTATGTATGTAAGTACTTTTAAGTTAATTTTACAATATCTTTTAGTTATTTGAGAATTGCTCCGTTCCATGTGTTGCTATTTATTGATACTGAGTAATGTCAAGTGTCAATAAGTGATTTGAGAACCAGAAAGATGTGGTTGAGTAAAAGAAATTCAATCATTTATAACTAAACGTCAAATAATCGAAGTCCGATTTTGAGTATGGAGTAGTTTTAAAAACAACAATTTATTATCATATTATCATATGATAATTATCTAAAAAACAACAATTTGGGACATGATCAAATTATTATATTCACTTAGGACACAATTAGACTTATTATCATAGAATGTAGGACCTACTTAGAGGCATAATTGGATATACCATCAAAGTCATTAGCTAAAATTCCTTGTTCGCCATTATAGTTTATGGTTTTCTTTTTCTATGGCAGTGATTACTATATTAATTCCTACACACACATATATATACATGGATTAACAATTAATGAAATATACTTCAAGGAAATGTAATATAAGAATAAGAGAGTGTTTGCAAACTTTCAGTGATTTCAGATTTTAAACACTTGCAAACACTCCTAACTTCTGCTAAATTTAAGTAGAAATAAGTCAGAATCCAAAAACATGTAAAAATATATTTTTTGATTCTGATTCTAGATTTTAGGTATTTTCATAATTAAAATAAAACTTTAATTAGTAGCTTTATTAAAATTATAAGTGATTCTCACTTTTTTTCCAAATGCTCCCTGCTTTTAAAGTAAAATTATTTTTTCTTCTGCTTTTAAGCTTTTCTTCAAAACACTACTTGCTTTTACTATGGCATTTATTTTCAACTTTAATAGCTGCTAACTTTTTTCCAATTTCTAAAATTAATTAGACATAATAGAAAAATACAATGAAATCATTATGACTTATGTAAGCTGCAAGAGATGATTCGGGTTGGGACTGTAATCTTGTTGGGCTTATATTTAAAGCCCAGTACACTATAATGTAGGAGAAGCCAGCAAAAGTAGATTTTGGGCTTTCATTATAGGCTTTTGATCTGGGCCGGAGTGGGTAAACAGAGCAGGATAATTTTTTTTTTAATCTTATTTTTTTATACTTTTTAATTTGTGGATTTAAATATTATAACCAAAATACATTGCTATAATTTCTATAAATATAATATTTAATGCCCTTAATCACCTAAAAATTGACTGCATACCACATTTGGATGCTTTACATAGAGAGAACAAACTCTGCAGCTGAAGTAATAAAATATTCAATGATGAAAAAGATATTTATATTTTTTCTCTTAATTTATAGATCACACCTTGTCAGCTTGAAGTGGCAAACATAAAAATAATAATAATTATTATATTAATATATAAATATGTGATTAAAACAGAAAAAAAAAGCACTATTAACTTTCTCGATATCTGGTAATTATCGAGTTCATGTAGCAAAAAGTAAATTACTTTTATTGTTATTTTGAAAGTGTTAAGTACAGACAAATTATGTAGCTAATTCATTTGCTAGAAATGTGGCTTTTATCTGCTTAGATTCCACTGATATTCTCTCCTTTTGTTGGGACTTGATTGTTTTGAATTCTCGTTGATTTTATTTATACTGCTAATAATTCTCACTTAATTTGGACTATTATTTAACAATTAATTAATTTAAATATTTTTTTCTCACTTTTCCTCACTTTTCTAATTTTTTTACGTGTCTTCTCTATTTTCTCTAAACTCTTTTGCTATTCCTATATAAACTACTCAGTAATTTAATTTTTTTATTTACTTAATTATAAAAATTACCTTTTAACATATCATAAGTTTTGTAAAAATATATTAAAAATAATTAATTAATATTTATAAATTTTTGCTATCTAAATATATTTATATATCATTAATAATATTTTAATTTTATATTGCACACGAATTGAGTGTGCCATATTTACTAATATTAAAAAAAGTCACGGTAATTTTTTTTCATTTTAATTATTTTGATTGCTTAATTTAAAGTTTAACCGTAATAAAATTTATGAAATGCCGAATAAAGAAAAAGATAATAAAAGAAAAGTAGGTGATAGATAATTAGACACCATTAGAGGGGACCTACTTGAAATATTCCACTTACTTTGGGACTATATCTACACTATTCTCAAAGATCAGAGCCATTTTTGGAAATTTCATTTTCAAATAAATGCAATTGAAAATGATGCAAGCTTACATGAAAAAAAATAAAAGAATAATAAATAAATAAATAAATCAATCCAGCCATCGTGGCCCCAAATTTCACATTTTCCATTTTCGCTTTAATTCCAATCTCGGAAAGTGCTAGAGAAAGGGGGATTACATAGTTCCAAACTTCCAATGATGAAACCGATCATCTGAAACGTCTCCGTGCCAGGTTCAGTTCGTTGCTTCTACTGTTCTATATGTGTCTGTAGATATGCGCATGTTGTATATATGTTTTGCTTTTGCGAATTATTGTTCGAGCACAAGTGGAGGAGATGCAGTTGGGTTTGGGGTGTTCAATTTAATTTATATTTGTGTTCATCGGGGCTGTAATCGTCGTGGCAGGAGTAGAGTGATGATTTCGAGCCTTTTTGTGCTTTATTGATTCCGAATGTTTTAGTCGAGGATTGAACTTGTGTAGTTTACTTCAGTGTCGCGGAATGAATTTCTCGCATTCATTCGTGTGGATTGAGGCATGAGTTTATTGCTTGATTAAGTTCACTTCACAGAGAGGAACTTCTGTAAATCAATCAATCAATCTATATTAAGAGTCTTACATGCCTTAGTTTTTATCCTTTCTGGGTAGCTCCGTTTGGATGGTTTATTGAATACCTCTTGGGGTTTTCCTTATGTGCAGGTCCTATATGGATTTCAACAGTTGCCTTGTCGAGGATTGCCTTCCGGTTCTGCAGTTGCAGAAGTGGGGTCCCTCAGAATTTCCGTATAATCCTTCCAATTTTAAAGAGGGTTTTATTTCTCCAACAAGGAAATCCTTGCTGTTACTTTCTTATAATCTCGAGGCATTGTTGTTTCCCTTAGATAAAGGTGACTTCCTAATTTTCACTTAAACTTTGTCTTGATGGCTTGCTTGGTCATGTTTGAATATATATATATTTTTTAAATTTGTCCCTTTTGCAGGTCAATGCATGAATAATAAGGATCCTGATGGAAATTTTGATAATCCACATGAATCGAGCGAGCCTAGTATTTCTGGTTCAAGGGAATACATCTCTAGATCTTCTGAGTCCGTAGAGTTTGGTAGAAGTATTTCAGGTTTTACAGATACATTTATATCTGATGTAGATTCCGTGGCCTGGGGTCTATGTGGGGATACACGTGATCAGCATGAAGAAGCTTCATTTCGAGAGCTCCTCTTTGTGTCTGGAAAACAGGGTTTGGTTGTACATGCGTTTTCTCAATCTAATGAATCTTTAAAACCTGAACAAGCAAGTGATGCTGGGCAAGGGATGTGGACAGATTGGGGGCCATCTCCCACTATGGAGGTTCAAGAAGATGTCAAATCTCCTGTTAAGTTCTCTGGGGAAAGATCAAGTGTTTTACATGCAGAAATTGTGGACGATGGGCAGTCAGCAAAGCCAAAGATATGGATGCGCTCTTTCTTGACTAAAGTTGAAACACTAACATCTGGTAATGATGTTCATACCAGGTTCCCAAAGAGGCCAGCATTCGCCAACAATACAGTTGTTTCATTTAGGATATTTCATCAAGATCCACAGCTCTTGGACTTCCTTTCTCGTGATAATGCAACATCCTCTTATCAAGCGAATGGCAGCAAGTTGGATGATAATGTGTATAAGTGTGCCAAAGTGTTCTCAAACAATTCATACCAGTTAGTTGGGTTTGCTCTCTCCATGACTAACTCCGCGCCTGTTAATACCAACTTTATAAATGATGGAAATTATGGTGAAGTTCTGATTGCTGTGGCCAGAATAGTTAGTTGGGGAATAGAGTGGGTATACTCAGCGAAGCTAGACAAAAATCTTGATAGAGGCCCATTTGAGTGGACAGACTTTGCCTTCTCTCATAGGTTTCTCATTTCTCTTAGTACATCTGGTTTTATCTCGTTGTATGGTGCCACATGTGGTGCATATTTGGCCTCCCTTAGTGTTGTGGATATTATTGGGCCTGGCTATTGTCTAAGCTCACAAGAGCCACAAAATAAGACTGATGTTCTCGACGGCATTCTTACCTGTAAAAGAAGGTTTAAAAGGCTCTTTGTTTTTCCTCATTCCTCATTGTTGGGTGTGATGGATGAATGTGGTGTAATCAATGTTATACATACTGATAAACATGTTCACGAGGATTCGTTTGAAAATGTCATTCCTTATCAGTACCATCGAAACCTTGGACTTTTAACTGGCTGGGAAGTAGGAGGTGCTGAAATTGGCTACCAAAGGGTGCTTTGTAATACTACAGAACCTAGGGATGTAGGTAGGTTACCACTACAGGGTAAAAAATCTTGTTTCATTGATAGTTTAGTGAATCGCGAGCATCTGAAAAATGAGGATAGTAATATCAAGGATTGGAGGAATCATGATGGCTCACATACCATTATGTCTTCTGCTGCAAGCCAGAAAGCAAATCAGAAAAAAATTCTGGGTTCTGATTGTCGCTCCTGTCTCCTGAGGAAAGTTTTTCTTCCCCCACCTGGATACAGTAAAGATGACGTTATTTGTTTTTCTCCTTTTGGAATCACTCACCTCATTAAAAGATATAATTCTGAGAAGAAACAGTGTCAAATTGTGCATGCCGACCTACGATTAGATTCCACTGTGAATGATGAAATAAACTATAGCATGCAAGGTCGGGAAACTTATTCTAGTGAAGCTATTGGATGTAATTTCCATGGATTTTTATATTTAGTGACGAAGAATGGTCTTTCAGTCGTTCTTCCCTCGATTTCTGTTGCTTCAAATTTCTTTCCTCTTGAATCAATTGGATATAATCTACCAAACTGTCCTACTAGCATAAAATATGGAGAGGATAATCTTATGGGAAGTGGTGAGACTAGAAAACCCTGGCCACCTTGGAAATTGGAGGTTTTGGACAGAGTTCTTCTATTCGAAGGCCCTGAAGTTGCAGAAAAAATATGCTTGGAAAATGGTAACAATCTCCTTAATGATGAAAAAATACTCTCTCCATTAGCAAATTGACGATTTCTCTTTTTTGGATTTCCACGGATGCTGCTGCATTTCAGAATTTAGCAACTTATAATCGTACTTACTTATAGACATCAATTTTCAACTATTGCTTTAGAGGGTAGAACAGTAATATATGTTTAAATATTTGTCTTTCCAGATGTTTTACGAAATTGTATTCCAATTTGAGATGAGAGCATTTGTTTTTGGATGGAGGCATTATGTAATAGCAAATTGCTGATGTTGTCTCTGTAATATTATTGTGTGTATGGGATCTCTTTAAACCCAAACTTAGGAAGCATCAGTGTAGCTCTTTTGGATGTTTTCCTTATTAGGTGATGGATACTAATTTTAGTTTATGGTTCTTAATGCTTTGGTTTATGAGATCAGGAGATTTGTGGTAACCAGAAGTATTTGCATGATTGAATGAGAATGATTTGCGAATTTTAGATGCAAAAGAATTACTTGAAGATGTTCTGTATTTTGCCTGGGGGCGATCACTTTGACATTGACTTGCTTGCTTACTGCACTACTATTATACTTTGATGTTACAAGTAGTAGAGCCATCCAGACAATGGATTGTTGATTACCGCTGTACTCTATAATAGTGATCAAAGTTGAACGGACTAATGATTTTGCGACATATCTGCTTTCCATATAACCCGAAGTAGCATTTGAGCATTTTCTTTTACCCCGAGTGAATAACGTCTTATTTTCTGTTCTTCTGAAAATTTCTTATTTCTGAGGGAAGGATAATATCTTTAACAGTTCCATTAACATTTTCTCAGGGTGGGATTTGGGAATCTCTCGGATCCGGCGCCTGCAGTTGGCGTTGGACTACCTGGAATTTGACGAGATCGAGAAGTAAGCCACTGTATTTTACTGGAGCATTTATCTGCACGCTGATGAAAATTACTGAAAGTTTTTCTCATGTTCCCGAATGGATGTATTATCTTGTACATTTTGATTAAGAGCTTATTTAATGGAAGAAGTGCCATAATGAAGAATCTAAACTTCTGCTTCTCAATTGAAAAAACAGTTCTCTGGAATTGCTTAAAGGGGTCAATCTGGCGCTGGAAGGCATCTTGAGGTTGCTCTTTGCTGCTGCTTATTTGATGTTCTATAAAGTAAGCAACGATAACGAGGTTTCTGATGCATTAAGGTATATCTTGTTTAACAGCTACTGCATCTTATATACCAAAATTGGCTGCATTGGACTTATAGCTTGTGTTGGATCTCAATGAAAAGTAATATGCAATTGTTTGACAAATGACAACTTATATGCTTGTCAAAACTCTTGACAATTAGGTCAGAGAGTAATTGGTGTCTTTGCACTTCCATCTCTGAAGTAGGTGGTGAAAGTATAATGCATGCATCAACTTAAATGGGTTGGCTTTTGTTACGGATGAATTTTAAGCTAGTGCTTTGAATGCCATTAAACTCGTCAAGTCACAGATTTAGGTATCAAGACTAATCCAAAGGCATGAATGAAGAATTACTCTGCAGACTACTTTCTCGAGTAGAACTATATGTGAGATATAAGAGTATCACACAACTTACAATATAGTGTAGAGATAAACATTTGTCTAATGCAACATGTCTTTGGGAATGAGGCCACCTAGTCTATACTGATATCCAATACCTCTGCACTGGCACATGAAGAGCCAGGAATATGTAGTTGTGAATTACATGGGTCCAATGGTGAGTTTTTCAATGGAAAAGATGTGTTGTTACTAAAGAACTTGGAAGAAAAAACGAATCTATAGCAAATGTTCTCCTTTCTATTTTTCTTTTTCTGCTATTGATTTGTGATTGAGGTTAATATGATCTTGTAGTGCTTCACTTGTTTGAATATTTCTTGTTCATGAAGTGGGTTGAACCAGTCTTGGCCTTTGCTTACTGCTTCCTTAATTCCTTCCCAAGCAATACATGTCAAGGAACTGATATCTTTCCTCCTACACAAGTATGGTCCTTGTCAAACCCTCTAGGCGCACCTGAGGCTTTTGTGTACGAGTTCATGTCTGCATAATATCAGAGAGCAGGTTTTTTATTGAAAGTTCATCAAGCAGGTTTCATAATCCATTTCTCACCTTTCCTGCTGGAATTTAAACACTCCAGTCTGTGTGGTTTGCATAATCCATATTTTTGTGATTCTTGTCAATTTCAGAAAATGTTTCTCGAAACAAATGATCTCTGTCTCAACTGTTGAACTCTAGGCGATTGAACTTACCCTCTTCTTTGTATTCATCAAATACCATGTCACGGAATATCTTAATTCTTCGTCTGACCTGGAATAAGGATTTTGGAAAATTTGTGTTGGTGTTGGAATACATCATGTGAATGTTATCTCTCTTTTGATTGATTACAGTATTTGAAAAATTGTGGTACAGGCTTCTAGCATTAGGCACGAGTTACGCAACTAGGGTCATACGTAAATATGGCCTATTGCAGCATAAGGAAGTAGCAGTGAAGCCATGGGATGTTAGAGGTAATGAGATTGTTTCTCTCCCATTAGAGTTAACAGATAAAGAAAATGATCAAGATAGATATTCAAGAAGCCTTCAGGAAATGGCACAGTTTTTGGTGGTCATCCGTAGGTTGCAAGGGCAACTGAATGCCAAATTCAAAAGGCCAGGACAACAGTTGGTAAGTTCTTAAACTTTTTACTTATTTTGCGTGAGTGTGATCAATGTAATTTGTGGTAATTTGTTCTATCTCTTAGACGGAGAATGCAGGGTTGTCAAACTTGGTTGGAACAAATTTGTCTGAGGATGAATCCAAGGTTCCAGCTGCTTCAGAAGGTGCTTTGTTGTTAGATACATCTGATCGACGTGACACTGACTTGAGCTGTGCGGAGAACCTCGCTATAATGCCTTCAGATACAACCGATTTTGAGGACATTGATAGAGCAGTCGTAGTTTCCGAAGGAAGCACTTTGGGGAAAAGGATCTCCTTAGAAAACCCTAAAGATATGATTGCACGTTGGGAGTTGGACAATATGGACCTTAAAACTGTTGTCAAAGATGCATTACTTTCTGGCCGTCTTCCTTTGGCAGTACTCAGATTGCATCTCCATAATTTGAATAATTTGTTACCTGGCACAGAAACTCATGATACCTTTAACGATGTCCGAATTGCTGGAAGAGCAATTGCATATGATTTATTTGTAAAGGTTGGTTGACTCTTTTTTTTCCCCCAAAGAATTTTCCGTGTATGCGACTATGCTCTAATTATTTGTCCCTTACTATGGATAGGGCGAGACTGGTCTTGCTATAACAACTTTGCAAAAGCTTGGAGAAGATGTTGAAACCACCCTGAAACAGTTAGCATTTGGCACTGTTAGGAGGTCTCTTCGGGTGCAAGTTGCAGAAGAGATGAAAAAATATGCATATCTTGGACCACATGAGTTGAAGATGTTGGAGATGATCTCACTAATAGAGGTATGTCATATGTGAGACATTTCATGTTTTATGCCTTACCAAGATATCTCGAGTATAGTTCTGAAAATCACTTTTGAACTAACACTAGAATGTTTTTGGCAAAGAGGGTATATCCTTGCAATAGCTTCTTGAATACGCTGGCTACACGTCGGAAGGAACTTAAGGGAGCATCTGATGAAGATGCAGTTAGGGAGATAAGTTTGCGCCTACTGAGTCCACTATTTAACAATCTTACAATATCCTGTGGTGAGATAGATGGAGTTGTTTTGGGTGCATGGAGAACTGTTGATGAACATTCTGTCCCTTCTGAAGTTGATGATGACAGCAGTCATTCTGCTTATTGGACAGCTGCCGTAGCATGGTCAGATACCTGGGATCAAAGAGTTGTCGACCGTGTAAGTGAAATGTTGCATTTTCCTGATTTTTTGCTGCTGAAAATCCCTTTTCCAGAAATTGGAACTGCTTCATGACTTGTCTGATTCAATCGTTAATTGTTTCTATTCACCCAGACATTAGAGTAGTAAGCCTGGCTATTCTTTTGGTATCCTGTAATTATTTGTGACTATACACTGTACATAAATTCTCACATCCGTTATAGGTTCTTTATGTATACTCATGTACACCAGACTAAAATAGGCTGTTGCAGACTCTTGATAATAACATTTCTAGTAACATTTCCTGGAAGGGAGACCCTCATATGGAAATATGGAATTTGTTCTTCACCAACATCAGTTCACCATTAGAGAAATTGATGTTGACGTGATTCATACAACTAAACAGTACACAGTTTGTTTCTTTTTTTTTTCTGGAACTAGGATTGCTCGAACTCTTGACTCACAGAACTACAAGTCTTAATGATTGTTATGAATCTAAAGAAAAAGCACTTTTAACTTTCAAATGCAGCATTTAAATTCGATATTTGGAGTGGAACTTATATTAGAACTTATTTTGGAACTAGAAATGTGTGTTGTATGTTGGTTCTCTTTTAATGTTATGTTTGTTTATCATGTCAACCTATGTACCTGCAAAACCGTGTGCAGAGAGAGATACAATTGGAGTCACTAAATCAAATTTTCCATGGATAAATTGATATTTAGGAATGATGCCAATCTACTTTGAATGAGACTCCTTTCCCTCTACATGTGAAGCTTATATCCTCAGTACTGTGAATTTCTTTTGTTTCTCATCTTAACAGCCTGCCTATCCAGAGACATGCAATTTAGCAGTTTATTTTGTACCCTCATTCTAAGTTGAAAAGAATGGTTGAGACTTGAGATGCAGTTTTTCTTTTCCCTTCCAAATTGGTTTATCTAAGGAGAAGTGTACAGAAATTGGGACACGTAAAGTAGTTATATTTTTCTTGTTAGATCTCATTTCCTGTAAGGCTGTGCATATTCTTGTTTAATGATTTCAAGAAAAAAATTCCTTGGGAAACTGCGCTAGAGTTTTTAATGTTTTTTTCTCCTTATTATGCAGGTACTGCTGGACCAACCTCTGCTTATGGGTGTGAATGTATTATGGGAATCACAACTTGAATACCATGTATGCCACAACGACTGGTTAGAAGTTTCCAAGCTACTGGAGTTAATTCCATCATATGCATTATCTGGTGGGAGCCTTAGCATTAGCTTGGATGGCATACATCCAAGATCATCCATTGACAATTACACAAACTTCCTTGAAGAGTTGGATTCTGTGTGTATGAATGTTCCAAACATTAGGATTTTTGGGTTTTCTACAGATAGTGCATGCTCTGTGTGGTTACGAATGCGCATGGAACAGCAGCTTGCCAAAAAATTTATCTTTTTGGTGGATTACTGGCATGGTACAACAGAAACTGTACCTTTGCTGGCCCGATCAGGTTTTATGGTTGAGATGCATGAGAATTCAATCCAGGATGTAGCCAATGACAGTTCATCTGATTCACTGATAGTTATTAGTGATGCATCAATCGATCCAGATACAGTCCAAGCGCTACATAAAGTTGTCATACATTTCTGTGCCCAGTATAACTTGCTGAACCTTCTGGATATTTATCTCGACCGTCACAAATTGGCTGTTGACCATAATTCTCTTTCCTTTTTACTAGATGCTGCTGTAAGTACATTGCTTATCATTTGTTCATACTCAGTTTTTGTTCTCTCGTACTCTGTCGCCGACTTTTAATATAGTGTCTCATGACTTATGTTAGTCAAACAATTTTGAGGTTATTTACTTATACTGCATGATTCTACAGGGTGATAATGAGTGGGCAAAGTGCTTGCTCTTGCTGAGGGTTAAGGGGAAAGAATACGATGCATCATTTTCTAATGCCCGAGCAGTTGCTTCCCGTAATATAATTCCAGGGAGTAAACTTACTGTTTTGGAGACTGATGATTTCATTCAAGCTGTTGATGACATTGCAGAAGGAGCAGGAGAAATGGCAGCTGTAGCTACATTAATGTTTGCTCCTATTCCTCTGCAAGAATGCCTTAGTAGTGGTAGTGTAAAGAGGCATTGTAGCTCTGCTCAATGCACCTTGGAGAACCTAAGACCAGCTCTTCAACGCTTCCCTACATTGTGGAACACACTTGTGGCAGCATGTTTTGGTCAAGATCCTGTTTGCAGCAATTTGATTCTTAAGACAAAAGGTTAGTTGTTTACCTTTCTTTTTCTAACCGGTTTCTCTCATGCATGAAATACTATTAAATTATTGAATAACACTCCCATCTAATCACTTCTCCATATTCTCTAATTGTTCCCTTTGGTGTTTAGTGTCGGGCTATTCTGATTTGTTGGACTACTTGAACTGGCGGGAAGGTGTATTCTTCTCTTCTGTAAGAGATACTTCAATTCTGCAGATGATCCCATGCTGGTTCCCTAAGGCTGTCAGGAGACTGATTCAGCTCTATGTGCAGGTTATTCCGAAACTTGCTTTTGATTATTTGCACGTGCTTGAGGAGTTTTCTCCTCTAAATAGGATATTTCGTGTATGTCAGCTGTGCTGCACTATCTATAGTCATATTTACCATTGAGAATTTATTTTCTGGTAATGGTAGCCATTCATAAATGACATAATAAATATTCTCGGGCATTTCAAATTGTCTTCATCTTAAGCCTAAATTTTCTGTATTGACAGGGCCCAATTGGCTGGCAATCATTAGCTGACTCAGAGACTGAAGAGCTCTCTCTGCTGAGGGACATCTATTATATTGTTAATGCCAGTGGTCATGCTCAGATTAGTGCCACATCCTGGGAAGCTGCTGTCCAAAAACATATAGAGGAGGAGCTCTATGCATCTTCTTTAGAGGTAATTTGATCTGTCTCCCAAAATCCTTAACTTATGCATGCCAAATTCCCAGATACCGAATTCTGCAGTTCGGCCCTTATGTGAAGTTGTGAAACTTTCAGGATTTACTGTTTTGAAATTATGGTTTCCTCTTATGGGGGAAGGAAACAGTAAAAGTAGTTATGAGTCCATTACCTTAAATTTTAACTTAAAGCATATGGCTTTGGTCTCTTCCTTGTGTTTGATACATGTTACTGAGTTTGCTTTCTTGGTTTCAGGGAGCTGAGGTAGGACTTGAACACCATTTGCATCGTGGACGTGCATTGGCTGCTATAAACCATCTCCTCTCAGCAAGGGTCCATAAATTGAATGATGATAAGCATCAAGGACAATCTGAAATCCCATCAAGCGGCCAAACAAATGTCCAATCGGATGTACAAACACTCCTTGCTCCAATAACTGAGGGCGAAGAGTCGCTTCTCTCATCTGTAAGAATTAAGTTCATCATGCATAACGAAGAAAAAAAAATCATTCATTAGCTGCATTGAGGAAGCTAATCCAGGAGCAAGACTGCTTCTAGATTATAAATAGTTTTCCACTTAAGTTTAAGATTGACAACAGAGGTTGTCAACGAGCAAAACTCCTATTTAACTTCAGCAAAAAGCTTCGATGGTTTTTTCAAGTTATTGCAAACACCTTCTCAAAGTTTGAAATTAAACCTAGTAACCCGATTACTAAAGCACTATGTCAATCTGTTTATTAACTAATTTATTATAAAACTAGTTACGTTATCTTGTTTGTGACCACTTTCGTTTATCTATGACTATGGTTTCTCATGTCTATGTTTTAACTTAACCATAGTAGCTTTATATTTTATCTGGGTTTTATATTTTATTAATTTCATTACAGTATTATCTGTTTTTTAATAGATTGTTTCGCAGTAGTATGTTTCCTCAAATTAAAGTCATGATAACTGTAATGGTTGCACTATCATTATTATCAGTTAAGATTAGCTTTTAATATATATTTTCTTCTTCTTATTAACATATTTGTTATATCATCTCACCAAAAAAAAAAAATATTTTTTATATCATGTTGTTGTACGCTTTTTTTTTACGTTGTTATATACAAACAATTATTTTATACTTTGGCATTAATAAATACTTTTACCACGTTAAAATACTCATATCATGCTATATATTATCATGGTTATATTAGTATAATCATTTTATTATAATTTTATTGTCATACTCTAGTTTGATTGTGTACATATTATCATATTTTATCAAATTTATATGGATCTGTAATTTTATGTTTTATATATTATTTTGTGTGTTTTTATTATGATTATATTCGTTTACTATTTTATAAGTATATATCTTTGATATGTAAGTAGAGTTGTATTATTTAATGATTTTAAATTATATTCATTATATGTTTTACAATATTGAAAACATTCATTTTGTCATTTCCATTATAAATATATTCATCATTGATACTCATTATGGTAAACTGTTTTTCCATTCTCTTTGAGTTGAGGGGTATAGGTGTCCTTAACTCATAATAGTCCTTTTTCTTTTTGGTGATTTTAACTCATAATAATCCACCTCAACTAGATGTGTAATTATGTATACCTCCCACCAGAGATTGCTAATGAATGATTGTGAGGATAACATTGTGGCCAAGTATTCTCAGGACCTTATCTTCCAAATAAACCATGAAGTAATGGGGATTTATTGTATATTCCTGCTAATCAAGCAACACAAGTAGGCCACAGTATCTAGTGGCTAAAGATTTGAAGTAAAACTGGATATTAAGAAGCTCAAATAGTTCCGTGCCATTGGGTCGCATTTCTGACCTCATTGTTTTTCTCATTTGATGTTCAGGTTATACCCCTTGCCATTGAGCATTTTGACGACACTGTATTGGTGGCATCATGTGCTTTTCTTCTAGAGCTATGTGGTCTATCTGCTAGTATTCTCCAAATTGATATTGCTGCCTTGAGAAGAATATCTTCTTTCTACAAGTCTACTGACAACAATCACTATAGGCAATTATCCCCAAGGGGCTCTGTATTTTATCCAACATCTGTTGAAGTTGATGTAACGGGATCTCTTGCACGAGCACTTGCAGATGATTATCTTCACAAATGTTCTGGTAACCTGTTGCAGAAAGGCGACATTAACAGCATTTTCAGTCAACCATCACGAGCTCTGCTTCTTGTTCTGCAGAATTTGGAAAAAGCAAGTCTTCCATTGCCATCTGATGGTTTTACATGTGGGACCTGGTTGTCAAGTGGAATTGGAGATGGAGCTGACTTGAGGTCTCAACAGAAAGCCACAAGTCAGCACTGGCAATTGGTCACAGCTTTTTGTCAGATGCATTCAATTCCTTTAAGCGCTAAATATCTTGCTGTATTAGCAAGGGATAATGATTGGGTAAACTCTTTGATGCCCCTTTTTTCAATTATACATGTTAATACTGGTTTTGTCGATACCTAAAAGAAATGTCATTTTTGTACCCACTCCCCAAACTAGGTTGGGTTCTTGTCCGAAGCTCAGGTTGGAAAATATCCCTTTGAAACAGTAATCCAAGTGGTAAGCTTCTCCCCACTATAAGACATGCTTTCTGGGGAAAACATTTCCGGTTATTCTTAACTGGTACAGGCTGATTCTATTTCATATTTGTATTACTGTCCACGTATCAGGCATCGAAGGAGTTCAGCGATCCCCGTTTAAAGCTTCACATTTTGACAGTTCTGAAAGGCATGCAGTCTAGGAAAAAAATTGGTTCATCAAACTTGGATACTGCAGAAAGAAGGGGTGGAACTTTTTCATCAAATGAAAACCTCTACATACCTGTTGAATTATTTGGAATTATAGCAGAATGTGAAAAACAGGAAAGACCTGGGGAAGCTCTTCTCCTGAAAGCAAAGAACTTGTGCTGGTCAATTTTGGCTATGATTGCTTCTTGCTTTCCCGATGTCTCCTCATTGTCCTGCCTAACAGTTTGGCTGGAAATTACTGCAGCAAGGTTTCATTATCATCCTTAATTATAGTATATTGTAATCATATTTCATGGATGATCTTCATGTACTTCACTTTTTTCTTTATTTTAAAAAAGACATAAATAAAACAGTGATTTGCTGTTTATCAGGGAGACTTCGGCAATCAAAGTTAATGATATTGCATCTCAAATTGGAAAAAATGTTGGAGCGGCGGTGGAGGCTACGAATTCTCTTCCTCCGAGTGCTAGAACCCTAACATTTCATTATAATAGGAAAAACTCGAAGCGTAGGCGTCTTCTGGAACCTGTTCCAGTGGATTTGAGTTTGGAATCCCAAATTTCTAGAAGTTCTGGTGTCTCTGACCTTCAAAGTGTTATTTATGAAGAGGAAGTAGATAAACTAAGCCATGAAGATACCATATTCTCAACTGACTCTGTTAGCATGGCTGATGCCTTGTCAAGAATGGTAGCTGTCCTCTGCGAGCAGCACTTGTTCCTTCCTCTGCTACAAGCTTTTGAGATATTTCTTCCTTCGTGCTCGCTGTTACCTTTTATTCGTGCCCTTCAGGTTGGTTAACTGTACTCAACATTATTAAGTCGGTGCTATAGTTGTATCTGTTGAGGAAAGAGAAATGCCTGCTTTCGTGTTCTGTTTTATTTACCTGTCATGTTATACTGATGACTTCTGCTTCAGTTTTGGTGAGATATCCTAGTTATTTTCCCATACCATGACTGAGAAAAGCTCACCTGAGAATAACTACATTTGTTGTTTCTTCAATCTTCTTTTGCATTGTGGTGTCTTACTGCAACTGCCTGAAGTTTCAATTATATATGAAATGGTCCTTGCTAGAGTACAAAAGTATTTAGCGCCTCTCCTATGCTCAGCAGAATCTTCCAAGTACTTTACACAATTTAATTTTTTGACATCGCTATTAACTGGAAACATTGATCAACTCTGTTCTTTACTAGGCCTTCTCACAAATGCGCCTTTCAGAGGCATCAGCACATCTTGGATCGTTTGCTGCTAGAATTAAGGAAGAGTCCCATCCTACCCAACCAAACTGGGAGCGAGAAGGGAAAATTGGAAATTCATGGACAAGTACCACAGCTGTTAAAGCTGCTGATGCAATGCTTTTTACTTGCCCTTCGCCATATGAAAAAAGATGCTTGCTAAGGCTACTTTCTGCTACTGACTTTGGTGATGGAGGGTCTATTGCAACACGTTATGCACAACTGTGTTGGAAAATAGATATGGCTGAACCTTCTCTCCGAAGTGATGAATGTCCACTCCTAGGAAATGAAACATTTGATGATGCTTCACTTCTAACAGCATTAATAAAAAATGGTTATTGGGAACAAGCACGCACTTGGGCCAAGCAGTTGGAGGCCAGTGGCGAATCACATTGGAGATCTGCAGCCAATCATGTCACTGAAATGCAGGTTACTTATATTACTATCTTTGTCTGAATTAGTTTGTGCAAAAGGATCTCATGAATTTCGCTGTACCATGTTTCTGCAAATCAAACAGCATGTTAACTTCATAATCTCTTCCTACTTTAGTTTTTGGAGGTTTCTTGCAACTGCACACTCAGCCTAATATTTGTATTAAGTTCCTGCTGAAGACTATAAACTTTGATTTTGGTCCATTACAATGTCTTTGTTGTTATTCTTACAACCTGAATCATTTACTAGTCAAGGCAATCTCCTGTAAGCATGACTATAAGCTCAGAGTGCAGCATTTATTTACATATGTTTAATTGGTCACTTTGCCCTTCACCATGTAGCTACTTTCCAACCAGAAATATGGCGTGTGAGTTAATACTGTATTGCCACTGAAGTGCACCTTGTATCTAAGGTGCTAAACACCTTGTCTTAGTCATAGAATTGCAAGTTAGACCAGGATTGTGTTGCATGGTGTTCATGGTTTGCAGGCATGTGATTTTTCGTAATTTAGTTGTCAAATGGCTATGAGTTTCTACCTTGTATGAAGCTATATATATATATATATATATATATATATATGTGTGTGTGTGTGTGTGTGTGTGTGTTTCTTGTGTAATTCTCATCTGGGATATCATCCGAACCTGTTTTCATGAGTTTCTGCTATGTGTAGGCTGAAGCCATGGTTGCTGAATGGAAGGAATTTCTATGGGATGTTCCAGAAGAGAGGGCTGCTTTGTGGAGCCATTGCCAGACACTTTTCATCAGATATTCCTTCCCTGGGATGCAGGTAAGTTATTTCACACCACATGAGCATTTCATTGTCAACCCTAATTTCCCGATTACTATTTTTTTGTTGGTTCTGAATTCTGATACATTCAAGTTTCTTAATATCAATCTTATTTTTATTCCTTTTACATTTCTTGGGGTCAGTGAGATGGGGGGTGTTGGGTCTGAGTAATGTGGTTGTCAATCATCTGTCCCCAGCATCTTGCTTCAGTTTGTCATTCATTAGTTGAAATAATTTGCCCTTTCTTTTTGTTTCTAGGCTGGACAGTTCTTCCTTAAACATGCAGAGGCAGCTGAGAAGGATATTCCAGCGACAGAACTTCATGAAATTTTGCTTCTTGCCCTGCAATGGTTGAGTGGAATGATAACACAGTCTAATCCGTAAGTTAACCATGATATTTGCTTTCAAAATTTGATGCTCAATGAAGTATTCTTTCTTAAATAAACCGAATGAAGTATTCTGATTAATAATAACTACAGGTTTTATCCACTACACCTTCTGCGTGAAATCGAAACAAGAGTGTGGCTCTTGGCTGTGGAATCAGATACTCATGTGAAGAGTGAGAGTGAAGATCCATCAACCTACCCCAGTCGGGAATCTGTTGCTGGCAAGGGATCTAACTTAATAGATCGTACTGCAAGCATTATTACGAAAATGGACAATTATATAAGTACATTGAGGCTCAAATCATCAGAGAAGAATGATCGGGAAAATAGTGACACACATCTTAGAACCACTCAAGCTATCGAGTCTAGCTTTCCAAACACAAAAACGAAAAGGAGAGCTAGAGGCTCTGGATCATCTAGAAAGACTGCATTTGATGCAGTGGATAAAAAGTTTGATTCTGAGTCTACTCCGCTGAACCTCAGAGATGACTCACAGTTTACAGATGAAAACTTTAAAATAGATGCATCATTATCAAGGTGGGAGGAAAGAGTTGAACCTGCTGAGCTAGAGAGGGCTGTTCTTTCATTGTTAGATTTTGGGCAAATAACAGCAGCCAGGCAACTTCAGAGTAAGCTATCTCCTGAAAACACACCATCTGAATTCCTATTGGTAGATGCTTCTTTGAAGCTTGCTGCTCTCTCAACTCCAAGCAACAAAATCTTCATGTCAATGTTGGATGATGAAGTACGCATGGTCGTACAGTCTTACAATCTTCCAATTGAGCATCGGGTGGTTGACCCCCTGAAGGTGAAGTTGATTCTTTCTAATATTGTTCTTTGTATAGGAGATTCTCATTGATGGGGTTCATGAAACTTTCAAATTGACTTCACCAATTCATTCATTCCATGTTTTGTATCTCTCTGTCTCTACACCAACCATCTAGTAACAATTTCTGCTAAGTTCAGGTCAGGCTTTGTTGTTTGTTTGCAAGATTTCTTAGTCTTGCAATGTCTGAATTTTAGACAGAATGTTGGAGGAATCATGCATCTTCTTGTGATGTTTCAAATTTGGCCTTTGCCTTATGTTAATGGCACTATGACAAAATATTCAAGTGATAATCGGACTGTTGTTTGGTTTCTGGTGTAATGTAGGTGTTGGAAAGTTTGGCAACCATTCTTACACAAGGTAGTGGACGTGGACTGTGCAGGAGGATAGTGTCTGTTGTGAAGGCTGCAAATATGCTTGGTCTTACATTTTCAGAGGCATTTGAGAAGCAGCCAATTGAATTGCTGCAATTGCTTTCTCTCAAAGCGCAAGAATCTTTTGACGAAGCCAATCTTTTAGTGCAAGCTCACTCGATGCCTGCTGCTAGTATTGCTCAAATTCTAGCCGAATCATTTCTAAAGGTGAACATGTTTTTATTTAATATTGTTTTTATAGTAATTTTGGTCCGTCAATTCTGCTCCAAACAGTTCTCTATTTTTTCAATTTCTACTCTTTTGGTACAAAAACACTTCCTATTAGATCATACTTAGCCTATACCTCCTCATAGGAGGAACCAGTTCTAGAACAATTTGTTTGTTACGAAAATAAAATTCTTGAGATTTTACCCCTAATTGGCTTTCTTTCAACATTTTTCAGGGTCTGCTAGCAGCTCATCGTGGGGGATATATGGACTCTCAGAAGGAAGAAGGACCTGCTCCTCTCCTCTGGAGATTTTCTGACTTCTTAAAATGGGCTGAACTTTGTCCTTCTGATTCAGAAATTGGTCATGCATTAATGAGATTAGTAATTACTGGGCAAGAAATACCCCATGCATGTGAGGTAATGTGTTATTATCCTCTAACATCATGAGTCGGAAAGCTTCAAATACAAGGATTCAGTAAACAGTGCCTATGTATCCTTCTCTAATTGTTTAAGCTTTTAAGGGGGTGGTTGCAAACTCTAAAAAAGATTGCTTTCCTCATTTTGCTTGAAAAGAAAAAAAAAAAAAAAAAAAAAAAACAGAAAGTGAGTGTTTTGTTTTACTGGTTCTGCATAAAATAAGCTTCAAGCTACACCTACAGGGGTGCTTTTTCCAGCTTTAGCTTTTTTCTATTATCGGGAAGTGCTTTTGTACTTTTTCTCCAAACACTCACAACTTTTATATCCTTTGCTACAACTCAACTTCTCTATAAGCTGAAGTTTTTACAAAGACCCTCTTACTTAAACCATCATTTGGTGACAATTTTTTGCCCAAAAACTGATGCAGGTTGAGCTGCTTATTCTATCCCACCACTTCTACAAGTTGTCAGCTTGTCTTGATGGAGTTGATGTGCTTGTAGCTCTTGCTGCAACCAGGGTAGAAGCTTATGTATTTGAGGGTGATTTCTCATGTCTAGCACGCTTGATAACAGGAGTTGGAAACTTCCATGCACTCAATTTCATACTTGGAATTCTTATTGAAAATGGTCAAATGGATCTCCTCCTCCAAAAATATTCAGCAGCTGCAGATGTGAACAGTGGTACCGCTGAGGCTGTTAGAGGATTCAGGATGGCTGTTCTGACATCATTAAAGCAATTTAATCCAAATGATCTTGATGGATTTGCCATGGTTCGTTTTCGCAATTTATGATCTTAGCACCCTAAAATCACAAAATAAATCTTCAGACATCTAAATGTCATCTTTGGTTTTCCTTTATCTGAGTCCATGACCCAATAATTACTACACTAACATACCCTCTCAATTTTGAAATTGCACATACCTCCCTTATAAGTTATTTCCACTCTACCGTTTCACTATTTGTTTATTGATTATTACACATTTGTAGTAAACTTCTTAAATTATCTCACATATCTGAACGATGTTATCCAAGCTTTAATTGATTTCTCCAGTTTGGATTAAATCTCAATGATCAAAAGGGGGTATTTGTATTTTTGAAACTAAGAAGGATAAGTTTATGCTTGTCATCCTTTCTCTGAACCCATAATAATTCATTCTTCACTCTCTTGTTCAGGTTTACAATCACTTTGACATGAAGCACGAAACCGCTTCCCTTTTGGAATTACGTGCGAAAAATTCGTCAGAACAATGGTTTCTTCGTTACGACAGGGATCAAAACGAGGACCTACTTGAATCCATGCGATATTTCATAGAAGCTGCTGAAGTTCACTCCTCAATTGATGCCGGCAACAAAACCCGTAAATCATGCGCTCAGGCATCTCTCGTATCTCTTCAAATCCGAATGCCAGACACGAAATGGCTCAATCTTTCTGAAACCAATGCACGACGAATACTAGTAGAACAATCTTGTTTCCAGGAGGCCCTAATCGTTGCAGAAGCCTATGGTCTCAACCAGCCAGGAGAATGGGCTCTGGTTTTGTGGGAACAGATGCTTAATCCAGAGCTCACCCAACAATTTGCAGCTGAATTTGTTTCTGTTTTGCCTCTTCAGCCATCTATGCTCGTTGAACTTGCAAGATTTTATCGTTCTGAGATGCAAGCACGAGGAGATCAGTCTCAGTTCTCGGTTTGGTTGACAGGTGGCGGGTTGCCGGCTGATTGGGCCAAGTATCTTGGAAAATCGTTTAGGTGCTTGCTCAAGAAGACGAGAGACTTCAGGTTACAGTTGCATTTGGCCACAACTGCCACTGGATTTGATGATATCATTCGTGCATGCAATAGGGAATTGGATAAGGTTCCGGAAAATGCGGGCCCGCTTATCTTGAGGAAAGGGCATGGAGGGGCTTATCTTCCTCTCATGTAGCTTTTTTGGACATTGTGACGATAAATCAAGAGATATTTGTGAATGATGAACAATGGTGATGATGATGATGATAAGCCCTGTTCGGGATGTGAATACTTTAGGTAAAGCTCTCCTTGTTTACGTTTTGAACTATTGAGTTTTGCTATGTAGAGATGTGAAAAACGATACAGGTAGAGTTAGTGGCGGTGAGTGTAATTCTTTTTGAGAAAAATGGCTGTTGTAGGGCATCAGTTTATTCTTTTGCTCCAATTTTTTGAAGAATGAGACCTGGTTAGTAGTGTGCGCATACGAGTGGAATTTTTGTGTTTTTGGCTTTTTGCGAGAAAATACATTGTAAAAAAATGTACAATATGTACATATCATTCACTATAATAAAATCATGTACGGGCGGATTTATTTTTGTTGTTCCTCTTTTTCTTTTGCATGTTTCATGTACTTGTGCTCACAGACGGCTGATAAACCGAAGTTTTGAAAATTATTTCTTTTTCAATTGAATTAAAAATGTGGTGCAATCAGAATATTTTGGTGCATATGACCTGAACAAGTGGTCTTGTATTTTCCTGTGTTTGTTATTCGTTTGATGCATATATATAGGGCCAAATTGAATAAGATTTCTTGAAATTTGCAGTATTTGTTAATGATGATGTAAGACTCAAATTCAATCTCTTCCTTGAATATGTTCTAATGTATGCAAAAGAAATTCAAGGGTAGCCTCACTATTTGTTAACAAGATGTCATTGTTTGTCCACTAATACACATGGCAAGCTTGTATTGGTGGGTGTAATAAAAGATAATACCAATATATTGCACAAAAGCTAGACTGATGAGGATTATTATTATGATTATGATGATAATGTGAAACTACGGTAAAAATTTCAACAAATAATAGTTAAATCCATTCACATCTCATTGGTGATTTCACTAGTTTATAGTGCAATCTACGTATAAAACAACTCTCTCGACATTTGGCGCATCTGTCCTACAGATAAGGGGGGAAACTTAAAGCTACAACTTTCTCCAAAAACCTAAAAGAATCAACTTGTAAGAATAGCACAATTTCATCTGTGTAGGTTAATTGCCTCTTGCAGTTGCAGTTGTAGCATCTACTCTGAGTTTGGCTTTGACTTGTCAGGTCGTCTCTCTGCAAGGAACCGCTTCGTGCTTTCAAGGACACCGAAGAATATAGAACCACCGATACCAATCCACATTACTCTCGGCCCAATGCCCTGTCATGCAAAATAGAAATCAATTAAAGTATTAAACATGTTTCAGTTGGGAAATTTTTTAAATGCCAAGTTCAGCAGCATATGAAGAAAATATATGCGAAGTTCAGCATGGAGGAAGCATTTCATGCTAGTAGAGAAATAATGCTTAACGGGTTTTCTCATTTACAAATTAAGGGAGAATAAGAGCTACCTTGAGTAGGGCGTTAGGGCCTTCTTCTCTGACAATAGTCTGAACACAGTCAAAGATACCTTTGTACTGGTTTGCTGAGCCCTGTAAAGAAATATGGAGTCGAAGTTCACCACCCAAAACACTGAAACGACGAATGCGATACATGCGTGCATAATTCATTTTGACAAATCATGCTTTTATAATTGGAGTTGAGTTGGGAATTAAGCCTTCAATAAGGTTTCAATTGAAGAACAAGAATTACATTTTGAAAGGTTTGAGGACCAAATAGAATAAAATAGAGGAGTTGATGGTGCAGGAATTAAAATGTCAAGGTCTGATTTGATTTATATATACCTGAACCATCAGCCTAGTCTTAATCACATCCAAAGGAGTGGTTATGGCTCCAGTCAGGGCACCTAAGGAAAACCAGAAATCTAATCAGATATGTGTTTATTTATAGAAGACTCTTTTGTACAGGTAATCCAAGAACTCTAATTAAATAGTTTAAATGCTAAATCAGAAAAGAGATAATAACGAAGAAATATAACGGAATCAGTAAATTCAAGAAGAGTCATATTTAGATGAATGTGCAAATTTAGATGTTATGCTGAACAACTGAAAGTCATGTGATTTCATACTGGGGCAATGTATGCATGAAAAATGATAGAAAGCTCCAAGAAGTCAAATTTACCAGCAAAAGCACCGATCATTGCATTTTCAGGATCTTTAAGATCTCTCTTTGCCTGGTTAGGCACGTAATTAAAGAAATATATTAATAGCATATTAAAAAATGAAGTCAGCAGTCCAATATTCAAGAACTGTTTGATACTTTAACCGTTTTTGACATAAATGATAGAGCCATACTTTCCAGAAACTATTTACTTAAGACTTTCAGTTGAAAAAGTCTTTACTTACTGCTATTTCGGGTCACAGAGACAACAAAATTATCAAACAAAGAACTTTAGGATATGAGCACTTACAGCCAGTTTATAACCTATTCGAAGTTGTTCATAGATACAGAATTGGATCGCATCAAACGGCAAATCTCTAAGCAAAAATGAACCATATCCCTGTAGTAGAATTATATCAGTAGATTGTTCAATGTTCATGCTAAGGTGATGTAAACTGAAAACAGATATAACATCAATAAACTCTCCTAAGCAGAAAAACTTAACCAGTGGGGGAAGACACGTGGAAAGAAAAAGCACATACTAAAAACACAGGCTAAATAGACTCAGTAGAAGAGAAAACAGAAAGATACTATACCGCATAAAGGCCTCTAAAGCCTTCTTTGGAAACAATAAGGCGAACAGCATCAGGAGCAGAAGTGAATTGCCCAGTTTGCATCCGTTGCTTAACAACCTGAACCATCAAGACTAAGAATGACACCAGCAATAACAGTAAATACACAGGGTGATAATGAAGCAAGTTAATAAGCAAAGATACAGAGAGTTAACTTGCTGAAAAGAGAGGGTGTGAGAGGGGCATATACCTCAGTAGGGACACGAATGCAAGAAGCTGCAATGCCTCCAAGGGCACCTGCAGTCTATAAAAAAATCAGAAATTTCATACAAAGAAACATTAAAATAATGTCTTTGCAGTTTCTCAAAAGATTAATTTCCATAGTGGGAATATCAAGCTACAACAAGTCAGTGATTAACTTGAGAAATCAAACAAATAAAACACCCACCATAATCCAATGAGGTTAGAACTTGAAACATGAATAATAAGGTAAACAGAGATCCTCTCACCAAATGAGCTACAGCGCTCAGGTTATCAGGTAAGCTCTTTAAGAGTTTCTGCTTGGCAGGTTCATAAACACCAACAAAAATAGCAGATGCACTGAGACGAAAATAAATCAGTCAAATTTTACATCTCACACAAACATTGCACAGTTTTTGCACTAATAACAAATCTATACATAGTTTAAAGCATTTCAGCCCAACAACATATAGGTGGCACTTAAACAAAGAATACCCACATTAATAATTTTGAAGAGATGTTTTGATCATAACAATGGACCAATGCTCTATAATCTAAATCGAGGATAAATTTTTTCATCATCCTTTGCAAGGTTCACGAGAGTATTAAGATTCTGACTCTAGAACACTTGAGGATCCCAAATCTTTAAGACAAATTTTAAGTCTGATTTCCAACAGAGGATATAATAGAACAAGTCAAAACAAATAAAAGGATGCATGCATATTTGATCTTGTGTCGATGTTCAACTGATGCATTTAAATATGTTCTTACGGTAAGACCCCAGCAAGGTTTCCAGCAAGTCCTGAATATAACCCTTTGAGAATTATTTGACCTCCACCGCGTGCTGCCTGCAAAAGAATCAAATGCCTTTAGGAGGCAAATATAAGGAATCAAGGACGTTAGTAGTAGGATCATGTTTCAAATGCATTAGTTATGGGATACTGTTACAGATATAATCAAAGACATTTTCCTTCATCCCCGGGTCATTTTGAGACAGCACTGAGCAGAAGGGAGACTCCATCTAAAAGCATTTCTCTGTTTCTAACAAAAATATAAATGGAATTCTTTTCATATAGACATAAGAATAGATCGTCAAATGCCATGTAAACCCTCAGCCAATTTTGTCATAGTATCATCTATGCTTCCTTTTCCTCCCTTTCTGCTCCAATTTAAGCATGCATTCAATACACATCTGGACTTGATAATACAAATAGCAGGAGCCGAAATAACAACAATCAATAAAAATCTAACCAAAACAAGCTGTAAGAGTCTTTAACAATAATCTGGTAGCTTTGTTAAAACATCAGATGATTAAAAACCTCCTCTTTTTTTTTTTTAATCATTGTAGTGCATATGAAAAACCTACCTGAAGTCGTGTTTTTATCGTATCAATAGGATATAAAGCTGTTTCAACCACAACACCAGCTGTCCCTCCTGCTATAACACCCTCTGCAATATTTATCATCAAATAATTAATCCAACTAATAAATGGAAATACTTGTTGGAGATTCACAATATGGACATGCAACTATCTCCATGAATGAGTTAATGAGAGAAGTTTATATCTGCTACAACGATTGGTTCTTTTCATGGCAACCTTCAGTAAATATATCCATAAATAAGCAATACAAGAAACGTGGACTCGATTTCAGGCTCACCAAACAATATACGCAGAAAATCAAATGGCTTTTCGTCTTGTGCATTAACCGAGGCAAAGAACTTTTTGGGTCCCAACTGAAGGTCTTGCATTTTCCTATTAGATGCCTCTGCAAAACCAGATTACCTGTTAAAATAAAAACCCAAAAAGATACTATATATACACAATGAAATAGATATACATAAATGATTTCTATTTATGTTAGGCATATTTTCCCTTCTTCTTGTCTAGTAAAAGTCAACCTAAATGCATCGCAAGCAAAAAGCTGAAAATGCAATTTAGGGGATATCAGAACCCAGACATACAACATTAGTATCAATTATGGAATGAATTTCTAGAAAATTCAACATTACTCCGTTCAAATTCGCACAGCATTTTCCTGCAAATCCTTACCGAGCAGATTATGCAGCTACACAAAGTTCAGAAATAAAAAAATACAAATTAGAGAATTCAAATTACCTGAAGATAATCCAGAAGAGCTCTTCCTATCAACAGCTAGTGTAAACGGACCCATTAGCACCTACAATTTTTGATGTTCTTTTAAGTAAATATCACCCGAATTTCCAAAAGGACTCGGTGGGATTCTAAAAAAACAAATCTTGACATACTTACAGAAACATGCACAAACACAGACAGACACACAGGAGATTACCAGTGAGGAGCGCGGTGTGTGAAGACTGAAGAGCGAGGATAGTAAAATGAAAACAGCTCACATAAAAGGAAATTTGCTTCTCATAAAACAAAAAAAAAAAAAAAATGCTTCTTGATTGTCTTTTAAGATTTTTTATTACAATATATTCATTTTATTACGTTTTAACCCTATGGTAAACTAATCTTGGATAGGGTTCAATTAGACTTTTGATATATGTCCTAGAAACTAGAGTTAGCCCCTTAAAATTAAGAACAAATTTAAAAAAAAAGCTATGAGATTTTCGTCATATACGAAAAATATTATGAAATCTTGAAACATTATAAAAATTACATTGAGTTTTGAAAAATATCACAAACACCTCTTAAACTAACAGAAAATCGTTGATTCGAAAAGGTATTTATAAAATTTCAAAGTTTTAGGGTGTTCCAAAAAAAAAAAAAACCTAACCTCAAAGTTTTTTTTATTCCCTAAAATTAATGTACATACACCTTCACTCTATAAGTTCGAGGTGTATCTAACTAGATTTGACTTGCATAATAAAGATTACGTATTATTCAGTGTGACTATAGTGTGTTTTCAGTGTTAATGTCTATTATTTATTGATTTAATTTTCTTTCATACACTACCAAGAAAAAGTCTACATGATCCAACCAAAATGTGTGCTCAAATAAGATATTTACATAGAACTGCAAATTCTAATTTCAGGCTTCACATAGAACTGCAAATTTGGATAAATGAAATTAAAAGATATCGACAAATTTTGAAAGGAAATTGATATTTACATTCCCTAATTGTTAATTGCACTCCAAATTTTTTGTTAATAACAATGATATCCCTCATTCTTTAATGTTAACTTATTATTCTTTTATTAATTTTTAAGTATTTCTAATCTTTTCTTTTTTCATAAATTCAAATATTTTATCTTATTTTTTTAATTTTATTAGAATTAAGATATAATAAATATATTATTGGGTTTTTTTAAGAATTAATAAAAATACAATTAGGATATTATAGCACAGTGAGTAATTTATGAAGTATAAACATCAATTCTCCTGGCACAATTATATATTATTTACGAAAAAAAAAATAAAATTCAATCAGTAAGTTAATTTTTAACATTTTATACTTTAAAAAATAATTTTCAAAATAAATTAAATAGAGAATAAAAACTTATAAATATATAAATTGTAATATATCATTATATCTCTTAAACTCTATAAAATTCCAAAAAATAATAAAAAACTTGATTTTTATTTGGAAAGAGAAAAACACAAATCATATATTAAATACGAAAAGGAATATAAAATAAATAAGTAGTAATTATTTATATAATAAGAAATCTTAGAAAGAAGAAAAATAATAAGTTCATAAAAAATTAAGAGGGATATTTTTGTCAAGTAATAACAGATTAGGAGTGTGAATAACAATTAGGGAGTGTAAATAACAACTCCCAATTTGAAAATTTCATATATATAGAACCTAAAAGAGTTCGCTAAATTACAATCCATGACCCTCTTAGTTAAACAATTACAGTGATATCCCACACAAAATTGAATAATTATAAAATACAACCAAGCATTAGGACTCTATTATATATTAGATGACATCATAAAAATTGAATAATAAATACCGAAAATACCCTTACTTTTTTTGTAGTATGAGTTGCTCATAAATTTCACTTGGGTGTTATTTGTAGTATCATAAATTTTTTTGGGGTCTAAGTGTACTTTTTTAAATTAAAAAGAGAATATTCTCTTAATTAATAATATAACTCTAATGCTTGAATGTAGTTTATAATTATTTCATTTCGTGCGGAGTGTAACTCTAATTATTTGATTAAGAGTATTTGGGTTCTAAATATAATCTTTCCTATAATTAAATTTTGTATATATCTTGAATCTTGATTGATTCGGCTGAGCAAAATTTCTAAATACTTTTGTCATCTCGGCCTCTCATTTGTTCTCTAACCCTCCAAACTAGCTAAAATTTTCTATAAACCAAAGAAAACACAATAACCTCACCTAATTCCTCTCTCTTTTGCACAATTTTCCTCTAAATTCATGGATTCCCATTAATCCATTTCATCTCCCCTCCAAGCCACATAATATATTACAATCAATATCTATCCAAAATCCCATTTATTGATCTTTTGCAAAACTTTGAAATCCCCATAAATTCATTCTTTCAAGCCTAAAAAGAAAGTACATATCCTAGCTAGTTGGCGGCCTCCTTTCAAGAATCTAGGTGATGATCAAGATGAAATGGGCTGCCACGTTCCTCATTGTGCTGCAATTAGCATACACTTGTTATGGAATTGGTGTGAATTGGGGTCTCCAATCTGCAGATAATCTGCCTCCTAGCACCATTGTGAGACTCCTCAAGGATAACAAACTTAATCAAATCAAATTATTCGATTCGGATCAATGGGTTGTCAAACAGTTTGCTGGAACAGGTACGCATATTGGCACATGCATCTCTTGACTTTAAATTATCTTTATGTTTATATATGAATTTTACTGAGTTTCGATTTTTGTATCAACTATTTATAGGTATTGAAGTCATGCTTGGTATCCCGAATGATCAACTTGCATCTTTAGCCAAAGACTATAGCAATGCCAAGGATTATGTCAAGAATAATGTCACCCAATTTTTGGGCCACAATGGTGTTTATATCAGGTAATTAATAACTATTTGAGGAAATAATATACAAAATTTCCAACTCCAAAATATATAAAAAAATCCATCCAAATAATGTGTGTGAATTTGTGATTGCAGATACATTGCTGTTGGAAACGAACCATTTCTAAAATCCTACAACGGTTCAAACCTGAACACAATTTTCCCGGCGGTGAAGAACGTACAGAAAGCTCTAGACGAGGCCGGCATCGGCGACAAAATCAAAGCGACCATCCCACAAAACGCCGACGTTTACGATTCCGGCACTCTCGGCCCATCCAACGGCAATTTCCGAGGCGACATAAGGAACCTCATGGTTGACATCGTCAAATTCTTCTCACAGCACAACATCCCATTCCTCGTCAACATCTACCCTTTCCTCAGTCTGTATCAGAACCCAGATTTTCCGATCAACTTCGCCTTCTTCGACGGCGGGGCAACCCCCGTCAAGGACGGCGGCATCAGCTACACAAACATGCTTGAGGCCAATCTAGACACACTCGTATGGTCTTTAAAGAAAGCCGGCGTGCCAAAGCTCAAAATCATAATCGGAGAAATCGGCTGGCCCACCGATGGCCACGAAGCAGCCAACGAGACAATGGCCAAAAGATTCTACGACGGGCTTTTCAAAAAAATGGCGACCAAAAAGGGGACGCCGATGTACCCAGGAGAAATCGAGTATTACCTCTTCAGTTTAACAGACGAGAATCAGAAATCGATCGCGCCTGGAGACTTCGAGCGCCACTGGGGGATCTTTTACTACGACGGAAAGCCCAAATATCAGATGGATTTCACCGGAAGCGGGCACGATAAACTGCCGATGGCAGCGAAGGACGTGAAATACATGGAGAAAAAATGGTGCGTTTTCAACACGGATGTTAAAATGTACGATAAGGCGCAGGAGAACATGGTCTACGCCTGCTCCAGATCCGATTGCACGCCGCTGAATCACAATGGGAGCTGCGCGAAAATGGACAAAACTCTGAAATACTCGTATGCTTTCAATATGTATTTCCAGATCAACGATCAGGATGTCACGTCGTGTAATTTTGATGGGATGGCGAAGATGGTGACCAAAGATCCGTCGACTAATAATTGCTACTTCCCGCTTGCGTTGGAGAGCGGCGCGTGGAGGTTGCCGGCGGGAGCTGTGGCTTGGTGGTTGCTCATGTTGGTGGTGTTGTTTTAGATCGCGCGGTTCTTAAAGGAAATTAATGTATGAAATACAAATTTATTATTTTACAGGGGCGAATATATAATTTTTATAAAGTTACTTATGAAAATTTGTCTTTCAATATTTTAAAAAGGGAAGCTTTATTTCATTTTTCAAATTGCCATCTATTTCTTATTCTCTATTTATGTATATATGTTGTTTTAGTATTATTACTAGTTTTTTAACCCTGCGTTGCACGGGTAATTTACTTATAAAATATATATTATTAAATAAATTATATTATATTTTTTATATGATTATTAATAATATTTCAAAATTATTAATTCAGAATTTGAAGCGTATATACCAAAGTAATTCATTTTATGAAATAATCAGCAATTTTGTATATAAAAAAACTCATTTTAAATGTATAAAAATAGTAATATAATATTTTAATGACAAAGTACTGATTTTATATTTATATAGAGAGTCTATATATTTATACATATATAGAGAAGGAATATCATGACGGTTATAGAAATATTAAAATGATAATTAAAATACTAAAAAAATATTTAATAATAGACCATGCATATAAATAATGATTGGAATCCCTTTGTCTCTTTGGTCGAAAAAATAGTTATTTATTATACTTTATATTATTTTTTTATTAAATAATATGTTATTGTTTCGTTATTGAGTCATAATAATATTCATTTCATTATTGAAATTTCTTTTATATTATGAAAAATATTAATACTCAAATATAATAATTAAAGAAATTTATTTACATTGAAATAAATATAACTTTTCTACCACAAAATGAACATGAGACACGTGTATTTGAAAAAAAATTCAAACAAATTAATTGTTTATTTATTTTATATTATTAAAATAATAATAAAATTTATTTAAACTTATATTTAAAAAAAAATTCCTTACTTTAGTTGGATAAATTTTCATTTGGATTTGCTATATCAAAAATATTTGTTAGAAATTAAAATATTAAATATAATTTTTTAATGGATATATTGAATACATTATTTTATCTTTATTTTTATTAACGAACATTCAATACCATATGGATAACTCTAAAACTTGTTAAAATTTACTTAAAACTATATTTTGAAGAAAACAATCAATTTTAATATTATATAAAGTAGTTATATATTTCTATAATTAAATAGGAATTATAATTTTTTGATAATTGATATAAACAAAAGTATGGAAAGTCAATAAATACATATGTAAGTCATAAAAATAATAATTAATTAAATTAATTATAGAAATAATCTACATCACAAAATGGATCAATTTTAACTTATTCACTTCATTACCACATAAACATATTTCTTAAAATATTTCACTTAGTCATTTTCATATATATATATATGATTGGTAATAGCTTATAAGTTTTATTTTTAAAGTAAGTTGTTAAGCTCCAGGTTGAATAGTTGAAAAATTGGAATTGTATTTGCTAATATTAGTTTCAAATAAATAACAACAACTGGCTGATAAAAAAATAAAAAAATAAATAAGAACTCGTAATAATATTTAGTGTAGCGTGACATTACTTAAGATGTGAAAGTTTGGGGTGAAATTTGATCCAAATATTACTCCAAATATAGAGGTTTGGGGTTCAGTTCAATGAAAAATTAAATTACAATTATACTAAATTAATTTTAAACTTAGTCGTGCGATAATTTAGTTCAGTTCAATTTTCTGCCCTAAATTCAATTTCAGAATTCAGACTAAACAAACACCTCGCACCGCCGCTGCTCTGCTCAGCCTCGCGCCGGTGTCGCACTATCCTGCCACTCCCAGTTTCCGTTCACGGTCAGGTGAGCTTCTCCTCCCCCCCCTCCCTCTTCTTCTTCGATTATTTTTGCTGTTTCGCTTTTCAATTTTTTTTTTTTTTGCTAAAGTCTTTCCTTCTCCGACGAGGGGGGTGTCGCCACTACAGGTACTTGTGCCGGAAAACCCAGCGCCGTCGTTCCGCCTCTCGTCCTTGCTCAGGTAAGGGCCGAGCCTCTCTATCCTCATCTTCTCTTTTTCTTTTTCTTAATAGTCGTTAAGTGTTCTGTCAAACTCTTCTTTTTACTACCAAAAGAATAAAGTTGAGAAGATGCATTAAAGACTTAAAGTATATTAATATTTTTTGGGTTTAAGTTAAAGTTCTGCCCATGGGATTTCGAACTCCATAAATATATATTTTATTCTGTTGGAGTTGCTCTAATTTGTTTTACCGTCTCTTTTTAGGTTGAGAACTGCAGTAGTTCATCTATTTTCTCGGTTAATTTTAGTGGTTCTTTGCTGTATATCTGGAGTTGTAAGGAGAGATTGATTAATTTTCTTTGTTACTTGAGAGAGTAGCTCGCAGGCTTCTTTGAATAATTTTTGTTGTGTGGTTTATGAATTATGCAGCTTTTGATCAGCTCTCTGTGCAAACAGTCTTAGCTTTATGAGTAACAGAGTTCAGTTCTAAAAACCCAACCCAACCCATTAAAAACACATCTAGAACCCATTTAAAACCCAACCCAACTATAACCCCATATACTTGAGCCCATGTTGAACCCAACCCAGCCCAACCCGCCCATTTGCCAGGCCTAATCATGATTAAAGAGATGAACATTTAACATGTACACGTACGTTTCAGCAGGGGCAACATTGACAAAATTGAAAAAATTAGGGATTGTTTTGACAAAAACCTGAAATATTTGGGACGATTTAAAATTTTCCCGCATGTACCCCTGTTTTCCTCTCCACAACACACCCTAACTGTGCCCACCATTCGCGCCACCGCCCAAAACCACCCAGTTAACCGCCGCCCAACCGCCACCTTCACCTGCTCGACTAGGCCAAACTAAAATTGGAAAGATATTAAGTTTGAAAAATTCATCCAGAGCAACAATTATTCTTTAAATTCTTGAAATGGCAAACAGCAAGTACGAGTATGTTAAGTCATTTGAGGTGGAGGATGAGGTCATGTCACCCAATATTATCGTTGTCCGTCTGGACGGCCGTGATTTCCGCAGGTATATTTTGCAGCAGCATATCTACACAATTTTTTACATTCGATCCTACCCTATTTTTAAAAAAATGTTTTTTTTGGTGGAGTAGATTTTCTGAAGTGCATGAGTTTGAGAAACCAAATGATAAGAAAGCATTAGAGTTAATGAATGAATGTGCAAAGGCAGTTTTAGAGCAGTTCCCAGATATCATATTCTCTTATGGTTACAGTGATGAGTACAGGTAAAGAATGAGACATGTACAAACAAATCTTTTCCTATTGTTATTTATTTATTTTGGGTTTTCTGGATGATACCTTATTGTTTGGTTTCAGTTTCATATTAAAAAAAGGAACCAAGTTTTACCAGCGGCGTGCCAGGTTTATGCTTCTTTCTTGACTGTGCCTATAAGATTTTTCATTATGTTCATATGCATATGAATTCTCATAAGAATTATAAATGTTGGTCTTTAAGCTTTTATGCTGTTTTAGTTACAATAATTTGGTTATTGTGCTAGAAACTCAGTATTTGACAGCTTCGGAATAGAAGCCTTATTTACTAGTGATAAGCATTGCAAACTTTGTAAATAAATTTTGATTCATATCAAGAAAGACAATCATTCTGAGCAAAGTCAAGTCTAGTTAAGTATTGTGAAATTTTTAGTGCATTTCCTGGTAAAAATTGTGCTTTTACTTAAAATGATGTCTGAAACATGATATTTTCTTCAGTTTGAATCAGAGTCATGCTTGCTAACAATGAAATGATTTGCAGCAAGATACACTCCCTTATTGTATCTTTCTTCACATCTATTTATGTCGCCAAATGGAAGTCTTTCTTCCCTCTGAAAGACTTGAGATATGCTCCTTCATTTCGATCACGAGTCATTAGCTGTGCGTCTCTGGAGGTTCTTCAAGCATATCTTTTGTGGAGACAATGTGAATGTAAGCAGATTTTAAACTAATGACTGTGGTAATAAAACTTGGAACCTACATTTATTTTATGTAAGAAATTGCATCAATGTTTTACAATGTATCAGTTTGGAAAAACAATATTGTATAGTATGAAGTGGATTTACATTGATAAATTGAAACTCGTTATGGTTTTGGCAGGTCACTTAAATAACCAGTATGATACTTGTTGTTGGCAGCTGATTAAGTGTGGACAGTCTGAGAAGGAAGCAGAAGAAATGCTGAAGGTGGATTTGTATTGTTCGATATACTATTTATCTTTCTAGAGTGAATGCTTTATGTGGAAGCCGCAGTTTATGATCTAATTTTTGAGGCTGTGAGGTCAACATCAGCACTCAATACATTTTTATGGCAATAATAAAGAGGCCTTCCCCTGAACTATGTGTAGTTACAGAAATATCCCCTCTTGGTTTCTTAATTACACATACATCCCTTATAATTTATTTACACCTCACAGTAAACCCACTTGGAGTCCATATTATTCATCCCACTAAGACGAGTGGTTACTTTTGACTGCTGTTTTTATAGGGATCTCAGAAACAAGACAGGAATGAATTGCTTTACCAGCGCTTTAACATCAACTACAAGAAAGACCTTCCGGAAATCTTTCGTCAAGGGACTTGTGCTCTCAAGATAGAGGTCATTGTTCATTCCTTAACTTGTTGACTCTCTAACTAGCTAGGTTGACCACATAATAATAATATCTCGTTCCTCTCAAGACATATGTAAGCTGATTGATTTTGGTTATTAAGTTGTTATTGTTGGTGCAATATTAACTTTTCAAGGATATTTGGTAAACTAGGTTGAAGATATTGTGAAGTACAAAGATGATGGCTGTCCTGTGAAAAGACCAAGGAGGAAGGTCATTACAGTACATTCAGAAAATATTGCATCAAGAAGGTTCTGGAATGACCAGGTGTGTGTATTGAAGGAGCTGGGTCAATTTACTGAAAATTTAAACAAAACAAAACCCGAGTATCTTAAATCCTTCCAATACGAGAGTAGGTTGATGCCATGCACGTGGATTGTCATTCGTATTGATGGTTGCCATTTTCATAGGTAACCTGCTCGTGATTAGCTCTATACTATTTTCTCTCTGAAAATTACTTGTAGTAAAACTCCTAATTGTTTTTAATTTAAGTTGATGGACTGGAATTTCTCTTTTTAACAAAGTGTACCATAAAAATATCCATTAATGCTGAAATAGTTCTATAGTTTCTGAATTGTAAATGATTGAGTGATTTCAAGTTTTGCCAGAAACATTGTTGTCTATGTTTGTTATGTTTCTACAAATATCACTCAGTTGCTTCGTCTTTCGGGATTATGGTAGATTTTCTGAAGTTCATGAATTTGAGAAGCCAAACGATGCACAAGCTCTCAACCTTATGAATTCATGTGCAGCTGGTGTACTGGAAGAGTTTAAGGATATTGTCTTTGCTTACGGGGTTAGTGATGAATACAGGTAATAGATCAGTTTTCACCTATTATGACTTTTATTATGTTGAATAAATTACATTCATGTGTTTTTGACAAGTTATTTGATAACTTTCAGCTTTGTCTTGAAGAAAGACTCTCAGCTCTATGGAAGGCATGCGAGGTATATTGTATATAAGTATAATATATTAAAAATTGATGGTGAGTTATTATACTTATATTGTTTGCAGTGAAATAGTGTCTGCAGTTGTATCTTTCTTCTCCTCGTTGTACACTATGAAGTGGGACGAATTTTTTCCGCATAAGGAGATGAATTACTCACCGTATTTTGATGGTCGTGCTGTATGCTATCCGTCCTGTGAGATTCTTCGAGATTATCTAGCATGGAGACAAGTTGATTGTGAGTTCATTTTATTCATTTATTTACCTTTTCATTTTAGGTTCATAAGTTGATTTCATTATTGACTAGAGAAGTGGATTAATCTGTCTCCTTTTAATGCGTCTCCTCATTGTAAACATAGAATCTCTTTGTACTTTTTCGATTTGCAGGTCACATAAACAATCAGTACAATACTTGTTTCTGGATGCTTGTGAAATCTGGAAAGAGCAAGAGTGACGCCCAGAAGTACTTGAAGGTGCATATTCTCTTTGGTTGTGCTTTCGGTTAGAATTTGAATATTTGAGAACTATTCACTTGTCTGTAGATTTGTTTATTTCGATCCTTTTTTTTTTTCCCTGTTTTCATTCTTATTTGCTTATTTTCAGGGTACTCAAACTCAGGAGAAAAATGAACTTCTAGATCAGCTTTCTGGCAGTATGAATTATTATAACACGTTACCGCTCATGTTTCGTCAGGGATCATCAGTATACTGGGATAAGGTATGTCCGCCAAGAAATGGAAAATGTGCAGAAATGAAATTTTGATGTTAGGTCTTTTTTAAATGTAAACTGCAAAATGTTGGTTGGCAAAGCTTTAAGTTATGTAAGTTTATTTTTGCAGGAGATGAAAATGGTGGATAATGAAGTAGGTGGTGCCGGTAAATCACGCAAGATTGTTGTAATCAAACATTGCAATATAATTGAGTCAAGTTTCTGGGAAGCACACTCTGAAATACTCGATGAGCAATGCAAATTTTAAATGAGAACCAACATTTCCATCCTCTCAGTTTAATATTTTGAACCTTTAAAGGTGGTATAAATTATTAATTTTTAAAATTGTGGATTTCTTGGGTATTCGTTTACCAAGTGAACTGATATTTTTATCCTTATCAAAGCAACTTAACCATGATTGCTTGCTTGACAAGTATGAACACATTTAGACATTCACATCAAACACTTGCAGACGAATCTTCAAAATCTGCAACTCTAATCTTACGATGCAAACAAGAACCCTCCGGAGGCCCTAAAGGCGGATTCTCACGAGAACAATTATCAACATTAAACAACTCCCACTCCTTAATCCCACACTTCTCCAATGCTGAACCCAATCTATCACGCTGCCCGGAATCCGGGTACTGCCTGTCCGGGCTGACAAGAACTGCCCCGGTATAGCTCTGGCCGGCCACTCGAGCAGCTCCATGGTAATCCCCATTTCAAATCATCACAAACATCAACAATAGTCCAAAACTCATTTGAGACCACTCCATTATCCAAAACACTGAAGTAAAACGTGCCCGGAACTTTCCCTCTCTTGACCCTATATTTCCTTCTCCTCCACACCAAATCCCCTTCGAAGGTTCTCACCTGAAAAACGGGCTCGCACCAAAATGACCCTTTTGCCTTTCCCCTGTAAAACAACTGAAATTGGCATGGTAATTGATCATAAGCAGGGTTTTGCCCGGCTACAATCCTCCAACTCAGGCCAGTTCAAGTTTCCCAACCAACCCACGAAAAGATCTTCTGCAGTTTCGTGATCCAATCGGGTTCCAAGAAAGTGGTCCATTGGGGCAACGATGGGTTCACTAGGAATCTTGGCATCTAATTCAAGACAATTATGCTTTTGTAGCACACATAGAGAAAATTCTTCAAGCTGTCGACTTTCGTATGAAGCTATGCATCTGTAGTTGCATACTTGGTCAACCGGACTGCACTTGTTCAAGCATTGGAGAGCTTTCCTACAATTTGGGTCCAATAAGCAGTTGAGTATTTGACGTCTACAGTTGTTTTCCAAGCAGCTCAATGTAGAGAATCCTTTTGCCCTTAGGTTCTTGAGTATGGGAACTGGTTTGATGTAAGCGTTTATTATGACTAACAAACAGAACCTTGTATCATCTGAGTTATGTCTGTCCCAAGCCTCGAATATGGTGGAAACAAGTTCTTCTGATTCTTTTAGCTTTTTGGTTTGAAGGAAGGGTAATTTAGTGAATATACTGCCGTCGTTCTTGGATTGGATGTTGGACCCGCCTAATTTGTTTGTTAAATTTGGACACGAGTCGAAGCATATGATGTTTGGGATATTTTGAGAATTTGTGAGGATCCATTTGACTGATTCTTGATTTGTGACAGCAACATTCATCAAGATATTTGCATGGCTTAATGATTCATGAAGCTGAGATATGGTTTTATCGCCAGCTCGACAGAAATTGTCGGTAAATACCTCCATTTCATATCCTTCATCAACCCATTTCAATCGTTTTGCCTGATTACAACATATATAGCAGAATTTATAAGTCCAATTAATTCTTGTAAATAGAACAGCAAAAACTTCACCATTATCCTAATCAAGAGAGAAATGAGTGGCTACCATGTACTTACAGTGTGGAGCATGACGTCATACCAAGGCGTGGATTTGAGAGGGCTGACGATACTTTCCCCAGCAAGAGTAACTATTCTTACCGGAATTTCATTCTCCTCCTCCTCCGCCGCCGCCGCAGAACCATTTTCCGACTGTTTGTTCGCAGTGGCTGTGCAATAAAACGATGAGCGACGGCGAAGTGACGAAGAACCCACCAACCGGCAGCATATCGAAGTGTCCGAGGACAATATCTGGAGGCGGGTTTTACAGAACCGGCGGTGGTTCGGCAAAAAACAGCCTTTGGGGGAATTGGCGGAAGACGGTGGGGCTATGTAATTGTTGAGACTAGCCATTCTGATTTTCCTTTTTCCCCGAGAGTTGTGTAATTGAATTATTCAGTTGGCGGCGAAATTGACTTCGTTAGCTGAAAAACTGGTAATTTCAGTAAAGGTGACAGTTTTTTTCTTGAAAAAGGTGACAGTTACGAGAGCAATTCAAGTTGACGAAAAAAGACAAAAAAATTCCAACATGGTCTTCATTCCATCTATTTTCTTTTTTTCTAAAAAAAAGAAAATATATTATGGACGAAGCTAACAAAACTTGATTAATGGGTTCACGTAACTCAGCTGGTCTCACAGTGGGCTGGGAAACTGACATTAAACATGGCATCTTCGATCCTGCCACAGCTGAAGCCTTGGCCCTGTTAAATACTGTGAAAGTGGCCAAGGATTTGGGGTGGAAACGAGTTATTTTTGAAGGCTACTGCATCAACGTTATCCGGAAACTTCAGTCTAATGAGGATGATCTCTCGAGCTATAGGAATATCACATCGTTCTTTGCTGGGCCTTTTTTCTTTCATAGAGAGGCTAATGTGGTAGCCCATATTCTTAATCGGAATGTGGTTTCGGCCTGTATAGGTTCCTCTAAAATTTCCAACTTTGCTTGGGATCTGCTTGTTTTGAATCATTAATTTAATATTGTTTCTTTACCTTAAAAAAAAATGGGTTCACATTGATATGGTATCCGATCGCCTGGACCGGATTTTCTACTTCAAAAGGTACTACATCTTCTACTCCATAATGCGGATGAGTGACACGTGGAAATTAACCCAATCCCAATTAACGTTAAAGACTCCAAACGTGATCACTGATCAGCCGTTTAGCCCTCCGTTTACTTTTTCTTTAATTTTTCTTTTTGTGTTTAATAATTATCTTATCTCTATAATTAACTTTGTGTTTTTTCGTCAAATCTTAATAACTTATTTAGAGTAAATTGTTACTATGTTCTTTTGGGGTTTGCATCTTTTAGTACTAATGTCGTTTATTATCATATAATTGAAAAAAAATCAATAATAGATGGTTATTAGTTTATCATTATTGAATTTCATTTCCATAATTCACTTTATAGTGACACTGATTGAGGATGACTTAGTTCTGATATAGCAGTTAAACTAAGATATATTACAACAAAATCGACTGAAATTGAGGTATTTTGGAGGGAGATTCCGGGAGTCGAACCCGTGCCTCTCACGTGCAATGTGAGCACTCTACCATTTGAGCTACATCTCCTTAGAAATATCATATGAATGAGTAGTTTGATGCAGAAACAATTGGTACAGACAGTTCCTATGAACATCTGAGCAATTTAAGCATAAATCTAACTGTTTATGCAAGATATTGAAATTGTCCAGCTTAAAGCCTGCTAAGGAACGTATGAGAGCAAATAAGTTTTACAAAAAATAAAACAAGAAATAACATGGAGGTACGTTCTTAGTAGCAACTTCACAAGGACTTTTGACAAAAACTATAGTAGCAATTTGAGTATTTAATGACTTGAAACTAAAACTTTTCTAAAAGAAACAGAATCTCTAACTCCAACAATATAATTCATTCATGTAGTCACTAATACTCTAATACATATCTAATTATGAATATATAATACAAAAAATATACGTCGCACCGTTAGATATTCTCATCAAACACTTACAGATGAATCTTCAAAACCTCCAACTCTAATCTTACGATGCAAACTCGAACCCTCCGGAAGCCCTAAAGGCGGATTCTCACAAGAACAATTATCAACATTAAACAACTCCCACTCCTTAATCCCACACTGCTCCAATGCCGAACCCAATCTCTCACGCTGCTCGGAATCCGGGTACTGCCCGTCTGGGCTGACAAGAACCGCCCCAGTATAACTCTGCCCAGCCACTCGGGCAGCTCCATGGTAATGAAACAATCCCCACTTCAAATCATCACAAACATCGACGATAGTCCAAAACTCATTTGAGACCACTCCATTATCCAAAACACTGAAGTAAAACGTGCCCGGAACTTTCCCTCTCTTGACCCTATATTTCCTTCTCCTCCACACCAACTCCCCTTCGAGGGTTCTCACCTGAAAAACAGGCTCATACCAAAATGACCCTTTTGCTTTTCCCCTGTAAAACAACTGAAATTGGCATGGGAATTGATCATAAGCAGGGTTTTGCCCGGCTACAACCCTCCAACTCCAATTCAAATTTCCCAACCAACCCACGAAAAGATCTTCTGCAGTTTCGTGATCCAATTGGGTTCCAAGAAAGTGGTCCATTGGGGCAACGAGGGGCTCATTAGGAATCTTGGCATCTAGTTCAAGACAATTATGCTTTTGTAGCACACATAGAGAAAATTCTTCAAGCTGTCGACTTTCGTATGAAGCTATGCATCTGTAGTTGCATACTTGGTCAACCGGACTGCACTTGTTCAAGCATTGGAGAGCTTTCCTACAATTTGGGTCCAATAAGCAGTTGAGTATTTGAGGTCCACAATTGTTTACCATGCAGCTCAATGTAGAGAATCCTTTTGCCCTTAGGTTCTTGAGTATGGGAACTGGTTTGATGTAAGCGTTTATTATGACTAACAAACAGAACCTTATATCATCTGAGTTATGTCTGTCCCAAGCCTCGAATATGGTGGAAACGAGTTCTTCCGATTCTTTTAGCTTTTTGGGTTGAGGGAAGGGTAATTTAGTGAATATACTGCTGTCGTTCTTGGATTGGATGTCGGACCCGCCTAATTTGTTTGTTAAATTTGGAGAGGAGTCGAAGCATATGATGTTCGAGATATTTTGAGAATTTGTGAGGATCCATTTGACTGATTCTTGATTTGTGACAGCAACATTCATCAAGATATTTGCATGGCTTAGTGATTCATGAAGCTGAGATATGGATTTGTCGTCAGCTTGACAGATACTGTCGGTAAATACCTCCATTTCATATCCTTTATCAACCCATTTCAATCTTTTTGCCTGGTTATAGGTATATCATATATGAATTAGAATTAGTAATGAATATTTGATAAGTAAATAATTTTAGAAATAGCAAGTCATGGAAAATGGAAATAGATGAACATTATGTATGTATGCATTTGCAGTGACAGAGACTATTGATGCATATTCTGGAATTTGAAATGTGTAGGAAACTGAGAAATCTAAACACCTTCGAAATAAAGAATAAAAGAACGACGCTCTTTAAATCGCTCAGTCCCAGCAATTATCTTAAAGTGATTACAACATATATAGCAGAATTTATAAGTCGAATTAATTCCTGTAAAATAGAACAGCAAAAACTTCATCACCATTATCCCAATCAAGGGAGAAATGAGTGGCTACCATGTACTTACAGTGTGGAGCATGACGTCATACCAAGGCGTGGATTTGAGAGGGCTGACGATACTTTCCCCAACAAGAGCAACTATTCTTACCGGAATTTCATTCTCCTCCGCCTCCGCCGCCGCCGCCGCAGAACCATTTTCCGACTGCTTATTCTCAGTGGCTGTGCAATAAAACGATGAGCGACGGCGAAGTGGCGAAGAACCCATCAACCGGCAGCATTTCGGAGTGTCCGAGGACAATATCTGGAGGTGGGTTTTACAGAACCGGCGGTGGTTCGGCAGAAAACTGCCTTTGGGAGGATTGGCGGAAGACGGTGGGGATATGTAATTGTTGAAACTAGCCATTCTGATTTTCTTTTTTTTTCTAGAGAGTTGTGTAATTGAATTATTCAGTTGCCGAAATTGTCTTCGTTAGTTAGCTGGAAAACTGGTAATTTCAGTAAATGTGACAGTTACGAGAGCCATTCAAGTTGAGTTCCAAAGGTATTGGTGTTATGAAGAACTTCTAGACTTGTTTAGACAAAATAAAACTGAAAAAAGACAAAAAAATTACACTGATTAGGAAGCTAACAAAACTTGATTAATGGGTTCACATTGATTAAGGAAATTAAATTAAATAAAATAGTCATAAAAATATAAATTTGTATGGATGTACGGGAGAAACTGCACTTTCTTGGAATTTTATTACACTACAAAGCGAAAACATAACACACACACACATCTTTTTCCATTTGAATATGTTTATCAAACTCAGTTGTAATTCCCATGAAATTTGCAAGTTCCTATTATGTATTACATCACTCTCAAAGGGCATTTTTTCCTACAAAAAGCTTCTAGACAACCTTAAACACTGATCAGAAGTTGTTAGTGTTAAAAACCTAAAAGCATGTCGTTGTCAGGAATTTTAGGTTTGTAAACCCTTCTTAAGCTGCTGACTTGATTCTGTTTTCGCTGCCAAGACAACATCATCTAAGAACCCTCTCTGTGGAAATTCTTCCGGTACAAGACTCCGGTAGATTTCAAAGCTCTCTTCAGCTTCCTTTTTCATCTCCAGTAGACTGTATACAATTCCCTGAAATTAATTTCATTATCATCAAAGTGATTAGTCCAGAATTCTACAATCAGAGTGTTAAGGTGGTGTTGCAAAAACATCTGCGTTTGGAGAAGCAAAAGTAGAAGTAAATTTGTAAAAAATTGGAGCCCGTAAAAGTTGGGAGTATTTGGAGATAGCAATTTTTACTTCACACTTTAAAAATTGGAAAAAAGAATTTAGAAGTTGAAAAAAAACTCCCAAAGTGCTTCTAGCTTTTAGCTTATGTAAGCTTACTAAGAAGAAGAAGCAAAACAAAACACTCAACATCTGCATTTTTTTAAGCAGAAAAACAGTGTCTTAGAGTTTCCAAAACTCCCTACCCTAGGAATTCAAACGAGCCAAGCTGTGAGTTTGAGTCGAGCTCTAACCACGTATCTCAAACCACGTATTATGTATATATTATATTATCATTAGTAATCTTTACCATAAATGATCACTAACTAAGAAGCTAAAGGCCGAAAATTAAAATCTACACATAATTTGCAAATAAATACAGCTCTACCTATGAAATAACCATTACTACCAGGAAAGCATGGTTAAATTTTCAAATAAAAAAAATATAGAAAAATTGAATCCGGAGCAGTCACTATTGAACTAACCTGGCATAGGTAAGGGCGGAAATCTCTTGGATTCTCAGCAATAAGATCTTGAAACCTATCCAATGCCTGCTCAAAGTCTCCCTGCAAATCAAAAAGCCAGAAAACAAAAAGTATAACTAATAATGCACACTATTATAAATGCTACAGTTCTTGTTTTCCATGTCCAATTTTAAACATTACTGGGCTCTTTCTTTTTATTAATTTCAATATAACTTTTTAAGCTACGCAATTTTGCCGTAATAAAATAACAGGATTGTAGTACTAATTACCTTTACTATATGCATTTGTGCTATTAAGATTCTTATGTTCCGTTCTTCATTAACTCTCTTTTCACGACGAGCAACACCTAATGCCCTCTCTAGCATGTCAAAAACAGCTGGCCCTTCATGATTCTTATGCATCACCATAGCCAGACCCTATCAAAGAAACAAAAATCACTATTTAGTATTTATAATCAGTGGACAGAACTAATAACATGAATTTTGGATGGTAACAAAATATTGAAGAATATTGACTATTGAGGATCTTTATCATAGCACAAACTCAAGGCCACTAACGAGAACATATCAAGAATTTGTGTAAATGTAGAAATCATAAAGCAGGTAAATTAACTGATCACCAGAATCCAGTTCCAAAATGTTGTTGATCATAGAGAAAGTATTTTATGTCATCAAACTGCAAGATGACGGCATATAGCAAGCAAATCAAACTAAAATCAAAGTGATATTTTAATGTCAGCAGAAGATCTTAATCAAAACTCTTGACAAATTAAATGTTATGGCCCATAAGATGACAAATTACCTTCATATGCTAGCAAAACTTGCCTATATATACTTGAAACTTCTCCCTAGCCACCCCGTCCCCCTCTCAAATATTTCGGGAACTATACATATGTCAAATTTAAATATTTTGCCCCATAAAACCTTTCATATGCTAGAAAATCTTACCTATCATATACTGATATACTAGTAAATTTTCCCACCCTGATTAAAACTACATAGTTTTGCAATTTGGAAAACTAAACAGAACATCAGATAACATAGGAAAATGGGCAATATTTATGATTTAATAAGTAGTTTAAGCATTCACAAAGCCCAGAAACACCAACCGAAAGCGAAGCACGAATGAGCTAAATTCGAAGCGAGCAAAGAACAATCAAATGCACATAGAAATAGCTAAAAATCATGACATCTTACATGCAAAGCTCTGAGCAAGAGAGGCTCCTGCTCAAGTATATCTTTGAACAAACTCCTAGCTTTACCATAATTTCCTATCATCTCATAACAAAGAGCCTGCAGAAGCCTCCACTCCATTACATTAGGTTGCAATTCAATCAACTTCTCAACATGCTTTACTGCTTCCTTAGTTTTCCCTTTCTTCATCTTCACATTTACAACCATTTTCAGAGCTTCAATATCTTTCGGATTTTTTTGCAATAATTTCTCACACATCACCTCTTCTTGACTATCACTAGTTTTTCTCGATTGGGTATCTTTCTTTTCCTCCAAAACTTCACTTTTTTGAATGGGCTTAGCTAAAGCAGGCCGTAATTTAGAACAGCCAATGAAAATCAGTGACCCCAATAGTAAAGTTGCGACTTTCTCCACGAAAAACTTGGAAATATTCTTCTTAGCCGGTGGCGGGAAGGCTAAAGATGAAGTTATTGAAGTGGGTTCTGATGAAATGTGAAGTTTTGCAAGGGTTTGGCGGAGTTTGGGGTTGTAAGAAAGAGAGGATAATGAGTTGAGAGTGTGGGTTTTGAAGGGGTTTTGGGTTATGGGGTATGACAATTTGGGGATTCTCTTTGTGTAATTGTGAGAGGAGAAAGTGAAATTGGCGATAGATGACGCCGCCATGTTTAGGGGAGAGCGGCGGCGGACACAAGGAAGGAGGAAGTTGCCGGCGGGGTTTTTGGCTCCTAAGGCGGAGGAGGGGTTTAGTTTTCCAGATGTTCGGGGGTAAATTAATAAGTTTTTATTTTTCGAATGTAAATTAAAATTATTAAAATTTAAAATTCACTCCACCAATAACTGAAAAAAGTAAAAAAAAAAAAACATATTCTTTTTTCCCTATTTAGCAGTGCAATGTGTTTCTAATTAATTAGTGGCAACGAGAATCAGCGGCCCGAACAATCCTGAATTTTCTGAAATAAAAGCATGTTTGTTTATCGGCCTTCAAATTTGTCCGGGACTTCAGATGGAGAAAGGTTATTTTCGATAATAATTGTAAGAATCTTATTGACAATCTTGGAAGTAACGATGTTGATTTTTCTTATGATATTAGATTTGAGTCTAGTAATTTCAAAGATGTTAAGTTTTTTTTTTTTTTGTTCCACGTGATGATATAAGAAATATGGCCTCGGCCAGCGTTGTAAATTTGGAGTATATTCCACCCATTATTTTCGATCTTATATCCATTGATTTATTGATTGAATGAATTTTCCCCTGCTGGGGACTTTACTCTCAAAAATATTAGTGGTAACGAGGATCAGATGCATATACTTATTTGGAAGATAAAATCTTGCATCAAGATTCAAGAGTTAGGTATACCCCTTTATGGGAAATGCTAATTGGTTTCTCATTGTAAGGGAAAATAATACTACTTTGGTTAAATTACGTACTCAAATTAATACTATCTTTTAATTATACTCATGACTACATCTTTTTTTGTAATGCCTACGTTTTTTCTCTATTTTGAGAACGTCTTTTTCAATCCAGTTACATCATACACAAGTCATAATTTGAACCATAAATTCTACTTAAGGATTCTAGTGTCTCATCTCACTAATCTAACTGAACTTTGATTATAATATATACTAGCTTTTTATCCCATGCGTTGCACGGGAAAATTTATTTACAAAATATATATTATTAAATAAATTAAATAATATTTTTTTATATAATTATTAATAATACATCAAAATTTATTAATTTTGAATTTGAAGCACACACAAAAATAATTCATTTTATAAAATAACCAGAACTTATGTATATAAAAAAACTCATTTTAAATATATAAAAATAGTAATATGATATTTTTGTAACAAAATACTAATTTTATATTTGTAATATACATATATATAAATAGAAAGAATATCATGATTCTTACAGAAATATTAAAATAATAATTAAAATATAAGAAAAATATTTAATAATAGATCATATAAATAATGATTGGAATCTCTTTTATTTTTTTTGGCCGAAAAAAGAGCTATTTATTGTACTTGGTATTTTTTTGTTAAATAATTTATTATTATTTCATTATTAATTAATAATAATATTTATTTTATTATTAAAATTTCCTTTATATTTTGAAAATATTAATATTCAAATATAATAATTTAATAAATTTATTTACATAGAAATGAAATATAAATTTTTTACTGCAAAATGAACATGAGACACGTGTATTTGAAAATTATCTTTTTTCGAAAAAATCAATTGTTTATTTATTTTATATTATTAAAATAATAATAAAATTTAATTAATCTTATATTTTAAAATTTTCTTCCTTACTTTAGTCAGATAAATTTTCATTTGAATCAATTGTGTCAAATATATCTGATAGGAATTAAAATATTAAATATAATATTTTTAATAAATTTATTGAATATATTATTTTGTCTTTATTTAATTAACGAATATTCAATGCAATGTGTATAACTCTAAAACTTATTAAAATTTAGTTAAAATTATTTTTTAAAAGAAAAATTAATTTCAATATTATATAAAGTAGTTTATATAGTTCTATAATTATATAAGTAGTAATTATAAATTTTTTAATATACATAAAAGTATGAAATGTCATTAAGTACATATATATACATATGATTCGATCCATTTAACATCCGTTTACCCTTTATACTTTAGATAAAGTTGACAAATATTTATTCACGAGTGAAAAAGAACAAAGAAGCAAAATATCAGTTCATTGTTAGTTTGTTACTATACTAGAATATAATTAATTCCCATTACTATTATTGAGGGAACTGGAAGCTTCCTACGATCGAGGCGGGCTAAGGACTAGAATGTCTGATTAATATTTTGTTTTTTTGGGTAAAGAATGTCTGATTATTAATAAAAAAAGAAAAATCTTTGTCTAAGTCAATCACGGGACTTTAGCCACCACATTCAATTCCATGCAGTTTCTCATGCTGACAACAATTATATATAATGGATAGACATATATATATGTTGATTGACTTAAATATTAGTTAAAGTTAATTAAAAAAGGTTACTGATCATTAGGGCCACCTAATATAATGAAAATACTAAATATATGATTGTTTTTTTAACAAAATTTTGACATTTTTTTTAACCCCTTTTACCCCAAAACATGTTTATAAGATATGAAACAATTAGAATTAAATAATAGAGGGATTTTCATCTAGTCTTATCTTATTATAGGAATAAAATTTTATTATTCATGTAAAACCTTTGTTAGTTTCTTATCGACATTATCTTATATCCTACGACAATTAATCGGTCTAGCATTATTCAAGTATAGCTACTTGATCGATGCCGGACAAAACTTCTCTTTTACGTACGCAATTTTCACAAATAATGAATCTTCAGAATTTTCCTTTTGTTGTAATTAATTTTGAAAATAAGAACAAAAATAGTATTTTAAGAAAAGGACAGAAAGAAAAAATAATAAATAGTGGCAATGCACACTCAAATTAAAGAAGACGACCACGTTTATGGTCCATTAATTAATATCCTACCATAGAATTATCTGACGTCAGCAAATGACGTACATCACACTTTATCCAATAAAAGAATGCCATGTGGCATTGGAGCAGCTTCATTGCCTGCCTCTTGGAAAGGCTCCATGAAGCTGCATGCAAGACGATAGAGATAAAAAATATCAATAAGAAACGTACACAAATTAATATAAAATTATTACTACTTTATTAAAAGGTTATAAAACGTACTAATTTTTTCCCACAAACTATATGCTTTACCCATTTTTTTTCAACTCTTATGATACATGATCAATTCAATATGCAAAATTTCAACTCCACAATGGACACAAGCCCTATATTTCAAAACCCTAACCCTAATTTTGATCATCAACAACTACTTACACACTACTTCTACTCATCCTCAATTTGATGATTTACTGTATTTTCACGATATCTCCAATTACCTCATGTCCGACGACGAAGGGTCATCAGAAGGAAAAATCGAGCTTTCGCAAGCTCAAAGTTTTTCGAATAGCATCACAAATTTATCGGATGAAACTTCAAATCATTCAATTATTCCACTAGCTCGAAACATGTAAGTTTTAATTAATTAATTTAATTTATTGGTGTTTCTTGCAACTATTATATATGTGTATGCATGAAATGAATGAATTGTGTTTTATATATATATGTTTTGCAGAAAGTGTAGACGAAGAAAAGTGGAGAAATATTGCAAGGCCCAAGAGGAGTTTAGATTTGTATTTAGAACGAGATCGGATCTTGAATTCATGGATGATGGATTTAAATGGAGAAAATATGGTAAAAAGAAGGTGAAGAGTAGCCCAAATCTAAGGTAATTAATTTAGGTGCAACATAAATATATTAATTAATCATCATATAATTATATAATTAATAAAGTATATATATATTTCTTTCCTAAAGATTATATTTTATATAATTATGTAGCTAGAAGCATGTAATTATCCTAGCTAATGCCCAAATTAAGCCAAATGAAAAAGATAAAAAAAAAGTAATTTTAATTAAGGATTTGTAGATTAGTAAATTTGAACTAAATACAATATTAATATTAAGTATATCTCATGCATGCATGACCCCCTGGATCAGCTAGCACAGACGCGGCCGGATCTTTATTTATCTGCTTCAGGCATGCAGTTAGGGTTTTGTAATCTGTAGTCATAACATTTCAAATTTATGTGAGTAGTGTAAATGAAGTCTAAGTTAGAGTCGTGCTTTTAGAAACTTTTAGACTCAAATCACTCAAATACAAAAACTCACACGAAACTCGAGTTAATTGGAGCTCGAACTCGAACTTGGTCAAGCTTACAATTTTAGGAAGCTCATCTTAAAAATGTTGTACGTAATACTCCGATCCATCTCGGCTCATTTGCAATCTGTTCAGCGCCTCGAGGTGCTGCCGAGTAACTGCAAAAATGAGCTCACGATCTAATTATACATGCATGTAATGAAACATAATTTTAGTTCTCAAATTAAAGTTAGCATTAGGTGTGTAATATACAAATTATATATGCACCATGCATCTTCACGGCCTATATTGATATTAGAAAAACTACTATATTTTCATTATTAATGTACTCTTTTATCATTATTTATAATAAATTTATATTATAAAACATAAAAATTAAAAGCTCAGCTCACCGAACTTGCAAATTTTAGATAGGCTAGCTCGACTACTCATCTTAGATTTACCCGTTTATATCTTTGTGTATTGTGTTAATTCATAACCCTTATGCATAAAATTTGAGTTTCATGAAATGAAAAAAGAAGAGATTATAAATTGATATTACATTTTAATGATTATGCATGAAATTGAATTATTTATGTATATATAGGAACTATTTCAAATGCACAAGTGGAGGATGCAGTGTGAAGAAAAGAGTAGAAAGGGATGGAGAAGATCCAAGATATGTGATTACAACTTATCAAGGAATGCACAATCATGAGACTCCTACTAATTGTGTGCTCTATTGCACCCAACCAACCCACTCCCTTTTTAATACATATTCTAAATAATTATTTTATAACTTTCTTAATCTGTATTTAATTTGAATACTGTAATAAGTGCTCTGTATTTTACAATTGGTTGATGGGCCACAATTTGGGCCAAAATCTGTTCTAGCCCCAAACCTTGATGGGCCCACTATTATCATATCTTGTAATCTGGTTTGGGCAAGATAATGGGCTGAGTGAGCTGACTTACCCCCTTCCAATGCTTTGTTTGTGGACTACTTTGCTTAATGCATCAGTGGGTTAAAAATAGTTGACCTTTTATTATGTATCACTTCATAATAATTACATTGAACCTTAAAGATTCATACATCCTTAATCAAATAACAAGGAATGGAGTCCTGTCTTTAGCTATGGAATAAGGGTTCGAAATTTGACTTTGGTTACAGAGCAGCTTTAAATATCTGATCAACGACGGTGGATACCCTAATTTAGAAAAAAAAAATTTAAAAAAAAAAACATTGAACCTTCTTATTAATATTTTCTGTAAGTTACAATGTACTTTCTCTAAATATTATTTTTAGAGTAATTTCATATAACAATAACATCAAGAAAATGCTTATTAATTCTTTTCAAATACTTTTTGGGATAAAAGGATTCCAAAGTTGGAGGTGGGAGTGGAACTCTAAAATTATAGTGGATTTTGATCAACGGCGCCGACGTATTAACACGCTCTTGGGAAATATCATTAAAGATTGTAATCGTTTGATACATGTACCTTGAGATTTCACTTTCAAATATGTGATGTGCGAGCAAAACTCGTGTGCTGGCATTTTGGCAAAAATAGGACATGGTCTCGAGAACTCAACAGAATAATGGGAAGAACCATCGAGAGAGATTGTGGATTGCATTTTGGCTGAGATTGAGCCAACCTAATTTTGTTTTTTTCTCTCTCTTGTCCGAAAAAAAATATTGAATAAAGGGTAAATGCAAAGTCAATCTCAAAATAATCAAGGATAAAATTCTATCTCGCAAAGTCGTGTTTACCAAAGTAATATGATCTGCAAAACAGCAACTACCAAAATCGGGTTTCTAAAAGCACCTGCCATATAAAAATCAGTTCCAAAAACCCAACGGTTCAAACTGTCAATAATCAAACCCACAGCGCGTGATCTGCCATCGTTTGCCGATCCAAAGCGTTTTAAGCAATCTCATCTCAGATTTCTCCGTTTGATCTCTGTGATTTTTCACATACATATAAAACCCCACAATACACTGTCAGATCATTTGCGGGACAATAGAAGTTTTGTCATCAGTTAAGGGCATTTTGTTTCAGATTTTAGTTGCGATTTTGTCGATTGGAGAAGGAAAAACCGGTTACGAGCTAAACCCTTGCAATTTTAAGAGTTCTAAGTCGAAGAACTGATTTCATTTTGGGAAATTTAGGGCTTGTCTCAGATATTTCATATTGTTTTGAATCTTATTGGGATTTGAAATGCTGGGTTCTTCGAGTTGAATCCATCGTTTTTGCGGCATGGGTTTTTAGGCTCAAATCTGAAAGACCCAGTTTGAGAAAATGGTGTCGTTAATGGAGATTTAGTTTATTTCTTTATGGAACTTGAGCTAGCGCTAAGGTGAAATACCTTATTTTGGATACTTTTATTTTTATTCTAAATTTGGGGTATATATTTCTGTGTTCTGGGAGGAGGAGAAAATGTTTTGGAGGGAAAGGGAAAGGGAAAGGGAGAGCAAAGTTGAGCAGAATGGAGGCCCTCCTGTTGGGCAGGTCAGAGTGCTTGTTGTTGGAGATTCAGGTAAATTTTATCTTTTTTGATAGATTTTATTCTTTTTCTTGTGTTTGTCTTTTTGTCCTTTCAAATAATTTTGCTCTTTCTTTGTTCCTTGGTTAATCTTTGGAAGTTGTTCTTATCTATATGATAATGTATAATGGGTTTAAATGAAATAATATGCATCTTATTCAAATACTGAAGTTTATTGATACTCTTGATTGATGATTTGCAGTAGAAGTTTTATGTGAACTGTTTACATGGATACATCACGTAAGCAGGGAAAGAGCCAGAAGTTTAACTTTGGGGAACCAATGTAAAAATTTTAATATATAAAAGATAACTTTTAGTAAAATTGATAAATTTTTGTATAATACTTGATTTTTAAGAACTTGAGGGGGATACGTATGGTTTTGGTGCATTGCTTTGAATTGTTATTAGGTTCGAAACCAAATTAGAGGCTCTTACAGCTTCTAGATAATATGAAATGTTCAATGAACTCTCTTACAATTGCAGTTAACTCAGATTATAAGCTTCTGAAAAACCAACAACTATTTATTGCATGTAAACTCAAAGTTTATCTCTAATTGACTTAGGTCACTGATGTCCATGTACGGTCGTGCTAACTTCATTGAATTTAAAACGTGCATTAGTTGAATGTATTTTGGAATTTGCACTTTTTTAAATTTTTTGCATTTCGTGATATTTGAGCCCTTGATAAAATTTAACAGCTTTGAGGAACCAAAATATTAACTGGAAAGTCTTTATTCAGGTGTGGGAAAAACTTCTCTTGTTCATCTAATTATGAATGGTTCTTCTGTTGCTCGTCCTCCTCAAACTGTAGGCTGCACTGTTAGTGTCAAGGTGAGATTATTTTGTTTTCAGTTTTTATTTATCTCAAAATGAATTACTAACTGGCTCTTTCTGTGAAATTCATGCCTTTTTCTGTTCTTGGCAGCATACAACTCAGGGAAGTTCAGCTAGCGCATCAAGTAGCATCAAGGCTGACACTGAGAGAGATTTCTTTGTTGAACTGTGGGACATATCTGGACACGAACGTTATAAAGATTGCCGCTCTCTGTTTTATTCTCAAATTAATGGTAAATGGTCTTCCTTCTTGGCAATGCACTTTAAAAGCAGACAAATTTTGCAAAAAGGTCCTCTTAATTAAGTAATCATATCTCAAGCTTGTTCTCTAGTCGAGCTCGAACCGCATGTTTCTAGGCTAAAGGCTCGCAAGATGGGATACAGTTGCAATATTTTCATTATGATATATTATATGGTTAAAATTCATTGAGAGTCCCTTATGTTTTATTTTAGCAAGACTTTGGTCCCTAATGTTAAATATGTGACCTTTTGGCCATTCATGCTTCATTCTAGAAACTCTTTGGTCCCTAATGTTTAGTTATAACATTTTGAACTCAAAACGTTTTATTTTAGTTAGAAATTGGTCCCTCTGATCAACTTTTCGATCAAAAGTTACTGACAAATCTCAAAATGGTCAATTGTAACTCTACAAAAAGGAAATACGAGGGACTGAAATATAATATGAAGTTTAATTAATCACTTTGCACTCGAAATATTATTTTTCAGTAACGTTTGATCCAAAAATTGGTCCAAGGGAAGAAACTGTTGCTAAAATTAAATATGAGGGACCAAAATGTTCCTATAATGAAAAACGAGAGACCATAAGCGACATAAACCCTATATTATATTATATTGTATTCCTATTTAAATAAGAAGTTCTTTTTATCATCTTGTGAAACTAAGAACTTCTAACTCGACCTTGAAGTGACTGAACACGCTTGTAATAGAGTCAAGAAGAACTCTAGTTTAGCATGGCAATATATTTCATATGTTTTAGTAAAAAACTTGTTGATAATAACTCGTTTTTCTTCTTTTGTTGTTAGGTGTTATGTTTGTTCATGATCTTTCACAAAGAAGGACCAAGAGTAGCTTGCAAAAGTGGGCTGTTGAGATAGCAGCAAACGGGACATTTTCAGCTCCTTTGGCATCTGGAGGTCCTGGAGGGCTTCCTGTCCCGTTTATTGTGATTGGTAATAAAGCGGATATTGCTTCAAAAGAAGGTATGAGGGGTAGTAGTGGTAATCTTGTTGATGTAGCTCGTCACTGGGTTGAGAAACAAGGATTACTTCCAGCAACTGAAGAACTTCCATTAACAGAGAGTTTCCCCAGTGGTGGAGGCCTACTTGCTGTAAGTTTTTTGTATTTTTATTTCAATATGATGTTAAGGTTCTGAAACAAATAATGAAAAGTAGTATGATACACATATTTATTTTTGTACTTATTGGCTCTTAATTTTCAGGCTGCCAAGGAAGCAAGATACGACAAGGAAGCAGTGATGAAATTTTTCCGCATGGTTTGTATTTCGACTCATATACGACTTCTTTTCAATCTCTTAGAATTATTTTCTAAACTAGTTGCGTGCTGATTTTAGTTGATCAGAAGGAGATACTTCTCAGATGAATTGCCCGGTGCAAACCCTTGGTCGACCCAAATTAATAAACCATTGACACAATCAAGTGAAATCTCGAGTGATGAAGACCAGCTCTACAAAAGAACAAGGTATGACTCTTCCCGTGCCTTCTTTTTCTTTTTTTTTTAAATTATACATTTGCATGTTAGATCCTACACTGCTACACAGTTCATTTGTAAGTATGATCCTCTCCTATTAAGTCATGGAACCATGAATTCTTTAGTTGCTTAAAATTATCTTTCAAATATATATATAGCCCCATCACAAATGATGATATAAAAAAAAGCAATGTAATGCTATCATAAAGTGAAATAATGACATTATCTTCCATTGATGATTTATTATAGCCTATCGGGCGACCCATACAAGTACAACGTGCTTCCGCCCCTACCTGCCCAGCGCAACTTGACTCCGCCTCCGACGCTTTACCCACAACAGCCAATGTCGACACCCGACAATTACAACATCCCAAGATTTGCTTACGCAACTTCACAGGAGATCACAAGTGCCAGATCAAAGCGGACAGATATTAACGTGTAATATCTCATTAATCCACTATATAATTATGTGGAATATATATATAGTGGGTTTTCTTCTTTTTTTTTTTTCTTTTTTGAGTTTTGAGATGACCCTTCATTTTGGGTGTGCTTTTATTGCTTGCTTGTATACAACCACTCTTAATTCTTTCTTCCATTTTTTGAGGTTTCCTTGTTCTGTTGTAATTCTTTTTAGCCAGTATATATCCAATGGAAACTCTTTCGATTTTTCATCGTTATTTTTGGAATTCTGAAACATTGTAATTGGAATTCTGTTGTAATTCTTTGGCCAGTTGCAGCGAATGTTCGGCGTAGTTGGCACTCAATACGATTGAAAAATTGGGCGAATTACATCTACTACCTTAAGATTTGTGAAAATTACAAAATAGTCCTCCGATTATCATAAATAACAATGAGGTTCTTGAAACTTCAACTTTTTTGTAATGCTTTACTTTCATTTTACGAAAATACCCTCACTTATTTCATTCCTATATTTTCAATTCTATGAGAGTAAAAAATCTTTATATGTAACAAGAAAAATAAGCTAAAAGTGGGAAAATATAACATTTATATTAAAAGAAGATAAATAACTTCACTTAGTTTTTGCGAACACAACTACCCTATGCAATGCTCCATAACATAAGCGAAGCCATGTAGCTAAAAATGGCTATAGAAGTAAAAATAAAATTGTAAATTTTGCAAAAAAATATCTAAAATGAATTATATAAATTGTTATTCTTTGCATAACTTTTGAAAAACAGGCAAACGACTTTTTGATTTACCATAGAGGACATTGTCTATGTACTCCTCAACACTCTTCTTCACAGTTTGCTCTTCAGCTTTTGACTTGCTTTGAGTTACTATTATGCCATCGGATACAGGCGACCAGTCCTCTTCTACTCTGTTAATCTTCGGCTTTTCCGGTATGTTTTTTGTGTTTGATCCTTTGTTATTAGGCGCTTGCGATGCCATGATCTGTTATAAGATGCACAAATCAAGATCAGTTTTCAATGAGTCAAAAACTAATGATATTACTGTGATCGATTTCTGGGTTTGTGTTAAATTCAGTAATTAATTCACAGGATGAAACCCTGATCTTAATAAAGTTTATGCAAGAATAAATTTGCAAAATTTATGAAGAAACATGCAATATATATGCAGCAGCATATTAAAACCAGAAATATATAAGCCCTTCAAATAATTCATAGTCGTGGAATAAAAAAGGAACAAAAAAGAATTACTTATGCATGACTTCTCAGTACAGCGTACAGTTTCATGTGTATGTAGCATGGGAAAGAATGAAATTTAGGTTTCGACATTACCTTGGGGGACTGCGTAAAACCCTAACGACGAAGAATTTAAGGCTGTAATGTAATTACAGAGTGAGAAAGAGTTGAAATAAATTAATATGTTTTTGCTAGGGACGATATTGGATCCAGTATATATAGTATTTATGTCAATATATTATTCTTATGATTTACCTTACCTAAATAGATTTAGTTTTATGATTTCGTATCTAGTTATACTTGTTATTACCGATTCCAGTTTGATTTTAATAAGACTTCCAGAGGAACTTAAATTCTTAGATGTTCAGAAGATCAACTCGGAAAATCCTTTTCCAAAAGTTACTTTCAGCTTAGATAAATTTATATTATAATCAATGCCACGGCCACCTCAAAAAAAAGAAAAAAAAAGAAAAAACAATCTTTTGGATAATACTATATTTGTTTTTGTAGATTGATATCAAGTTGGATGGATATAACCATTGGGGTTTGACTAAATAGCCACAAGATATTACTTCCAACGTAAAGATATGGGATTCGACTCTTTACAATGGTAAGAGTCAAATTGTGTGTGTTTTAAAAAATAAAAAGTTGGATGAATATTACTTGTTATAATTAGGGTGGATAACTTTTTTTTACAGAGAAGGGTTTTCAACTCTCGATATACACTCAATAATCCTAACTAATTCAATATCTAATTTAATTGACATAAAATGTTTTTATTATATGGAGAAATTAGTTATTAAGTAGTACACGTTGATCAGAATTTCTTTTCTTTTTTTTTGGACAATCGACAATCGTTGATCAGAAATTCTGCTTAACAATAGAATTAGGGATTCTCTCTGGCTCAACATAAGTAATTGAAAAAGATGATTATTTTGCAAATATTACAAAGGTGTATATATTATTGTTGGGTTTTGTCTTTTGTGCACATAGGCATATAGTGTTGATGGAAATATTCATAAAAAATCTTGGGACAATTTATATTACACGAAAAAACTAACATAGTTCATTAGTGGGCAAGATGAACCTAAAACCCTCAAGTTTACGAAAAATACCATGAAACCTTATAACCTTACATTTACCCTACTAGAGTACCTGAGAGAGATATTTATAAGATTTTTCAGGAGATATTATGTATACATTTTCATGTTTCAAATAAAATAATTGTAAAATTTCAGCTGACTAAAAGATATTTGTATTTTGTAATATTTCAAACTTTCAAGGTATTTTTAGATAAATTAACACACTTTGAAACAACTTATAAGCTCTCAAACAGCTAATAAGATATTTCGAAAAGTTTATGAGCTAAGCCAAACACACTCTCACGTATGAACGCCCATTCGAAACGAGTGAAGTAGTAAATTATTCTAAATCACACTTGCAAGAAAAATACAATGCTACCCGTGATGTTTTATTACACAAATCATGGATAACAAATTGGGAAATACCAAGTAAAAAACTATTATTTGAATTCAACACCATACATCTGAAATAATCTAATGAAAGCAATGAAAACATCAAGAAAAAAAGAAAAGGAAAAAAGAAGAGGTGAACAACAAATATTCTCAACTCAAAATTTGCGAAAGTCTGACTTAATGTTAATTGACAAGTCTTAGAATCTCTCACCAAAGCGGAAAAACACAGCGCCAGTTCCAGAGTTATGATCAACAGCATACTCAGCTCGCACTAATCCTAACTTGACTCCAGCTCCATATGACGATCCACTGCCCATTCTCCTGTACACCTCTGTTGGGTTTCCTTTCACATCCTTTGAACTTCCAAGATCATTTCCGTGTTCAGCAAATACATAAGCATGTGTATTTCTCACTGGTATCCGAAGCTCAGCCGCCAGCTGCAAACGACCACCATGGCATGTCAAAACCCAAACAAAAACTGAGGGAGTATTTTGTAATTTCACCCAATCTCAGGGGTAGTAAATGTAATTCGCCCTTTAAATAAAATATTACATGATTTAAAACAAGTGGAAGTAGTAATACCTCGAGTATATTTCTGGCAGCTCCCAACTCTCCCATGTTGTAACCTCGGACGGAGTAAGGGCCACCAAGAGTAAAGGCATCATAACTGGGAAGATCTCCAACACAACCTCCGTAATGCCCATGGAGGACTAAAACTGGAGGGGGTGGCGCCGACTTCCCAGCAACACCGTCCTCGACATCTTTCAATGGGATAAATCGCGTTGCTGTTAATTGGTGCCGATTAAAGAATGGATATGTGCTACCAATTCCAAGTCCTTGATCGAACTGCACAATATTAAAACAAACAAACAAACAACTTAATATATGCATATCTTTCCAAAAAGGTCAGAACAAAAAATGTTGTATCCTAAGTATCTGGGGTTTCATGTCATTTACTTTGAATTTCTGGGGACAAATGGGATTGTTGGCTGAATACATCCTAATGGGTGACTCAGGAATTAGGGTGAGAATCATCAAGCAAAATGAGGGCTTCATTTTAGCCAGGTCAGAGATGATAGATCCATATTTGTTTCTGTAAATATTAGATCATCATCATCTGTATGAAACAGTATTTCAGGACCTATATAGTGGACTGTGGTGTAATCGAGGCCTTTAGGTATGAGGCAGTGACATGAAAGTTGTATAAATGTGGAGAACTTAAATATCAAACTCTGTTCAATTTCCAAATCCAACCTGAACACCATTATTGGGGAAACAGATAAAAGCTATTCCTACTAAGACTCAGCCTGGAGACCAAGCAAGACATCAAAAATAAGGACAAGGAGTTTCCAACATCACAGCAGAGAATAGGAAAATTATTAAAAACTCACTATTAACAAATTTGTATGTCAAAAGAGCCCGCCACAATATATTACAAATAGACACTAGACCCAAAAAAATAAATACTCAAGGTTCATTTGGCAATCTAACGATAGGGTTCACTTATGACAAACCAAGATCATTTTTTTATGCTTCAACCGGCTTAGTAGAAACCAGTTTTAGTTTATGTAGAATGACGTATAATAGGCTTTACTAGACTGATAAAGATGTCTGTTTGCCCAAACTTAGTTGAGCAGTTCAGCTCAACACATCTAGTTACTAAAACTCAAATCTACCAATGTCAAATATTAGTATTTTTCTCCAGTTCATTCCAAAAGCAGATGCAAAAGGCTAAATCATAAATCATAGCTTAAAACCTTCCCACAGACTAGCTTCGGAAATCAAATGGCTATTTATTGCCTTTTTTTTAAGAGTGTGTGTGTGTGTGTGTGGTGGTTTGGGGGAAGGATTTTTCATGGAATTTACTAAGGGAAACTAACCAAAGGCTAGAAGATCTGAACATAAACCAGTTCAAACAAATTAATGTCTAGAAGCGTGAAATGAAATGCCAGACTCTTACCTGGAACACAGTTCTCTCACCAACTATAGCTCCATTTACAAACTTAGTATTGTCACGAGTGATATTTGCCTGCAAAAATGCCATTCGGTCAACGCCAGTGCCACTGAGTGTTGTGGGAGGTCCATCTGCACTCACTCCACCACTTGGCAATACCCTTTGACCATTTGCAGAAATGTGACTGCTTTCATCACGCGTTGTTATCTCCTCCATCACAAGTCCATAAGTATATTTGCTTTGACGCGTGAAGTTCTGGAAGGAATACTTCGATTAACCTCACAAACAGTTACTTCATAAAACATAAATTTGTTAACCCTATATTACTCCTCTGAATCAATGACTAAAGAATTATTTGGCTCCAACAACCACGTTTCACAAACATAACCAGAAAATATAACAATAATTAAAAAAGAATATTCAGACCTCTGTAATATTGGCTTTTACTCCAGCTCTGTCGACCCATATAGGAGGAACTTCTTCTATTCCAGGTCCCCCAGTGAAGACTGGACTCAACTTTCTACTGTTGAAGCAGCTCGCACGGAAGGAACGATTGCGTGGATTTTCTACACCATCTACATATGGATGGACATACTCTAGCTTGAATGCAAGATCATCCTGTACACGTATTCAAAAAATAAGTAATGTTACAGGCGAAAGGGCACTTCATTCTGAGAATGATACTTTAGTGAATATCGAATTAAATCACCTGCGGATTAAGGAAGTTGCTGGTGGTCACTGAACCAAGAAGTGACCTATTCAAGCCGTTGATATTTCGATGCTCAAAAGATACAGTTCCACCTGGTTGGATTGAAGCCTGATTTGGACAAGAGCAAAAACACTTAGCTACCAAATTAAAGAACTGAGAAAATTAAGAGTTTTAATGCTTTCATTATTTACCAGGGTAGGACGGCCCCCACGACCTGGAACGATACTCCATTCTGTGCTTACTTCAGCAGACTTCTGTTCTAGTTCCTTAAGCTTGATTTCAACAATAATTGCCCCCTCATTCTTCTCATCTGGACGTGGATTTACCTCAATGTTGGAGAAAAGAGCTAAAGAATTTATATTTCTAAGTGCTAGCTTCCCAGCCTCAATGTTAAAAATTTCTCCTTTGTGAAGCTGTACCAATAACATGATATTAGAGACCATTAAACAACCACTTAAATCAACTCACATACTCATGCATTACATACAACAAATGAGGAACTTGAAAGATCATCGAATATCATAATGAACGATGCAAGATCCATAAGTCATAATTATCAATAAACAAGTATTGGGAAAACAAACACACACACATAACCTGTAGGACACAAAGTTTGCACTGATTATTTATAAACTACAAATATTAGTATAAATAAAAAGAATTTAAGTTCTTATGCGTCTATGATTGTGGTGAATGCCTAAAGTATCATTATATCATAGATGTTAGGACATACATCCTACCACTTTCAAACAAATGAGAGGAATAGAAGTGACCAATAAACATTCAGGAAAGTTTACCAAGAACCTGTCATCAGGGAATCCATAACATAACATAAATTGTAACTCATCAAACAGATGTATAATAGTTAGTGTGACTTGTAATCCCATAATTGTTTGCAAAAGTACCAAAGATACATCACATAACCGAATACAGCTAAAAAGTTCCAGTTAACTATAACCTGCTTTGGCAGTTCTCTATAAATCACGGGCAACTGTGTATTCCCCTCGACAACATTCCCAAGCTTATCCTGGAATTGAATAACTAACTCAGTAACATCGCCCTCCACCACTTCACAAACCACCTCCTTCGTATTCAAATTCCCAAAATTCACAACTTGTGCACATGCATATCCATTATCATGATACCACCTCTGAACCTTATCCCTAATCTTCTGCAATAATCTTGCACTCACGCTGCCATTATCCTGCATCATTCTCACTATCTGTCTTCGCACGTGATTTGGCAGCATACACGGCCTTGCCCTCTCAATCCTCATTTTGTATTCCGCCTCCTGCTCCCTGTAATAAGCCATTCTCTCCTTATCAGTCATATCAGGATCCATCTCAACAGGCTTGGACTGCGGCATGAGACCCACATTAATACATCTGAATTTGTCAGCAGATCTCCATGTCGACTCACGAAACGGAATGGTTACTTTTATGGTTCCATCCGGGTTTGTTTTCATCTCCATATCAACTTTCTCGAACATTCCACAAGTGGCTAGGGTTTCCAGCTCACTCTGGAGCTGAGCCTTGGTGTAAATGCCCCCAGGACGGAGAGACACCATCTCAAAGAAGGAGTCATCTGTGCCCGTCGTCGAGCCACCCTTGCGATCACTGAACAAGACTTCAGAGACTTTGTATCGCTTGAAGCCACTCAGCTTGTTCAGCTGAATCGGGATGTTGGCGGGCAATCCATGGGTATCCCATTCCTGTTGGGGCTCATCGTCTTTAGCAATAGCTGCAGGTGAGAAAATGCGAGACCAGAAATCACCACCTTGACCTCCACCACTTCCGCCGCCTCCCCCGCCGCCGCCTCCTCCACCGCCGCCGGAGTTGAAGATAGAGTTGCTGCCAGATAAGACAGGGTTGGCAATGTGGAACAGAACGCACGAGGCGGCAGCAGAGACAGCAAGAGATTTGGGTGAAATTAGGGAGTTGACATTAAACGGCGGGGATTTCAAGGGTTTAGGGTTTTCGGAGGAGGAATTTGCGGCGAGACTACATTTGATAATTGAATTGGGGGAGTGGAGGCCGGAAACAACAGGGACTGCGGAGGAATTGCGGCGTCGGGAAGCGGGTGAGGAGGAGAGATGGAGGAGGCGTCCCGACGCGGAGAAAGACGACGACATTGGTGGCGGGGTTTAAGATAAGACTGAGGGAGCAGGAGCTCAAATGTGTTGGGAGGGTTTTATATGTGTGGGATGGATTTAGATTTTAGAAAAGTTAAATTATGTATAAATAGGGAAGATGAAAAAAAATAAAAAAATTATATTAAATCCATATGTACTTTGATTACTAATTTAAATAGAAAGTCTTCTAATTAGGACATGTGTGTAAAATTTACTTGAACTTTATGTACAAAACCAATATATTTAATTTAATTAATAAAAAGGACAAAAATTAACAATAAGTATTAAAACATACCCCAAAAAAAAATTAAGGTAGAATAATTTTTGTCTCTTGTACTATCACGTTTTTTACAATTTATTTCCTAATCTATTTTTTGTTCTAAATTACCTCTTAACATTCACGTGTTTTACAAAATGCCTCCTCCAACTATATTCAGGTGGAATATTCTGGTTTGATATCCTTACATTGCACCTGAATACTATGGTTGAATATGGTCGGAAAAGGCATTTTGTAAAACACGTAAACGTTAGGAGGTAATTTGAAACAAAAAATAGATTAGAAAGCAAACGTGATAGTACAGGAGGCAAAAAAGTATTTTCCCTAAAATTAATCTGCTAACTTAATATGCTACTTTATTAACTCTTATTAAATATAAATCTTTCAATTATGTTTTCCAATACATTTACAAGGGGTAAATTAGTCTATAAAAAGGAGAGAATCCATCACTATTTCTTTAAATTTCTCGTGGAAGAATCTTGCATGCATCGGTTTGGCTCTCACTCATGCACAATGCCCCTAAAAGTTCAGATCTTACTACTTTTTTAATTCACTTAAAAGATTACCCAAGTATAAAATCTAATAAATATGAATTATTATTAAGTTCATATATGGGGCCAAACACCCCACTCATATAAATAAGAATTTTATGAAAATGTATGAATACTAATTTCAAAGCATCCATGCCATTATGTAGCAACAATGTCTGTCACCTTGAACATAAATTGAGATATATTTTGATATAATTCATTTTCCAATAATTTCTAAACATACACCTATTTCTCTGTGTTGTATATATACAGATAGAGAAAGTAGCTTTTTACAAAGACAAGGAAAAAGAAGTAGGTAGCTTCGGAAAAACTATGAAGCTGATAATATATTTAGTTCCATCTTTTAGCATTCTTCGATCCTTTTGATTTCTGTTTAGCAGCTTGAAATGCTTGCTGTTTCTGTTTCTTCCTGGCTTCCTTCTCCGCCTAGTCAAGAATGATAAATGTTCGTATTCGTTAGAGAAGTCGTAAAAGCGCCAAAAACGAAAACTCAACAACATAAGAAGGTTGTGTTTGTAACAAGATCTGGATTTGGAAGTTAAAGTTGTAAAAGGTTGGCGTAGTAAAAGTTACAAGTGATGGAAGAAACAGTGAAAAGGACAAAAAAGTAGTAGTTGAGTGCGTTTAGAAGCACTTTGATTACTCCAAATGAACTTCCAGTTATTTACAAAATAATTTAGAAGTAGAAGCTTGAAGCCAAAAGTTGGTCCAACTTTGGCTTCAGCTTCTTTGAGCATCAAAAAAGTGGTTTTTGATACACTGCAGAGTGCTTTAAGAAAAGACAAAAAAGTGCTTTTTTTTAGAGTCTAAAAAACACTCTCAGCGTGTGGTTTATATTTATTAGCATATAAAATTGACCCGCATAAGTATAATAAAAATAAAAAGTGAACCCCATAAAAATAATATGTGCGTTTTATATTTTGTAAAAATATTCAATTTCACCCTCTAAAGTTAAAAGTAGTAAAGCTCATAGAATGCAAATTCATTTACCTTGGACATCTTGGATTTAGCTTTTACTTTAGGAGCATTCTCCTCAAGCTCCGTTTCCCTTTGAAGCTCTCTTTCTCTAGCTTCGAGATTCTTCTCCAAATAATACTGTGGCCAAAACAATTAGCATTTCAAAATTCAGACTCAAATAGGGCTTTTTTACACGAGGCACCAAAACACCCTGTACTAACTATATGTAACAGAGAAAAGGGATAGGTTAAAGAAGAAGATAAAAGTACAGGGGAGGAATGTGTAATTTTGGAACAAATAGGGGAAATTTATGTATTTGCAGATAATTATAGTGGAATGCACTGCGATTATTGCTTAAATGAAAGAATTAAAAATCGGAACCAAGACTTACATTGTAGTCTCCTGCATAGTCCTGTAAAATCCCATCTTTTACTTCCAAAACTCGATTAACAATTTGCTTTATGAAGTATCTGTCGTGAGAAACAGTGATCACAGTTCCTTCATACTCATTTATCGCCTCCTAATGAAAGAAAAGAGAGAATTTTGAAAATTAATAAATGTAAAAAAGCTGCAAAGCTGAAAAAGAGTGATGACAAACCGAACCTCAAGCATCTCTTTTGTAGGTATGTCCAAATGATTGGTCGGCTCATCCAAAACAAGTAGAGTTGATGGTTGAACCATGAATTTACAAAAGGCAAGCCGAGCCTGCACAAGGGGAAAATGGTAATTTAAATGTTCTTGTAAATTGTAATGCAAGTGTAAAAAGAAAAACTTACTAAACACCCCGGAAACAAATTCCACCAATTTTTCATTCATAAAAATTGGTCAAAGAAATTCAACCGAAATCCATCTCAAAATGGGGTGGGGTGCAAATTGATTAAACGGGCTTTTTCCATATAAATTTACTTTAAGAGGTCTTACGTTATTTTTCAGAAATAGGGAAAAAAGGGAAATTTTGAAAACAATACCACACTAAAGGATTCTCAAATTAAGTTCAAAGATTTTTATATGGATTAATGTCACTTATAGTCCTCCATGTTTCATTCCAGAAACACTTTGGTCCCTAGTGTTCATGTTTCGTTTTAGTAACACAATGATCCCTCCTTTTCGTCAATATTTACCAAAAAATCTCTTTTTTTAAGAATAAGGGTTAATCCCAACTGTTATAAAAACAAAAGATTTATGGCCTAAAGTTTATTATAAAGTTGGAATTAATCCTTCTGCCCTTAAAAAATAGACTTTTGGGTAATTTTGATCGGAATGCTGATCAAGATGACCAAAATGGCTAGGTGTAACTAAAATGTTACGATCTAGATATTGGGGATGAAACTTCTTCTAAAATGAAATATGAGGGACTATAAGTGACATTAATCCTTTCTACATTTTAACAGCATAATAGGAGATTCAAATATAATTTATCCAATTATAATTTACCTTCTCACCACCACTTAGAAACGAAACTTTCCGGTCGAGCACATCAGCTTTGAAGTTGTAACGGCCTAATAGACCCTTTATGTCATCAATTCTCCAGTCCTCAGCAACTTCAGCCACAGTTTCTATAACTGTTTTATCCAAATTGAGTGCCTCCGCCTGAAAAAATAAACAGAAAAAATCAAATAAAACAAAGTTATTTAAAAAAAAGCATTAAAATAATTTTTCTTCATTATATAATTATTTGCACATTCAAACCTGATTCTGCTCAAAGTAGTTTGGCAACACGTTGTGATCTCCAAGAAGAACGTCTCCCCTTTCAGGCTTTTCCATGCCCATAATTAATTTAAGCAATGTGCTTTTCCCACACCCGTTGGGACCAAGAATGGCAATTTTCTCACCCCTTTCGATGGTCAAATTTGCATTCTTGAATAGAACCTGGTCGCAAAGAAAAAGCATTTAGGGATAATTACGCAAACACCCCCTTAGTTTCCAATAACTAAAAATACACCCCCTAATTGAGAATTAACATTAGGGATGCTATGTTAAACAATTTTTACTGCATAGTCATTAAAATCATGAAAATCCGGAATTGCCCTTGTCAGTTAATGGACAACTTTTGACCTTTTTTTTTTCCTGATTAGGACACCCATATTCATGTTAATCAGATAAGGATCCAATTGTAATGTAAATGGTTTGATACCACAGGTTCATCACACTAGCCTCCCGTGTAACTATGTGAAATTACACAAACTTCCCCTCTTAGCTTTCGAATTATACATATACCCTCCTCATGCTTGAAATTTAATCAAAATTTGGAAAAAGATATTAAGAAACTTGGATATATCATGAAAGCATGCAAAAAAACTGTATGAAATTTTTACTAAATTTTTATTATAACACCAATTAACTATTTGTAATGATCAACAAAGAGGGGAACAGCCATGTGGAGACAAATTAATAAGGGAGGTACATGTAATTTTTGGACCCATCATGGGATGTTTGTGTAATAATCCACCATAAATTCACTGTATTGCACCAAGTAGTTGAAATATGTCCCAAAAGTGGGATAACTTGCGAAAATTACAAATAGAGCATTCAATACACAAATTTGTTATCTTTATTATAATTTATAAATCATATCCTCTAAGAATAAATTTCTGATAAGGCTTTTAACCAAAACCTTGGCTTAAAATGAATAAAATCTTGATGCAAGAACAAATATTTATTATTTTGTGTTGAATGAGTTTATTACCTCATCCTCATAACCAAAATTTAGGCCTTTTACTGACACCACTGATCGACCACTTCTTCCACGCTCGGGAAACCTGATTTTCATTTGCTTCCTAATAAACGGTTTCTCAACTTGTTCCTCATTCAAAAGTTTTTCCAGCTTCTGTTGCCACAAGAAGAAAAGAAGATAAAGAAAAAGGGATACCAAATACATATAAAATAAAAATCCAGATAATGTAGCAGCTCAAGTATAGGAAGAATACAGATAGCAAGCAAGACTAACAGTGTGTTTGGAACTTATATAAAACAAATGTTAACTTCCCTAACCTATTTTCAAAACAACTTAAAAGATGTTTCATTCAAAACAATAAATGAATAAAATATAACTTAAATATGTAATTCTTGTTCAATTTCACGGGTGCTTCAAACTCTTTAAAAAGAAAGTACTTTTCAGCTTTTAGCTTAAGACAAGCAAAAATGGAGTGTTTTGTTTTGCTGCTTCTAATTAAGATTAGCTAATTTAAGCTAGAAGTGCCACTGGAGGTGTTTTTTCCCAGCGTCTAGGTTCTTTTCTCTATTACTTAATAAGTGTTTCTGTACTTTCTTCTCCAAACAATCCCAACTTTTTACAAATTTTGCTTCTCCAAAAGCAGTTCTTGCACTTTGACAACTAATTTTTCAAATGAATAAAAACTTATAACCTCCAAAAATATGTTATCAACTTTGAAAAAACTTAAAAATTTCAGATAAAAGTATTGAGTATAGACCTTTTCAGCAGTAGAAGCACGACCAGCATTTGCTCCAGCACTTAACCTGCTTATAAGGTCTCTGGTGTGTTCAATTTCCTTCTGTTGTTTTTCCCATGCTGCAAGCTGAGATTCAAGCCACGTTGCTTTAGCAATTACGTACTCAGAGTAATTTCCCGCATATGTTCTGGAAACTCCCATATCTGTTTCCACAATCTTTGTGCACAACTGATCAAGAAAAGCCCTGTCATGGGATATGATCACCATCGGTACGTCTTGCTTCTGTAGATAACCTTCTAGCCACTCGATCGTGTCAAGATCAAGGTGATTTGTCGGCTCATCTAAAAGCAACAAATCCGGATCCTTCAAAAAAGAAAATAATAATAATTAAAATGTTTTACATAGGGACTGTTAGCAAACTCCAGAAAAGGTAATTTTCTAATTTTAGCTTAAAAAGAGAAGAAATTTGGTTTTAGCATTTTCTGCTTAAAATAAGCTAAAATAAACTAGAAGCTAGAAGCACCTTTTGTGTGTGCTATTTTCAGCTTCTAGGTTCTTTATCTACCATAAAATGTGATTCTATACTTTTCGTTCAAGAAGCCAACTTTTACCCCAACTTCTTCAAGTTTAGCTTCTCCAAAAGCAGAAGTTTTTGCGAACACCCATAAAAAGGTGAAGAAGCTATCACAAGCACATATTTAGTCATACCTCAAAAATAACAAACAGCTTATATAGATAACTAGCAACTCATCAAGACACTCGTAGATTAAAACAAACCAACAATTACACAAATTCCAAACAAATTATAATATCAAGAATTCAATCTTATACCTGCAGCAGAATCTTCCCGAGTGACATCCTCATCTGCCACCCTCCACTAAACGATGCAACGAGCCTATCTCCATCCTCAAGCGAAAAACCAAGCTCAGGCATCAACTTATTGATCTTAACATCAACTTCATCTAAATCAACAGCTTGTGCTCTCCTCTGCAGCAAATCAAACTCATCCAAAAGCCTCCCCATTAGCTCCAAATCATCTACTGATTTTTCTATCGCCTTCTGCACCTTCTCAAGCCTCTCAGCAACCTCCATTTCCTCTTTAAACGCGCTCAAGAACTCTTCTCTCACCGTTCTCGTTGACAAAACCTCAAATTCTTGGCTCAGGAACGCGATTTTCATGTTGTTCTTCGACTTAATAACGTTGCCCGAATCGGGTTCTTCTAATCCGGATATAATTCTCAACTGGGTTGTCTTCCCCGCGCCATTAACGCCCACCAAACCGACTTTTTCTCCCTTTTTCACTTCCCAATTGACGTTCTTCAATACGGTTACGCCCTTATAGCTTTTGCTCACATTTTCCAACTTCACGCCCGATGAAATGGTGGAAGCGCCGGCGGCGTTCTTGTTATTTCCACGCTTGTAGTTAACTTCTGATGGGTCGGAATTTTTGTCGGAGAAAATGGATTCTACATCTTCCTCGAGGGTAGTGGTGGATGTTTCGGTGGCTATGGCGTGTAATTTGGCCGAAATTCGAGGTGGGTGTTTGAAGATAGTGTTGGTTTTGAAAGAGAACGAATTTGTGATGGCGGCAGAGGCGGAGCGATGAAGGGGGCGGAGGGCAGCGGGAAATGAGTGGGAGCGTGCGGTTGCGCCGGCGAGGAAACTCGACCGGAGGTCCATGAATTGGAGCTTTGAAGCTAAGTCCATGAGTTACTGTGAGCGTATGTGTGTATGTGAGAGAGACAGAGAGAGGGAAAGATGAGAGCTTCAAACACTCTGAGAAGTTACAGAGTGGAGGAGAAGAGCTCTTCTTTCTCTCTCGATTTCTCACAGCAAAATGGAAAGATATCAAGTGGATGAACAAGCAATGGAGGAGGGAGTGAGGTTTTCAGGGGTATACCGGTCTTTTCATTCTGTTAGACAATGAAAGTTTGAACTTTTATATAACTAAAATAATAATGCTGCAATATTGTCCATAAAAAAGGAAAATATATAAATATATTAATATTTCCCAAAGTTTTTTTCTTAATATTTTTATATTTCAATTAATTTTCCCTAAATTCTTTTCTAAATATTAATATATATGAAATGAAACTTCTAGTATTGCAAACTAACAAACCATTACATCAATTAACTCACGTTCCATCCGCACTCAACACATTTATTGAGAGAGATGAAAAGTGAAAAGCCTTAATTGTGACTAAAACTTGAACTGAATTAAGGGTCTTCAACGTAGGATTACTCAAACCGATAATTCACACAAAAATATATTGTATTATCGAAAAATTAGTATGAAACCAAAATAATACCCTCATTTTTTATATAATAATGACAATTATGAAGTTGTTAGCAACAAAAATTACAATAGATTTCTTTGTATGATTTAGTTTGATTCTTAAATAAACATTATATAATTGTTCTGATATTTTTTTTTTTTAAATGATGTAGTCAACAACCAATTTGGCCACTAGCAAAATTATGTGGACGATGTAATTTAGGTTGATATTTAGATAAAGTGTTTTGTGGTTCATATTCCCCCACACAAACTAAAAAAAATAATTCTCTCCTCTCATTGTTGGCCAAGTGTACAGAAGTTCACAATGGTACATCAACCACTCAATATACTATATCCATACACACATGCACGTATAATATACGTATGTATGCACATATATATGTATATGTGTAAGCTACGCGTAACGTAATTTAGCGATTCAACGTTATATTAGTTTAATCAGAATTTTCGTATTCGATCATCTTAACCCTTAGGAACGCATTTGTTATTGACAATGAGTGGTCCGACCCAATGTGTTCGAATTCTATTAGAAACGCAACTAGTATTGGCATGAATAGTTTTATATCAGAATGATTTGATCTGTTCGACTTATATAAATAGAATTAAGAAAAAAAATATAAATATCTATCTGGAGAGAGAGTAATTTTCCTAAGACTTTTTTGCTTTGTATGTTTTGGAGCTATGCTAAAAATTTGTGGTGTAGCAAAGATAGGAGACTAGTCTAGAGTCTTGAGACACCATAGAATTGGTTTTTGTATATCATAAAATCAAGATTTTTTCAATAAGCATATTGTCTTCTTTTTCTTTCTTTCTTTCCTACTATGTTAAACATATCACTCTTTGTATCAATCTTTCGTAATATATATGCATATAAAATTATTAATAAATTTAAATTTAGATATTTAATGGATTAGATTATGAGGATTATCTACCTCCATAGATCCATATCTCTTCGACTTACTTGATAGTTCTCAATATTTTTACTTAATTTGATCCTTTGGATGTTAAATTTCATATCAGACTCGTACTAAAGTCCGGCCCGTTAACAGCTCTACAGATAGGATACTCTTATCAATTATTAGAGTACAAAAGCCCAACATGTAAGCCCATGAGCATCCAAAACTCAAATGTTCCACCGATATATATATATTTTTTTTTGGGATAATTACATTTACGCCTCCGACTTAGGGAAAAATATAATAAGACTCCCTCTACTATTAAAAATTATATAAATACCCTATCGACTATGACTTTGTCTAACACTTAAGTTTTATCGTTAGTCATTTTCTTGTTTCCAAGTAGATGATAACGTTTTATTAACTAAACAACAACTTAATGATTACTTCACTCATTTCATGTATATATAGCAAACGCTATATATAACAAATATATTATAGATAATTTAGTCATTTTACAACTTTCAATTAAATTTTTTTAGGTTTTCGTTAGGGTAAGAGAATCTATCCATAATTTTCAATAGTACATGGGATCTTGTTGTATTTACTCTTAAATCGAAGGGGTGTTAGTGTAATTATCCCTTTTTATATTATGTTTTATGGGTAACTTGGAAATGATTCATATAACCAGAAAATCTAGGAGTCATAATGAGGATATTAATTACTTAAATTAAATTAAAATCTAAATAAAATTAAGAGAGTCAGGTCAATGATCATGAATTCCAATAGATAGCTTTTCTTAATTAATTTCATACTCCAGGAGTCATTATCAGAATAAAATTACTTTCTTTTTTTGTCTGGTCAAAAGAATATTATTACTTGTAATAATATTGAAATCTAAATAAATTGAGATCTAGAATCAGGTTAAATTATCTTGAATTGCAGCAGTATAAGACCCTTTATAAAAATACAGAACCTTACAAAACTCCATAAAATATCAAAAAAATCACAATGAGAAACACGATTTCTATCAGAATGAGAAGCACTTTCTTCTCTTTATTCATTTTCTCATTTTTCTTCATCAAAGTTATGTCCTCCGATCAAGTTCCAACAAGAATTGAGTTTCAGAACGAAAAACACCAACCAAACCTGTGGGATAAATACACAGTATACATTATGAACAGCATCCCCAACTCGTCGTTATTTATTCACTGTGCTTCTAAAGACACTGATCTCGGCGATCACACACTGCATTTTAAGGACTATTTCCATTGGAGTTTTAAGATTAATTTTCTTCATACAACGTTGTTTTACTGTCGGTTTCGTTGGAACTCAAAGGATGTAAGCCATGATGTGTATCATGAGGATATTGCAATTAACTATTGCGACAGCCTTACATGCCAGTGGTTCGTTAAGGCAGATGGGTTTTGGATGGGGAATCAGAAAATATATGATTGGTAATTAATTCATGATGTTATTTTCGTAGCTTTGATCTCTGAATTGTATGGAATTAAGAAAAAATATATAATAAAAATAAATAAAGCATCATTGTTGTTTTTTTATTTTGTTATTTATTAGTCTCAATAAATTTTTTGTTCGGAATGTTGATTTTACCCGATTTTTAGCGGTCACGTGAGTAGCACGTGACAAATTCCGACGACTTTATCACATTTTGGGAAAAAATCTGTCTGAGAGTGCAATTTTTTTAATTCAAAATGGACTTAATTGCAAATTTAAATGACAAACGAACTAAATTGCCAATTAGGAAAATTTAAACGTTTACCCTATTAATATTAACCTATCTTTGCCATCAAGCCTTTGGCTATGGACATGATGTCAGGTTTCACTAAAGTGTAAGGGGTTTCTCGTAATTTCTGTTTTAGAGCGTCTACTAGATGGATACATCCTCCCTTCACGTGGGTGAAGTTAAACACTGACGGGAGTGTTTCGCTTGAGACATGAGAGGAATTCTGTAGCGGCTGGAGGCTTAGTGAGGGATTACGAGGGAAATTAAATCTTTTGTTTGGGTTTCCTGTAGTTAACATAACGTTTCTATTACTTTGGCGGAGCTGTTAGGACGGAGAACCGGGCTTTCCTTGGCTTGGGAAAGACGTTTTGAAAACATTGAAGTTGAAACGGATTCGGAAATTATTGTGAATCTGATTAAGGAGGAGGATGTGAGTTCCCACCCTTTTGACCACATTGTTCGAGATTGCCAGAAACTTCTCCGTTTGCCATGGAATATCAGATTTGGGCATACGTTGAGGGAAGGAAACATTTGTGCCAATGCACTTGCTAAGAAAGGTCATGCTGGACCAGATTTGAGTTTTTTTTTAAGAAGCTCCTGATGATATATTGTATTGCTGCTGCTTGCTGAAGATGCAGCTTTAGTTTAGGTCTTTTAGTTTTTTTTTGTTTTTCTTGTCTGTTTCGCTTATGTTCTTTATCTACAGAAAAAAAAAGGATAAATTAATTGACTGCGAGTCTACGACTGAATAATGAAGCTAAGAATTTGTTGTCCTATATTGATGGGGAATATTCCGGAGAATACACGTGGCGCAATCTTAGAGAGTCAAACGCCACGTCTATCTAGCCAGAGTCAACTAACACGTGGCCCAAGAACAAGCTCAGCGATCGACCACATGGCTCGGCCTGATAGCTCGACCGTCATAACAGCACTGTAGAATCTCTAAGGTCTCTAGCTCGACCATACCACACTCGAGAATCGATACTCGACTCGCTATATCTCCCCAAGAGCGTGCCTTGAGGGTCGAGGTCCAAGGGCTCGAACCTGTCCCATCTCCACACGGTCGACCCCACTGTAGCTGCATTAATTGCGCCGTATATGTTCTGATTGCCTTCCGTATTCTGTACCGCCTGAAGTGACAGACAATCACTCCTTTTAAGGAATGAATCTGACTCGAGGCACAAGCATTAAATGCCCCGCAGTCGAGGCCATTAATGCACACACAAACAGTGTACTCAGTGTGTGTGGAGCCACCCTATAAATACCCCCATCATTTATTATGGAAGGTAAGCTCTTCTAATTGATTGTTCCGGCCTTCATCCTCCCTTTGCGAATATCATATTCTAAAACTGACTTAATTCAGTTGAGGGGTTACGCCGGAGACAATCCCCTCCGGACAAGTAACCCAGTGCTAGTGCTTTTCAGGTCAAAGTCGGACTCCACTCTACAAATTCAACTGACAGTCGAGGCCACGTGGTTGATTCTGATCACTTACCAAAAACCGACATCATCATATATGATACAAAAACTTAGCAACATATTTATATTATATAATTGAGAAGTCTTGAGCTTATATAATTTATATATATATATTATATTATTCAAATTGAAATAAGTAATTTTAAAAATTTATAGCAAACTAGATTTTTTTTTTATTTCTCAAATTAAAAAATTAATTAAATGAACTATAAAAAATCTATATTTACTATAACATAAAAATTTACTTTATTAAATAAATTAATACCGATGTCTTAGCACGAGATTTTATCTAATATTAATTAAAAATATATGACCGTTAAATTTAGTTTTAATTAATCCTAATCATTTAATTAGTGTGACCAACTTCATTAAGTTCCTTCCGCGTGTTTTTGTGGTTAAAAGAGGAGTTGTACACTCCATAAACTTATTTTTTAACACACACATATAATTTGATCGTTATCATTTCAAAAAATAGAACCAAGAGCTAATATAGGATGGCATGATCATACACCCCATAATCTTACCGCGCTCTAAGATTGTATTTTTCCAATTCCAAAACACCTTTCATCAAACTTCAGACATTATACGTCAAATCTTGACTTGTTTTCGTCAATACATAAGACTAAGAAAGTCAGTCTTCATCCTCCTCATATGTACGTCACAATAAAATTATTGTAATGTTGTCTTTATCCTATTTCTGCATATATCGTTGAAATTGTTGAATGAGAATCATAAACCATACAGACTAAATCAGTGGCTTCACTTGACTCTGTATCTATTGACCATATAGATACACATATATAATATATAAGGGATAGATAGAGAGAGATGGGGACTGCGGCTCTAGATTCCGCCGGCGCCGGAGTATTCTCTACAGATGGTGAAAACGGTGTGGCCAATTCAAAGGATCTTGATGCCGGTGCTCTCTTTGTACTGAAATCCCGAGGTTAGCAAGTTTATTATTGCCTAGCTAGGTTTTCTTTTTTTGTTTTGTCTGTTAAAAACGAGGAAATTGTAACAAGAAAAAATTCCATAGAGTTGTCTATTTACAGATTTGGTCCTAATTATTATGGGTTTCTCAAAAGTACTAGTTCAACAATGGGATTTTTTTTCCTTAAATTTAGTCCCGACCCACAAATTTTATTTTTTTCGAAATAATTAATATAAATTTTATGTTTAATATTAAGTATTTATTCATTAATTATAAATTCATATAAATATATTTAATTGTATTTAAATGTTATGCAGACAAGTTTTCGTATATTTATTTATTAAGAATGAAATTAGGTTTTTTTATACATATTATAAAGTTTAAATTCAAAGAAATTAAATATTTATTACTTATTAGTTTATTATTAGAAATTATTATATATTCTTAATCGTATATATACATCATACTTATACATATAAAATTGTGTATACTTACTTATTAAGAAATGAAACTATATATAAATTATATATATATTAATATACATTTTAAAATTCAAATACTGAATATTAAATGATTTATTTATTTATTATGAATTTATATATATGCTTAATTATATTTAAAATATTCTATATTTACTTACTAAGAATAAATTTATAAATTTTTACATAAGATACAAATCATAAGATTAAATCTACAATTTTCTCGTTAAATAATTATTTTTAGTATATTACGTGACTTTTGGAAGAAACATTAATCACAATCACATATGTGATATGCGTATCCGATCCACACATGATTGTCTTTTAATTTTCTATTGCAATTCTTTGTCTGCTGTTAGACTTGTTTACAAGTTTTTTCTCTGTTTTCTGCTTTTGCTCTAGCTTGTTTGCACCGGCAAAAAAAAAGAAAAGTATATTATAGTGGCTAACCATATGCTCGATGGTGCCCACCATAAGATAATTATATATAGAAAAGCTCACAAAAATAAATAAAGAGAAACTGTTATTTAAAGTTGGCAAAGTTGAATTTTTGGTGTTGCGACTGTCAACTTTTTATAATGAGTTTTATTTACATTGTTATAAATTTGATTTAGTAATGAGTTACAAGTTGAAATCTTAATCTTAAAAAGTATAAAATTCAACAATAAGCAAATCGACTGCTAAATATTTAAAATCGAACGCCGGAGACCGCTCGATTGGCAAAAAATATTTCACCCGTATCAATTTATAATTTTGTGAACCTGCCTCTGAGTATTATTAAATTCAATTATGATTTTGTTTCTATAGGTAATTGGTTGCACTGTGGGTACCATTTGACGACGGCAATAGTGGCGCCGGCGCTCCTAAGCTTGCCATTTGTTTTCACATTGTTGGGATGGAGCGGCGGTGTTATTTGTCTGAGCGCTGCAGGACTCACTACTTTCTATTCCTACAACCTCTTGTCTTTGGTTTTGGAGCATTACGCACAACTTGGAAAGCGCCATCTTCGTTTTCGGGACATGGCTCATGATATTTTAGGTATATATTTATAATAAGGGATAGTTACAGATTTGCACTTAAGTTGCATTAAGTGATAATATTTTCTTCCTGTTTTTTTAGGATGATTAAACTTTTCAATTCAAGAATTTCTAACAATGAGTATTTTGTGATTCGTATATATGATATGGTAACGTCATAGGGCCGGGATGGGGCCGGTACTTTGTCGGCCCACTTCAATTGGGCATATGCTACGGTGCAGTAATTGCTTCTACACTTCTCGGTGGACAGAGCCTCAAGGTTTGAGTTCGACCTTTTCCATTTCAATATTGAAAAATTTACTTTGATTATTGAAGTGTTTTTTCAATGATAATCTATTTAATTTTCACTTACATATATCGTTTGCACTTTGCAGTTTATATATTTGGTCTCAACACCAAATAGAAGTATGCAACTTTACCAATTCATTGTAATGTTTGGGGGCGTAAACTTAATCATGGCACAAATGCCGTCTTTCCACTCCCTTAGGCACATCAACCTTGTCTCCCTTGTTTTGTGTCTTGCTTATTGTGCTTGTACCACAGCAGGCTCAATCTATATAGGTAATAATTATATTTAAGATGAATTACTTTCTGATGGAATATTCTTCAATTTTCGTTGATTTTTTCGTTAGTTTTCTAATTTATTGTAGTTATACATTACCTGGCTACCTTATATTCTACAAGATCCTTAATATATTTATCATGAATGATTGTTGGACTGCTTCCGATAGTAAAGAGAAACATGTACACAAATACATGAGAAAAAGTTATGAGTTTTTACATGGAAATTCAAAACACAAAAATTGTATTAAGGATTTTGTAAAACTTGTGGTGGTTAGTCTATGACGGCAAGAAAATAGAAAATTGAGGAAGGGATCACCGGGAATTGAAGAAGTAAGTTATTAACAAATCATATTTTGTTTGCAGGACATTCGAAGAATGCACCAAAAAGGGATTATAAACTTGTTGGAGAAGGATTAAATAACAGTTTCGGTATCTTCAACGCGATCTCAATTATTTGCACTACCTATGGCAATGGGATTATTCCTGAAATACAGGTACGTACTTAATTGGAGTCACTTTCATTTGTTTAATTAATACTTAACTTAAACTAACACACACAAAATATATAACAAAATTTTGAATGGATCAGAGGAATTATCATTTTTCTTAAAAAGAAATTTTCAAGTTAATATATAATGTTATCTCAATAGTTGACGAACATGTAGTTTCGTTAAGAAAGTTAACAAAACGTGGACTATTTTCGCTCACTTAGGTTAAACAATAGGACGTCGCGCGATTGCTATTTACAAATTTTAGGGGTCTAGCGGTTGCAAAAGTATCGATACAACTTAGCGGTTTTGTGTTATGCTAGCTTAACCAAATATCTCGATTAGAATCTTTGGAAATACAATTGCTATTGGTAGACACCCCAAATCATTTAATTTAACTTATATTGTATACACTATATATATATTTAGGTTCCACCACCACTACAAAAAAATGACTTTTTTGTGACTGAAATATACTATATGTTCGACGTATATTTCAGGAAATGTATGTTGACCAAATTTAGAAGCGAATGTATGCTGACCAAATGATTGTATGTTTGACTTTTTTGCAAAAAAAAATGATTTAGAAGTGAATGTATGTTAACCAATTTAAGTATGTAATAAACACATCTAATTGAATCTAAATATAAATATGACAAGTTTCAGGAATCCAAATGTAATTCACCCTCTTAATTATATATTGAGATCATCAACGTTCTTGTTTGTGATGTTTGAGTAATTAACTTTGCTAGGCCACTATAGCACCACCAGTGACTGGCAAGATGTTTAAAGGGTTGTTGGTATGCTATTCGGTGGTGATCTCCACATTCTTCAGTGTAGCAATTTCTGGGTATTGGACATTTGGGAATCAGTCTCAGCCATCAGTCCTCTCAAATTTCATGGCAAATGGAATGCCTTTATTGCCCAAATGGTTTCTTCTCATCACCTATATCTTCACTCTTGTGCAAGTATCAGCTGTCATTTTAGTAAGATTTCTAAACTCTTATCTATTTATATGATTTCAATATTGCTTACCATATTGATGGAAAAGTAAATTCAAGCTCGAATTATATTGGGTCCCTGCAGGCATTTGCTATATTTACATCTAGGTCCTTCTAGTTTCGTTTTTTACATCTTAGTTTTTTGACTGGTCAACCATTAGTCAGTTTTGTTAAATTCTTGGTACCATTGAGTTCGTTTCATCGAGATAATGAATTTAGAATATAAATTTGTCTGATTCGGTGAAAAAAATGAGAAATTTGGACCATACACACACAATTAAAAGAAAATTTCTTAAGATTATAACTTTCTCGTTTCTTCACCGAATCAGACAAATTTATAGTCCAAATTCATCATCTTGATGCGACGAACACAATGGTACCAGAAAATTAATGGAACTGACTAACAGTATGACCGATCAATGGACTAGTATATAAACAATAAAACTAAAGTGACCTAAATATAAATATGACAAATGTCAGGAACCCCAATATAATTCTCCCTAAATTCAATGTTAAACATTTTACTTCATGTGTTTTAGAATTTATTTGACACTTTAATATATCCAAAACTTTAAATAAACACACTTACTTGAATATGAATCTTATAGCTATGACACAGACATGTGGTACATCTAATCTGAATTTGATCACGAAATATTAACCAAATTGAAAGTTGACAACTCCAACAAGAATTGCACTTAATCCGAGTGAAAATAGAAAAAAAAAAACCTTTTCTTTTGTCTCCTATATCTTCCTACCAATTTTGTTGTGTTTTTGGATGACACAAGTCCTATATCATGTTTATCTATGTATGTTTAATGCAGACATATTTGCAACCTACAAATGTTGTTATAGAGCGCGCGTTCGCAGACCCAAAGATGGGTCAGTTTTCATTACGCAACAGCATCCCACGTATAGTGTTCCGGTCATTATCGGTGATCATAGCCACTACATTGGCAGCGATGCTTCCTTTCTTTGGAGACATAATGGCCTTGTTTGGGGCCTTTGGTTGCATTCCTCTAGATTTCATTTTACCTATGGTTTTCTATAATCTCACATTCAAGCCCTCCAAACGCACCTGTATTTTTTGGGTGAACACAGTGATTGGCGTCGTCTTCACCGCGTTGGCAGCTGTGGGGGCCGTTTCATCTGTCAGACAGATAATTTTGGATGCCAAGACTTATAAGTTGTTTGCTGACATGTGAAAATTGAAATTAAAGTTGCGTACGTAGTTAGTTTCTTATACATAATTCGATGAAATTTTAATTTGCATGGACAGATCATCAGTTATATATAACAAAGATTCCCTCACGATAGTTATAAATGATTAAAGATGTTTTCACAAAACTTGGAATAATGCTTATCACCTTTTAGCACGCTATTGATGTAGCGAATTGAATTTCTCAAAAACTTGGATTCACTCGTTTGCCAATCGAAGAGAATCCAAAGAAGGATTCCTCTGAGGTTGAGTCCACAAAACGAATCTCTGGATCACAGTCAGAGTCAGTTATTGCTAGAAAAACCTAGACTATTTTAAGAACAATATTCTTGGTAAGAATGTTCTTGAATTCTTACGTTAAGGATACAAGAACCAGAGAGGAAAAAGAAGGTTGACCGAAGAAGAACAATTTCGTTCTACGAACCATCAGAAGCAGAAACTTGAGTAGTGAGAATGATCAGCATCAGGTGTGCCTATAAATAGAAACACTGACCAAAATCTGAGTCCTATTGGGCTTAGCAATTGGACCAGGCTCGGTCCAGTTTATTATCTATTAGGCCAAATTTTATTAATTAATTTCTTTTAGGATTTTATTTAATAAATCAATCCAAGTCTAATCAGACTTAATTTATTTAATTGGGTCAGACTTTTATTTAATTATTAACTAATTAAATCACAAGCTCTTTCCAATTAAATACCCAGTTAAAAGATATAGATAATTAAATCACTATTTATTTATCTACTAGTTCAAAGCAACACCGTCCAATACGCAGTGCCCATGGCATAAGTGAGGTCAAGTTGGTAAAACAAATCGTACACTCTAATACGCAATCAGGTTGGTCTTTCAAGCCGAATGCTCCTAGCACGCGAAGGTAAAATTGGGCAAACCCATCGTTTACTCTAGGAGGACCTCTTTTAACCCACAGTCTTTTGATCGGTTCTGGGCATAAAAAAGAAGAAAAGAATGTTAATATTCCCTTTTAATTATTGTATAATTACATAATTGAGAATGGCAGATGTCACATGATTGAGCTGACATACAACAAAAATGTTATTCTAGTTTCAATCAAATGTTAATCAAATACATGCACAAAAGCCATATATATATACATTAGTCCACATATTATTATCTCAATTATTGATAAAAATAAATTGAGTATATTCTTATTTGTTATTCTCTCAATTTATTATTATTATTATAGGAATAATACGGTACGTGTTAGTCGATTTTCTTATGAGAAGCATACTTTGGTGGATTAGTGTGCATTTCACTAAATCCTCCTTGACATTCCCAAATTGAGCAAACCAATTAAAAGATGAGTTTTAAATATATTTAATTATTTTTAATCCATTTTTTCGTCAACTAATACAAAATGATAAATATTTTACAAAACAATGCAGGTTATTTTGTTTTTAGTAGGGTTCCAATACCAAGAAAAATAAATTGAGTTTTTTTCTTTCAGAAATGTGACAAATAGTTTGATATGGCATATATTTGGCGTCCCAAATCGGTTTTCAATTAAGATGAATTATAGGATTTTGAAACGTTTTTAACTTAAAAAAACTAATGAGAATGTTTTGTTTTGTTATTTCTTCTTATTTTCTATTTTAAACTATATTTTTCACTTCTTTTTTTTTTTTCAAAAAATCTTCTTTTAGATTACCAAATATTTATGGCGAGTCAGGCACAGCTAAGCAAAGAGGCTGGAAAAGCAAGTGCCAGTGTGGTGCTCCAGTAAAGCCAAACCGTGTGAAATTCCAGTGGCACCATTGTTAATAAGTACCAAAACCAGCGCTTATTTCGTAAACGCTCTTCTATATATAATCAACTGATCGATTCATATATACGCCACCCTTTTGTTGAATTTATGTTGATCGGACACAAATTCGACCGCCATTACATTTCTTAAAGTTTGGATTTTTGTCCATTCTTATTAATCTTTACTGGCCCTACTTACATTTGCTCATCAAATTTTTCTTCTCTTTTTTTAAGAAAAAAAATAAAGAAGTGTTGTTTTCATTGTAAAATCTGTTCCTTGAAGAAAAGGGTGTCTATATTTTGACGAAAAATCAAAGCTTTTGCTAATTTGACAGATGGAAGACCGCAAGGAGGTAAAGGGGTTAACTTGATTTCATGATTTTTCCTTTTGATTTCTTCTTTGAGAACTATTTTGATCTGTCTTCTTTTTTTTTTTTTTGGGTCAAAATTTTGATCTGTCTTCTGGTTTTGGAGGGAACTTTCTAAATTTGCAATCTTGATGATACACACTTCATGAAACTCGTGTTTTTTTCTGGATTTTTTGTCTCTTGATATGATTTGTTTGAGTTTGTAGGTCAATTTTTAGCTTGGTTTTAGTCATTTATAGAATTCCATCTCAAGCATGTGAATGTGTTGGTTCTTGTTCTGGGCTTCTGGCAATATGCAATTTACCACACACAGACACATAGTTTAGATTTCAGTTATCTGCCGAAAGCCTCCTACAAAGGTCAAAGATGACTATTCTTTTTTGCTTTACCTATTGATTATGTTGATGAGTTGTGGTCAATTTTTTGAACTGGTAAAACAAAAAAAGCATAACTTTATCTGTGAGTATGTTCAAGGCCAATTTCATGATGAAGCTTCTTTATCATTCTTTTATTTATTTCTTTGACTACATCAATATTGTTCGACATTTTTAAATCTTTTTAGAGGAATGTTTTAGCCTGGAAATATTACATTATCTTGTAAGCTGTCAATTTCAACACACGCAAACTTGACAGATGCAAAAGTCAATCAATAGATGACAACTGGATACATTATTATTTTATTTTTTTGATAATTAACTGGAGTCATTATTTGAGCCTTGAATATTCAAATTAAACGCATCATTGTGTTAAGAGTTGTATAATCATTCAAAACATTCAAGGAACCTCTAATTTACTTGTAATCACGAATCCATTTCTATAGAATGGTGATTGATAAATTGTATATTTTGTAAGATCTAATTATTTGACCGTTGAAGCAGCAGTCATCACATGATTGACTTAAAGAAACCAGAAAATCCATCTAACTGTAATCAAGAATAGATTTTTATCCAAATGGTGAATAAGAAGTTGCCCATTTAAGGAAAGGGAAACTTTTTGTTTCTTGTTATATTTTGATTATGAATATTAGCCATAAATTCTACTTTTTATGTGTAGAAAAATGCACCATGGCTATCTGTGCCACAGTTCGGAGATTGGGACCAAAAGGGTGCATTGCCCGACTACTCGATGGATTTCTCAAAGATTAGAGAAATGAGAAAGCAAAACAAAAGGGAACCATCAAGGGCTAGTATTGGAAATGAGGAAGAGCTTATTGCACCTAAAACAACAAGCTCAAACGTAGCCCATATCGATCATCATCATGAATATCATCAGAACCATTCTCCAACAGTATGCTTCTTTCTTGGCTCTTTTTAACTTATTGTTTTCATTTTCTTGAAATTATTAATGTTTGCATTTATGTTGATTGGTTGTTAGTTATTGCCATTGAGGGTATTTGAATTTTGAACATGTTGATTGAAATATTGGAGAAAAGCATATTTCAATAAATGTTAGGCTGGGGGACCTACTAGGTGGAAATTACCAACTAATATGGTGCTTGTGTGATAATGTTTTGGTGGAAATTAATATTTCTTGAATTGGGGTATGAATATTATCCTCTTTTTGCGCATCAACTTATGGGCCAAAAGAAGACTTTTTCTTGAAGTTCTTGGTTGGAATTGAAAAAGTTGCCTATGGGATATGAATGAAAAAAAAAAGTGATTAGCATAACACCGAACTGCTAAGCTATACACAATGAGTGGTTATATAAATGGTTTAGTGATATGTATAAGATTGGGTGGGGGATTGGTTCATGTGATGATCATATGGCTAAAAGCTATAGCACATGTAATATTGACATAAATCTGGTGAAAAAATTGATTTGTGTCTTATAAAGACAACATATGTATTGTACTTGTAATACTCACAAGAATCCTGTTTTCAACTGGACCACATGATGGCACAGTTGGGTGCACATGCAATTATTTGTCACAAGCCATAAAAATGTCAAATATTTGACAATAATATTTTTTTTCTTGGTTTTGACTAGTATTTGTAGTTAATATACAATTGAATTGGTTCAATATTTATGACTAATAATTGAATTATATATCCATTTCATACAGGCGAGGAGGAGTATATTCAGCTATTTCAACTGCTGCGCCAAAGCTTGAGGGACGGAAGAGCAATTTGGTGTAATTTCTAATATATGTGTCAATAATGTAATTCAAGACCATTTTTAATGCTGGAAATAGGAATTTATTGATCCATTTTGTGAGTTCTTACTGCACAACTCCATGTTTTTGTAAAATATTTGTGTCCATTTTTAATTATCATTTTTTTCTTGGGAAGAAAGGAATATTGAATCCTCATTTTCGGTCATAGTTATTTTGTTTGTTATTGTGAGAATAGTTGTAAAAACAAATAACTGTGCTATCATGGTTAAAATAGTTGTTCGGAATAAAACAGGATGGGAATAAAAAAAACATGATTAAAATAAGGGAAAATTTCAAAATCGGGATTTTATTTACTACCGAGTTGGCTTTTTGGGATACAAGAACTGAAATTCGCGTAAATGCCCTATAACTTTATTTTTTGTAGCAATTTTGGGACTCCGGCAGATATAATTTCAATTTTCGTCCTGAATACCGCGTGTGCCAATCACGTGATGGTCGGTAAGTGGTTTTTGTACATTTTTTAGTGATTTCTTATGTATTTTATGTAGTAGGATTGTTAGCCACCCATGTTCATGGCTCCGTACTTTTTCGACTGAGATGTAAAATTAAACCAGAAAACCACTTACTGATCATCAAGTGATTGACAATTTGACACACGTAGTATTTAGGGTGAAAATTGAAATTAAATCTTCCGGAATCCCAAAATTGCTATAAAAAATAAAGTTACAGGATATTTACATAAATTTCATTTCTTATGTCCTAAAAGGTTAACTCGATAGTAAATAGAATCCCGATTTACAATTTTCCTATTAAAATAACTAGTGATTCAGTTTTAATGGTTGTTAATAGGTACTATGTCTTGTTATTTTTTAGTTTTGGTTTTCAATTTATATAGGTCTTGGTCTTAGTCTGTGAAACACCATTTATTGATTTTTCCTTATTCTTTCTTTCCGCCATATTTTTTCTTTAGGGTAGCTTATAGTTGTAGCCTTGTACAAATAAATTTTTTTCCAATTAATATTTAATTATTTAAATAATATAAATAACACATGCAATCTAACAAGTAACAACCGACTCATACAAAAAGAATTCTATTATGAAGTTGCAAGAATGAAGATCTCTCAATCAGATGGCTGCAAATTTGTGATGTATTAGCATGAATACGTCAACAGAATATATCGCGAATACGACAACATAATTTTTTTCAACTACACAGGCGTTGGACAAACATATCCAACACGATACAACACTGCATGGTGATATTTTTCCGAGTCCGTGAATCAGAGATGCAAATACATAAAATATAGCACAAACCTAATGTCGCATAAAACAAAAAGAAATTGAAAATTATTCAAAAAGTTAAAAAGGCGACTTCGTACTTGCTGCCATAGAATGGTAAAAGTGCTTTTGTAACAGCTACTGAACAACAAAACTTCCTCTAGTTACTAGATGATATCAGGAGAAAACGACACACAGAAGAGTGAAGACCCTCAAAATCTACTCAGTCTCTAAACTACCGGAGCAAGATAGCTCGACCATAAAGCATATAAATTACAAATCAAGCCATCTTTAGTTCATTTCTAAATTACTATTCTAAATACTCTGATGAACAGATGATACACTCTCGATAGTTCCCTTAGCTGTAGTCTCACACGACATGCATCACATAGTAACTCGATGTAGAAAGTACGAAAAATTACACCTTTTTGATGATTTGCACGACATCTTCATCTTCCAATTCATGCTCCTAGTCGACACAATGCCAAAACATCAATCACTCAGCCCAAAAGAAAATATAACATAAATGAAAGGACAAGAACATGATAAGTTATTGAGATTTACCCTGCCCACTCTTTGAGGTTTGTGCTTCACGCTTGAACCCCAGACCAATGCACTACAAATTGTTGAATAACCGAGTAAGTTACATTATAATAAGAAAAAATCTCAATAGTATCAGGAGTTTAAGAATAACATTATAAGTTGATTGTCCAACGACATAATGATCACGAATTTGGTTTCCACTTCCGATCTAAGCAAATACTGGAACAATTTAGTTAGGAGTCTTCCAGTGGAGCAAATTCCATATTATCCTAAATCTTTATATTAATCTATCTTTAGATGCTGTTTATACAATATAAAGTTCTATAGGGACAAGTTATGCTTTATCAAGGGACTTATGGAACTTACTATTTAAATTGTTTGAGCATGTCCTTGTGGATTCTACTGCAGAAATCCTCGACTGTCCTTCTCCTTGATGATAATATGACAGGGTCTTCATAGTCGGGATTCATCCCTTTAGGCTTTGTATATATGCGAGTTAAATTTAGATATTCCCATACTTTGTCCAGTAGACCATCAAGGTTCCATTCCAAATGAGCACTGAAACAACCCATTTTTGTACATCACAAGAACAACCAAATAGTTAGTTGGGTATTTATAAACACTGCATTTTACTATTTTGATTTTTGTTAACTCAGAATTCCTCAGATATAAAATAAGCATATATACCTGACTGGGCAATAATGTGGAAGTTTGTCCAAAATCTCGAGCTCTTCAAGAGTAATCTGATCAATCTTGTTGACAGCATAGATGCAAGGCATATATACCCTACTACCCTCAATGACATCAATGAGGTCATCAGCTGTTGCATCGTATCTAAGATTGACATCAGCATTGTGTATACGGTATTCACCACAAATTGCTTTTACAGTTTCAAGGTCAAGATGTGTATTGGTAACTGTTGATGTAAGATTGATTCCACCCTTTTCTTTCCTCCGGAAAGTCAGATTTGGTGGTTCTTTGTTTAATCTGTTCATATGAAGAAGAAATTTAAGCTCATAATTTCAAGAAAACGGAGTAGATGAACAAACAATACAACAAACGTATTACAATGATATGGATGATACCTTATACCAAATCCCTCGAGCTCTTTCTCTATGAGACGTTTATGGGTAATTGGTTTTATTGCGTCCAGAACAATTAGAATGCAGTTACATGTCCGAGCAGTACTGATGACCTATTTTCAAGACCAATATCATGCATTAATTGAAGAATAGGCAATCAAAGACCACGTTGATAGATATGAAGATAGAGTGATACATTTGCGAAAAAGAAGAGCAATACTGAAGATAGAAAAAAGTATTAATAAATGAGGCTGCCTTTCCACGACAAACAAATATATACTGCATAGGGTAGAGCTAGCATTTGCAGCATATTAGACACTCGACTTCACATAAGGAAATTGTAGCAAGCCTCAGAGAGAAGGTAATAAGAAGCATAAAAACAGTAACGTTCCATGTCAGCATTCAACTAGTTGTAAATTACCTGCCTACCACGACCCTTGCCATCTTTGGCACCTTCAATAATACCAGGAAGATCTAATAACTGCAGGAAAACAACAACAACAACAAAGGCATTTTAGAAAAGTTCGGAGAACTTTACCAAAACATCAAAAAGCAATTCAATAACAAACAAAGCAGGACACATTTAGAAACAAGAATCATAATGAAGTTCAACTGGGAATCTTCCACGACGCTTTCAATTTTCACGGTTGTCGTGATCATTATAAATTAGGGCATTGACATTATATCAAACTGTAAAAACTAAAAAGGGAAGCCTTAAGAAGAAAATATAACTTATCAGGAAGACAAATTATTATTAGTTCATTCTTAATCTACAAAAAACCACCAAAAGAAGTTATTACCTATCGGCGATACTTATAAGGATTCAGAACATGATACTTGGAAAAAATCATAACCTTGAAATATAGAACCTACTGCCAATTACTTATTTATCAATATAAAGCTCAATGATCCTATTAAACCAAAGAAAGAAGAAAGTAAATCAGAAGTTGATCTGTCAATAGAATCAACGGTCACTATCTCCGTTCTCTATGCATAATCTGATATTTGTCCATTTGAAGAAGGAAGAGGTAAGAGACAAGAGTTCCGATGAAAAGTGACTGTGCCCAATCGCTGAGCAATGTTATGATGTATATGAATATTTGATTGCAATTATATGCCAATATATAGAAATGAAGCATCCAGGCGACATCTTTAATAGTTCAGTAAACAAAAGGCAACCCAAGTTCACCCAATATCTCAGGTCACCCGACCTAGTTAACCTTCATTAGCCAATCAGAGATGATAATACCTGAATTTTAGCTCCTCGGTATGTGATAACACCAGGAATGCAAGTTAGAGTGGTAAACTCATATGAAGCAACCTGCAAAATGTGTATAGAAAAGTTCATTTGAAGCTCACCAGCTTGGCCTAACGTTATGCTAGTAGTCAGATGAAAAAGAAGAAGAAGAAGCAAAGATCGATGCAATGGTAGTGTTACGAACTGATAGAGAACAAATGTATTCTAAAAAGTCTACTTCTATGTGACTATTTCCATTAGTTGTCAACTAGAAATGAACTAATTACACTGTCGAATCTTCTCGGCTGCCCAACGTACTGGCTTCACTTTTGTATTTGTAAACACAATTGCGAGGAAATCTATGTTGTACTTTACAACACAAGTAAAAGAATAAGAAAGAGGGCCTATACGCATCAGGAGTTTAAAAAACGGAAGTAAATTTTGTACTATTCCATCTGTCATGCTAAAATAGGGACACATCATGCTTTACTTACATTCCTCAATACAAGCGAGAAAACCAACAATAATACTCAAGAAATACAAACCTCAGAAAATGTTCCAGTTAATTTGTTTAAAAGCGTTGATTTCCCAACTGAAGGGAAGCCCACAAGGCCAACTCTTGCATCACCACTTTTTGTAACATCAAAACCTTCTCCAGCACCACCACCTCCCTTGGTTGTTGGTGTAAGAATTTCCCTCCGAAGTTTTGCAAGTTTAGCCTAAAGAGATCAACCAATAACAGTGAAGCAATCAGCAGAATTAATCAGTTCAGCAAAACAAACAACTTTTCCAGAGTGACAGAAATTTGACAATACAATGTTCAGAGTTCAGACCCAGTGAAAATGTTTATAAATAAGTAAAGGATAATCGGTATAATGTTGGCAAACAAAGGAAAATAGTCTAACTAAGTAGATTCACAGACATGAGTTGTTTATGCATGCACTTCCACCAGATGATACAAAAGATAATCGAGTTACTCAATTCAAGAACCAGATGTGTGCCGTACAGCACTGATATTGAGTAAAATATACAAACCCATTTATTTCATATGACCTCAAATTAGTGTAGTACTACATAATATTGAGTAAAATATACAACCATTTTCTTTCATATGACCTCAAATTAGTGTAGTACTACAACTGATATTGAGTAAAATATACACTCAAGAAACATGCAGTCACAAGTAAACAATTGAAGTATTTTCTACATAGGAAGTCAGTTCATTGATGGGGAACAACACTAAGAAACATTAGGACTTCAATTTATAGCAAAAATCATCTACCAAAACATTCTGCATTTCCTATTTCTAACAGATTCAACATATGCTATTCACTCGATTTCATTCCACTCAAATCAAAATTTAACTAGCTTATGGTTCTTATTCTCCAATTGGAAGGGAAGAAAGTCCCTGCCTCCCTAAAATCTTCTAAAGCAGTCACTGGTGTGCAAGATGTAATTGTTCTATATAAATGTTGAAAGATAATTATCAAGGAGAAAGGAAAAAAACAAGCATCACAAGGACAAAAAATGATACATACATATTATCATTAGAAAATTCATCTTAAGACAGCAAACATGATGAAGTGTACCTTCAGCAGGCCCAAATGATGGGCCGTGGCTTTGTTCTTCTGAGTTCTTGCCATCTGCAACAGGAAAAAGAAAGAGAAATCGGAATTCTTAAATCATCATATGTATTGTATTAGAAGTAAAGCAAGTCCAATTGGAAATAAGAGATACCAGTTATTCAAACTGTACAATCATGAAAAGCAAAACATACAAATGGAAAAGATTCAGTTGAATATTTTTCTAAACGAACACACAAACATGAATTAAAAGTATAAATAAATAATAACCTTAACTCTAGGAACTCAATTTCTACTATGCTTTTGTGAGAACTTGGAAAAGAAATTCAAAGTACATGCTAAGATACTTAATTGATTCAGAACCTAGTGAAAAGGAGAAAACTGAGAATCCATTTCCACAAACTGTAGATATTTCCAACATCCTGTCTGCCTATTTTTTCAAGCAACTGAAACTAAAATTTCAACATTTTCCTGAAAATTATCATTTAATTTCGCAGTAGAACTAAGAACAACGAAACAGTTGTCTGCAAATCAGAAATCAACACAACAAGCATCATAAGCTAAAAGATCAAACATTCAACCATACACAAAACAGAAGGACGTCATTCCTATTTATCCATAACTATATCTTGAAAAGTTCTGCAATTACCTCATCTTCGATGTCTTTGATTTTCTGCATAACGGTCGCCATTGTTGGAGGAGAGAAGGTCAGGACCTCTGAAACGACGACGTAAAGGCGGCGGCGAACGACAACTCGAACCGGAGCTAGGATTGTTTTTTAATGCCGGAGCTGAAGGGAAAAGTGAAAAACTTGAGGAGAGTTAACCAAACGGGCCCTAAGAAGAGAGTTCTAGAAGCCCAACTGATTGGGCCATTCGGGTCGGACCCGTGGATATTGGACCTAACTAAAATGTGATGGATCAGATTTTCTTTAAAATTCACCATTTATTTTTAAGTTAAATTCGTTAACCGATTTGATTAAGAATAATTTTGCATAACTTTCAATGATAATTTTGCAAATTATTTTATTTTGTCGGTAATAAATATGCTTAAAATAGAATTACATTGAAGAACTAATGGTTTTATGTAAAAAAAGACAGTAGAAGTATTTTCTAATATTTTTTTAATAATCGATTCTTATATTATAATTTAAAATTTAATTTAGATTAATCTCATTACTATGGAAGCCTTAAGGACCAAGAATACTAAATGAATTTAGATTGAATCACAATTTTATTTTTATTTTTCTCAATAAATTAAAAATGTGGGAGAACCTAAATCATTGGGTACATAAGTGGAGTCTAGATCTCATACATACAAGAATTTTCCACTTGAATTCATCGGCAGTTTCGTCCATCGAACTTCGATAAGACATACCTCCCTCATTAGTAGAATTTTTCACAAGTTGTAAATTGAAAATTAATCTAAATATTCTAAAGTTTAAGTCGATCGTTGTGTTATCCAATTTGATTTCATACTAGGAGATATGAATTTTTAAATAATTAGGTAGTGTTTTGACCCCTAATTTTGGGAAATGTTCATAATTCGTGATATGGTAATTGTGACCCTTAAAAAAAAAAAACTATTATAAGTACACTCTCTTCATACCTTTTTCCTAAACACGCATATGTTCTTAATTCGGCATTAGAAGCATAAAATTCACCAAAAAAACACCTAAACAAGGAATAAAGGTGATAATCCTTCAAGAACTTAATTTGGATAGAAGCAATCTTAAATTTTTTGCCTATCCACCATTACCATTTGAAATGTCTACAATTGTGTGGGACTTGTTGCTATGTTGTTGAATTCGTGATCATTTAAAATGTCTACAATTGTGTGGGACTCGTCGCTATGTCGTTGGATTCGTGATCATGACAAAAAAAAAATAAAGAAGAAGAAGAAAACAATTTTTTTTAACAAAATGCCCCCTAATATATTTCAAGGGACAACAAAATAGTTGACATTTTTCCATTTTATCCCTCTCTATTTTCCACTTTTTTCTAATATTAACCCATTATCCTCTCTTTTAAAAGGAATGTGAGTTATGTATAGGTTAGTTTGGTGATTTTTTCGATATTGTAACGAAATATGTAATTTCTGATTTATGATCTATATTTTTTCTATAAAAAAAAAAAGAAATCTTTTTTTGACCGAGAAGGCGAGAATCCTCACTCTTAATTATTTATTGCCAACGTTTATTCGCATCATATATTTCTGTAGATTTCCAACTACTTACAGTAGTTTTCATACAACTGTTTTCCGGCGTCACCAACCACATACACTGCGAAAATTCCGAGGTTATATAAATACAACTATTTTTTGAAGTTGAAAGGAAATTCTCAATTTCTTTCCACCTACCACAATTTGTAAATTACCCACTCCATCAACAACCGCTGCCCTTCGAGTTTCTGGTAAGCTAACAATGCTTTATTATTCACTCACAGTAACAATCTATTCTCAGCTCTCTTACTGCGTTACGTTGACCCACGATTCAAGAAAATCGTTCTTTCTTTGCGTATTTCTGTCGCACCGTCAGCTTTTTTTTTTCTTGAATATATCTGCTGTTAATTTTCATTTGGGTTTGTTGGCCTGATCTTGGTATGTGTATGTATGTTTTTGTTGAAATAGTTGATTTAGTACATGTGGAATCGTGTAATTTTGATTGAAAAGAAGACAATAGGATGTAAAGATAGGATTTTTGTATTTCTTTATTTTTAAATCGATTCTTATGAAGAAAAAAGGTAATATTTCTATGCTTGTTGCAGAATATGTTAGCTCAGACTCTGTTTGGAGATTTATATATTTTATTTATTTTTGAGGTTATTTATAGCTCTTACTTTCAAGAGGGGATTTTCTTTCAATTCTTAATCAAGAAAAGGCTAGAATCGTATTGGGCTTATGTTATTTGCTGAATATGTTAGCGCAGACTTCCTTTGCAGTGACTTATTCTATTCTATTCAATATTTCTTATTTACTTTGATGTTTGTTCAAAATGTAGTTTTGAGTGTGAAGGCAAAGGAGTGATATGGAGGCGAAAGTTCAAAGTTTGCCATTGCCCACATGGATAAGTCCGGGAAAGATTGCAAGAAAACCGAGTAGTTCTTTGCAGTTTGTCCCCAAGTATGGGGAGCAACAATTTCATCAAATATCTTCTTCTTATTTGCTGACTAAAAAGGGAAAATCTCATAGACCTGTAGTTTTGAAGGTCTCATGTTCTTCTGAAAACCGTCAAGGTAGTTAATAATCATATAATAACAAAAGTTGTTATATTTTCTTGTTTCACTGATTCGGTAGTTAGTAATCATAGAATAACAACAGTTGTTATGTTTTCTTGTTCGATTCAGCATATTTGCATTGGATATGATCAATATGTAAAAAGAAAGAACTTAGGTGATGTTTGGAATGATGAGTTATAATGGATTACTGAATCCTTTAGCTAATAGCTTGAACTATTTTTGGATTTGAAATCCATGTAATTTGGTGTCATTTGAAATCTTTCCTTCAAATCGAAATCTTTCCATCCAAACATGACCTTAGGGAAAACTCAGGCCGGGCACTAAAATCTTTCTGTGTTTCCTTTTCAGTTTCAGTGTTGGAATCTGGAAATTCTCCAGCATCATTTGATGAATCAAATATCATAAAGGTAAGTTCTTATTAATATGATACATTTGTGTAGAAAATGTTGGACGTTCTCAAGTATTTATGCAAGTTGAAGTCAGCTTTTTGAGTTTTGACTCAATCTCAATGCTGTTGCAGTATAAATCAGAAGAAATAGAACCATATCTGAATGGAAGATGCATATATCTCGTTGGTGGGTAGAATTGTCATTTTCCTTCAACCAGCATATCAGCTGCATTTTAACCCGGCTTTTGTTTGTTACAGGAATGATGGGATCTGGGAAAACTACAGTTGGCAAGGTTTTATCCGAAGCCCTTGGATATTCATTTTGTGACTGGTTAGCCCGAAATATGCTTCTTTTTTGTTGGAAGTGTTGATTCGGTGATTTTTGGAAAACTTCAATATAATTCATTTTATTTGTGAATGTTTTAGTGACACATTAATAGAGGAGGCTGTTGGTGTAAATACTGTGGCAGAAATCTTCAAGTTACATGGGGAGGGCTTCTTCAGAGATAATGAAGTATGAGATTATTCTTATTTTTCTCCTTTTTCAGGCTCAATCATGCATAATAGCTTGCTCTATTATGAGAATGATATAAAAAGAAAAGAAATAAAAAACTTGACCAGAATTACTTACAACCCATCTTCTTCTTTTGTTGCATGCTTTGCTTCATTTACTAATGGATAAATGAAATAATTTTCTTTTTCTATTTCTAATATTGTAAACTTCACCACTAAGCATCTGAGTAATGTTCTAAAACTAGAAATCAATTATATTTTTAATTCACTCACCATTTGTTATTTTAATCTTTTTGGTCATCTTAGCTTTGCCGCATATATCCCCGAAGCATCTGAGTAATGTTCTAAAACTAGAAATCAATTATATTTTTATTTCACTCACCATTTGTTATTTTAATCTTTTTGGTCATCTTAGCTTTGCCGCATATATCCCCGAAAGGAATTGGCCCACTGTAAAATTTCAAGAATGTTAAATTTTCGTGTTATATACGAAAATACTTATTGAGATTCCATTTCTTTTTCTTTTCCTTATTCAATGCAGATAAATTACTCAAGCATTTGTCTTTCTCGGCTCTTCCTAGAGTATTTGTTTAAATGCTTAATGTTTTTCACATTTTTGTTCTTTAGACTGAGGTATTGCAGAAGTTATCTTTTATGCATCGATTAGTCATTTCCACTGGTGGAGGTGCAGTTATTCGACCCATCAATTGGTAATAATATGTAACATTATGGTAGCTTTCTAGAACTTCCAACGTCTTCTCTGCTTTACAGTTGGTTAAAAGATGTTTTGTTTTCTTTTCTCTGGCTTATGCTAGGAAACATATGCAAAAGGGTATAAGTGTTTGGCTAGATGTACCTTTAGAAGCCTTAGCACGTAGAATTACAGCTGTGGGGACTGATTCTCGACCCCTTTTGCATCAGGAATCAGGAGATCCTTATTTAAGGGTAAGCTATCACTTTTGTCAATGATATTGGGAATTGAGAATCTTCAAGAAAGATGCAGTTTGTCTAATTCTAAGTAATTATGTTCATTTATACAAATCTCCCTTCTTGATATTAAATATTACACATACCTCCCCTGTAACTTATCTCCACTTTACAGTTATTCCTTTTCGTGTTTCATCACCCATGGTAAAAAAGCCAGCATTCATTTTTTGATAAATTAACAACTCTGACAGTTTGAATCAAATTTTGATGGTAAGGAAGGGGGTAAATTTTTATAGAAACCAAGAGGAGAAGTTTGTGATTGCGCACAGTTATTATGGAGACTGATTTTTGTGACTTAATGAAATTTTCTGATATGACTTCCTATGTGTGTCGGGCCTTGTAGACCATTAAGCGATTATCGACCCTTTTTGAAGAGAGGGGTGAATCATATGCCAATGCTGATGTCAGAGTTTCTCTTGAAAGTATGCTTTTAATTTCACGTATTTTGTTTTATTTTACTTTTGATATTATCTTCGTTGGTTCTTGTGTTCAAGTTCAACCATGTTGAAATAAATGATATCTTCTGTAACAGATATGGCAGCCAAACTTGGACTCGAAGATGTATGCAATCTCACACCAACTCTAATTGCAATCGAGGTTTGTTTCACTAATAATCCATTATATTTTGTCTATTTGACCGATAAATGTGTAATTTGATTGGTATAATCGCCAGGTGCTTCAAAATATCGAGAGTTTCTTGAAGAAATAAGGAAAGACTGTTCGACGAGACTGGTGAGTGCTGTGTTTCAATTTTTCAGCTGAGATATGGCATGAATTATGAGTAAGAACTAAGAACTAAGAACTTGTGGGGCTTAATTCATTGATTGAGTTTTGTGGTTCTGTGTGAAAATATTCTTTTCATGTTATGAAAGATAGCCGTGTCAAAATCCACTTCCACTGGATATTGGGTCCTTTTCTTTTGTAATTTCATGCAATAAAACCTTGCAACTGTTATTATTTATATTGTTTATTACATATTTATGCTAAATCTTAGGTGCTCCTGAACATTTTTGGTTGAACTCGTGGTCCAATGTCGTTTCCAGGCATCTTTCACGTAGTATTAGACTTGGCTATTGAAGTACCACGTAGTATTAGACTTAGCTAAGATACATTCTCCAATGCTAAAAAATAGCATAAGCTCACAGTTTCTAACCATTAAAAGAAGCTTGTACATTCTAATATGTACGAAATTGATCTTTTAAACGTTAAAAGAAGTTACACATTCTGATATAGAGGTGTAAATGAATCGAGCGGACCCGCAAAGTGTGTTCGAATTGAACTAGCACAATTCGAGCTTATTAGCCAAATTTCTCTAGGCTTGAGGATTACGTAGTTCTTTATCCGTTCAATAATATTTTAAATTATTTATATATATTCATCTAGTATTATTCGTAAAACAAATTTATGAATACTACCTACAATTTATTAAGATCTAAAGGTTACATATAAAATCACAAGAAATGTTGTAGCATTGCATTGGAACTGCCTTCAAATTGCCTTGGGAGTGAGTTCAAGAATTCCAACAATCTTTTCTTGTTCAAATGAACTTAAAACCAAACCAGTCTGCAGTTTCTCAATGATGCTCATGTACTCATCCTAAAATCTCTCCAAGCAGAGAAAGAAACTAATCTTTCAAGAATCAATCTTATTTGAATTCTTATTTTAATGCCACACACATAATCACAAACAAGGTTCTCTGAGAAAAAGGTAATACTCATTAAACTACAAAAAATTTACAGAAGCCAATTCTACTCCTGTATGAGAATCATGGCCCTGACCAAATTTCGGCGACAACAATCCTTCGGATATTCCATCAAAAGCAGCATCTGCTAGGCATATTTATCAACATCTTTCAATACTGCACGACTTATTTCTCAAATTTTGGCATTGAACGTCTAAGATAAATAGAGGACGAGAGAATGAGAATATGTACACATTGTGTCGAACAGTCATTGTAACCTGAACCAGCCTCACAGATTACTGTGATCTTCTCAGGTTTTGAATGTTATTCTGTCAAGCTAAAACATTATGCATCAAATTACATTCTAACACAAAATGTATGTAATAGTAAAAAAAAAATAGTGCGGGAAAATGAACTGTTTTCAAGCGCTGAAATTTCTTTGTTTGGATCAACTAAACTTGAAGTGTAAAAAGGCGTATAATTTGGATGGCAAATTTATTTTTCCTCTAAACTTCATTTATAGGTTCGTTACATAGCTATTTAAATATTTATTGGACATTTTTGAACTTTATACTTGTCAATCATCCGTATATACTAAAACAAGTTACAGTTATCATTGGTTCGCCAGAACATGTTCAAGGCTTTCACACATGAGGAAATAGTGGAATGCTTATTTTGACAAGAAACGGTGCAACAATTAACAGTTTTCATTAACAAATAAATGAATGAATTAGTTACCTAATCTTGAGCATAAGCTGGACGTGCTAATCTAATAACTATACCAGTAAGTCGACGTTAATGGTTCTCACTTCCAAAGCCCTTTTACTTGATCAGACTCTTTAATTGAAAGTTATACACTCATCTTAGCTCAGTCGTTCAGGTACTTGTCAAACCAAAAGAACGAGGAAAGCAACACAATCAATTTAACATGATTTTACCGAGATTTCACAAAAAGAGTATAGGCAAATAATCTTTCATAATCCACAAAATGATTAATTAAATGCAAAATCATCTCAAGAATCCCAAAACTCAAACAATCATACCTCGTCCAAGAACACATCAAAATTCAACTGCCAAGCAATGTGAAATCGATGCTCCTTTTGGAACCACAAGAATCACATCCAACCTCAAAATCGTCCCGCTCAAGCCTCCATCACCATCTTTCCTAACTTCAATCTCAGCACACATAACATCCACTTCCTTACCATTTCCTTTCCCTTCCCACACCACACACAGCTTCCCATCCAAATTCACCATTGTCGAACTACACAAAAACTTAGGCAACCCTTTATCCATCCCTCTCAACTCCTTCCAAACATCACCCTCCACATCATACCCTCGAATCTTGCCCAAATAGTCATAACAATACAACACATTATCCACCACAGCAGCTCTTCCCCTCCACCCCAAATCAAGCCTCTTAGGCACATTTCTCCACTCCCCACACCCTATATCGTACACTACACCACCCCTGTCCGCCATAGCATAGAACTTACTCCCAATCATGGCGCTAGCATGCATCCATTTATCCCTAAGCTCCATCTCACTAGGAACAGCTGCCCACAAGCCTGTTCTCGGATCAAAAACCTCTGCCCAGTTAATCGATCTCGTCCAATTATCCACATTACATCCACCCATAACGTATATTTTCCCCTTCCACTCCGCCGCTGCAGAAAATTCTCGAGCTGCCCTCATTTTAGGCCCCATTTCCCACTTATTACACCGACAATCGAAAATCCATACATTGTTCGACGGAATATCGTTAATTGAGCCACCGATAACGTAGATTTTCGGGCCGAGGGCTAAGATTGAAGAGCCAACCGGGTTTTGGGGAATTGAGGGGAGGGGGATTAGGGTTCTTTTAGATTTGGGGGGATTTTGTTCGGAGTACCAGTGGAAAGAAGAATCGACGCGGAGACTGAGGTGGAGGGAAGATTGGGCTGTGCGGAGGAGGGATCGGGTGTGGAAGAGCTCGGCGGAGTTCACGGTGGAGCGCCACGATTTTGATACTAGAGAGAGAAATGGGTAGTGGAACCGGGGCACTCTGGCGATGATTTGGATTGAGATGTCGTCTGGCAGGTCCGGAATGAGTATGGGTTGACACGACGGCGTTGAGGTGGTAGAGTTGGTGGCGCCGGTGGTGGTTTGGACTGTTTGTTCTGCCATCAGTGCCATGAGGGGTGGGAGAGATTTGGAAATTGGAGATGCGCGGCGCGTAGACGAGATCATATGCCGTGTAACAAATTTACCATAATAGTCATCCCATTTCTCTCCTAATTGATTCTTTTGTTTTTTTCCAAGTATTTTTTCAGTTTTAGAAAATGAATAAACTAAAAATAATATAATAACGGTTGGATAGTATGTCCCGAAATAGGGGTGACTTCACTTACACTACAAAATCTTTGAATTTGGTGAAAGCAAGTGTTTAACACTTTATTTTTAAGAGAAAAATGTCTCGCATTGGTACTAAAGGTTGAAGTTGGGAAACGATCATGTCCTGCTATAATAGAACTACAAATAACAAAACACACGAATATTAAGTATTTTTCAGTCTCTCAACTGAATGTTCTTTTATGTATAAAGAACTTTGTAAATGTACGAAAACTAAATGAATGCAAATGACAAACATGTGGCAAAACTGAAGGGTCAAAAACAAAATGCTCTTTTATACCAAAAGAACTTTGTAAATATACGAAACTGAATGCAAATGACAAACATGTGGCCAAACTGAAGGGGCGAGGATTGTACTATTTCCGCCCAGATGTGTTTCGCGCTGTTTATCCAGACACTGGTTCGGTTGATTGGATCCAAATTTCGTTCGTGGGTCGGTTTGATCCGATTTTAAATGGATTTTATCAAAAAATAATATTATGGATTGGCCCCAAGCCCAATACAATCCGTACCCAAGGCCGGCCGGCCCTGCCAAGTCAGATGCGGGCTTTCGAGCAAGCCCAACCTATCTAGGTTTTCCCTCTTTCAAAATCTATTGATACGCTGAGGTACCCAATTCTTTACGTCAAAATCCAACTTATTAAGTGAAGAATTTCCCACACTTCTCCTATGTGAACAAGTTAATTCACATAAAACACACAACTTTGCATATTTCAAGTCAAAGTGTATTTAATTTCTCATTCATTCGAAATTGGATTTGAGTAAATTAATACATTTTCTGTATCTACTTATGGAGTAAATTAATATTTCATAATTCATTTTCACAAAGAACGAATTTATGCTACTTAAATGTATCATCAAACATTGTATCTTGAATCAATTTCCAACAATAACTAGAGATTAAGTTTTAAAAATATATAATCTATATCAAAAATATGATTATAATAATCTCATAAATTATAATTTTTAAAAAAATCTTAATAACATTTATCATCTAAAGAAAATTATCAAAAGTTTCTGCCCACTTATAAGCTATTCACTTTCTTCCATTTAATAAGACTTTAAATCTTTTTGGTTTACAAAAGAAAGGGTTAGAAGGAGCTAATTTCTTAAAATCCTTAAATTTTCACTATTTTACTTTGTTTATACTGATTTAATAATTTTAAGAAGCTATTTTTTTTAAATTGGTGTGAGGATTTTAATCTAGACAATGAGGAGAATTCGATAATTGTTATTGAATGTTTCACTAGCAACATTGGTGATTATCTCGGCATATTTCCGGTTATCACTACATTTTGATTAAAATTGTACAAAAATTACAAAAAAAAAAAAAAACTATAAATAACAGAAATAAAACCCGAAAGTTTATAAATTGTGAGATGGAAAGCCTTCCCAAATTTAAGTAATTGGATAAAGCAAGTCCGGCCCCGGTACGTACAAATATTAATTCATGCCTAACTTTGTACTCTAGTACTCTAAATTCTATATTACGTACAAAAATTAATTAATTCGATGACTCACTCCACTTATATTAATGAATAATGATCTGGTTTTCAAAATGTCTTTAGTGCTTATAAGGTTTCGTTTTAATTTCTTTAATTCCTTTGTTTTAAAATATATATCTATCCTCATTGGCCATTGCTATTATAGATTTAAAGTGATTAATAAGTAATTATATAGCCATAGGTAGCGTACGTAGCGCCGTAGCGGCCCTTAGTTAATTATCTAACTTCTCGAAATTAAAGAAGAACTAACTAGCTATATATCTTCCAAAAAAACAATGCAACACTACTAAATAGCTAGCTCTATTGTACCCTCTTCTTGTTCAACAATATTAAGAGGGTGTTTGGCTGAGCTCTTTAAAACATCTTATAAGATATTTAAAAACTTATAAGATGTTGCAAAGTGTTTGGTAAATATTTTTTAAAATGAGCTTATAAAATGTTAAAATAAGATGTTAGGAGCTTATAAGCTCCTTAAAAATAAGTTAGGAATCCCAACTTATTTTAAGATCTTAATACATCCCCTTACATTTTAACCATATTAATTATATAATTGCCATTACTAACATCTTATAAGCACATGCTTTTATTTTTATCCAAGAGCTTATTCTTAAAATAAGATTTAACATCTTATAAGATGTGAGAGCTTATAAGTAAAATAAGCTTAGCCAAACACCCTTTAAATTCAGCTGCTAATTTTAATTACCTACAAACTTCCTAACTATTTTAATTATATAAATAAATTATTAGTAGCAAAACCATTCTATTCAGCCTAAGATCATAATATACAAAAATTTACAACTCATGTGATTAGTACATATATAAATAGTACTACCGCGTCATTTTCAAGCTTAAATTTAAAATATAGATGTGATCGGGAGCAACTTTCCAATACGAAATATATATAATAATAATTTACATTTAGATACCTTACCATTTTGTGCATTTACAAATCGGTCCCTCATATATGAAAAATTACCATATAGTTTCTGAGATTTTAAAAAAAAGTGTAGACACTATAAGAATATCTCCACTTATATAGGTTTCAAATGGGATTATTGGGGGTATTTTTGGAAATATATCAAAGTTTAGGTTACTAAGTATAATTCACCCTAATAATAATAATAATAATAATAGTGAAATTCAGATAATTTTAATTAAGTAGAATATATGGGTATTTGCAAATTATGTGGGCTAGAAAGCATTTGCAATAAATATCAACCGATATTTTGGACCATATTCAAAACTTAGCCGTAAGTGCAACTATAAAAAGAGCCAAACATACTAAGTCGTAGAAAATATTTCCAATGTTTCTTTAGAGAAACAAAACTATCTCTGCAAACAACACAACACAACACAACACACAAGGATCGATTATATTACGATGTTAAGTTGGAATTTGGTGCAACGTTTATGGAACCATCCAGCAGGTCCGAAAACCATTCATTTCTGGGCACCAACATTCAAGTGGGCTCTAAGTGCTGCAAACATCTCAAACTTCTCCAATCCACCCGACGCCGTATCGTATCCCCAGCAGACGGCGTTCGCCGTTGCCGGGTTCATCGGGGCCCGTTACTGCATGGTGATCACCCCCAAGAATTGGAATCTCTTCTCCAATAACTTTGCTTTGGGTTGTACGGGTGTTTATCAGCTCCTCAGAAAAGCTAGCCATGATTATTTCTTGAAAATTGATCATTGATATATATATATATGATGATCGACTTCTGGAAGCTGGATCGCATGATGTGTTAATTTATTTTAATTTGTGGGTTTCTTTGTGGTAAGTAAGTGATCATAGAATTTAATTACTACAGAAATATATGGTTTGGATTCTCTATTTTAAACTTTGATATATATGCCTTTTATTCCGTTTTATGATAATAAAATATAAAGTGAAATAAAAGAAAATTTTCCGATGAGGTGTGTCATGATTGTTAGGTCGTGGGTTTGAGATTGTTATAAGTTTGATTTTTGATGAAAGTTTCTTAGAACTGTAGTATTCATTTGTTGTTACATCAATTTTGTTTTGGTACTTCAAATAAAGCGATAATTGCAAAATTTGGATACAAACTTGTATCAGGTTGTAATTTCGGACCAAAGAATATACTAACTTCAAATTTATTCTATAATTAGTTAAAATTATCAATTTAAGGACTAATTTCAATATTTCGGTCAAAAAAGCGCACGTGACGCTTGAGTTTGCTTGTCATTATTAAGCGGGCTTGTTTCAATTTTACTTTGTAATTTTATTCCAGCACCACACAAGCAAGCCCAGTCGTCTCGTGAGAGTCACATGCGCTTTTTTGGCCAGAATATTGAAGTTAGTCCTTAAATTGACAATTTTGACTAATTACAGGACAAAATTAAAACTGATACATTTTATTGTCCACAATTACAATTTGGTACAAATTTGTGTCTCAATTTTGTAATTTTTTCTATAAATAAACATTTGGCCACAAACGAAAAAAGAAAAAGACCAAAAGATACAAAACGTTTTGAAATTTGAACAAATCTTTTCTGTCGATAACCTTTAGACCAATCAAATTAATGATTAATACATACGTATACGCATTAGATCGAACACTATTTGAAAATTTTGGAAATGGTTTCTACTTATATTAATGAAATGATCCAAATGCATGCTATCTGAAAATTGGGATTTCTTTAGACTATTTATATCTATATGCATTAGGATTCTGTTTTTTGGATCTTTCAGTTCAAGAACTCAGGATGCCTTCTAATTAAGTAATTATTGTTTTGGGCACTAAGCAAGATGGATCAACATTCAACGGTAATAATCAAAATTTACCAACTAATTTGTGGGTAAATATATATATGATTGGTAATATATGTTATTGGGATTTGGGAAAACTACCTCAATTGTTTTTTAAAGTATGGCAGCGATACTATATGATATAGTATATTAGTATCAATTATGGTGATTGAACACCTCCAAAGCACGGCCACGGCAAATTTTTTGCCGTGCCGACACGGGTCCGACACGTGTCGGACACGGCAAAAAGTGCTTGAAAATTAAAAGAAAATAAAAAAATTCGGACACGCCAGGGACACGGCTAGGATATGCGAGGGACACGGCTGGGACACGAAAATGACACAAAAAATTTAATTTTTTTATATTTTTTTAATTTTAAGGATCTTAAATTAATTTTTTCTATAATTTTCATTTGTTTCTCACAATATTATAATCCACAAATAATATTAATGTTCGTTTAACATAATAATTAATTTGTACATTTTAATTTTGCTAATAATTGTAGTACATTGTCATAGTTTATTTTTCAATTATGAATATTTGTACAAATATTATATATAAATATTTATATTTTTTATTAAAATTTATATTACTCAGCCGTGTCGGAGACGTGTCGTATCCTAAAATTTTTGAAAAATTCGTGTCGCCGTGTCCGTGTCGTGTCGTGTCCGTGTCCGTGCAACATAGTTGAACACCAATAATATATACTATATAGTATCATTTTAATTTATTATTGAAAGTGGATCAAATTTGTTATTGACGAATCAATCTTAATTAATTTATAATATAGAGACAATGTGACCACCACTTATTATTTTATTTTATTTTGTTGACACCACTTAATTAAAAGGAATAATTACATTTCCACCCCTCGACTTAGGAAAAATACAGCAAAATCTCCCGACTATTAAAAATTACAGAGATATCCCATCGACTATGGTCCCTTCCAACACTTAGATCCTGCCGTGAGTCATTTTTTTATTTTCAAGTAGACTCTACTCTAACGTTTTATTAACTGGACAACAGCTCAATAGTTAAGTTTTCGTCAAGTTTTTTAGATTTTCGTTAGGGCTAGAGGGTCTGTTTTTAATTTTCAATAGTTGAGGGGAGATCTTGTTGTATTTACCCTTAAGTCGATGGGGTGTAAGTGTAATTATGATAATTAAAACTAGCAACTGTTGGATTTAAATGTATCTTTAATTATTATCCTACATTGATAAGTGTGTATTAGTTGGGATGTGAAAAGATGCATTAAAGGTTGTTTGGAAAACTAAAGAGTCTCATTTTAATTAAACACTTAATCAAGAGTCTCACATTGGTTAAACTCTTAATTAATGAGCACTATATTAGTTAATGCTAATTAGTGGTGTTAATTATGGAACTCAAGTGAGAGGGATGGATGGTTCACATGCGGTGCACCGCACCGCCCGCGTCCTGCGGCACGCGCCCGCGTCCGCGCATGCGCATGGGCATGGCCTTGGGCCGGGCCGCGTCGCTTAGTCGTGTGTCGCATGATGGCGCACTTTGCACTTCGCACGTGCGCATCGTCGCTAGGAGCTAAGGAGCCGAGCTCAGAGCCTTTCTTTTTGGACCAGGCCCAACTCACTTCGTAGCCCAATTTCAGACAACGAATAAATCATTTAATTGGTCAGATGTGACTGTTGGAATATGGCTGTTGGGATGCCTGAAACTGCTGTAGTCGATTGGATTAATGTTGTAATCAATTGCATAACAACCAGCCCACCAATAAAGTCACATAATGCTGACATTAATCTGCTTCCAACATCTGAGGCTATATATAGAAGTTGTTCTGTTGTTCTGTTGTTCATACACACAACAATTATTCACCTGAATTCTTTGTAAATTGTTGTCACACGAATTCTCTCATATCTACTATTCTAGCTTGACATATATCCTGGAAGTGTGTCGCCTGCAACCTGCAGCAACCTTCCGAACGAAGTAGGGGCGACAGAAACTTTAAGGACAGGGACTACCCGTGTCATTCTGATTCCATTCCCAAACCTCTATATTTAACAGTAACAAACAATCTTTTCTTTCCTCCTCATAATGAAGATATATATTGGATTACATTCAATATTTCAATTAGTTTTGAATTAATTACCAATCATAAACTTTGGCTATGGGATTAGGAGGACTAACAATACCCAAATAAAAGCCATCTTCCTTGACGAACCATGTGCATCTATAGTAAGCCGTTTTCCCATTTTCATCAACAACTGTGCTACATAATTGTCCAAGTTGCACGCTAAAAACATCATGGGATGCATTCTTGGACTTCCACGAAAATCCACAGATAAACTTTGTGCTTAAACTAAAATTTACTTTAAAACTCCAATGGAAGTCAGTATTGAAGCTAAGTGTATGGTTACCAAGATCGTTGTCTTTGGAGTAACAATGGATGAATAAAGGAGGACTATTTTTGGGGAGGAAATTGATAATTTGTACAACATAAGGGTCCAAAAAATCAGGTGTGTGTTTGTCATCTTCAAGTTTTGGAGCAACTAATTCAAAATAAAGAGATAATAAAATAAATAAGGAGAAGAAGAAGGACTTGCTGGTAATATTATACCTCATTTTTGCAAATGGTTTGTGATATCATTTAGGGCACTATTGTCCATCTCTTTTATACAAGATTATTTGCCTTGATTATCTTGATTAGGTTTTTAAGATTATGGCACATTTATTGTTATTTTCTTTTACTAGGGATTGGCAATATTCAAATTAGAAATCAGATTACATATACTTGCCCATTATTATTATTTTTCAGCTTTCAGGGCTTGGCAATATCACTTTAATTAATATAAAACTTTATATATTTATGTTTAAATCTTAGATGGCCCAAGTTGTTATTCTAATCGAGGAAATCAACTTGCAAATGTGATATGGGTTTAGCCTATAATTCAATATTGGCCCAAGTCCAAGCTTAGGCCCACCAACTCCAAGCACATGAAGAAAGCCCATGGCAATCAGTTCCAAACCATACACATCAAGACAATTGGAGGGCATAGATCATGCCACATGTCATCACCTTTACGGGAAATACTATAAATAGTTCAAATTGGCATTCAACTTTGAGAATGACAAGTTGTACACACTTTACCAAGTATACGTTGTCCTTTATTCCTAATGTATATGGTCTTTTGAGCTTGTATTTGAATATTATCCTAATTCGAGCTCTAATTAACTGTAAGTCGGAAAACTATAGAACATATATATGAGGTCTCAAAAGTAGTCAAGTAGGTGTCGTATAATTAAAATCGTCATCCCTAACTTCGAGGTCCGATACATTTAGCAACCCGGCCAGATGCAAAACGATTTTTTGATCATTTAATTTAGACTTAGGTCCATCTCTTTCATATATATAGTTCCAAAACTCCAATAATATATGAGATAATTTACGTACCTTGATCGATTATCTTGATGGTGATCCCTTTTGGATTGGAAATATTGAATTTGGAAATTGGTTTTGGTAATCATATTTGCGCGATACTGTTTGATTATCATTAGATTATGACTAAGAATTTAGCACTTCAGAAAATATTATTTTAGTTTATAATCTCGTAATTAACATCTTTTTCTCTTCAATTAGTAAAATCTAACATATAATATTTATTTATTTTTCTTAAATTAGTACAATCTTGTAATCTGATTACAAGTAAAATTCAATATAAATATCTCCCAATCTTAGAGATACGAACCCACCTCACCTCTACAAAGGGAGAAAAAAAAATTTTTAATTTGTAAAAATGAGTACTTCTATGACAAAGAACAGCCTCTTCTTTTCATTTATTCTCTCAGTACTTTTCTTCGGTGACATGTCTAATATTGTGGTTTCGCCTGCTAATGCTAGAGCTATACATGCATCAAATTACCACCATGAGGTTATCAAAATTACCAATAAACCCACATCCAAAGTAAGTCTATTTCAGAAGTTTGAGGTTCACATCGTCAACAATCTCCCAAACAATCGTTTTCCACTGTTAATCCACTGCGCTTCGAAGGATAATGAACTTGGAAATCACACACTTCAAATGAACAACGATTTCAATTGGAAATTTCGTATGAATTATTGGGCAACTACAATGTATTTTTGTCGATTTCGATGGAACGGGAGAAACGTAGCTCATGAAGTTTTTAATAGAGATATTGGTTCACATTGTGAGAACAATGATGGAAGTGATAATGTATGCTTTTGGTCCATCAAGAAAGATGGTTTTTGGATTGATAGTCACATTCCTCCTATTAATTTCGTAAAAATATATGATTGGTAATATTATTGTAGGAGATTTACCAATTAAATTTTCTTTGAATAATATGTAAAGGAAGTTATATATATGATATGGTAGTGTTATTTTTTTTTTATTGAATTACCAGTTTGGGTAATCCTATATTGAAGGGTCATTAATTTAGTTCGTGATTTAGTTACAATTAAGGCTCTTCGATCACCCCTCCCAACGAATGTGTTTAGTGGAGATCGAACCTCATGAAATGCTTCCCACAAACTCAATCTGTATTGCCAACTAAACCACACCACATAAGTGATATGCTAGTGTTATGCTAACGTAGCAATTAGATAAAAATTGTGTTACAAAAAATGAGTTATTATAACAACTTGTGTTGTCGGTAGTTACCTTAGCTAGTACTTGTCCCTGTCCGCTGAAATTAAAAGTTGAAATTCCGATTTATTTTATCTTTCTTTGAGCACTATTAATACATGTTTTGGTGAAAACAGATAAAATAGGGTTCATATTATCACTTTTTCAACAAGGTTTATGTTTCAATATTTTATAAAATAAAATAAAATACACAATAACAATCTCATTCCAAACACGTAAAAGCAAATAAATTAAGGTGTTTTTTACTCTTTTCTAAAAATATAAAGTTCTTTGAACGATATACTTTTTTTACAAGATCTTCGTGTTCAACCCAAATCAAGTCAATTAATTTATTGAAAGATTATATAGGGATGCAGGTAATCTTCTTCAGATGTATTATAGTTAATGACAATAATTAGGATTTTTAACTAGAATCCCACCTCATGTTATTTAAAATTAAAATCAAATTGGGAAATCTTCAAATCTAACATTAGTTAATGACAATAATTTCCCTTATACACATTATAATAGAGGATGATTTTGTAATCAGATACAGAAAATAAAAACAAATTAATTTCTTAATTTTATAAATATGCATGGGACCTAGCTATGTACGTAATCTGAAAACCCTTTTTTAGCAATGGAGTTTATTACAAAAAAGAGACTCTTCTCTTTATTCTTCTTCTTATCTGCTATATACATGTCTTGCACCAAAGTCATTTCTGCTCGAACACTTATGAATACTAGAGATCCTAATTATTTTGATCATACTGTAAAGAAATTCTCATCCAAAACCTCTCCAGGCGAAGGTTATGAGGTGCACATCATCAACAAATTGCCGAATAATAATTCGTTGTTCATTCACTGTGCCTCTAAAGACGACGAACTCGGTAATCACACACTCAAAGTGTCTGAAGATTTTCATTGGAACTTTCGTATGAATTTTGGGTTCAGTACGTTGTTTTTCTGTCGGTTCCAGTGGGGTTCGAAAAATAAAAGATATGACGTTTTTAATAAGAACATTGCTCCTGATTGTGAAGCTTATGATGAAAAAGAAGATGGCAACTTATGTGTGTGGCACATCAGAGATGATGGTTTCTGGATAGGCAATGAAATTCCCCCCAGGTCTCTAACACAAGTATATGAGTGGTGATGACACATTCTCATCATATATATTCGGTTAATTACATATAGACCCCTCTTCCTTATATAATTCATGTTAGTCAAAATATTACAAATACACTTATTAATGAGTTGGGAAACTACGTAGAAATTTCATAAAAAAACAGCACCTTAGGATTACGTCAATTTTTGTACACGATATTTGGAAAATTCTGTCATTTTTTAATGAAAATTACCCTAGTTGTGATGTCTTTTTCTATAATTTTCAAATTTATCAATGAGTATATTTTTTTAATTATAATATTATGAGTAAGCGAAATCTAATTGTAATATCAAACCATCTCGATGTGCATACACCCAAAAAAAAAAAAAAAATACCAGCAAATTAACTAATGGACTCTAAGTCCATATTCAAATAATCCCGCAAGTCATTAGGCGGGTCTTCCCAAATCTGAATGATATTGAAGTTGTGGCCAATCTTAGCAAGTTTATCGACGCAATAGTTGAAGTTTTTTTGGGCATGGTTAAGAGTAATCTTCTCAAGGATTGCGAATGAGGTTTCGACAATCAAGAATAATGTTTCCGAGGGAGTGTGAACTGTGAAGTAACGTCGGCTTCCTTAATTAGGTGTAGAACCACTTCCAAGTCAATTTCGACATTAATCCGTTGGACTCTTCGTTTCCATGCAAGTTCAAGGCCTGTATGGAGGCAAATAAGCTCTGCAATAGTGATTGAACAAACTCCCAAACTTACAGCAAAACCAACAATTCAGGATCTCGATGTGCATACTAATTACTACATAGTCTAACTGAACTTTCCTTTCTCAAATACATCAATTGAAAATAATATCTACATTTTGATACATATAAACTCATTTAAAGATTTCAAATCCGTTGGACCACAAAAACTAGATCAAAATTAAAACAGACTCGGCCCAGATATCATGACCCATCTACTGAATTGGGCTATATTGCGGAAAACAGGTAATTTGGGATTGACCCAACCCGGAGAAAATGTATTGTTATTAGCTTTGATGTACACTTTTAAAAATTCTAGAGATAATCGCATTAAACCCTCTCATATTTTCGAGATTTTACACTTTACTCCCTAATATTTCTTTTTTCACAAACCACCCTCCAACCTTTGTCATTTGTTACACTTTGCCCATTACGGAGAAAAGTGTGAAATCTGGAAAAAGTGAGGGGGTTTAATGCGATCATGCCGTATGGCCCGCATTGTGTCGCTTCCGACACTGTATCAAACACCCGTATCGTATAGTATAAAATATCAAAAAAAAAAAATTGTATTACCGTGTTCGTATTTCATTGGTTATTAGTAATTATTGGATTGCAACATGCACTTATAATTTTATTGAGTGACTTTTAAGCAAACATAGGTAAGTGTCATGTCAAAGCATTTCATTTTATATATATAAGTCAAAAACATACATATTTATTATCGTAGTAAGTTCACATTAATATCCGACCAAAAAAAAAGTAAGTTTACATTAATAAAATACATCAGTTAGAAGATTTTCCGGGAACTATCAAAAGCAAGCCTCTTTCATACTTGTCTATTTCACACACATCATACATACCTATATATATCGGTCAATGTCCGAGTCAACCAAATTTTATTTGAAACTACTCTACTGCAACCAAAAACAATTGAAAGAACATAGAGTTTGGCGCATTTAATGGTCAAGTTTTTCTTGTTTCCCACCCAGTTTATTTCGGGCTCAGATATTATAGAAATACATAACTTGGATAATTCTCTCAATCCTATTGTTCCATACGTAAATTGTAATTTAAAGGGATTTAGCATCTCACATTAGACCAACTTACTTATGATAATGGTTACAAAAAATATATATATCTATATATCTATATATATATATAGTTAATTTTTTTTTTTTGGTAATATATATAGTTTATTATTAAACCTAATCTATACTATTATATAATGCATCTTCCCTTTAGAATAACTACTTTTAGTCTCTCTTTGAATTTGGACTATCATTTAATAAATAAATAATTTTATCTCTCTTCTTTTCATTCTTCCTAATTAAATTTCTCAATAATTTAAATTTTATATTTCTTTAACTATAAAAATTACTTTTTAATATGTTATAAATTTTATAAATATATTGAAAATAATAATATTATCATAAATAAAATTTTATTTATATTTATAAATTTATGCTATCTAAATTTATATATTATTAATAACATTTTAATTTATATCGCACCAGCATCGAATGTAACATATTTACTAGTATATTTTAATACACGAGCTAGAACCCGATGCATGAACACACATTAACACACATTATTACTAAAATCATTTTCATAACGTATAAATTAAATTAATATAATATGGTGTAGTCAAAAGGTAAATACTATAAGCGTACGAAATACGTAACTGAAACCTGAAAATACCTATTAACGACTGACTAGGTTATTAAAACTGAATTAAGTCATGCTCATTATTGTTATTTTCCTTCACTGATAACCGAAGCAATAATGCCAAATCTTGTGCATACGTACAAATTGAGGGCAAATATATATTTATTTAATTCTAAAATGTAATCATATGATAGTACCAATACTTTTTAAAAAAATTAAATATTTTATTATGTTGTGTTATGTCATATTCGACATCGTATCTAATTATGTAAATATTAAAAGATAGCATGCGTATATAAATGTTATAAACGAAAATAACTTCTTTCAAATATTTTATTTATTTATTCTATGTATATCCGATCCCGAGCTAATTCTACATCGATGTATTGTAATTTAGAAACCTTAAATTATTGAAATAAGGGTCATAAAGTAACTAATTATATAATTAGATGGTCTACTTTTCAATTCTATTCCACTTTGTTGAAATTATAATGTTATATATTACCTTCAATTTACATAAGGATATAGTTGTTCATGGTTATCCGAAAGAATCCAGCATTAATACAACTCTGAGCTTAAGATATCTGATGTAATTGCAAAATGACAAAACTATTGTTTAGTTATTCTTTTACAAATAGTTTACTCAGACATATTGTAACCGATATTATAAAATAATTTTAGAAAATACTTTATATATGTGAAATAATTTTAAAATATTCATCACTTGTATGTAATTCAGCCACTGAATTGTTATGATATCTAATATATAGTAGTTATTATATCTATTATTGAGATAAAAGTCCACCAACCCTCTCTATTAATAACAGTTACAATCCCAGAAAAACTCGAACCTGAAACTTAAGCATAGGATAAATGCTAGAATATAGTTATACTTACACCCCCTTGACTTAGGGGTAAATATAGCAAGACCTCATGTACTATTGGAAATTACAGATAGATCATCTAACCCTTACGGAAACCTTAAAAACTTAACGAAAATTTATAAAATGACTAAATTATCCATAACATTTTTGTTATAATGTTTGCTATACATGAAATGAGCGAAGCGATTAAGTTGTTGTCGAGTTAATAAAACGTTAGAATCTACTTAGAAATAAAAAAATGACTAACGGCTTGATCTAAGTGTACGAGGGGATGGCTTTATAATTTCCAATATTACATGAGATCTTGCTATATTTACCCATAAGTCGAGGAGTGTAAATGTAATTACCCACCTATTAGTATCTATTTCATGGGAAAAAAAAACGAATAAGCTATCTATTAATCAAACATAAAAAAAAAAAAAAAAGTAGACAGTACTGCCTTTTTTTTGGTAGGAAGTAGACAGTACTGCCGATCGTACCAAATCATACATAATATGAATTTATGATGTAATTAGTTCACAATAATTATGTCTTTAACTATGTAATATATTCTTTTACCTAATTAAAAGTCCATCTTTACCCTTTCCTAGCCTCTGCCTATATAAATTGCCCTACTACATTTCCCTGATACCTCACCTTTCCTGCTCTCTCCATAAACACACACAAAGCTCACCGTCTCGCTTTTTCTTTGACAAAAAAAAAATGGTTTTAGCCATGGCAACAAAAGATTCAAGCTGGTGGATTTTCACTCTGCCAGCTTTTCTCGGCTCCGAAACCCTCCTCGATCAATACCTAATCTTCTCACTCCTCATCGCCTTTTTTTCTCTCGCACTTCTCACGTGGGCTTTCACCCCCGGCGGTGCCGCCTGGAGAAACGGGAGGAACAGAGCCGGTGCCGCCGCCATCCCCGGCCCACGTGGGCTCCCCTTCTGCGGAAGCCTATTCACTCTCAGCCGCGGCTTGGCTCACCGCTCCTTAGCCGCCATAGCGTCCTCCATGAACGCAAAGCACCTCATGGCTTTCAGTCTCGGCTCCACGCCGGTGGTGGTTGCTGCCGACCCTCAATCGGCTAAGGAAATCCTTACTTCCCCTCACTTCGCTGACCGCCCTATAAAGCAGTCTGCTCGAAGCCTCATGTTCAGCCGAGCCATCGGCTTTGCCCCAAATGGTACCTACTGGCGCCTCCTCCGCCGCATCGCTGCCTCCCATCTCTTCGCCCCCCGTCGCATTGCGGCACACGAACCCGGCCGCCAGAGTGACTGCGCCGCCATGATTAAAAACATAGCGGACGAACTGTCACTAAAAAGGAGCGTTACTCTAAGAAAACATTTACAAGCCGCGGCGTTAAATAACATCATGGGAAGCGTTTTTGGCAAACGTTACGATCCGGCGCATGATAGTGAAGAGGTCAGGGAGCTGAAAGAGATGGTGAGGGAAGGGTTTGAACTTTTGGGAGCTTTCAATTGGTCCGATTATCTTCCATGGATTTCATCCTTTTATGATCCTTCTCGCATTGTTGCTCGCTGCGAAGCCCTTGTTCCTCGTGTTCGAAAATTTGTTAGAAACATCATTGACGAACACAAAATCAGAAATCAAGCAAAGGACGCGTCTGATGCTGATGATTTCGTCGATGTTTTGCTGTCTTTGGATAGGGACGAGAAGCTCGAAGAAGATGATATGGTCGCTGTTTTATGGGTCCGTTCCTTAATTTTATGATCATTTGTTGTTTTTATTAATAATATGATCCCTATACATATATATGCGTTTGTGAATTTGGAGAGTATGACGATTGAAGATGATTTTATTAATATTTGTTGCAGGAAATGATATTCAGAGGAACAGATACGACGGCGTTGCTGACGGAGTGGGTAATGGCGGAGCTGGTTTTGCACCCTGAGGTACAACAAAAGCTGCGGGAGGAATTAGACGCAGCAGCAGCAAAAAAAGCTGCCCCCTTAACAGATGCCGAAGTGGCGGCGCTGCCGTATCTGCAGGCTGTGGTGAAGGAGACACTACGTGTCCACCCACCTGGCCCGCTTCTATCGTGGGCCCGCCTCTCTACTTCCGACGTCCAACTCAGCAGCGGGATGGTGATCCCCGCCGCCACCACCGCCATGGTCAACATGTGGGCCATCACCCATGACGCTGCGGTGTGGGAGGACCCATTGACTTTCAAGCCGGAGAGGTTTGTGGCCGCGCTTGGAGGCTCTGACGTGGATGTTCGCGGTGGCGATCTGAGGCTGGCGCCATTTGGGGCAGGGCGAAGGGTGTGTCCGGGGAAGAATCTTGGGATGGTAACTGTGGTCAATTGGGTTGCTCAGCTGGTCCGCCGCTTTGAATGGGCGGAGGATAAGGTTTCTCCTGTGGACTTGAGTGAGGTGTTGAAGCTTTCTTGTGAGATGAAGTATCCGTTGACTGTTGTTGCTGAGGATAGGAATGTTCCATTTTAAGGCCATGTTTGTTTCTAGGTTGATTTGTGTCTTTTTCTTTTTGATCCTTTTTTTTTATGTTTCCTAGATTATGTATTTATTTATATAAATATTTCAATATGTATCTATATATCTTAGTTTGGTGAGAAGATTTGGTGGGGGAGGCATGTCTAGTGGCAAATTAGTTATAAAAGTATATGTTTGCTAGAGGATAGTTGGCTACCAATTTTGATCTTGTTCTCTCCCTATTTCCACATATATAATATTGTTCAAGATTGCTATTAATATGTTACATGGTCCTTTAGTCATTTTTGACATGTTTGTTATTTTGTATGAAAGCAAGTGTATTTAAAAGGTGGAAAATATGCAATTTTCTAACATTGGGGTAAGGCCACAACTACAAGATAAAAGCAATATTCTTTCTATCATGATCTTTTGAATAATAAAGTCTTGTATTTTGGGAATTTTTTTATACATGTGAATTGTGAAGAGAAGGTGAGGGATATGATAATGTGGAGTACTTCACCTGGATCACATGAAACCAAGTTGATGTTAGGTAGTTAACCATTGGGGTTTGGTCCAAAAGAAATCACGGATATAGATACAATACGATATGAATACGGCGACACTCATTCAAAAATACTTAAATGTAATTAAATTTGAACTACTTGATATGTGAGACCCATGCAAACACAAGTTGCACCCAATAATTTTCCTGTTACAACCTTATAATTGACCTAAACATTAAATTAATTAGGGAAAAAAAAAGTACCCCAACTTGAATTTGTAAATATGATAGCTAGAAGATCTTTAAAAGAAAGCCAACTATCATATTTCGTCAACTTTATATTAGGTTAGTTCCTAACATTTCAAAAGTAAACCCCTAAGAATTAGGCAGATAAATATGGGTGTTTCTGATACGAGCAGAATGTTTATACACCCTGTTCTAATACACGATTAAAATCTTTATATAAATAGATATATAATTACAAGAATCACCCGATAAATAGATATATAATTATAGCATGATCGAATCTCAGTAGTTGGTAATAATTGAGCTAAGCTAGGGAGTGGTCTGATTCGAATTCAATGGGTAAAAACCGCGTTGGTTCAGACTTCAGACTGCGACAAAGACCAACCCTGGAACAAAAACAACGTAGCAATCACAAAAAAGTTTATATATTATTATAAGAAAGCAGGATATTGAATTGGAGGGCTCTTTATCCGATGAGCAGCTACCACAGAATTGCACTAAAAGACTACTAGCCCGACAAGCTAGAAAAGGAAGTAGAGGCGATGGCTGTAGCAGGCTAGCCAGGCTTGCCAAGCCAACATCAGAAGTACTTGTACTTTGATTTTATTTTTCCAACAAGTTATTGTACTTTGCAATTGCATACGTTCCATGTCAAAACCCTAGCCTCTATTTCCAAAGACGCTGACAATGAGTTAAATATTTCTATATATATATATATATATATATATATATATATATATATATATATATTGCTTAATTTAATTTGAGTTTTTGTTGAGAAAATGAACTTGGCGTAGTTGAAGAAGAAAAGTTTGTCGCATTATTCTATATTAAACACGATATCTTTAATTAGATTATTCAATATAAGATAATTTAACGTATGTATTCTTTTCACGTCTAAGGCCTCGTAATTTTGCAGGACAATCTAGACCTTCACGAATGAATGTTTGCTAGTAAAAAAACAGGAGTGGAGAGACATACTTAAAATATAATCCGCTTTGACAACTAAATTTAACTCAACCCTAAAATCTAGCTAAAGAAATGAGGTTAATTTTTCAAACCACTATATATATGTATATATATATTGAATACTACATCTTTGTCATATTCGATGATGTGAGATGGTTTAACAGGTTTTATTTTGAACTATCAAGAATATTGTGATTTTTGGGGTACATTATGGGATATTGTTATAATTTTAGGGTGTAATATTGTAATTAAATGCAATTAGTGGGGCAAAATGGTAAATAAAGTCGTCCTTTGGAAAGAGCTATATAGCTAGCTAGGGTGGGGTGTGTAGCACGCCATATGCATAATTATGCAGGGAAGAAAGAAAGATGAAAGATGTGTACATTTTGAACAGAGGCCGTACGATTGAGTATGATTCTCTCCCACAGGATTGGGGTTATTAGGGCTAAGGAGATCACACTTTTGATGCTACTATATCTGCCGGACACCTATCCTATAGTAGGCCCTTTTCCGTCCTTTTTTCACTATTTTACAAACAAATTTATTCCAAAATATAATATATAAAGTTTGAAAATAAAACCGAACAAACTTATTGGTTATATTTTCATTTTCATTATCTTAATTATATGAAGCGTTGTAGTTATAATCTGTCCTTAGAATATCGAAATATTGATGCATGATTAATCAATTAATTCAATGTAATTAATTTCTCTTTTAAAAAATAATATATATGGTAATCTTCATGCAAATATATCCCACAGATTACAAAATGCAATATAAAAATTAAAACTAAAATTAAATCTTTATTAATATCATTTCATGCTTCCGTTTTGAGTGTGTATTTTCATTAATTTGTGATGGTGGCAGAGAGTAATTAATGCTTCTTTAATCTGCATGATGGAAGGGAAAACAAAAGCAGAACTGATCATCATGAAAACACCCATAAATTCATCGTACAAACAGCAAAACATGATCACGTGAAATATCGCAGTTATTTTACTGCATACACTGCTATCATCATCACTTACGCTTACTAATTAATTTCTAATACCAATTCGGTGTAATAGGAATCCAACACACGATTTAAGAAGTATAGATTCACGTTCCCGGGCATATTGGTTCCGCGCCGGTCTATAGCCCTTTCAAATAGACTCACGAACATGCGTTGTGAATCCAGTTCCAAGGGCACACACACATGAGTTCCCTCCTAGATTACTGACATTTGAGATCTGATATCAACTATAACATGAGTCCAATACACCCTTTAAAATCGGTTTTGAAGGGAGAAAATAACCTACCATTATATACTAGTACAAATTAAGATTCTCAACCAATATGGGATGTGTTATACCAGACTATCATCCTCTAGGCCTCATATTTTATTTTTATCACAATTCAGATTGAATATTATGATAGCTATTGAACAAAAAATTGATTACTGGGATCACTGTGTTACTATAATAAAATATATGTACGTGATCTAAATATATATAGTATTATAATTCAAAAACTTCAGAGATTGATGAAGTGATTCTAAAATAAAATTTCTGGAACTAAAATGTCACTTTTAAAACACCAAGGATCAATGTATTTGTAGAATTAAAACATGGGGTTTACGATTAATGAAAATGTTTTGAATTTACTATTATGTCCCTGGTTGCCTTTATAGGAAGTTTGCACAGTCTGCAATGTACAGATTTTGTGTACGTACTGAAAGTAAAAGGTAGTTGATTCTGCATGTTGATTGTTGACGTCTCTACAGTTCAATGCTCTGTACAAATAGCTGGAAATTTGACCAACTATTTTAACTCTTCTAATCATTTTTCAGTGGCCCTTACTGTAATTAATCAAAACTTTGGGCCTTTCTGCTAATTCTTCCTGTACTGTTAATTTATTCTTTTTTTTTTAATTTCAATTTCAGCTTCTTTTCAATATCTTTGATCTTTGTATAAAGCTTTTTCAAAAAAAAAAAAAAAAAAAAGATCTTTATATACAGCTGTGGCCCTGTTGAGTTGTTTTAAATGAGTTATAAAATCCCTTTTTTTGCAACAAAAAATTGAAGAGGGTGTTAAATCATTTCAGATTAAAGATTTGATGTTATTTATTATATAATGGCTTGACAAACCTTCCATATTGAGCTAGCTTTTGGGGATTGAGTTAGATTAAGTCCATTAATTTAATATAGTATCAGAGCGGGTTCAATTATCGCCATATCTCTCCTTGCAGAATGAATTAGTATCAGAGTGGGTTCAATTATCGTCATGTCTCTTCTTGCAGATGCTCATTCCTACAAATTATTTCACGTTTCAATTTGTTCCGCATATTTCGTAATCCTGGGCGTGATAGGGGAATGTTAAATCATCCCACATTGATTAATTAAAGATATAATGTTCACTATATAATAACTTGACAAACTTCCTCACCTGAACTAGTTTTTGGGGATAGAATTAGATCAAATTCATTAATTCTAACGGTGTAATATTAAAAACTCTGAATATATGCATGGTCACATGAGGGGGGAGGGGTGGAAAGTGTAATTAATGAAACGTAGGATGGTTAGGGCTATGGAGAGGAGCAGTCGTAGGTTGCAATAGGAGCAGCTTTCTTGTCTGAGAGTATAGTAAATGCAGAGTAGAATTAATTCATTGGTTTGTTACCCTACCCTACCCTACCCAATGTCATGTCGACATGACATGCATGAAATTGAAATGAAATGTGTGCCAACTGATTTTCAGACTCACCAATTTGTTTTGGTTTTGTGTGCCCAAACATGCAATACGCATGTACACAGTCCTAACTGGAAACTTTTTTTTTTAAAGCAAAAGTCTATTTTATTAAATTATAAAAGCGTCCGATAACAACGCAGATAAAGTAATATAGGGAATATCAAAGTCTCTAAAACTAAATCTAGAAGAATATCTAATAAGAATATGGCCAACACTATTGCCCGATCTACGAACAAACGAGAAAGAAAAAGATGGAATCAATGAAAGAGTTTCTGGAACTATCTTCGTCTTTTGCCTTTTTTTCAAGAACAAATTTTTGTGTATATTATATGATTTATTACAATATAATTGGTTAATTAAATTTAAATCATATAAATTTACTAAACTATAAATTAGGACTCTTCTAATCAAATAATCACACTTGCACTCTTTATAAATTTCATAATTACAAAAAACACCAAAGTGATCTAAGTTTATGTTGGATTTTTTAGTATTCCGTCAAAAATTTTAACGTAATATGTTTTTTTTCAAAAACCTAAAAATTGAGAGACCGTTTACTTTAGAAGATTTTACGCGGGTTGAGCTTAGCATATGGCACATTATTAATTTATTATCCACTACTTTTTCGGGTTTACTTTAGTTCTCACAATTTTAGTCTTATAGTGGTCTTGTTTACTTTGTGAGGCTATTATGTCCAAATTTTCAAAATTCAAAATTTGAAATTACCCCTGACCCGAAAATCAACCCTAAGCACACTCATTTCTGTTTTTCCTTCTATTCGCGTCGTATTACCCCGCTAGGGTTTCTTCTTCGGTAACTTCTATCCCCTGCGTTGGCCTAGAGCGACACTGCAGGCGAATTCAACAAATCAGCTTTCATGCACGAATCAGTATATGTTTCTTGATCAATGGTTTGAATTCTCATCCTCTTGCTGTCGATTAATTATACTATTTCTTACATGGTTATTCCGAATTTGGGGTCGATGAAAAATAAAGAAGTTTTTGTTAATTTTTGTATTTGAAATTGTTTGATGCAGACTGATAAAGAGTATATAGTTCCTTGCGAATGTGGGTTGGTTAAGAGGATAGAGCGGGGGAAACATTATATCTATCCTCTAGAGATTCCAACTTGTAGCAGAATCTGGGCAAAAGAGTTGTTCTCAAAAAAATATAGGAATCTCCATGAGAACATTACAGATGTCGATGAAAATATGGAAGAGAGTCAGCTATCATCAGGTGGCTTGGATGAAGAATGCCCAATAGAGACCAAAACATCAGAACCTGAGTCTTGCATCAATAGCCGGGAAGATGGATCTTATGGCTCAGTTTTACCCACTAACCAGGTACCCACAACAGCCTCTACAATAAATTTGGGAGCTAATGCAATTCTGAAAAGACCGTATAGGGGGTGGATGTAATTTTTCAAACTGATAGAACTGAGCATTGTTGTTGCTTTTGTGGTTCCTTTCTATTCACATTGTCCATTTTAATTATTCTGGTAGCTGTAGCTGTAGCTAGGAATTAGCAATTGATCTGTAATTGAAAACTATGTGGATTAGTTCTATTTTGTCTCTATTAATATAATATATATAATTCGAACCTCCTGTGGGTGATATACATGATTGTTTTTATGCATATGGGTTATATCCCAAATATGGAATCATATTTTGATCATATTATAGATGGTGAATATATCCATTACCTCTGAAAAATAGATAATATGATCCAGGATTACATAGACAACAGTTAATTGGACATAGAAATTAAAATAGGAAAAGGAAAATGCAGATACTGAAATATAGAACATTGATAAGCATACTATAATAAGTTGGCAGCTGATAGAGTTCTTCCATGATCTGGCTTACTGTTTCCTAAAAATCAAGAAACCGTTTAGATTTCACTTTTTTAACTTTGACATTAGCATGAGATGTGGATGAATTCCCCCTCTGCAATTCTGGTGGGTTCATGATACCATCACCAGGATAGGGGATTATGTGGCCTTTAGGGACTCTGTAGTTTGCATTGCATGAAGGAACTGCAAAAGTTTTGCTCTCTCCATCTAAATCCACACCAGGGTCTAGCCACTCTTCCTTATCCTCTGCACATATCAAGATTAGATCTTTTTAATTGTATTAAAACAAGTATAATAACAAATTGAAGAATTGATTATACTCATAACCAGAATCTGGAACTATTTCCCTTTTCCATTTGAGTTTGCTCTCAAGGTATGGAGTAATCAAAGCATTTCTTGCAATCCTAACAGAGTCTGGACCAAATATCCCACATAGTTCTGGCTACATGTGCTCGTTCTCATAGTTGCTATATAAGTATCCCAACTCATACTCCTAGTTTATCATTAATAACAATTAGGCTAAGATCTCGAGACAATAAGAGAACATAGTCATTATGATAAAACATATTCACAATTCACAAGTTTTGTACCTTGTATATGCTGTTCCATGTCTCTTCTGAGGCACTCACTGAATTTATTTCTCCAATATAAGCAACACCCTCTCTCTGAACTATTGAACTCCATGTCTCATACCTTTTTTGTAGCTTGTGAAAACGATCTCCTATTTCAGCAGCTGTAATACCATGGCGCCAGAAATCATGGTTAAATGCCAATATTGTTTCAAATATTTTTGTGGACTCTGCTGTGTAACGTTGTTTGTCATAACAAGAGTGGAAATCAAGATGACTGACTAAGAGATCATCGCGCCATTGTATCCACAAGTCATTGTAGAATTAACTGCTCTCCTTAACCATTTTTTATGGATTAGTTAGAATGATAAGAAATTTGTGACAGTAGAAGATTGGGTAATAGTTTCTCTATGCAATTGGATACATATAAATAGATTTTGATGTACCCTTACAATTTTTTTTTCCTTTCTGTGTTGCTATTTAATATTAAATGGAAAATGTTACCACTTGATGTGTATCTACAGCATTTTATTATTTGATTTCTTCAATATGCAAGCATTTTTTCATTGAAAATTATATTTCTATATATGTTTACCAAAATATATATATATATATATATATATATATATATATATATATATATATATATATGCTTTACTTATACTTAAGATAAATAACAACAGCATAATGAAGGAGTTCACATCAAAACAAAAGTGGAAAAGTAAATATATCACGGGTAAATAGTTAAACTCTGAAAATGCAGCTATGTGAAAAGAATACAACCAAGCATTGAATAGAGGTGTTTTGACATAAAGTGTGAGATGACCATACAACAGCCTTCACCATCTTGCTGCCTTTTGGATTCTCATCTGAAATGATAAAATAACTTGTTTTATCTTCCATCACTCACAGTATTGTGTAAGAAATTCATAGAGAATCCAAATTTTTGGCGTTTTTCTTTGCTTATTACCTTGGTAGTGGAAAAAGCAGAATAGGCATTGAAGCTGCCAATTCTATTACGTGTGGGAAAATGCAGCATTTATGATATCTTCTCTCATTTATTTAATGAAGGCTCTACCAATACCCTAATTTATGCCAATTTAATGTAGAACCGTTGAACCAACTCTTAACATATTTATATATATATATATATAAATCTAGCAGCTATCATCACTAAATATGCCTGATAGTCATTAAAAAAAATCTGTTCATAATCGCCAGAAAAGAAAACAAATTGTTAAGAAAGAAAAAGCTAGATTACTAGTCATGGCTAGGGAGAATGATCGTCTTGCTAGATATAATAGGGTGATTATGGAGCCAATTCCACAGTTTACAGGAGACATTGAAAGGCTCTGCAAACTTATTTATAGCTGCTGTAACTTTGTCCAAGCAGCCAGTCAAACAGTCAGTGAGCTGTTCAATATGTTCAGACTTCTTCTTTTTCTTTCCTTCAGCACCTGGTGGAGTTGTGGCTCTGCGCTTGTTATTCTCAGTGTGATTACTAGTTTCTTGATTCGCATTCTCTGGAACTGCTTGGCCATTCTCAGCATCATCAGCCAAATTGATAGGATCCTGTGTTACAGCTGGCTTCCTTTGGTTTCCCAAGATATCTTTGGAAGCAACACTGCATGTTGTATCTGTGCCAAACATTTCTTCCCACATGAAGTAGTATGGGAATCTGTTGTCCCTCATATCCTTGCTGCTTGGGTGGGCCTGACCAAGCCAAATTATGCACTCAATTAGTATTATTTAATAAATACATATTTTTGACATCATAACCATTACAAAATACTTGTAAAAGTGATGTCATACCTTTATTATATCGTCCCATACAGAAGAAGGAGCAACAACTTGTTGTGTGGCTGAATTCCAGTTAAAACCACTATTGTTCAAACAAGCCCATATCTCCTCGAAAATATTTTTCCAAGTGTTGTATTTAGAGTTGATATGAGGGGTGCCCTTTATGTCTGTCCCAGGGATAAGTGTTTTCATCTTAAGCTCAAGTTGGACCAGAAATCCATTCTTAAATCCATTATCAGACTTCCATCCAGCCTGCAATAATTCCTTGAATGCCTGAATTAGACAACTTTATTCATAATCAGACCAAGACCTCCTAGTATTAATAGTTTTCTTGTTTTGTTGTGAGTCACCTCCAAATTGAGATCCAAATTGGGAGCAGTTAAATTCCATCTTTGCAACCTGCTCAATATTAACAAGAGGAAGAAATATAACAACACAATAAATTCTAACAACTTTCTTCATAATTTAACAACACAATGAAAACAAAATAGATTATCATATATTGAGAAAGAGATAATTACATGTGAAAGAGAAATCAGACAACACAAGAGGTTATTAATTAGGAATATCATGTCTTCAGCAACAAAACATAACAAATATCCATCACAATAGTACAAAATGACATATCATGTTCAGATCAAACATAGCATAAAATAAGCTGCAAATAGGACATTTTCACAACAACACTTGAACTAGTGTCTATATTGGTTGAACATTCCATTTGCAAGCGTGTCTCTAAAATTAGTCCATTATGGGGAAGTCTGAACATGAGGCCCATGTTGCACAGGCACATACTCATCATCGAAGACTTGATTCCTCAGCTCAACCTCAATGGGATCAATGGTCATTTCCATCCTGCAGTAGTTGTGAAGCAGACAGCATGCAAGGATAATATCATTCTGAGTGTTAATCTTGTAAAAATTTTGACTTCTCAATATGACCCATCTTGCTTTGATAATTCCAAAGGCTCTTTCAATGCAATTACGAGCCTTTGAATGACTCATATTATAGAGCTCCTTAGGGTTCTGAGACCTTAAATTTCCAGGTCCCCATTCCTTAAGGTGATACCTAACACCTCTGTATGGTGCTAGAAATCCATCTTCATTGGTGTAGCCAGCATCACATAGGTAATAATTACCTGCAAGTTATTAATTTAGATCCATTTAAATGTCAATATGTAATTAACACTATTGCTTGAGAACATAAAGAAACCATAAAAAATACATTACTTGCCATACCTATGGGTACCTTGAAACCATTTGGCCTCTCTATGGCATCATGAAGCACTCTTCCATCATGAGCAGATCCTTCCCGACCAGTTAAAACATAAATGAAGTTCATGTTACGATCACACACTCCCAAAACATTTACTGCAGGTTTACCCTTTCTGGACCTATATTTAGGTTTATCCTTATCACACAGTTACTTCAATATAGGTACCATCAAGAGCACCCAAAGAACCCTACAAAACAGAATGATTTGATAACTCAATTAATGTGGTCTTATGAATTTGTGAAAGTTCAATTTATATGTTTACAGAAGCAACACATACCTGAAACCATTTCCACTTGTCATCAGTTGAATTAGCTTGGACAGGCTGTGGATTGGCTATCAGAATGGGAAAGAGTTTCAGCACAGCTTGAAGGACTCTGTGGAAATGGATGCTAACTGTTTTGGCTGACCTTTTGAAGTCCCAAAAAACAACTCTGTTCTTTTTATGGTGACCAAGAATTACTAAGAACATTGCCACTTGGTCTTCCACAGGGCAACCCCTTGTGTCAGTTAAACCTCTCATTTGTTTCGGCAGTACACACAGTTTAGCAAAGGAATCTCTTCCCAACCTCAACTGATTTAGGGCTGTGGTGTGAGAGTTTTGTAAGGCTAGTCATATAACCTATTTGTTCTGGGATTTTATCTATTATGCTATAACTACCATCATCTCTGATGCTTCTACGCTTGTTCTTAAAAATCTCCAACAACAGTAATGAGTCCATCATCATTCCTAAGAGAATGATTTTGAGAAATTGAATGATTACTACACTGTCGTCCCTAGCCATGATTTTCACAGTCTTCTAACACAACAACAACGCAGAAATAAGATTCATAAGAACACACATTATTATGCAACTGATCAGTTAAGGACTTTTTTTTTGCCAATATAAGTTCAAGTCTTCAACAAAGGAAAAAGATAAGTAAAAAGTAAAATAAAAAAACATACCTGATAAACAAATAGTGGCTCCAATGACTACTCCTCCTTCAATTCAAGATAAAAACAAATACCTGTGACAGAAGATTGGATCAAGAAAGCTAACGATTAGAGCATGATAATTTATTTTCGAAATAAATTACGGGAAAAGAGAGCAAAAACCAAAACCCTAACCAGATTTTCTGCAATCGCCTTCAACGAAAGTGAAATATTGCTAATGAATGGGAGTATATGGACAGAACTCCAGCGGGAAAAATAAAGAGGGAAAACTTATTTTTCCCAGTGAAATTTATTTTAGGTGGGAAAATTTGGAGCCAATGATGGCAGTTGGCCGTAAATTCACCCAACTTTGGGGGGGAAAGGATCAACAAATTCTGCTACAGTAGCCATTGTTAAATAACAACAGCATTTCGTGTTGCTATTTAGCGCATGAACAATGGCTTCTTTTGGGGAAATCTCGCGGGTCAGCTGTCTTAACTCGGGTAAGCAACATTGGCAAGTAAACAAGCTGTTTTTGTTATTTACGTGAGTTAACTATAGTTTAACCCAAAAGTAAATGGTCTCTGAGTATCTTTTGTAATTATGAAAACTATTGGATGATACAAGTGTAATTTGTTAACTAACAAAGAGAGTACTCACGACATGTACATACACGGACACAAACACAATAGACAGGACACAACATGGACACGACTACACAGAATTTTTTGATATTTTAAACTATAGAAGTGTCCTATATGAATATTGGATACGTCACGGTATGATAAGATTTTTAAATCTGTGTATTATAGATCATGACTTATAGTTTAAAAAAACTTTCATGGGATGTAAATATAATAAACCCTTTTTTATGTGCCAATTCTTATTTCCCTGGATAAAAATAATATATAAAAGCTTCACAATCTTTGTACCAAAAAAATAAAAAATAAGCTTCAGTCAGAAAATAATTTGACGGTGGAGAAATATTCAAAGGGACAAGTTCTGCGTTCTGTCAATTGCCATTTGGATTTGGTCGTCACATACATTTATCGATCTGACTGTTTGACTTTCAAACGTATCTTTCCACCATATTTACCAATTCAACCTCATAACAACTCAGTTTATATTTTAAAATAACGTTATTTAATTATTTAAAATAATCGAAATAATTTAATTATATTTTGAGGCTTATTTCAAAATATTACTTATTTCAAAATATTATAGCCCAAGTCTTTAATCTAAATAATATATGTGTTAGTTTCATATCTGCTCTCATTTGGTGGTTTTTTTTTTAAAGTCGAAATAACCGGAAAAATAAACGACTCAAATTAACAATGGATCCACATATTAATCCGTCGGTAACCAAAACCACTCCGAATAGCAAAATATAAACGAGTTCTAAATAATTATGTTTTAGACTAATTTGAAAACGAACAAAATTTCTTATATGATCCTAAAAATTACACAAGTGTTTAACTAGCGTCTTAAAAGTGATACCCGAAACTTTAAATTTATAAATCTTTGTTGCTAATTTTAAATTCTTCCATCCAGAATCCAATGAATTTTGGGGTCGGATTTAAGGATTATTTGTTGTTCCGGTTTTTATAATTAAAAAATCCAAAAAATAATGGGATTTTTTTTTTTTGCTCAAGAATATAATGTTGTGATTATGTTACATTTTGTCTTTTGGTAAATATAATGTGGCATTTGTTCGTTCCTAGTGACTTTTTGCATGGAAAAATTAATTAAGGTTTATATTATATATATATAGGAACCTAGTTAAAGGATAATCGATCACCTGAAAATAGACAAAACAACCTCAAAATTTTAGTTCTACTTGGCCCTATAATGATTGAACTAAACAAGCCATATGTAGGACCAAATTTTAATGGTCAATCTCCTAAGCTATCGTCTAAACTAAAAGAAGAATTGTTTTGAATCATTTGACTAAGAAAAATATATTTCGGGAACAGGTTCTAACATCCTCATCACAATTATTTTTCATATATGGGAAAAAGCACAAAAATAAGCTTTAGCCTAATAAGGGAAAAAAGTTATTGGAGAATTACTAAGAGAAAAAGAGATAAATTAAATGATTGTTTGGCTAGCTAGTACATATTGTTAATTATTGCTTAATATTATATCATGAATATATATTATTATTATTAGGCATGAATTGTTCATTAAAATCCAGATTATAGTAACAAATATCTATATATATATATAATATTCTATTTTTCAAGAAATGTACAATAAAGTAATTTCCCGCATAATAAAAACAAATAATTTAAAGTTTTCGAAATTATGGATGCTTTTAATCTTTACTATCCAAGTGTTATATATCATTATATTATGAATAAATCTATTTAAATATTATAATTTGTATATATAAAAAAAAACTTAGAATAGTGGAAAAGGTTGTTATATTTACATTGTTAAAGTAGGGTATTTGGGCCTAACTCATTACAAAAGCTAGCTAATGAGATGATAATTGTCCAAATTATAAGGTAGGTTGTATTTTAGTAATTATCAGATATGGGACGGTTAACACCCGCCCTCACGCTCAGACCCGAACAATCGGAGATTAACCTAGAGCTTGAAACTTAAATCTAGGAGAAGCCTACTCTAAAATAATTTTTAAATGCATGATACAATTAACTTACTCTAATACCATGTTAGATAAGATACTTGGACTAACTCACTATAAAAAACTGATTAATGAGGGGAGAATTGTCCAAATATTATGAAGTAAATTATAGTTTAGTAATTATACGATTAACCTACATAATAATGCATCCATCCTTTTGGGTGCACAATACGGGACAACAGCTAATTGGAAATTACAAAGTTTCTAAAATTTGAAAATATATATCTTGAATTAAATCACATCATATATATATTCCATCCCATCATAGTATTTCTTAAAATATTCTGCCAAAAACTATGTTTCCTTGAAACATATGGTATGATATGTCTATTTCGAAAAGAGCGGCGCCGAAATACCTGAGACCTAATTAAGAATGTAGCAACATTTATGAATATTAATGATAAGGTAGCATTACTATTTAATTAATGTCGGTTTGGAAACTTAATTTAGGACCCAAATTCATTTAATTTTTCGAATAGATCTCTTTTACATTGAATGAATCATATCTAATACCAAGTATAGTTTTTTGAATAACATAATTAAAATTTTAAAACTAAAATATATCAAAACCACTCATTTTTATTTTCTTTCTAATTAAGAATGAATTAGAGTTTATTAGTGAAATAAGTATAGCATAAAATAGAGTGTCAAAGGTGTTGAAATGTGTGCTGGATTTTCTACTTAGGTTGGAACTTGAAATAGAATACGTATTAATTAACATTTTGACCAACACTACTTACTCTGCCTCAATTCATTGTCTTTTTCGATCCCCCTCCATTTATGACCTAACATAAACTCTTATTTTTCAATTACATTTTCTAATCATAAAACATTGACTTGGACACGTTGTCTCATTAATCACAACTTAGAAATTCGGTCAAGATTGGTCTCTTTTGGGAATGTTTTCTTTGTCCTAAATGTAATATAACTTTGAAACTGTAATATATTCACTTCAAATGATGAAAAAAACACATACTATTACATACAAAATAATCAATCTATATTATTTAGAGAAGTTATAAAGTTATGTTTAAAGAAATCAAATGGATTAATTATATACATTTTTGCATGCGTCCAAGGCAGACAATTCAAATCGTCACTTTGAGTTTATAAAGCTCCTTTTTTGTTTTAAGTATACTATAGATTATACAAATAATAACAAAAATGTCCCGAGATAACAAAAAAAAAAGGAAAAATATTTCTAGTTTTTTTCAATAGGCATTTCCCCATAATATTTCACTTAAAGCAATCAAAACATATATCAAATATAGCATTGTTCCTTAATATTGAGAGTTGGGATTTCAGTGTGGAGGTTTGGGTTCGATTCCTTCCAATAACAATAGTCGAATTGCGTTGCGTGTATTTTAAAAAGAAACAAAAAGAGTGTTTTTTTGGTAAGAGAAAGAGAATGATACCTTGATCTTTCAATATAAAATTGGTTAACAATTTGAATGGGCTCAAAAAAGCTGTTTCATGAATAGACTAAAGCTTGTTCTAGCCCAATGAAAGCCCAATTTTTGGCCCTTAAAGAGTCCACGTAGGCCTGTGACTTCGATGGGCTAGAGGTTTCAGTAGCTTTGATATTTTGTTTGTAAATTTTAGTTGAAATTTAAAAATTTTTACATTAGCAAATGTTTTAATGTATAAGTCAATGCAAGAGTTATTGTTAAATAATGTGTAAATATGCTATTTATAAATGTTACTTACATGTTTGATTTATTTTAGATAATATAAATAATATAATAATAAATAAAAAATAAAATCTTTTTTTTTAATATATGAGGTGAGGTCCTCCCTAAAAACCCCACGACCCGATTTCAGCCGATAGCCAGTCTATTAATTGATTAAAGTATATCTTTGCATCGATGATCAATACGAAGAACTAAGTTAGAATATTCTGGCTAGATGTTTGTTTAATTGATTTTAATCTTACTTTATTATTTGTTCTTAGTTTATTTATTTGCTTTTCTTTCTATAAATGAAAATTCAAAATTGATCCTTGTTATTTAATTACTTTTGTTAGTTTAGATTAATTTAGTGTTGGATCCTATTTACTACTATTTATAATTTTGTTTATACGGTAGATAGGAAATTCTTTTGATTATTTTTGGTGGATTCCATACTGATCCGTAAAAGAAAATATAATAATAATATTAATAAATAAAATCTTTTGAGTGAGAAGTGGTGGACATTAAGCCAACGGCATAGTGTGATCTGGCGCCAAACCTTATCAGCTCTATTTGGGATTTCTCACAACACAGACGGCACAAGCACAGCAAAACACAGAGATATGTCCTTTGCTCTCTCATCCCACGTTTTCCCTCTCTACAAACCGATCACGCCATTCTTCAACTCAGCCCACAATGCGATTCTGCTAACAAGACCCAGCAGATTATTGATCCGAGCAGCTTCCTCATCAGCTGCTCCGGGAATCGATTTTACCAATCTCGAATCCGCCATTGCTAAGGTCCTCTTTCCTTCTCTGCTTCCTCCTATAACACATACATTGGCACAGTCTACAGAATTATTATGACTGGTTTACAAATTATTAATGGGCTTGTCAGTTGGATGTTTGTTAATTTGATTGCTTGATTTGCTTCTATTTGGAATTGATGTGTGTGTGTAATAACCTGCTCTACTTAATAGGAATTGGCAATGTTAATGCGATAATATCTGAGTTTTTTTCTAGGCGTCAAGGGTTTCCCAATTGAATCAGTCAGATAAAATTCCAAGAGATTAGTAAGGGTTTAACATAATTACATAAATGCATTCTCATCTGCTAATTTGGTTCTGCATTCGGGTAATTGTGATGTGATTACTTCAGGGTTATGCCTTAAGCACGCCCAAGTAAAAGACTGAAATAGAGAGAAAAACAACTTCGATTTTGACGATATTTACCTCACATCTTAACTTCAGTGATGTTACATATGAAATGCAGTTAAACTTACCTAAGGTTTCTTGAGTAACTTGTATTTTATCCTTAATTTTCCCTGCAGAAAGATAGTGATGCTGTGAGAGAGGCACTTGATCAGTTGAGAGAAGTTGGTTGGGCCAAAAACTGGAGTTCTCAACCATATGTGTCACGTCGTACGGTTCGTCTCTAAATCTAATTAATACAAATATTGTGTCTCATTTTTCATTAATTTTTAAGTGAGTATTGGGTCAGAGTTTCGAGTAGTGTTAGTTTCAATAAACTCAATATATGATATAACATTTCTATTACAGACATTTATCCGGGAGCTGACATCTCTAGGAATAAAGAATGCAGAGAATTTAGCTATTCCTAGTACCAGAAACGATGTAAGTTCCATGAACTTGTGATCTGATTATTGCTAATTTGGTCTCAACTGAAATTTTGTATGTGTTTATTGAGTTGATTTTGTTCAGTGATGCAGGCAGCTTTTCTCTCTACTGTGGTGGGCACAACGGGGTTTTTGGGTGTTCTTGCTGGTCAGCTTCCTGGGGTAGCTTCTGACACCTTCCAACATCAAATTATTATTTTGTATAATTACTTCTTGACGACTTTTCTAGTGATTAAAATCAAAGGGATCCATATTTATTCGTCTAATATTTCAGGAAAAACTTTGATACTTACTAGTTACTAGTATCATTTTTGTAATCGTGTTATATGGGATCAATACCTATTCTTGGTTTGTTTGTTTCGACTTTTTCTCTTCCTTATGGTATTATTGCAACAAATTTGTCTCTATTTTAGGCAATCTGGTTCTTGATTCCACCACTTTCTTGTTTTGCAGGATTGGGGCTTTTTTGTGCCATATTTGATTGGGAGCATCTCTTTGATAGTTCTTGCTATAGGAAGTACTTCCCCAGGGTAAGTGTAGTTAATGAGCTATCCGTTCTATTATTCTATACCATTTATTTATAAATATTCTAATAGCGTGAGATTATTTTATCTTTTCATTTAGGCTTCTTCAGGCTGCTATTGGTGGATTTTCTTCATTTTTCCCTGATTACCAGGACAGGATTGCTAGACATGAAGCCGCTCATTTCTTAGGTATCATCTTCATGATGTTGAGAACAATACCGTTGAGGAAGGAAGACATTAATTCATGAAAACATATATAAACTCAAAATCATCCTCTTAAGTATTTTTATAAATGAATAACAGGTAATATTGTTTTGATATCGTAGTTGCTTATTTACTCGGCCTTCCCATTCTTGGATATTCATTGGATATTGGAAAAGAGCACGTCAACCTCATCGATCAAAGGCTTGAAAAGCTTATATACAGCGGTCAGCTTGATGCCAAGGAGCTAGACAGGTATAAATCAAAAAATAATATTGTTTATCCTAGAAACCTTCTTTACATCATTTTCTTCATATATATATATTTGATCAAATTAGTTAATTATGAGAATAATTCAATATTTAAATAGAAATAAATTTTATATTACGTTTTTACAAAAACAAAAACTTCCCAGTTGAACTTTCTCATAATTCGTGAAATCTGGATAAAATTTAAAGATAATGAGTAATGATTAAAAACTCATTGCACGTTTCAGATTGGCAGTTGTAGCAATGGCTGGACTTGCTGCTGAAGGCCTGCAATATGACAAAGTTGTTGGTCAATCTGCTGATCTTTTCAGTCTTCAGGTTTTTTCATCTCCCTAATAAAAATTAACATATATACAAAAAGGCTTGAAAATCAAAATTAATTCGTAATTGTCTTGTGTCTTCTCAGAGATTCATAAACAGGAGTAAGCCAAAGCTTACCAATGATCAACAGCAAAATCTTACCAGATGGGCTGTAAGTTCCTAATTTAAGACAGTGTTTGGCAAAATTTATTTTTTAATTTGTCATAAACTGCTTCAGCTTACAAGATACTTTTGGAGCTTATGAGTGCCTGAATCTTCTTTTAAAAATAAGATGTCAATAATTGAAGAAAATGGGATCCAACAACTTATATAATGTTGCTGCAAAACTTATAGCTTGCAGTGTAGTTGACGAAATAGATTTGGTAAATTCATATCCTGTAAATAAGTATTTCTGGGAGTGGTAGATATGCAATATGTAAAAGATATTAGGGTAAGTTTGTAAATCTTGGTGGGAATTTTCCATTTTCTTTTATAATTTTGAATTTATTATTTTTTTTTTTTTGGCAGGTGCTTTTGGCTGCATCACTAATAAAAACTAATCGGGCACTCCACGACGCCTTAATTGCAGCAATGTCAAAGAAGGCAACAGTTTTTGAATGCATACAAGCAATTGAGAATGCTGAGTAGGATTAGCAAAAATGTTTCAAGGTGTATATACATTATGATGATCATTAAGAATTTTCTTGAGATAATTTTACAATCTTATTATTACTGCATTTTGCACTATTATAAATTTATGTTGTTATTTATTTAATTTAAATTTGATTAAATGCTACATTATTTAATAAGGGAGAACTACCAACAACCACCCCGTGTAATATAAAATGTTTGCATCCACTCTCGTATTAAATTAATTCTTAATTACCCCCTTGGGATATGAAACAAAGGTCATTTAACCCCCTAGCTAGGACAGTGAGTGTTTTACATTCGGTGGATATTGAGACTGAAATAAGGTAAAAATCGACTTATTCGCCTCATAAAGTTCATAATACCCTTGGATTTTATTATATAAAGGCATAAAGCCTTCATTTTACACTTTTTCAATTCATAATTCACCTAAATCTTCTACTGATTTGAGTGTTGATTTAGGGATTCGGCGCAACTGGAGTTCAAAATAATGAGAGGGAAAATGAATTAGAATTTAGATTTTACTGTAGCAAATTTACAATGCAAAAGTAGGTAGTATGATAATTAATTTATATCACAAGGGGACTATTAAAAATAAAAAAAATACAGGAATATTGTGGGGTGAAACTTATAAATAAGAAAGATAGACAATATGAATTAAATCCTATTAAATAAAGTTAATTTGGGCAATAAAAAGACAAGAAAAGAGGGACAAACTCATTATAAATGTGGATTTACTTTATGCATATCAGAATCAAACGTACATATAGAATCACGTAAGATTACATGAATACAATCTTCCAAAACCATATCTGTAGTCCAAATTATTCATGTGAAATTCAACAGAGTGGTGACACAATAAAGTAAGTTTCCCTTTTGTTTTAGTGCTATATTTTATAGTGGAGAATTTGGTACTTTGTCTCAGTAGTACCTTGTTCAAGTACGTACGGACCTTATAATTCTGGTTTTTGAGCTTCTCAAGAGTCATATATAAATATATGAATATGCTACGGGACTTTCATTTTATGTCCTTGTGATTTCAGCAATCCGAATATTTTTTGGGATAAGAACACTTTGGCTTTCAAAATCATGATCCTTTCTAGGGTAAATTACATGAAATCGTTTCCGTCTTTTACAATCTCATTAACGAGATCTTGTAACTTTACACTTATCCGGCGGCCCTAATGACGGTTTTTGTGAGGTTTTCAGCCTTTCAGGGATATTATGTATATATTTTTATATTTCAAGAGAGTATTCGTAAAATTTCAGTTTACGTGACGGAAAGTATTTGTAAAATTTTGATGATTTTTCGAATTTTTAACTAACATCATTTCTTGCGGCATAACTTGATTTGGGCATCCGACAAAATCCTCCCAACTTTTGTTTGTTTCCCTGAAATTTGCGGGCTCGAAGGGCTAGGTTTTATTGGAGCTCACTTAAAGATTTTGCAAGTTCATGATAATATTGCCTCTTATATTAAGAATATATTTTGAGACAAGATCCCATTCCACAACTTCAATTCAAACGGGCAACGTATTTTTGACCCTACGTACATTTTTTGGCCGGATAAAAAATTAAAGGTGAACCATAGCAATCTATTCTCATGTGATCAAAATCAATAAATACCATGCATGTTCCCAAAAAAAAAAAATCCATAAATTCCAATATATATATGGAATAATTACACTTACACCCGTCAACTTAGGGATAAATACAGCTAGATCTCCTGAACTATTGTAAATTACAGATAGATCCTCTAATCCTAACGAAAACCTTAAAAACTTAACGAAAAGTTATGAAATGACTAAATTATCCATAACATTTTTGTTATAGTGTTTGCTATACATGAAATGAGCGAAGTGAGTAAGTTATTGTCGAGTTAATAGAACGTTAGAATCTACATGGAAATAAGAAAATGACTAACGGCAGAACTTAAGTGTTAGATAGAGCCATAGTCGAGGGAGTGTCTCTGTAATTTCCAATAGTACAGAGGGTCTAGCTGTATTTACCCTTAAGTCGAGGGGTATAAGTGTACTTATCCCTATATATATATATATATAAATATTCCAGCATATCATAAAGAACAATTAATCTTTATACCCTCGTGGTTTTTCTCATCCGCGAACAATTCCTATATTGTACATATCAAATTGCCAATGACACGTTACTTTCTTTATCATCTAACAATAAAAGCTAAAATCAAAGCATATTTTCTCAAATCTATGGACTTGACATGAACTTTTCTTCTCTATATATAGATATCCTAGAAACTTATATTTTTAACTCAAGCTAGACTCGATCGATCGACCCTCACTCACACAAGTTCTTTTAATATTTTATTGCAACGTACAACGTTTTCAAGATTAATATGGATACAGTGACCAAATTAGGGAAAGATAATGCGGTTGTGATATTCAGCAAAACCAACTGTTGCATTTCGCATTCAATCAGCATGCTTATACGTAGTTTTGGGGCAAACCCAATTGTTTACGAGCTCGATCAACTTCCCGATGGGGAAAATGTCGACAAGGCATTGGTGGCGTTAGGGTGTAACCCTAGCGTGCCGGCTGTGTTTATCGGCAAGGAATTTGTTGGTGGTTCTAATGAGATCATGAGCCTTAATATTAGAGGCAAGCTCAGGCCATTGCTTATGAAGGCTAATGCTATATGGTTATAGAGAGAAAATGGAAGATCAGTTGAGTTCTTTTAAGTTCTCAATATTTTTCTTTTATTTTTATTTTTGGCTTATTATAGTAGTCGAATTTTGAGCAAATTAAATCTTATTAGAGTTAGAAATGGAGGCCCTTTAATTTTCATGGTATTAGATATTGATATGAGGCTAGCGAGGTGCTTTTAATTTTATGTTTTGATGTCAATCTATAACTCTCTTATGGTCACTTTGTAAGTTTGTATAATGCTTAAAAGATAAATTAAGCATCTTAATTTATTGCACGGTGTACTGCTGGAAATAATGGCAGCAGTTTTGGATTTGCTCCCCGCCCTGATTCAATGAGAATGGATAAGAGGCCGTGTCATCGATGTGGCACTAACATTCTAAAATTAGGTAATTATACAAACCTTTATGAGATTTTACAAATACTTTTATGGTAAATTTAAATTTTACAAATATTCTCTTAATTGAAATATAAAAATGAATACATGATATCCCATCTGGAGTAATTAAGTGTAACGTTGCAAGGATTGAGAGTGGAATGGTAAAAGATACAAACCTAATAATTAAGGGGATTTTTGTAATTGATCCTATATATTAAATTAAACTTATCACCGTACTTCAGTAAAAGAAAATACAAGTTTTTAGTAAAATCGTTCTAGCTCTATTATAAATGGTATAGATGGCAAGTTTGTCTTGTATATTGTGATATATCGATATATTTTCAACATTTATTTAGTTGTTTTTTGTCAAGGGTGATCCACTGATCGTGTAATTAATTTGACACTATTTTCCTTTTGATTTTGTAAATTGTAATTTGTGTAAACTTAGAAAGAAGGTGTGTAATTTTGAAAGATCTCGGGCTTGGTAATTAAGTTGGGTATCTTGTGTACTTTGTGTAATTTTACTATTGTCAAAAGGCCAGTTAACAAACAGGTTATTGGCTTTTATTACCCTTAGTTTGCATTTATGTCGGGAGTCGGGAAATGTCCTAGGGGTATTAATTGAGTCGAGCCAGCTCGCGAACTTCGATTCGAACTCAATTCGAGACCATAACAACTTTGTTGAAAGGCTTAAAGGAATCGTACGGATAGACGCGCTTGGTTTGCCTATGTTTCGGATTCATAATGTTTTATCTAAGTAATGGCTTTGTTTTTGTGCTTTGTAGGAGCTGGACAGAGGATCGCAATTGCTGGAATATTTGCCAGGTGAGTATTATGTATATTGTTGTTCATCATTGGATTAATTGTGCCTCTTCTGTTTGCAGGCATCGTTGCATGGAGCATAATGCGGCGGAACACCTTGTTCGTGCGGTCATGGCTTTGGCCAGTTGTTACTATTGGGACTTGACGGATAATTTTGTACAGATTGCCGTTAACTGGAGTCGGCCTTTTTTTGAAAGCCTTTGGGCGTGGTATACTGACCGTGATCGCAACAATAACGTGACTAGTAATGTGGATGAGAAGATTGTTTTTGGTCACTTCTATTTGTGCGTTAGGAAATTGAGACCCCGTCTGGCGAGTGCGAAACTCGTGTCCTTTCGTTGGACGGTCTCCTTGTATATTTTGGTTGTTGCTTTCAAGCTCCTACGTTGTACTTTACTGCTTTTGCTGATGTACTTTTCGAATTTTTCGATTTGAGCTTTTATGATACGAGGGGGGATCCTCTCAACCCTATGGTCAGTTGACCGGTTTCAGTTTAAAAAAAAAAAAAAAAAGAGTTTGAGCCTGAGCTCGAGCAATAGCTCATTTAGAATCAAGCTTGAGTTTGAGTTTGAGCCCATTATTTTCTTTTAAATTTGAGCTCAAACTCTATAATATTAAGCTCGATGAACTTGAACCGATAAAAATCTGATTTTTACGGTAACAAATGAGAGAGAAGATAAATATAGATTTTCTTTAATTAAATATATAGGGTTAAATGATAGGATTAACTTGAGTTAAGCATATGGTTAGGTAAATTAAATATAAGCCATTGAATTAAATTCCTAATTATGTGGCAATCATCCAAACATGCATTGGGGGAAATTGGAGAGATGCTATATTGGGGAGGAGCCGAATCCATTTTTTTAAAAGTACTTACAAGTTTGTATCTCACAACTGTCCACGTCGGCTACCCATATTTTGAAAACGGTGCATAATCAAATCATTGGAAACACTGTCAAACATATCATGTTCAATATATGTAACCAAACAATCGTTCAACCATTCGTTGCCCATTCTATTCCTCAACCTATTTTTGATGTATGTCATCGCGGAAAATGCTCTTTCCACTGTAGCTGTTGCAACTGGTAGAATTAACGCCAATTTTAGAAGCAAGTATACAAGTGGATATACATCACTTCTCTTTGTCTCCACCAATTTTCGAGCAAGATCACCAATCCCTTTCAATTCAGAGAAATCTTCATCCGATCTCATATCAATAATATAGTTCTCAAGTTGACTTTCAAGTATTGATATTTGCACATTAGGGAACTTTACCGGATAAAATTTGGCCAACTGAATTAGACTCTCTTTGTTGAAATAGGAAAATAAATCATCAGGACTCAAGCAAACTAAACAAGTAAGCAACTTTGAGTTTACCTCTGTAAAACGGTTATTCATTTCTTGAAGTTGCATATCAATCACTTGATTAAAAATCTCTACCCGAAACCGATGTGTATTAGTAGTTTGTTGAGTTTTTCGTCAAAATCGTCCACGGGCCTTAAAAATATTTTGTTTTATTTGGTCATAACATCATTCAATTTCAGGACCTTTCCAATTTGCCAAGAAATCAAACTTTGTTGAAAAGTTGTCCATTAACAGAAGTGGAGAAAACTTGGAGAATTTGGAGATGAAATTTTGCCAAGAAATTGTCCACTAACACAATTTAATTTTGCCAAGAAACTTTTGACAAAAATTAAACAAACCCTAGGCAAATGATAATAAGAATAAAACTAATTTTAAATAAATAAACAATTAATAGATATTAAATTTATCATACTTTTATTTACCAATCCAATTTTGTATTATTTTTCACTGCTTCAAGACCCACTTATACTTGGAATTTGGGGAAGTTTTTTACAGAAGGTTTTTACAAGAGGAGAGAAACGACATTACTGAGATGGTGAGGAAGTAAAAGAGAAAGAGACAAAGAGTAAAGTGAAAAAGTAGAAAAAGTAGTGGTTTGTGGTCCCAACTCATATAGATACACCTACAATATTATATTTTATATATATATATATATATATATATATATATATGTATATATGTATATATGTATATATGTATATGAATAAACTCACACACGGTAAGTTCACATTAGTTATATTTATATATATGTATTATATTTTTGTGGTCCCTACTCCATATTAATAAGCAGCATGTGCACTTTTATACTTTTATTTTTACTATATTGATCCCCACTCATAGTAATTTATATTTTGGTGAGGGAGGTCAATAAGGAAAATCAATATAAGATATATATATATATCTATATACCTATATATATATATATATAAAATTCAAACTTTTGATGGGGGTAAATTGTACTCTTCAATTACACATCCCTCCGCCAGTGAGGAGATGTATGAAAGTTTCAAAATACGAGGAGGTCTTGTCGTATTCAAATTTAAGTTGAGGGGTTTATTGTAATTATACCAATTATTTTATTAGTGTAATATTTTTAGAAATAAACTTAATTGTTTATTTTTATTCCATTTATTTTGAAGTTCCTCAATTTTCATCAAATTCTTTTCAAATTGTCATCTATTTTCAACATTTCTTCGTTAGCTTATTAGGCCATGGCCATTATTAGGGGGTGTAAAAGAGTCGAGCGGGCTCGCGAGTGTCAGAAGCGGAGCTTGAGCTACCTCGGCGCAAGCTCGGTCATGCTTGATAGAGGTCAAACTTGACTACAAGCCATTAATGCCCTACCTGATGTAAATATTTAGGTTTGAGGCTCCATTTTTGAGGTCATTTTTTTCTATGGAATTTATGGACTTCTCGGGAAGGCCTAGCTTATGTACCTCTCCATAAGGACTTGATTTGAGCATATTCTTAAGGGATAATTACACTTACATCCCCTCGACTTAAGGGTAAATATAGCTAGACTCCCTGTACTATTGGAAATTACAGAGACACCCCCTCGACTCTTGCTCTATCTAACACTTAGGTCCTGCCGTTAGTCATTTTCTTATTTCCATGTAGATTCTAACATTCTATTAACTCAACAATAACTTACTGGAACGGAAAAGTGCTTCTGATCTCTTCTACTTTCGATGCTGCTGGTATAATTGGCACCTTTGGATTGATTAGCTTAGAGAGTTTTAATATTCTCTTTTTTTTTTTTGGTAGATAGAGTTTTAATATTCACTATTAAGGTAAAGCCAACTTTGCATTTTGTTAAGGTTGGTTTTTGTCTTCGGTGTTGTGATTTTAGGGGGAGGGGATTTATTGGGTACTGTGCTTTTTAAGTATGAAATGTATGATTATGACTTAAGACGTTTAGCCATGTTCATGGCCTCGTATTTTGGTTGGATGTTGATATTAATAGTATGGGGGCCTCAAGAATAACCCCACGCTGCGCGCACACAGGTTTGAGTAAAAAAAAAGAAGAAGAGCAAACATCCTTCTAATTTTAATGCAAAACACACATGACCATCATTACAGACGAATTTAGCAAGATAATACCTTGTATATGAAACTCCAGGATTTCTACCTCAAACACAGAAGGAAGCTTAACAAACATTAATAATGTTAATAATAATAATAATATTACATTATAATACAGCTGGAGTTCTTTTACAAACTGCCATGATCGGATACAACCGGTTTAAGTAAACAACCAGTAAACATACACTATTTACAATATTGAAATTCTGCTTGCTTTCACCTCACAGCAAGCACATATAAGTTCTATAAGCTATATGTATCTACACAACTTGATCAAGATAACATTTAAACTTTCTATATGTATACATTATACATATGCTTTTTAGTTAGCTAATTAAAAATACTGCAAGAATTCCTGATCCAAAGCAGTTTCAAATCTCCGGTTCCACTTTCGTGTTCCTTACATCCTGTATTCCGTCATAAATCCAGATAGCGGAATACAGAATGTATAGTACAACATAAAAAGTGAAACAGAAGATCTGAACCGCTAATCAGCTGCATAATTTTATTTAGATTTCATCAGACCAGTCACTAATGTCAATCTCGTAAAATAATCCATCAACAATTTGGTCGATGAGGGAGTCGATGAATGTGTTGCAGCTTATGGTAAAGATACGGCCTACTCTGTTACGGTTGCTCGAAAGCCATGCAAAAATGGCGGCAGTTGTTATGGCCGCCAAGCAAACGCCAGCACCCTCTTCAATTCCTTGCATATCCAATTTCCGGAATACGGAATTACCGGTTACATATTCCATGCCTACTGTTGCTGCAAATACAATCTGACAGAAAAAGAACATAAGAAATTGTGAAGTTAGTTATTTTCGGCAAGAACTTTAATTCTTTTGCATTTTTGAAGAGAGAATATAGTTGCTATTTGACAAGATCAATTATCTTCATTATTATTTCCTCTTGCAAATACATACGGTAGCAACAGTACTCGTACCTAGCTCTATAAAAATTTATGGGAAATCATGCCTGAATTAGTTCTAAACAAGAGCATATTCGTAGTTAATTGTTGATTTTACAGGTTATATAATCCTAAAACTTTATCCTTAAAACAAAGGGAGATTTACATCAACCACCCTCCAGTTTTCATTTCATTACAAATTAGTCCCTCTTGTTTTAGAAATTACAAAAATACCCCCAGGTTTTATTATTCTTGTAACGCCTTCATCGGATTTTGGTTATGTTTATACCACCGGAAACGTCTTCTCTCCTGTAGTTCATTGGTGTAAGATTCAATGCAGTTTAAAACTTATTCGACATCGGTCAAAGCCTCTATTTGCCACATTTTCACAAAATTTACATGAATAATGAAACTCTCAAAGATATTTTTTGTAATTTATGAAATAACCGGGGACTAACTTGTAATTTCAACAAACCTCAGGGAAGTCGATGTAAATTGCCCTAAAATAAAATAAGTAGCTCTCATAACGGGTAAATAACCATAGAACAGGGAAGTTTTCAATAATTTACTACTAATTGATATACTGATGAAAGTGTTAAATTTTCTCTAACCTTTCTCTTTCGAATAGATTTATAAAACTTCTTAGTAAGAGACTACTGAGCCATCTAAATAAAGGGTAATTTCTAGCCCGAACCTGACTCGGCCAAACCAATTCAAATAGAAGATGAGTGTTTTATAGTTGTCGTGTTTATTCATGTTTTATACACTTGTCATATAATTTGTCATACTTCAACTAATCCGGGATGGGCTATAATTTTTTATAAATATATTGAACCTAATCTGCAGAATATTGAATGATCTAAATTATTGAACATATACAGTCTGAACAATATCCAAGATATATAACTAAGTAACCCCTTTACTGAAATTATCAAAGACTGACATACAGAAAACTTCCACATAAACATAGAAAAGAAAAGGATCATAAATACCAAGAAAAATATCAAAACGAAGATGATTACCATGGCAAGACGACCGGTAATGATCTCAAAATCCTGACTCCTTCTCGAGCTCTCCACATAATCCGAAAGAGTTTCAAAGAAACGCGACACTTCATTCTCACCGTTGGCGGCCACCTTGATCACCCCACCGCGATCGCCGCCGAACGACCTGAGTGTGCAAACCCTCGGCTGCAGCACTATTTTCCCGTTAGCATCCGGCGGCGCCTCCGCCACTTTTAGCTTCTGATACTCCGGCACCGCCGCTGGCTTCTCCGCTCTGATCTTAAAGAAAACCGGCCGCGCACCACCAGCCAGGGCCATATGAGAATCTTGTTAGATGATAACGATTCAGCTGTGTGTGCGTTTGTGTGTGTTTGGAGTCTTCTTTTTTTCGTTGAGGAATCTTGTTTGTTTTGTGTGTTTGTTCGGTGGTGGGCGAAGGGTCCACGTCGTGGAAAAGTTTCTGGTACGAGGGTGGCGCGGTGGTGATTGGTGGTGGGCTTTGGCTGAGTCGACGTGGACCTTCATTTGCTCGATGACGTTCTTTTCGTTCCTCAAAGAGTTAGATGAGAATTGAATTGGATTTTTTGTTTGGTGGTGGTAGTTTTGCTGTGGGGCTTGACGAATTCTTATTTTGTGGTACAAGGACTTACGTGTAGATGGAATAAAATTTGTCAAAAATTAAATTAAATTCTTTTATTATTATTATTATTATATATATTTTTTATTTTTTTTAAAATAAAGATCCCTCAAGTACGACGGTTGGGACATGTCTCAAACATTAAACAGTACTAGCCAAAGCTGTAATAAGAAAACGACAAACAAACAAAACCTACCATAAATCTAATATCTTTATAAATAAAGCTCTTAAGGTTTGGCTAAACATGTATATGTATCACCTTGTATCTTTAGTGTCAGTAGTTACCTTCAAAACTGGAAAGATGTTGCATCAGACTAGCAGCAATGGCCTGTTTGCAGCAAATCTGGTGGAGAGTGGAGATGGCGTCTAGGTAGCAGCAGATTGATTTGGAGGCGGGGAAATGTGACAAGCGAAAAATTCTAGCTCTACAAGAAAGGACGCAACAAAACAAAAAAATTTCATATATACGAGAGAGATATAAAATAAAACCGAAAATAAAGAAAAAAAGAGGAGAGAGGGCGAGAGAGGATCGCATTAAAAACAACCAGCAAAGTGAGAGGGACGGTGAAGAAGAGAAGAGAGAGGGGACAGCGGCTAACTGGGGGTTTAGGGTTTGGGGGCGGAGAAGAATAAGCTAAATCTATTTGATGTGGTTATCTTTGTGTTTTTTCATCACAATACTCTGTCTCCATCGTGTGTGCAATTTTTCAAACGTAAATTCTTTTATTTAATAAGGATACAATTCTGCAACTTCTTTAATTAAAGATCATAGTAGGGGTGTTAATGAGCTGAGCTTGAGCCAAGCTCATCTAATTTTGAGAGCTCAAGCTCAAGCTCATGTAATATTTTTTTGTTCAAACTCAAGCTCAAGCTCAAGCTCATTGACTTTAATATTATAGAGCTCAAGCTCAAACTCAAGATAAAATAATAGGCTCAAGCTCAAGCTCAGACTTGATTTTAAATGAGCCGTTGATCAAGCTCAAGCTCATGTGAGCATTTTTGTAATATTATTGTATAAATTTCGACGTATAAACTCACATATCCACAAAAATAAAATAGAATAATATAAAAAATATAAAATTATTCAAAATCTCCGTTAAATATAAGTGAAAACAATGGTTTTGATAAAGTGTCTCAACGAACAACTTTTTTAGATTTTTCAGGTAAATTTCTAATGAGTTTTGAAAATTTTCGGCCTGGCTTAAATTTGCACAAAGTAAAAAGTTAAAACGATAAATTTTAAAAAACCAAACTAGAATATTAATAAAGTACGAAAGTAGTAAACTCACCCGATGAGATTTGCAATTATACCTTAAAAAACTAAGATTAAAGTATTAGATATTTAGAAATATTTGTAATCAAAATGAAATACTACTAAAAGAATGAATATCTATATATAATATAAAATAAAAATAATGGAAATCAATAAAAGGTATATCTTTTTTGTAATATAATTAATCTTCTTTAAAACTTCATTATCCTTTAATTATTTAATCATAGCATTTTATAATAAAATAAAAAGTATTTTTTTTTAATATAATTAATTTTCGAGTTTTATAAGTTTGTTAATCTCTTATCTATAATATACAAAAGTTATTGTATTTTAACAATTTTAAAACTTCATGATCCCTTGATCATTTAATCATAACATTTTATAATATGAATCCTTTAGTTCTAACTTCTAATTATCTTAAATTGTCATCTCTTTAGTAATTTGAAAACTTCCTAATCCCCTAATCATAAATTTTTATATATATAATAATATTATTAAAATACTTAATATATATAATATGTTTATATATTCATATAATTTGTTTATATAAAGTAAAAGTTTATGAGCCGACTCATGAGCTATTGAACGACAAAGAGTGGGCTCAAGCTCAGCTCAACAAAATGCTCACGCTCAAAAGCTCAAGCTCAAGCTCAAATTGAGCTCATCTTGAGCCAGCTCACAAAGCTCGTGAACCGGCTCGACTCAGTTATCACCCCTAGATCATAGACCCTAAGTTAAAACTTTTAATTAAATTAGCATAACGCTAAATTATCAAATAATATTGCTGGATGATTTTAGTACTTCTATGATTATATTTTCCATTATAATAGTTTCGTCAAACATGATTCGAACTAGAATTACTCATGAATAATAATACTGTACTACTTGATTGTATTATTAATACTTCTATGATTATAGTTTCCATTAGAATTGTTTAGCCAAACTAAATTCGAACTAGAATTAGTCATGGATAACAATATACATTCGTCTCTACCAAAAAAAAAAAAACACATTCGTACACGTTTTATTTGTTGTATCTAGCTAGCTAGTTATATAACTCTAAATAAAACATTAATGTGGACATAGTTCAAGTCAAAGTATAAATAGGCCTAATGTAAGGGAATCGAGATGTAATTTATTCACCCTATATAACGTACACACTATTAAACAATAATTAATTAGTGGCGGATTACTAGTGAAAGATTGTTCTATCACAAATTCTTTACATTTTTAATGGTATACAAATGAATTAGAAAATGAAGAAACAATAAGCTTATTTTCAATAAATAATTAAAATAATTTGTAATGAATTTTACATCCAACACGAAATAAATCAGTAACAAAGTATATAGTAAAAAACTTGTGAAAAAAGAATATCCGTCACATAATGCAGTTTTTGATGGATTTTTATTAAGGTTTGTTATGGTGTACTGATATTTCAGTTTTGGGGCGACAAAGTAACAATTAGTTTTGAAAGGAGCTAGGTGGGTATTATCCTAATATTCCTATTTAATAATTATTTGGGCTTAAAATAAAATCTTCGGCACAATGGCTTAATCCCAAAATTTCCTTCTGAAATCACCAACCGCCATGGGCCATGAAAATTCAAAAATTCTGAAATTTGTGGAGTTAGTGTCTTGATTTTACAATTTTTTCAGGAGACTTCGCTCTAGAAGGATTCATCCATGAAACAAATCCCAAACCACAACAATATTATATAACACTAAATTAGGGTTCTTGTTTCCCCCAAACCCATAATTTCCAAAATTTGCTCCTAAAATCAGGCAACGTCCTTTACTTCGAGGGCAAAAACCACCAGAAAAATAGAACATATCCAAATTTCAGGGGCAAATTTTGGGTTTGGGTTACAATTATGAAATAATTTGTAGAAACGAAGTCAAGATTTAACTTTTTCAATAGAAATTTCTTAATTATTCAGACAAATATCTGTTGAGTTAGTTAGCTAAAAGTTTAGGGGAGGTGAGATATTATTTGTCTTCCTAGTCTTCGACATAAGAAATGGATCTTTCTACACACCCCTTTCTTGTGTTGAAAAAGTAATGATTTTGGATTTTGTTCGGCAAAAATTTCTAATCTTGGTTTTGGTTTTTCAAGATAGATCGGAACTATTTTCTTAATTTATATTGGACAGTAAAATAGTGGACGTGACGCTTCAATCACATGATAAGTTTAAAAAAGTGTGAGACTTTATGTATGTCAATCACACGATAAGTTTATGATACGCGTCGTGACTATAATTAACATGAAAACGTCAAACCAGATCCGAATTAAGATTTCCCAATACAATACGTAATTTTCCAGTAGATCCTAAACCCTTACAAAGAAAATACTCAATTCAGGTCCATTATTCCCATCCGGGCTGACCATGTAAAACGTCTCCGAGTCGTCGGACCCTACAACCCTATCAAAATGGGCCCGGACATAGGCCAACTCTCCGTCGGGACCCTCCGCCTCCGACAGACCCGGAAGAACTCCGGCGCCCATCGACACCGCCTTCAAAATCTCCATCACATTCAAATCCTCGTCGTTCGCGTCGCGTTTGGCAGCATAACCAATTTTTTTCCCATTGCAGAACATCGTCCACAGCGGCTCCACTATTAGCTCATCCGCAGCAGAAGGCTGCTCCGGCGCCCGCTTCTCGCACTCGAGGGCGATCCTCACCATGCCGAGGCTCATCTCCTTCTGCAGAACGTGGGTCTGCATGGGCAGCTCCACCACCACCGTCGGGAGGGTCCGGGAGCTCTCTTGTATCGAGAGGCTGACCCGGCCTTTACGGTATCCAAAGAGGGTTCCGGTGACTCGGGCGGCGCTTCCGGTGGGGATGCGGCTTCCGGGGACGGCAGGGAATATGCAGGCGGCGGGGGTTATGATGGGGAATGATCGGAAAACGTTGCGGAAGAGGCGGAATACTTTGGGTTTATTTCTTTTCTTGTTGGTGGGCTGGACGAGGGTGATTACCGGCGGCGAAGGGGTGGATGAACCCGCCGGAGAATCTCCCATCACCGGATTAGGAATGGGAGGAGGATCCCCGCATGGGTTTTGGTTTAGAGAGAGAAACAGGGTTTGCTTAGTGGTTTTAAGGCAAGAAAATGGGGTGGTGAAAGGGTGGCGGCGTGGGTGGCTGAGATTGAAGATGAACGGAAAATGTGGTGGTGGGAGATTGAGAAAATTGAAAAGTATAGTTTAAAGGAAAGTGAGAAAAGCGATGAATTAAGATGAACTATTGGGATGTATTTCCATTTTCCATGCATTTTATTTTATTTTCATTATTAATTATTTGTTACTTGTTAGTTTTTATTTTTCCTTGATTTTGTGCAAGATACTTCCAACATAGTCGGAACTAAAATTATGGAAGGATGACCCATTCATCCATAAAGTTTAGGAAAAGGTTACTTTTCAATTTTTCTTTTTATCTATATTAATTTTTCTAATTTTCGCATCCAATAGTGGAAATACATTTTATATTAATCCATATCACATCTATCGATTCAAACACGAAACAGACCATGCTGATTTTTTTCAAAATTTAGCATTATATAGCTGTCTAATATTGAATCAAACACAACACAATACTCCACAATAATCTTCTTAAGAGTGTTTAGTTTCAACTCAATATAGTTTTTGAAAGTTTATCTAATAATTAAAGATTTAAGTAGTGTGTTCGTGCCTGATATTTTGGTCAGTAACAAACTTCAAATGGGCCCAAATTTTGACAATTCGTAATGGCCTAAAGTTTTAATTGGGCTCGAGGTATTCAAATTTCAACCCATCCAATCGGAAATTCTTCTTCTTATTATTATCCAAATAAAATGGGTCGATGCACCTTATGGTAAACAAGTATCCAATTCAATATTTCACCCAAAAAAAAGTATCCAATTCAATAAAATGAAGTATAATATGAAAATTGACTTATTATTAATACATAATTTCGAAAGAAAATATATAATGTATAAAAATTGAAATAAGAGTTAATACGATTACACAAATATTCAATATAATCACATTTACACTTATGACAAAAATTTCAGCACAATAAAATGTATATTAAACTTCATGTACCTATTTTAATATAATAATAAACGTCAAGGGTCAAAATACAAATTCTCTCTATTACAATTGAAGTTGACGCCCACCTTTTCCTACATTTCGGTCGGATTCAACAGCAGTTTTTCCTTGTGTTCTACCTTAAAATCACAACACACTCCCACTGTCAATCCTCTTTCTTCTCCAAATCTTCTACTTTTTTTTTTCTCAAAAAAAATCGTGGAACCCACTATCAATTTCTTCTTTCTTTGAGTTTCTTCCTTTAATCTTAGTAGCAAATTAAGAATTCGAAGTTGTGGAGCAGAAATGGTGGAGTTTGGGGATGAGTTATTCATAGAGAGCTACAGAATTCCATGGTTAATATGGATCCAACTTCTCGTTATGATTCTTCTTGTTATTCTCTTCTTTTTTGGGTTCGCCGTCTTCAATTTGGACCTCGACGCCGCCTCCACCGCCGCCGCTTCGTCGTCAACTGGCCGCGCCGCTGTCCCACCGACCCACCGCAGAAACCCCACCTCTTCCAACTTGATAACTAAGGTAGGTGGTGGCGTTACTTCATTTTCCTTTTTTGTCTAATTTTGCATCATTGCTGGAATTTATTTTTTTGTAAAATAATTCCTTTATTATATAAGTAGAAAAATAAAATAAAATGGGATTGTCATGATTAGCTAAATTTGCTGAAGAGTGAAGATTAATCTGCTAATTAGCCTAAATAGAGTGCCATTAAATATCTACTTTTATTCTTTTCGTGTTATCCATTTTTTCCTTATGTGTGTGTCTTTTTACGTTTACTCTTTTCTATTGTTTTGTAGCACTAAATCTGTTCTTTTCTGCTTTTTCCGTTTGCTTTTGTTTTCATTTTATGGGGTATGGCCCTATGGGGTAGTTGAGCATTGCTTATAAGTTATAGCTATTGTTGAATATGACCTATACTTTACTTACAAATTTTGAGAATGCTTCACCGGCCTGCAAAAGAATTAGGTTCTCAACTTTTTTACTCTTTTCTAATGCTGTAAAGATTATAAAGTAGAAGACACATTTACACCTCAAGTAGGTAAAAATTCTTGGTAGGAGAATTATGAGCCCCTTTTGCATATTCCAGATTTAGATAATGAAAAAGAGTGAGTGTGTGTGTGTGTGTGTGTGTGTGTGCGAGAGCGAGAGAGAGCTACTAAGTGGGATTCAATTAAGGCATCTAAAATTTCCAAACCTTATCGAGTTATTCTTGCTTAAGTAATTTCAAATCTGATTTCTTGATACTAACCTGATTTAGGATTATAAAGATATTAATGCAATGTAAATAAAATAATCCTTGGGTGTACGATTATAAAACAACCTTGTCCACTGTTTCAAGCTTGGTCATATAGATAATGAATTTAATCCCCTTGGTTTCTGGTACTATACTTGTTTGTCTATGTGTTGGTTTTTGTTGTTTTGTGGTCAGCATTTGCGTATATTTCTTATTTTGTAAGGGCCATTTCCAGCTAGAGATCCTTTTATTGTTAATAATCATGTCTTTAGCATCATAGGAGTAGTTCTTGCTTGTAAAATGATGCATTTCAGAAGCAATGTTTTAATTGGCAATCTATTTGAATGGACTGATTTGGAGATTATAGATATATAAATAGAGCGAATTACATCTAGACACACTGACATTTGCTCTAATTACACTTAGACCCCCTGTTTTTTGACTTCGTCTTACAAATTGTCCATTCCGTTTTCTTGGCAATGGTTCCCAATGCTTTCCTTTATGGAGTAAACTGTCCAAAGTACCCTTGGATAGGTGAGAAAAGTTGTGTAACCTAATTTAGGAAATTTTATGTAACTGAAACATTACATAATAGACCTCTCCAACTTTATAAAATATTACATAATAGACCCCCTAATGGCAATTTAGTGACACAAAATCTACTAAATTAGAGCAAAAACATTTTTTGCCTGTGGACGGGTATTTGGGCAGCTTACTCCGATCGAAAATATTAAGAACCCTAACCCAAGCAAACGGAAGGAGCAACTTTTATGACAGTCAAATTACGAGGGCTCTAGGTGTAAATTAGACAAGGGATCTAAGTGTAATTAGACCAAATGCCAGGGGGTCTGGATGTAAATTCCCAAATACACACACACACACTGTATATATTATATTAGTCTTTTTGTCCTGGCAGGTTGAAGAGCAAAGGGGTGGGAGGGATGTAGGAAGTAGTACAGCAGGATCGGGTAGAGAAGAAGAACGAAACGGAGAGGAATCTTCTCCAAAAGATTCCATGCCTTTGAGTATATTCCGACATCCAAATCACCCTTGCAACTATTTTGAGCAAGCAAAACGGGCAATTTTCAAGTGCTTAGGCCTAGATTCTAGCTCCGAGAGCTCCAACCATCAACATGATAAACAAGAGTAATGTATGCTCATATCTTGAACATATTGTTATTTACCTAATAAATAAGAAATTAAAAGATATCTACACTTAATACATCTGAGTGATGACGATTTTCAAATTGTAAGTTAATTCTTTTTTGTCATTAATTTGGCTGATAGGGATGGAAATTAGAGTTACATTGTCGTTATTAAGTTTTAGTGACGATAAAAATTGCCATAATTGTTTTGAAAAGATTCTCGCTTCAGTCATTAGAGATTTATTTGTCACTGATGAAAAAAATAGTCAAAGATGATCACATCTTTTGTCATTGGTTAAGCCTGTAAGAACTCTTATTGTGATACAATGAAATTACCACTTTACATACATAATTAGTGGAAAATGTTGGTATTATCAGTAAATCTTTTCTTTGAAGTAATATATTATTCATTTTTATTTGGATAGAAATTGAACTTATGTTTGTCCTTTTCTTTTCATAATTCTGCAGGTATATGTTCTGTAGACTGTAGTTCTTTGAGACAGCGTGGACGATATGCAAACGGCTAGTTTTTGAATCTTGTAATGTATAGAATGTAGCATTGTATATTGACACTAAGCTGCTCTGTTGTTGTTAAAGTGTAACTTTGACCACAAACATTAACAAGCTCCAATTCTTTCATCATGTTGTTGAGCAGTTTTGTCCCTCATTTAGACCTTTTCTTTTCCCTTCTCTTTCTTTTGTAGTATTACTCTCTCTCAAATGTTTTTGTTCCCTTTTCAAATGTTTTAGTTCATGCACTATTGAAAAGGATGGAGTAGCAATCCAATTCTCATCAATGTTGATTGTGACTTGTGAGTTCTGAACTTCTGTTATTGGAGTTCCCAACTTATTTTTAGAATCTAAATAAATTATCATAACTTTTTTACCATATAATCACAATTGTAATTAATGTCATCTTACAAGTCATTAATTAATCTTATTAGATCCAACTTCCATGCATTTTGCTTCCCTATGTTTCTCAAAATGTGAAGAAAATAAGGGAACAGCAGAAACAAATCAACATCTGCCGAAGAACTCGTATGAAATGAGAGCGAACAATAGAGTTCCACACAACTAACACTTCATTAGACATTTGCAGTAAAGATACATATGCTAAATCAAATTCAACAGCAAAGCAGACTATGATTATGCCTTGGTTCTAGAAGAGAAGTAGTTGAATAGAATTTTGGAATACCGAGCTAGAGTGAAAAACATTTGCAGGACTGAACGACCTTTAACAATTCCTTCTCTTACGCCTCGAGCAGTTCTAGCTAGAACCGGATCGTTTCTCTGAGCTTTTGCTGGGCCCACTTCCTGCACAGATACTATTCAAGTAAAGATTTAAATGAAATTCATCACTACTATAACAATGTTCAAGAAGATAAATAAAATTAGAGTTTCTATTAATAACCTGTTGGACTCATGTTTGTCCATCGTCTCAGTCTATCTTCTGCCAAACGAACAGCCCGAGTGGAACTCCGAACACCTTGGTTTATTTCTTGCCTATAAATGAAAGCAAATGAGCCTTTGAGTATTTAAATAGGATCAATAACAATGACCTCCCGTATTACTAAGTGTCACTACACAAACTACCCCACTTATTTCAGAATTACAAATACCCACTTTCGATAGTTGAAATTTAATCAAAACTCGGGAAAAAATATATATATAAACTTGGATGACATCATCCAATTTTAAGAAAACTTTGAATTATAACCTCATGCAACAATGTCTATTATTAAAGAAATCTATAGAAGTAGGCAACTACAAGGAGCAATAAGCTATACTTGTAATTCTGAAACAAAGGGGGGACGTTTGTAAAAATATATAGACTTATAGGGGAGGGAGCAGTAATTTTGCTGCCAACAATAAAGGATTAGAAAGTGAAAATGTGTATGAAATAATACTAACCCCAGATCACTAAGCTCCATTGTTAAATCACTGATCTCCATCCCAGATAATCGGACAGCAGCCATTGTATCAGGTAGCTCCTCTCTTGTGGTATCCATTAGCTTTTCCAGCGACTCTGCAGCTTTCTTGAAGGCCTACAATAAACCAAATGAATATTAATTAATATGAAATTAAATAAAGAGGAAAATATTGTGTCACACCATAAACAGTTGTGCCAACAGAGTTGTGTTTTAATACTGGAAGATTTTAATTCCAAGCTAATGTAAACATCATCGTGATTTTCTACCCTTCCCTATATAAACATTCGAATGGCTTTTGTGAGAACAATAATACCGCGACATAAACTTTTGATAGAATAACTTATAATTGATGAGGAATATCATATATATCAATTTCACCCATTTTTGCTTTCAACTTTATAATTAATCCCAAGATTCTTAGATCACAAACCAGAAGAGTTGGAATCGCCGAGCAAAAGAGCCATGTTGCTGAAATTGCTGCCTGCAAAAAGACACCAAATTTAGTACTATACTTTATATCTTTGTATTTAGAAAATCATAATTTCTTATCATTTTGATTGAAACATGATGAAACAGAGAGAAGCCGGAATTCAGATAAAGAACTGAAACTTTGTAGAATAATGCAACTGAATTGAAATTCTATCAATTGATATAACATAAAACAGAATAGAAAGCTGAATTCTAGGCTTCCATGAGCTAAAAAAAAAGAGTGGAAAGTGGGAGAACACTTATTTCATCAGCATTGACAATTGATATTTTATCTCGTGTGATACCGAAATTCAACTCAATAAATTCAACAGCACAAAAGAAACTCAATTGAGATTTGAGGTAGAATTTAGAGAGACAGAGAGAGTTACGGCGCAAGCGATGTAACTGAGGAAGTGAATGTGGCGGGGAGTGAGGGTCCACTGAGAGGGTTGAAGAGCAGAGGTGGATCCGACGGTGGATGTAAATTGAGCGGAAACCGACGGCTCAGATACTCCACTACCGAAAGACTGAACCGTGAAGCAAGCGAAATCGCGGCGGGCTGGTAGCGGGATACTCAACGGGCGGCGAGCGGAAACGACGCCGTTCCCTTCACATTTCCAATAGACCGCAGCTGCAGGGTTCGAAACCCGCAACCTCGAAGCGTTCAACATCTCCAACCGTGTGTGACTGTCCTCGCAATCTCCGAACTGGAGTCTTCTGTGTTAGAAGACAAAAAGGAGAAAAATAGATTAATTAGTATGCAGGTATCGGTGAAATTAATCATGATTAATTATCTTACTTAGATCACTAAAATACAATCTACAATTGTTCACATAGTCGATACAATGTAATGCTTAACTTGTTTTCTTGATTGCAAAACACACTATATAATTCTGAAATTATAATTTTCACCTCGTCACTAATGACCAACTGTTAAAACTAACAAAAAATGGTGGAAAAAACCCTTCCTATTAATAAATTATAATTAATTGCTATAAACCCTACTAATACTATTTGTATGCACCTAAAACTAAGACCCCATCATTAGCAATTAATTATCGTCAGAACACCCTTCTTGATTCTTTTGTTAAAAACTAAAATTAAAATCAGGCTTACTAAGTAAATATTCTTAAAATCCATTCAAACACTTAATGAAAGTAATGAAAATTAGAAAATTATTTGACAAGACATACCTTTATTATAAAATCCATATTTCAGGGTATATTATAAAATCCTCAAGAGGGAGAGAGAGAGAGAGAGAGAGACTTGAAAAGAGTTCCTTCCATGATTTTTCCATTACACCTCGGATGTATTTACAAAAATAATGCCCCCTCAACTTTAGCTACAAAATTCATAACCCCCATACCATATCCCATCAAGAGTTTATTTCACATTTGCACAACCTTTATGCACACTATAGAATATATAACTTAAAACCATATTCCATCTCCTAACAAATACAATTCCTAATAGTAATAAAAATTAACATTCTTTCCCTTCTCCCCTGAGATATTTCTAAGAATTTTACTAATCTAAAGCTCTAAAATAACCATTATCTGTTATTTTCTTCATCCTTAACAACTTCCACAACTGTTGCATTGCAAAAGAAGCATCTTTGGCAGTTAAGTAAGTGCCTCGAAATGCAACTGTAGCAGGAAATATGTGAGCAAGGCGTAAAACGAGTATCGGATTTATTTGTATAGCAAATGCAGCATATGGTATCTTCGTTTTCCAATTCTCCCTCTCGCATTCTCTTTTCAATTGCTTGTAACTCGGTCTGACAGATCAAGAGGCTTGAGAATTTCTCTAGCTTTGTTATTTGGTCAATGTAATCATCACCCTTGACGGAGCCCACCTGGTAAAATTTGAATGGCTACTATTGTTAGGAATACTTTTAGAAATTACACAAACCAGCCCAAAAGTTTGGAAGAATTACACAAACTATCAACTAATATAGGGTGGTGTTTGTAACTTATTAAAATTTTTAGGGAGTGGCTTGTAGTTCTCACAAACCAACAGGTACCAACTGTAATATGACAATCTCTGAAGGGGCGTGAATGTAATTATATGTATTCTATCTTACATATTGAAAAAACAAATTATTTATTAATATAAAATAGTAAATTTTAATATATAAAGTTATTTATTGATAATATTTTATATGGGAGTACATGAAATACACATTTTATCACAAAAGTGTTGAAAAACATCATATAACTACATAAAGAAAATAATATATATATATATATATATATATATAAAACATTTTAAAATTACGTAGAAAGTATGTACTAACCCAGTTGTACTCAAGGAGATACTGAAATCCATAGAGAATTGTATCAGCACAGTCCATGCTGGCAAAGATTGCAACAATATCATTCTGATTTCTATCATCTGTTTCTTTAGTAGAATCCAACAAATTTAGAATGATGCCAGCAAGTGGTGCCAAAATCATGCCACTGTTGACCTTTTCTGAGGAATGACCAGGTCGTCTAAGTGATCTGCAAATTGTAAGGCAACAAAAATGAGACAAGAGTAATGAATTAACGATGAAACTCGGCAGAAAAGGGTCATTATACTAGCATGCAAACAGTGCACATTCAATGTGTGTAAAATAAAGATAAAAGTGTTATTTAATAACATGATGAGATTCCAATAGCATAAATAACAAATACTTATTAGAAACTTGCTTCTATGATAATTATCTCGAATATATTTAATAAAATTTATCATAGGTAAAAAAAGTTTATAATTGAAAAAGTAATAAGAAAAAGAACTTCAAAAACTGTTGAGGAGATATTGAGAGGAGAGAAGAGAGAGAGGAAAACGAGAGAGAAAAGAGAGGAGAGAGGGAAAAATACCATACGAAAGAGAGATAGAGAGAAAAATAGAAGTAATTTTCCTTTTAAATGAGATCCCACAATAATTTGAGAGCCCAAAGGTAGTTATTAAAGGTGGCTGGTGTCTTTTTTTATGCTAAATTGGCATAAATACTTACAGGTCCAAAACTTCTGGATCAATTGCACCGATTAAGTGTGTCAATATAAAGACGATCAATTCAGCCAGCCTCCTTAAATTTGTATCCATTCCAGATACAAAAGCTTGAGGTATCTCTCTTGTACAAAATTCTAACACCCTTGCAAGATTGCAGGAGAGGTCAAATATTACACTGCATTTCCTCTGCTGGAATTCCATCAACTGAAAAGCGATACATCAGTCGATTTCAATATAGCCCAAACAAGAACGATATAAAAATACGTTCTCACAAACAAATCGAACATACCTTGTAACTTTCTTGCATTTCCCGAACTGAAACAGAGAATTCAGTCATGGCCCAGCTGAGAGTGTTAAATAAGCGATTGAGAAAAGCTGAGAATAGTTCGTCATCACTTATGCAGGCTTCCCTCAGCAATTTCTTTAATATTATATTCCCAAAAGGAAGAAAAAAAATGAAATAGATTTAATACAATAGATAACTAAAAGAAGATACAAAAAGAAATTAATAAATAAATAATTGGCATACCTGAAAATGTACAGATGAGGATGATGACTCCCCACGTTTTGAAAAACCAAAACCGGAGCCTTTGCATAACCTCAGAAGGATATTGGTTACAGGAATCCAGGATCTATTATCAAATGCAGCTAATAAAGCTTTTGGCATCCTTTGTGTTGCTGCTTCATTACATTCAAAGGCATACAAAAATTCTTTATACTGTACTAACACAGAAATAGACTGGAGAAGAAGATCCCTTAGCTCAGCACTGGATATTCTTGGATCATTGAAGTGGGTAACAACAAAAGTTACCTGATCAGAAAGAAAGAAATTATTTATTTCATAATACTTGTTCTTGGTATGGGTTTTGGGAAAATAATCTTCTCGTTAGCTGATGATGTGAGCATCTCAAATTTGCAAATAGATTTATCAATTAAAAGTTTGTATTGAGTAAGCTGATCTACACGAGCACAAAACCAGCCTAAAGAAGAATAGAAACTAGTAGAATAAACTTGAAAAAATAAATCAAGAAATTATCAACTATTTCTAAAATATATTTTTTATAATTTTATCTGGCTTTTACACCACCTGTAACATATTCAATTTGAAAAATAATGAAAATCGGGTAAATCAATTAAAAACTTATCCAAACAGAGCATTAAGAGCTTACGAAAGATGCAAGCCCTTGCTTAATGAAAATTGTGGCAGGAACAAATGGAGGATCACTTTTACGCAGCACATGAAAGCAATCAACCTGTCGAAAACAGAAATAATATCATCCAAACAACACAAATAAGTTCCTAAAAGCTCATTTTAACATGGATGTGGGTACGCAAAGTGGTAATATACAACTAAGGTAAAAAAAAAACAAAACTGGGTCTTCCAAGAACCTCAATATCTATATATGGTAAGAAACGAAGATACTAAGAATTGTAGAGGAATATGAACCATGACATGTAGAAAGAAGAATACTCTACCACAGTTTCAAGATAATATTCAGGAATGTAAGCAAAGATTGAGTCCACTCTGCTGAGAACTAGAAGCAATTGCACAATCCACATGCATGCTGCATACATCCCCCTCTGCTTCCAACGAGAGAAAAGAGAAAGACGATACCTGTTAAATAGAATTTAATTTGCACATCAATTACATCACTCAAATACACTAAACACAGCTGCCAGAAGTTATATGGGTGATTGAGCTATTCAGCATCTCACGTAAAATGTAACTGAATCAACATAGAAATATTTGAGTGGTTCCATGTCGACTATTTCATGGAGAATCAAAATCATGTATTAAATGTTAAATGTGACTTAATTAGAGCGAAGTTTAATGTGGAGATTATGACTGTTCATAGTGAGTAAAAGAAGTTCTATAGATGTAGCAAACAGAACTGAAAGGCATCCATGGCCCACTAGTAACCTAATCAACAAAACTCAATGTTCAAGAACAGTAAAATTTATGTCGAGAAAATGGTCTTTGCAAGCTACAATACTTTGACCAGTGAAATTGCCATAAATCGTCAAAAGAAAGTAAAAGGCGAACAACACTGAAATAGCATTTACAGTGTTAGGCACTTAGGCTATTATCTGAAGTACAAATGATGAAGAATCTCAAGAAGGCATGCGAAGTGGAATGCTTGTTACTAACAAAAAACTTCTTGATCAAGGAAAAGCTAGAAGATAAGCCCAAAGGGGCGAGAAAGAAGAAACAGAGGACTTCATAGAAGCACCAAAGTAACATTAAATTTGTTTTAGGTATCAGGGGAACAGTGTGCTATGCTTTGCTATATACAAAGGTCAAAAGATGACCAATAAATAATTTATAATAATGACATGCAAAAGTTGACCAAGAACAGAACAGTACCAGGCAGAATGTCTGACACAGTCCATGACCTCTTCGCGGTAAACACTACGAGCTTCCTTCAAGCGCTTCACTTGATCACCATAAATGCTCTCCCTCATTTGTCTATCCGTCTCTTCCAAGAGTGAAATAGATTGTGACTGACGGGACATGAAAGATGATGCCTAATACGCCAAAAATAAGAAAATGATAAATAACTCTTATTTAGTTTTTCCCAGATAAAAGAAAATGACTATGCAAAACAACCCCCCAACACCATCCTAGCATAAAATAGGAGAAAATAAAGCATAAATATCAAACCCAAAAAGAACAAAAGGTAAATTCATCTGACCTGCTTAAAATTTGGTGCGAGACCCAAATGATAAAGCAAAAGCATAGCATCTAAAAGCTCCTCCTCTTTTAAAGTAGCAGAGGATTTAGTATTATCCATTGGTAATATCCTCAACTGCTGCATAGGCCGAAAAGCAAACTCTGAATCAGAGTGGTCACTGGTGCTGGGCTTATCAACTATCTCATCATTCAGATTTCCAGAACTACATTCCCCAGTAACATGAGCAGATCTCTCGGGAATAGAGCTGCAACTTCCACGCAAACCTTTTGCCAAATATTTCACGGGACTTTTAGAGATTCTTGACAAGTTAGCATCATAACTAGAACAGCAACATGGTTTTTGCCTAGTAAAATGGGTTACTCTAGTTTCTTCATCATCCATGCACCCTTCTTCCCACCGAATAATTTCTTCTTCCTCATTGGAACTTACAGGGTTAGACTTTGATAAATGACTATAAGACCCTCCAAGCCTGGATATATCAACTCGATGAGGATCATTCTTCAGAAATAAGCCAGCAGGAAAGCTGTGTTCGCCTCCTCTGTGAAGGAAACCTACATGAGCTCCAGAATCAGTTCCACAGCCCTTAATCCAGCCATAGATGTCCCCTGTAGCAAAACCTTCTGACAGAAAATGAAGAATAACAGTAAAGAGAGAAACGAGGACTGAGTTGTTTGAAACTCCAGGAGGTGGCATATTACGGTCTGCACCCCTGTTCTTCAATAAAGTATTCTGTAGAAATGTCCTAAAAACAGAGCCAGGCAATTGTGGCGGTTCTACAGGTGGTATAAATTGCATAACCAAACGACAGAGATCCCTTTGCTTCTCCTCTATCTGAAGAAGAACCGTACCATGCCATAAAACGTGAAGAATAATCAGATGAGGTAATAATAATTTGCTTCAAATGAACTTGTGAGGATAAATAGAGATTTAAAAATGAGTAAAAGCACTTTCAAAGAGAAGTCAATAAGAGCATCTACATAACTGTAAAGAGGATAGAGACTGTATAAAGGGTACTGTTCATTGACATCATGAGAAGGCAATTACACGAATAATTAATCCGCAATATTACTAAGAACTATAGGGACAAGCAATTGACACCACAAGGTTTCTTTCTAATGATGCTATGGACATAGACACTCATAAAAACAATTTTTTTTTAGTTCTACCTCTGCACATAATAGAATGATAGGTCGCGGTCTTAATAAACATGGAAAAGATTAACATTAATTTTACATCCCATGTGCCAGTGGTAGAGTAAATATAGCTTACAACCTTTGTACTTCTCAACAAGTTCAACACAAAGAACCTAGGGGACGGCTGACAGCTCATATATGTTTCACAATGAAAACCCAAAACAAGCACAGTTTTAAAGCAAATGTAAATGGAACTTGCAGAAATGCTGGAAGTTACCTTATTTACTGCTTCTGATAAAGCTGTAGTTGTCAGCGTCATGCTATTCTCATTAGACATGTCTTCACATGAGCCAGGCCACCAAACAGAAGGAATCAGACAGTGGAGATCCTGTTTGTTTGGGCTTTTCCTTGAAAGGAACCCTTCGAACAAGAACTCAAAGTCTGACGATTTCCACCAGAGGGTCATCAATCCCTCTCGCCTTAACATGTGGCATGCCAAAGCGAGATAACTGTATGATCCCGAATAAGGACACTCTGTAAGAACCAAAGATGCTGTTTTACATGCTGATGAAAGTGCTTCCAGTAAATTCTTAAACAAAGATTTTGACTCCTCAAATCCGAGAAAGGAATCAAGTACTCCATCCAAAGCTAAGTAATCATGCGGTGGATGGGCTTTAAAAACGTCCATCATGAATGACAGGAAAGGACCATGTCCTATATACTCTGCACTCCCAACTTCATCATCGAGAGCAGAGAATAGCTCTTCACAAATTCCTCGAGAGACAGGCCGTGCGAGTTCTTCAAATGACGCAAATCTTTTCAATCTTCTAAGCTTCTCAACAGTGTCTGTTTCTGCCCTCTCCAGACGCTGCATTTGCAGCAACCTTAGATAGCAATCCAAAAGATTAACAGCAAGAGACTTTGAAGAGGGAGGAGCTTGAATGGGATGAAAGCCTTTGATTGGATATTTAAATGGAATTCCCCCGAAATTTAACTCACATCGTTCACCTTGAGAAAGAGAAATGGCAGGATAGTATCCCAATCCAGGTACCATTTTCCTAATCCCGCCGAATGCTAACCCAAGTGAAATACCATTCCTATAAAACAGTATCTCATCACAATCAAGATCTATGCAACATCCAATCACGTCACCAACAACCCATGATTGGCCATAATGCTCAGCTTCTTTATTCCATTTACTGACCCTTTTTCCATCATATGCATAAGAATCATCTGCATCGCCAACACCTTTATGATCAGTGAAGGGGCAAGCAACAGTAGCCCAACCAAGCTGCTGTATACCTGATGTTTCAAGAGTAACTTCATACATCCATTGTCCTTTCCATACACATGCATTGGCCCTTGCACTACTGAACAAAGCATGACTCTCCACAAGCAAAGGCTGTTTGACAATCCGAATGTCACCACAAATGCTAGATTCTTCAAGCCCCACAACCCTGAGTTGTGAATCATCATAAATTGTAGATATCCCGTCTCTATTTCGAGTAACAACAGTTTTTAATTCTGGATGATGCTTAAAGAAATCATTCTTTATTATCAAACGAACAGCATCATTGTTGACTGGGCGAGTCAGCTGAAGAACCGTGTTGTAAGGGAGATTAAAAATGTGTTCAAGAGTTCGCTCAACGGACTGGTCACCAAAACCTTCACAGTATGAAACTAAGCGTGATTTTCCAGAACCTTCTCTCCTATCCTTCCCATTCAACACAACAGCCAATCCTGAAGAAAGCCCACCAAGCCGTAGGCCATCGTCGGCCATGCCAACTATAGCAGGCTGCTATATTCCAACTTCAATAAGTTATAACAAACAGAAGATTTTCCGAGTAAGTTTGATACCACAGGAATAGTTGTCCTACCTAAACCTGGGAAAAACGTCAAAGCAATTATTACTCTTCAAAGATTGCACTTACTCAACATACTCTCATCTCATGAATAAAACTAAAGTTCTTTCAATTAATCAGATTTATCAATGCAACAAGGTCGAAACTCAACTAGCTATAAGTTCAGATATAAAAGTACCTTCGCAAAAACTAAACTACCTAGAAACCCTATCTCTTTTGGAACTTTTTATTTAACTTGTTCTGTCCCAGTATAGCTCAGCAGTCAGCTCAACTGATTCAATAAACTAAGATATAAGAGTACCTTTTTACATAATCATAAAGAAATCCAATCTATTCTTAAGAAAATTTGCATCAACTTGTTTTGTCAGAGTATATTCAATTACAAGCTCCCCCATTCTTCCCCTTTTCAGTTGTAAATAAAAATTTGCAAAATAAAATTCAAACACTCGAATAGCACCCGAGTAATCGCTAAAACAAACACTTCCCACACCCCAACACTCGCAGAGTCCGCAAAATAAATACTAAAAAAGTTGCAAACTTAACCCCCAAATCAGTAGCTGCCCCATACATACTAACACCAAAACGCGAGAGCATGTTGTATCTACAAAGACTGAGAGTACTTACAGCTATTGAATCAACGTTTGTACAGAACGTATATAGAAATTCAAGGCGTATTTATACTTCTACGAATCTTCTTCCCTTGAACAGAAACGGCGGCTGCTGAATTCTAGGGTTCTTGACAGACACCATTACAGTAATGATGAAAAAGACAGAGAGAGAAACAAAGTTTGATTTCACCTTGAAGAGAGAGATAGAGAGAGAGAAACTGAGGAGTTGAATTTTGATTTAATTCTCTCTATTTGGGTATTTTTCTTTTTCTTTTTTTCTTGTTTGCAAGAACTTTGGAGGTGAACTTGGAAATGAAATGGGTACAAAAATGAACGATGTTCACTGGGTCGGGGCGGGCCCTTCTCCTCTCCGGTTTCGTCGCCTCAAATTCTTTCCGCATACAACCAAAGTCGTGTTTAATTCAAACGGATGGTTGAAAATCATTATTTTATTTTTTTTGGTCAAGGAAAATCATTTTATTTTTATACAAACCATAATTCTATATGTATCAATTTCGAAAAAAAAAATCTAAACGTATCTACTGAAACTCCTTACAAGTTTTAGAAGTAACTCATTATTCATTTATTTTCTTTACTTGATTTTCGCTAAACTAAATATTCGTTTGGGTAGATTAATTTATAGGTGTTATACGTCAATTAATGTTACCTGTAATTAATAATTGAGTTTAATCATTTGAGCATGAAGAACAAAATTACGTCCAAATTCAAAAACCACCGTGAAACATCAAGTACCACTTCATAATTAAATTCTTAGTATAAGTACTGTAAAAAAAAATTCAAAGACAATAATCGTATTTTAATTCGATTGTTTATTTTTTGTTCAAAGATACTTTGGCCAAATCTTTTCATAATTTGTCATATACATAATTCAAAAGAAAGCATTTCCTATAAATTCTTATTGAGTTTTATATAATACTAAATAATTTAAATTATCTTATGGAGTGATAAATTAAATATCTATAGTAAAGGGGTAATTTGGTTGGTTCACATGCCATGATCGTAAAGATTCATGAGTTATGTGGACGAAACTAAAGTCAAAGTTATCCCAGTTGACCGGTCAACGTCTCTCGCGGTCATTGGCCCCGACCGTAAAGTCGAAACCACTCGCCGTGAAAATGACGTGGTCGAGGAGATCGAGCATGATGCTCGATCTCGATCGTAAGGACAATACCAGTGCTGAGGATAGGCCTCAGATCGCATAAGCCTGTCCCGTCAGGGAAACGAGGCACAACAATCGAGCCCAATCACGTCTCATTAGAAGAGGTCTCCTCTATTTGCGGCTGCATTAAATGCGCCTACCTGCCGCAATGTCTAAGACTGGAGTCACTGGACGGATGTGACAGGAACATTCCTTTTAAGGAATGTTGCAGACTTTCTGATCGAGTATTAAATGCTTCTCATTTTTACTAATACTGACTTGAACTTTGAAGGTGCTACGCCGGAGACAATTTTTTCGGGCCAAGTAACCCCGGTGTTCGTATGTTTCAGGTCGAAGTCGATCCCCTAATTACAAATTCAACTGTTACGCTCAGACTCGTAAACGACCCGATCCTAATACCAAAAACGTATACACTTATATTGCATTTTAGATATTTATTAAAGCATATATGTGAATTCCAAAATTGAGGTGATGCAAGAATTTTCGGTTCATAATAGCCTAGAAGGGAACTGGACAGAATTGGAGAAAGAGCAACCAGAGGGATCCGTTGCGGGAAAAAGGGAATGCAGTCTTTTTATTGTTCGCGCGTGACTGCTGATTGTTTGAGCAATTGACTGCTACGTGTCCAACGGGCGTGTGGCTGCGGATTAAACGGGTCGGGTCGGTTAAGACTTGTTAAGAAGAAGATGTTGATATTTAGTTTTGAGAGATAAGGTGATTGTTTAATTCTCCCTTGGCCATGAGGATCCGATTCTCTACAAATGGAATACTTGTGAAATTCGTGACTTTTGTTTAATTGTTATTATCATTATGCTAACTTTTTTAGTATTTTATGATCTTGAAAATGAATTTTAAATTCTTTTTAGTTAAATTTACGCACATAATTCGACTCTTGTTATTGTAAAAAGTCGAACCAAAACCTCCACATTTGGAGAAATATTTAGTGGTTATTGGGACAAACCCAATAATTGAAAATGAATGAATGAATTTTAACTCAAAGAGCTACTTACTACTAAATTTATCCGGTAAAATAGAGTTACCAAAGCGTTATATTATATTCTAAATTTAAATGAATTATGTTACCTAACTAGGTTGCAATGGTTGATAATTCAGTTAATTGGTATAGGTTGTAATTAAAAACCGAAATAGTTTAGGTTATAAATTCAAAAAAAATTGAAAAGTTTAGATTACAATTATAAGTCCAAAATAGTTTAGATTACAAATTCAAAAAACTTGAAAAGTTCAGTCGCAAATAATTTTTTCCTCTAATAAAAATTATCTTATTATACAAATTATGACTCATTTTGTCCATGATTAGATGTATTATTATGTATAAGTAGAGGTCATTTATTACATGAAAGAATTATATCATTCACCTCCTTTAGTAAGGAACAATTTATTAAATATGTCATGAACATTACAAACTTGAAATTAAGGTAATGAAACTAGTACTCTGTGTAGTAATCTATATATAATAATTCAGAACCCTTGAGACTATACACCTAAGCGTCCACGTGCATAGCCCTAATGAATTCTATTCTGTCATTAGATAAATACTATTTTAAATACCATTTATTATGGATATTATTTAAAAGAATCCAAAGATAATGTTCTATCATTAGATAAATACTATTTTAGAATACCATTTATAATGGATATTATCTAAAAGAATCCAAAGATAATGTATAGATATATGATAGTTTAAATACACAAATATTTAGAGATTTATGGTTACAAAACTCAAATATTTATGCTATTTTTTTATCTAAAAGAATCTAAAGATAATATATTGATATATGATAGTTTAAATACAATATATATATATATATAATAATAATAATAATAATAATATAACAAATATTTTGAGATTTATGGTTACAAGACTCAAATATTTACGGTTATTTTTTTTCTAAAAGAATCTAATTTTTCACGCCTGGATAGATATGTATGGAATTTTTGCATTCTACTTTTTGTCAAGATAATATTTAATAAAATTAGTTACGATAAGGTCATTATCTTTTTTAAACTATTATCCTTCAAATTCAAATTAAAATAATTTAAAATATTCATCTATCTCTACTTATAAATACATGATTGGTAAAATTTGAATTCAAATTTATTTTTATCATTTTCTAATACTAAATGCAAAATATTTTACAATTTTATTTATGATAAATTCAACTATAATTTATATTAAAAAATAATGTAATTATTTCATATTTTGTACTACTATTATCATTATGGGAAAAGAATTAATCTTTTAATCAATTAAATATTTGCTAGTTGATAAATAAATAATGAATTAGTAATGATTTGGATTTTATCAACTTATAATTTTTAAATAAATGAAAATAATTTTAATCACCTGTTTTGAAGGCACGGGTTATTTCTAGTAAAAGACTAGTTCAACACTTGTGATTTTGTCAAAATTAGAAAGAAAAAAAAAATCATCAATGACTTCACAAAATTTGATTAGACATCAAACTCAACCCTCAATCACTATCACAATCCAAATTAAAAATAGCCACTCAACACACATGGAGCACAAGCAGTACTTTACTTCCTACACCAGTTGCAGTTGCAGAAGGCAAAATACAATGGGTCAGTCAACTGCCTTTCTCTCTTCTTACATGTCTCTTTTTACATCACATGAGCTAATAGTGTTTAAAATATTAGATTGACCTTACTATTTATTTATTTTTATACACCTCAATCTTTAATTAAAGTCAAGTTAATGTATCTTTCCAATATAGCCATCAGTCATATAACTAAGCAAGATTTAATCAACTAATATCCCCATTAGTGATTAGTCGAGACATAAAATTTGACTATTAAATTCGTAGCAGCGAGTCATACAGCACAGTGCCTAGAAAAAGGTGAATAAAGTGAAATAGGGTATCCAATTTGGTACCCCAAAATGCTTATAAATCACTGAAAGTGAAGGGAAAATGTGCAGAAAATTGCACCTCATTGAATGGCTATTGTTGCAAGTGGAGTTTGGGGACCAATAGGATTCATATGCTCTCTGCTGGCCCAGAAATAGCTTTGTGGGGAGGAGGAGGAGGAGATAGACATGGATCAATTGAGCATCAATTTGTAAAATGAATAATATACAACGTAGTAAAAAGAATATTTCATATTTTATTTTATATGGTCTAGTAACTCTATCCGATCGATCCACGAAGATCAATTGACATTAAAATATTGGCTTCCTTTGAAAATTATTCTTAATTTTTTTTCTAAATTATTGGGCTTAGACCATTGCAAAAATCAAGTTTGACAGGCAGGGTCCAAACCAAGCTACTTGGGCCCAAAAATCATGCAATCTAATAATCTAGGCTCGTTAGCGTCATCTGAGCAGCCCAAAATACGACAATTAGCCTCTTTCTGGGCACAATTAGCCCTCTTTATTTGACTAATTTCCTCCTTCAAACACATCTCACTTAGACACAGTTTAATTTTTTGTGGAATTCTAAAATGGGATTAAGATTGACCACAATATTTCTAATACCTTGCATTTTAATTATTGTTTACAATAATTATTGTCCTAATTACTCAAATTGGTGATTGATTTTAAAAATCCATTAAGATCATCTAAGTTCCACTAGCTTGTTATCATATTCAAGCTAAACAAATGACATGTTAGTGTACAATACAAGACATTTCAAGAGTGTGAAACAAGTAGTAGAAACTAAAAGATTTAACCTTGATGTCATTGTTTCCAGCATGTCCCACATAAAAACACGCTATATTAGCCAACCTATTGCTCCTTTACTTTCCAAATGAGGAAGTGATCTTAAAAATGCCCATAGAAACGGCCCCGTTGATATGATGGGATAACATTCATTGTCTTCAACTACTATTTGTTCTAGTACAATGCTGCAAATTAGTATATGCCCTCTCTTCAACAAAATGGACATAAATATAGTCGAGAAGGACATGGTGCTAGTTCAATCTGTAGTTTTCAGAGGCCTAACACCGATTTACTATAAGCTTGGTGCATACAGATTGAGAATTGTGTGATGATCATTTGGCTTGTTTTTTTCTTTTTATTTTTTTCTTTTTACATATTTTTTAGGTCTTCCCTTTCTGAATTCCTTTATATTTTCTAAGGAAAATCCTTAAATGAACCGAATGTTAAAAGATTTAGATTAGGTCATATCAGTACCTATGCTATGATGCATCTTTATACTTTCTGTGAGTATAAAACACCCGATGCATTTTTTTTTTTGTGTGTAAATTACTGGTTCGGATAATCCTATATTGAGAGTTCTTAATCCAGTTCGGAACTTAGTCACAGTTAAGACTCTTTAACCCTCCCAACAAATGTGTTTAATAGAGATCGAATCTGTAGCTCTTTCCACAAACTCAGCTTATGTTGCCAACTGAACACACCCGATGCATATAAGAACATCATTTGTGAAGTTGCTTGTTACAATAGAATCACATTGGCCTTTAAAATTTTACCATCCACAATTAGTTAAACATAAAGAACAAAGAAGAAATCATATTGAGGAACTCACAGCTAGTGAATTCAATAATACATTGTCTACAAAAATTGTTATTTTCCTGTGAATACAAAAAGAGAGGGGTATACTAAATGACACTTCTACTTTGCCAACTTGGTTCTTGATTCTCATTGGCATTTTGCAGCTTATAAATATCTTTTAGAGCAAAATTCAATGCCAAGTACACATGATGATGATGATGATGATGGTGATGATGATAACGGACAACTCTATTATCTTTAGATACAAAGCCGGTCAATTTCTAAGCATATCTCTTCAGAAAATCTTGTGAGCCTTCCCATAGTATCTGTTGATGAAAGGTGCCTGCAACCAAAATAAAAACACAATGCAAAAATGTCAGGATTCTAAATCAAGAATAAAACAACAATTGAAATGTATGACGATTATAAAGCCTAAATAAATAGCTCGTTTACGATAAGGTGGCTGAGAGTGATAACAACTCCATAAGAAGAATATTAAGCCAAACACCTCTTTTAAAAAGTTTATCCTGTTTGAGGAAATAGAAAAAATATATATTTAATATCTTATACATAGAGCACCGAGATTTCTACTCCAACAGTCATCATAATTCCAAAAGCTCCATGATCTTTGCTCGAGGTTAACTCTATAGAGTAATAACAGACAGGAATCATTTTACACAAACATTCAACATTATCTCTTTATGCCTCTTTTATATATAGCATAAACACCAGCACTATCAAGGAAGAATACCTCATCACTATAATGAACAAACAAAAGTAATTAGAATGAGAAGATTCACCTTAACACTTGTTACATCAGGAGTATCTGGAGTTGAAACAGGATAAAATTTGTAGAATTTCATATTCTCAAATGCAGCTTTTGTTTCTGCACTCATTTCTTCCAGCGTCTTTTTACGGGCCTCCCTTGCCTAAACAAAAGCAGGCAACATTCAATATGCATGAGATATAGACAAGATTTAAAAAGTCTTCAATCTTCATATCTACCAAAATAGTACCTCACGATTAGCCTTTTTAGCTTCTCGGACTTTCTCCTTCACATAATCCTAAAGAAGAAAAGAAAGATAAATAAGAAGTTACAAAAAGATCAGATAAAAAGTTGTTTGGATTGAAGTTTTACCGTGAAGGGTTCTTTCTGGTCAGCAGGCAATTCTTCTTCCTCAATACGCTTGTCAACGAACTCCTGAATTGATCAAAAGGCATTTCTTATTAAGATTGTTAAAGAAGCAGACATTGCAACCGAATGAACTTAATCATAACATTCTGCAAATTATGTCATAACCCAAGCTCATCGTAAAAGAATTACAAGCATACCTCTAGTTCATCTAGTTCCCAATCAAACTCGCAGAAAACCTGGAGGGAAATATGAAATTAGGTTAGCCATCACCTTTCTCTAAAAGCTTGCCAAAGTGGTCTTGACATTTCGTTACCAATGTATGAAAAAAAAGGCTATCACAAGTAAAACTTACAGGCTTGGGATCTATTGGAAATAGGATATCCACCACTGTGCTTTGTTCGAGTTCATCTTGCTGAAAGGGATGGTAAAAATCTGCCAAACGACGAGAAAGGCCCACATAAGTTTTATTGAATTAAGGAAACTAGTGTAATGATTTAATTAAATATACCAGAAAGCAACACAACAGTTCAGGTATATCAGCAATAAACTAAATCTTAGTCAAGAATAAACAAAACAAAGGACACTAATTGTGGAAATGTGAGGATTAGTTTTAGAGATTTAATTGCTGGTCCTAAATGACGTTATGCTCACATACATGAGTAGTATCACTTATTATGAGAGATACAACAGACTGATCATATCCTAATAACTAAATGAACACATTATAGAAGCACAGTAAATGAAATCAATGCTAGCCACTGATACAGCTTTTGAGAAAAACTATGTTGATTTTTCTTCCTCTGATCTATCTGATAAAGTTGTAAAATACACACGCTCAGAAGACGAACCTATATCTTTTTCTATATAGAAAGAGCACATCATATGTAAGATCCAAGAATTAAAAAGGAAAGGAGGATGATCATGGAATGTTATAGCAAAAATCAATAAAAATAAGGGGAGACCAATTTCAACTCACATGGTAAGCAATACTCAAACTTCTTCACACGTTCTATCTTCAAATGCTTCAGACCAGCCCTGCAACAAAAACTTTCAGTTTCTAAAGTTCAAAAAAGTATAAACCACCCCAACATGGACCACTTCCCCTTCAAATTCGCTAACTAGACTACTTGCTCTCTTGTTTGATCTTATACCGAATGGTAATGAGGAAAATGAAAAGTAAAGTCTATATCATAAAACAATCTTCTTGCACTTTTTTCCAATACAATCTCTGTTTATAAACTTTTAGTGAAAAACAAATAAAACAAATGGGTGCACAAACATCTCTTACAATCCTGTTTTGAACTCTTATCATATCATAAATATTCCTAAAAGGGATATGAAATGCTTAAAGGTTGTTCACTTTTTATAAGGTAACACCATATGTCTTCTACAGTTCTCCCCACAGTTTAACAAACTTCTCAACTAATAATTGATGACAAAAAAAAAACAATGTCTTGGCTTTCAAAAGAATAAATTGTGTCTATTGAAATGCTAAAATTCCCAATGTTTTAGTCATACAAACAAGCTTAAAAGCAATCAATAAGTAAGCAGTTCTCTCTTCTATCATTATAAACAACACAGATTTCTAAATTCCCTTGAACTGAATATACTGACTTTAGTGACACAGGATGATTTAAGCTCTTACTCTCAAATACACTTGACGGAATAATACCACAGCAATGTAATAGCAAATAATAAAATAGAATGTACATAACATTTTGTTCAATCAAATTTAAATATAAAATTATCCCTTCAAGTTATCTAATACAAGAAAAAAGGAGGGAAGACGAAATAGGATATAATCTACCTTCTTTGAGTACAGCTCAAAATGAAGATTTGTGATCTTCTAAGTTTTTCAACTTGAGCTTCCCTGTTGAAAAAATAAAATTGAATAACTACCCATAATTTGGGGAACAAACGCACCAGACAACAGAAAAAGGAGATATTAGTACCTCTTTTCGAATGGGATATATGGAACCCAGTCCATTTTCATTTGTTTCATTGGCACTATTTCTTCAGTTTCTCTTTGAACTGAGTTGATCCCAATCTTGTCGGATGGGGGAAAAGGCGAGACAACCTATGTAGTATAAGCACAAACGATTTAATGAGAACAATTTTCTACAATAGCACATCAGAGACTAAGTAAAAGCAGGTACAAGAAGACAGACAGCACTATAATCAGAATATACAGAGTGGTGAACAAATAGCGTCATAAGCTTGTAGTAGCATAGAAGTTAGCAATGCCCAGCAACATCATTTAAATAGTTCAGATGTACACAAGTTTGGAATAATGCAAACTGACACGTAGATTTATCACCGCCACATCATATGTCCGCTAATACTGCCTTATGCATTATGACATATTAGATCTAAAAAACACAAGATGTTTTTCAAAATTGAAAAATAAATAATAGCAAAACTACCTTCATGCTGAAATATAGCAATAAGAAAGCACACATTCAATGACCTTGTTTTAATTATATGACTTCCTTTATACACACCAGTACAGTAATGCACAATCATCCACTTACTATATAAGTTAACAAAACAAATATTATTGTCATACATATCAGTTAAGCCACACCTATCTAACTTCTATTAGAATATGATAGCTCAGATATTGTAACAAGTAAATAACGAAGTTGTAATTGAAAAAGTTCTGGAGCTTACAGCAACCACAACAGGGATCAGTGTAACTTTTGCTTGACCTTTGAAAGGGACCAATTGAGCTGCAGAAATAATACTTGGCTAGTTAGAACCTATAAAAACTCGCATACCAGCCTGACGGAAACAGCAGGGAGAAATATACAATGACTTGGCACTATTATGAGAAATCAACAAGAAAGTAAAACTTCATTAAGGCAAGAATTATGTACAGAAAGCGCAACACAAAACAATTGTTAACCACAATTCACATAGAGCAAACTGACACCATCCAGTGCACAGGATGTGATATTCCCCCCCCCCCCCCCCCCCCCAAAAAAAATAAATAAATAAATAAAAAAAATTGGATGAGTGATGTTGTAAAGTTACTTACGCTCTGTGCATCCAAATAGGTAGACCCTCTTATCATGTAATTCTCCACCTTCTTCAAGAGCATCCTGTAAAAGTCCTCGAGTATGTTAGCACAACAATTCTTTAAATATTCAGCTTGGTCATTATATATGAGCTCCAAAGTTGGCAACTATTGAACCATTACACGGAAAACTTGAAAACACAGTAAAATAGTGAGAAGCTCAGAACTTGTGCAACTCACTTCCAAATTAGAGAAGTTCCACTTGTATTGATATACCATGTCCAACTGATCCCACTGGCAATCAAAAACATACATTTAAAAAACACATTATTACGTGATCATAGAAACAGCACACATAATCAATATAGTTTCCGAAATTTAGAGAAATTATGCATGTTCTAACCTCCGTGCCAACTGGAAAAACCTGCTGCCAGAGGTCCTCCTGCATAACATACAGTTCATAAGAATCTTCAATTTTCGTTAAATGACGCATAGTCGATTACCAATGATTGAAAATTAAAGCAGTAAAATCACCAGATGTAGAGTTACATTATGTAACCAGAATTAATGTGAAAAATAAGGCCAACAGTAATTTGAAACCAAACAACATTGAACTACAATTTAGCACAAACATAATTCATATGCTTAAGTTAATAGATGTTTACCAAATTCCGCTTCTCTTCAAAGTACTCCGGCTCTTCAGGCTCGGAAGTCTTAGCTCGCTTACGTCTGCCCTTGCCAGCTGCTTTCTTGTCATGCTCCGGCTGTTCCTCAGCACTTCCTGTCTTCTCCTGCGAGTGATTCTCCTCAGCCGACTGGGCAGGCGATTGACTCGGTTCATTATTCTGCTCCTCAGTCGGCTGGCTCGGAGATTGACTCGGCTCATCATTCTGGTCCTCAGCCTTCCGCTTCTTCGAAGCCGCTCCCCTTTGCGTCGTCTTCCTCTTAGTACCTTTCCTCATCTTGTCTTTGTCTTAATGTAGCTTAGGAAAGAGAAAGAGAGTGAATGCGTACGGAAATCCTGGATTTTAGAGAGAGAAAACTAGGGTTTGGTGAAGCCCAAATTTGAATTCGAAGAGGAGAATTGAATGGCGGAAACGGAGCTTTATTTTGAGGTTCTACAAAAAAAATCGTATATATAGAGCGTGAATACTACGCAGGGTACTCCTTCAGCTTGCATCATTATTATTTTTATTATTATTATTATTTTAAGGGCTGCACAATATTTTATATTTTAATTTACAATCATTGTTATTACATAAAAATCACCACCTTAGTAATTCAGACATGGTTTTCTTTGGTTAATTATTTTATAATATTAATATAGCAATGAATTATTAAATTGAACATGTTCAGAATTGGGATGGAGCCAGAATTTTGATTGAGGGGCGATTTTTTTTTCTAATAATTTTTTTAATAACTAAATATATAAAAAAATATTAATTAAAAAAAAATGTACATAAATGGATATATTGGTAAAAAATTTACCTCTACCAGTATGTCACTTATTAGAAAAGTATATTTTATACTCAAATGTACGAATATTCATAAAAAAATCACTATATCATATCCGTGTTTATGTATCATAAGTTTTATATATTTTGAAATTACATTACACAAGATGGGATCGTAAATTAAAATATTAAAACGAGAAAAGAGAGGTTAACTTAAAAGTTTGGGTTTGATTTAATTTGATCAAACAGAAAAGAGAGCTTAAATTAAAATATTAACACGAGATTTCGATACATGAAATGTAATATGTTGTTATAAACGGGCTGGGCTTGAAATACCACTTGGGCTAGGTTGCAATTATGCATGCGGAGTTGCGGCCGCCCTGTATTTAATTCTCAGCCTAGTAAATACTTTTAATTACTTCATTAAATTTGAGTTGATAATTAGATAATTGATTATTTTGTTGGTTATCCAAATTTGGATTCTTATTTATAATTTACATATAATATATGGACACTTCTAAAAATCATATTCTTTTGTGTCATATCGTGTCCGAAAGAATGTCGGACACTTCTCTAATATAAACTATAAAAAATAATTTGTATCGTGATATCGATATTGTGTATATCATCAATTTACAAAATTATAGTGGAAACTCGCTAGTCACTACAATGTATACTCCAATGTTAAGTCATAAATTGTACTTTATATTTTATCGGACTAATATGCAAAATCCTTCCTAAAATTGTTAGTTAATGGACGAAAATTGAGTTTGGGAATTAAATTATAGATTCTTTTATGCTTTATCGTATATTAGAATATTGTATGAGAAATCTGTAATAAATAAAATATGAGACTTTCTTTAAATTTTCATTTGCACAACTCCAAATACAAGTTTATGTAAACCAACTTAGCCCCAAATTTATATTAATTTCTTTATACATTGACCAACGTATACTTGGAACAACCATGAGATGCTTAGCCCTAGTAGTCACCAATCCAAAATTCTCATTCATATCCAATTCACCATGTACACAACATTCCATCCGGGAGATCCCAATCAAAGCAATGAACTAATTGCGCCACCACTAACTGCAATCTGGGGCATCCCTTCTGCCCGACCCGAATAGTATAAGTTGAAAATCTCGCCCACAAAGATCCACATTGCTTCCAACAAACCTATCAGGCGAAAATGTTTCTGGGTCGGACCAAGCATTAGGATCTCACCCGATGGCCCACACATTTATAAAACCCTTGATTGATTTGGGATATAAAACCCGTTTACTTTGCAGTCTTCCATGGATTCGTGGATTAGTAACGGACCGACGGAATGGAGCCTGAACGACTCTCTGATAACGCAATTTAGGTATTTTAGATGAGAAAGATGTGATTCCTCCACCATTTGGTTTCAGCAACGGACATGGTGGTGATCTAGAGCCGCTCAAGATGAACGGCTCTGATACCAGATGTTAAGAATAAATAGAGAGAAGGGGATGAGAAATCAGACTTGCAGAAGGAGATGAGGGAAATTGAGATAACTTTTCATTCATAAACTCCAAAAGTGAGTACAATAACATATATATATGAAAGGAAATACAATTAGGGCTATATTGCCAATGCTAACAACTAATTCTGCAGAAACCATCATCTTCAGTGCGCACTTCCTCATTGTACGTCGTCATGCAGGACCACCAAATCGTTAGAGCCATCTCCCATCTGGACCGTTAGATCTGATTCTTTCCCAACGGCTAGATTCATGTTTTTATCCTGATTAATCACAGCCTTCAGATCATCTTTGCATCCAACGCTCCATAATACTCTTTTACTAACTGCAACGGCGTCGTTTGAATTAGTGAAACCCTTCTTCCAACGGTGAGATTAGATTTGAGCCATTAATTTAAACCTGACTTACACGCCATGATCATGACAGGCCTATGATTTCTTGTAATTATTTCTGGAGTTTCTTCATTACTTGTGGATGTTTGATGAGTTCTGATAGTGCCCACTCTATTGCTGTTGCTGATGTATCCATTCCTGCTATTAACATGTCCTGTAATGGAGAAAGGAAAAATGGATCAATGTTACAAATTTTCTTTGCTTGCTATTGCATGTAGGATTGTGTAATTGTATTAGGGGTGTGAAATTCCTAGGAAATTTTATATATATATTATTTGGAATGTTACATAATTATTTCATTCTATTTTTTGGATTCTCTTTAGAGTTTTTGTTGGTTGTAAATATCTAAAAATTGTGAAATTTCAATATAAATAGAAAATAAAATATTGATAGGTTGGATTGTTGAGTCGTTGACTACGGATCTGATTTGTTATTAGTTCAATTCAAACTCAATCCGAATAAGATGAGGGTTGTATTAGGTTGAGTGCGGATTGAGACTTTTAACTTAATTATATAAGATGAGGGTTGAATATTTTATTAGTTTGAGTGCGGATTGAAACCTTTTATACCATACTTTAACTTGATCCTATAAAACACGGATACTGATATAGTGATACGGATATGATAATATACATATTTTTTTTATATTTTATACTAAAAAATATTTGACACGGATATATGTTCACACAACAGGATATGATAAGGATTTTAGAAGTATCCGTCCATCAGAACAGTTTGATCTAACCCAATTAAACAAACTACTCACCCATATATCAAAAGTTATTTTTACTTTTTTAGTTCCAAAAACTATAAATATCTCTTTCCAATTTTCGAAGTTCATGAAAGTCACGTGGAGAAAAATGAGGATAAAAACGAACGGAGATGATTTAAATATCTGATTCTCCCAATAGTTTATAGTTAAATATGTATTGATTAACCAATATCAATAATTGTGGGGCAAAATTTCAATTTTCATCCTTTAGAATTGCCCAACTATGGAATGTGATGCAGTTGTTTGTAAATGTTAGAATTAAAGGACATTAAATTTCAAATTTTGGCAATTTAAGATCAATTTTAGCCGGAATTGTCTTGAGCCGACTAAAAAAGATACGTACCTGCATGTGTGTCACTTTTTTTAAAATTTCGGCCACTTATTAATATATGGCAGACATGTGGACGACTACTGTTTTAGCCACTTTTTAATAATTTTATTAAGAAATTAATTGACGTACATGTTTTTCACATATTAAAAAGTGGTCGGAAAATTTTTAAAAATTGATATACATGCACTGCACGTGCGCTTTTCAGACGATCAAAATTAACTCCGACTAAAATTAGTCTAAAATTACAAAATTTGAAACTTTACGCTAATTTAATTCTAATATTTACAAACAAGTAGAGAGCGCATTTTACAATATCGCAATCCTAAAGTAAATTAAAACCCCCCAATTGAGTAATTGTGGACTTGAATATGAATCACGTGAACTGGCATGTTGAGCAAAGGGGTTGACTTCGTTTTGCTGTCAAATCAGAGAAAAAATAATTGTTAACAGAACAAAAAAATCAGAGAAAAAATAATTATTAATGATCGTGTAATTAATTTAACATACATGCATAAATAAAGAATTATTTATTCTCCTCGTAACCTTTTTCTTTTTAATAATCGGCCAAGACGACCGTGAGGTCTTTAACGAGCACCTTACTTATTAATCAAGCCCTTAAATAGTGATATTACAAAAGAACATATAGAGAAAAATGAAAGAATTTTGAACACAATGTTCGGAAAATTACACAAACTACCCCTAAGGTTATTCTAAGAGATGCAACAATTATGTCTCAAGTTGCTTAGTCCCATATTCTCCTCCTCCTAACTTGAATGCACTAAAGTCTAATTAAGTACATTTGTCAGAATTCAGAATTTGTAAATAAGTTGGATTTTTTTCAAGCAGCAACATTTTACTTTAGCAGATAAGGATCCAGAAAAATTAAGGACACATCGATTTCGTTTTTTTTTTTTTTTTTTTTGTGCTTTATTTTTTTATTTAGTGAAAGGAAAAATAGATATTTCGATATATGAAGTGTAATATAATACTGTTAACCATTGGGTTTGTCCTAATGGCCACAAGATACTACTCCCAATATGGAGGTCTGGGTTTAACTCTTTGCGATGTCAATGGTCGAATTGTGTTGTGTGTGTATATTTAATAAAAAAAAGAGTATAATATATATAATACTATTATAAAATCTCTCTTTTACCAAAAAGAAATGAAAAAATACTGTTATAAAGGGGGTGGGCTTGAAACCCCAAGTGGGCTAGGCTGCAGCTTGCAGAATTTTGATGTTATTTAGTCCAAAACACTATAGCAATTGGACAAGTAGCATTAGATATATGAATTCATCAAATTTACAGAAATTGTCACTCACCTGAAAAATTTATCAGCTCATTTAGTGGGTCGACAAAGTAAACAACCGCATTTAGATTGCTTGAATAAGCTCAATTTATACATTCTGGGACATAACTTAAGAGACGTTCTTTTATTGTACATCATATAGGAAATTTGTAATGAATGAAATTAATTGTGAAAATGACATATTTCATACAGATAAAAAAAATGAGAATCTCTGTAAATTTATATATCCACCAACTTATATTTGGGAACAACCATGAGATGTTTAGCTCTAGCAGTCACCAATCCAAAATTCTCACTCATATCCAACTCGCTACACAACATTCTATCGGGAAGTTCCCAATCAAAGCAATGAACCAACTGAGCCACCACTAACTGCACTATCGTCAGCCCTAACTGCAATCCGGGGCAGCCCCTTCTGCCCGACCCAAATGGTATAAGTTGAAAATCTCGCCCACGAAGATCCACATTGCTTCCGATAAACCTATCGGGCGAAAATGTTTCCGGATCGGACCAAGCATTTGGATCTCGCCCGATAGCCCACACATTTATCAAGACCCGTGTTTGCTTTGGGATATAAAACCCGTTTACTTTGCAGTCTTCCATGGATTCGTGGATTAGTAACGGGCCGACGGGATGAAGCCTGAAGGACTCTTTGATAACACAATCTAGGTATTTTAGATGGGGGAGATGTGATTCCTCCACCATTTGGTTTGGGCCTACGATTTCTTGTAATTCTTTCTGGAGTTTCTTCATTGCTTGGGGATGTTTGATTAGATCTGATAGTACCCATTCTATTGCTGCTGCTGAAGTGTCCATTCCTGCTAATAACATGTCCTGGGAAAGCCATGTGGTAGCATCATTAAACTATGAAATAACTTGCGAAATGGATAACTTAATTTAAGGTGGAAGATTGAGTGGGAAATAATTAATTAATTATATACTCTTTTTCCGTTCCATAATTTAAAATCCCATTATTTACGGGTTTCTTTAGTTAGCGTGATTACTTTCCATTGTGGAAGTCACATGTGTGACAACTAATTTCTTCTGTCAAATGACTAAAGGAGAAATGGAGAAAGATTCAATATGGGAAAAGAATTCTGTGAACTATATCTAGATTCTCAAGGAAAATATTTTCTTTTGTCTATAGACTTTTTAGTCACAAAAAATCTATTAAATTAACGAATAATAAACATTTCATGCTCACGTAGGTATAATTTGGAGAATTTACTCTTAAAATGTGATGAAAAACGTAAGATATCCTAATTAAAACAAACGGTAGGAACAATTTGTTAAATTGGGTTAAAGTACAAAGATCTATCATGTGTAATTTTCTGTAGTAAATAGGATCTAAGTGTATCAAATATGAGGAGTTTGCACGTAATTCAACCAAAAAAAGTAATAATAAAGCAATAAGATTAAAATTTGAGAAATTAAGAAAAAATTGAGTAAAACTGACCATAAACTATATTATAGGTTAAAATAATGGTATAAATGTATAATATTTCATTTCCAATTAGAAATTTATATAGGAAATTGAGGATGGAAGGAATAATTACGTACCAACAGCACAGCCTTAACATGTCGACGATCAAAATCAAAACCAGCTTCACCGGACTCCATTATACCCATCATCGTATCCACAAAATCCTGAGTACTCCGCTCATGATTCCTCTCATTCTTATTCTTCTCATGTTCATCAATAATCCTCTCCAGAAACTTATCAAAAATCCTGCTCAATTCCTTCAACTTCCTCGCCGAGCCCTGAAGATCAAATCTCCTCAGATACGGAAAATAATCGCCCAGATTAAACGCCGCCGCCTCCTCCATCGTCTCCTTCATCACTTCCTTAAACCCTCTCTCATCCAAATCATTATCCTCATATTTCTTCCCGAAAACCATCAGGCAAGTCATGTCGGCACTCGTCAACGCGATTCTCACACTCATGTCGATAATTTGTCGCGTTTCCGAAGCGCGTTTTAAGGTTTCCACCAGAAGAGCGACTTCGGTTTTCCTCATGGGCTGAAACTGGGTGATTTTGAGGTGGCTGAGCAGCTGCAGGGTGGCGAGTTTGCGCATGTTGCGCCAGTAAGGACCGTATTTGCCGAACACGATGTTGCGTTGCTCGTATCCGAGGTAATTCGAGGCCTCGTGGTGGGCGCGGTTGGCGAAAACGAGGTCGTGGGTTTTGAGGAATAGCTCCGCCGCTGCCGGAGATGAGACCACGACGGTGGGGACGGTGCCGAAGCGGAGCTGCATTATGGGGCCGTGTTTTTGGGCTAATTTGTGTAGATCTTGGTGTGGGTTTTTGCCTAGAAGGTGGAAATGGCCGATTATTGGAAGCCCGATTGGGCCTGGTGGGAGTGTTTTGTTGATTTTCCGCCATTGTTGAAGGAGGCGGAGGAATATGATTGCTGATATTGCTGCTATCCATATCCAGGCCATGTGTGTGTTACTACTTACTATCTTTCTCTTGTTCAAGAATGGATAAGAATGAGGATAAAAACGAACGGAGAGATGATTTAAATATCTGATTCTGCATCATTATTTTATAGTTGAATTTGTATTGATGGTGAAACAATAATCAATTAATAATTGCGGACTTGAATATGCAAGTTATATAACGGGAGTCATCAGTCATGTGAACTGGCAATTTTGCGGCCAAGTTGAGCAAATTTGACTTCATTTTCTTGTCAAATAAGGTGGTTATGGAGAATGGTGGTTGATTCTACTTTGAATAGTCATCATAATTAATTAGAAGAAATAAAATTGATCATGTCATCAGACTCATCACACTCTCATCTTGATCAATTCGATTGTTTAATTACATACACGCCCTCGTAAGATTGCCATATTACAATTGATCCCCACAGGTTTGGAAAATCTATAAAATAGTACTAGCTACTCAATTGAATTTCTTTATAAAATTGCACATCCCCTATGGGAATGAAAACATTAATTGGTCGCCCACTCGATCGCCCTAATCTTTTGATACTATCCCTTTCTGCTTTTTTCAGTTTTGTCCTTTCATTGGTGATATAGATGCGGTATGCTATTTCCACCAAAACTTTAATTCGACAAAATTAAAACATAGCAGTTACGTATGATATGCCAAAAGTTAGCAGTATTTGTTATCTTGTATTCTAGCTGATCAAATTAAACAAAACTTACTACTATTTTCAACATGTTTTTCCTCACAATTAACAAATTAAGATGCTATCCACCATCAACTCATTCAAAATCTAATTATTACCATAGTTAAAAAAGGAAAGGAATTCAGAGCTAGAAGAGGAATTACTACAAGATATCACACTAATAATTTGCAACTGAATTACACTTGTTGTTTGATTAGGTTGATCTAGCTATCGCTCTAAAATAAATATCAACTAGCAAATATCCGTGGGATGCACGGAAATATAATTACAGAAAATCTCGCTTTCGATCCCATAAAGTATTTATATTTTATTTTTAGTTCCATATATTACGGAAATCTCATTTTACAATCCATTTAAAGTGCGAAAAATTTTACTTTACGTTCCAAAGTGAGATTTTCATTAATTCTGTCAAATTAACGGTCATGTGAGAATTAACGAAAATCTCATTTTGGGACGTAAAGTGAAATTTTTCGCACTTTATGGAACACAATGTGAGATTTTTCGTACTTTTGGACATAAAGTGAGACCATTCGTACTTTATATATGAGACGTAAAGTGAGATTTTGTAACGGCAAGTCCCAAAATACGGTACGACGTGACGTCCCGCACCAAGTCACAATCCATAACAAGAACTAAAGGTCCGGTTATGAACTATAACCTGGCGAACGGAAAATAAATACCAGGCGGATCTGCTTTAGAAAATAATAGGACAATGAACAATAATACAGCGGAAGCAAATTAGCACAACCTATCCTACTCAGGGAGCTAGAACAACCATAATCCAAAACACAATTATAAAGCCCACCAAGGCCACTGAAAACAACCATATCAACATTCAAACTAATTTACATTATTTACATCTACGACTTCTAGGGTTTTAATTATTTATCCAGATACATAGACGTAAATGAAATCACCTAAGTAAAAGTAAATGACTCCAAGGACACGACCTGAATCCGCCTAGCAACAAAACCCTGAAAAGACAACAACAGAGTAATGGGGTTAGTCAAAGCGACTAAGTGAGGGGGCTGTAATACGTATATATTATCGAAACAACAGAAAGATTCACCAGTTTGTAAATGAGAAGAAAGCAAAGGAAAAATAAAGGTTTTCACAATTATGGGTGAATCGAATAATTTCGCAATAAAGTAAAAGCTCGGCGAGTCGAGCATCAACCACCTGTTTCATAATATCAGAAATATCAAATAAACCTCCCTTATTCCTCCTTGTGTAGTCAGGTAGCTAGCCCACTACTATATAATCATGCAAGGACAAATATCCAATACATCTTCGGCTGGGGATATAGACTAGATCCCGTCCGGCGCAGGTACTCAAAAGGGTTGCCACTCCGGTCATACCCCCGAGCTCCCATCAGTTTGGAGACCAGAGCATTGAGATCCACCGTAAACTCGATGTCTATCCGGCTTCACCCCGTACCCTGATGTCCGGGCCCAATAATATAATGTGGCTCAACGGCCAGGCCGAAAGGCCAAGATAATTCCTCGCACTTCAAATGCTTATATGGTCAAAGGGACCGATTGATAAATCAACTTTTAACCCTTTTGAACTAAATGAGCTTTTGAGGGGTTATACGTAATAATTTGATATCAAAGCATTTTTCTTTAAACTCATTAATATAGTATGGTTCAAATAGCTACTACGTATAATATAAATATGGGGAAAGAAAATATAAAAACATAAAACACAGGCTTTGGGTATATATGGAATATTTACATACGTATAAGAAAACCGAATTCGGAAACGGAACCCCACCTGGATAATACGGCAAAATGGGTAAAAGAAAGACAACCAGACTACTGCCCGGAAGAACTACCACCTGAAACCAAATACTACACAACCATGTAAGATGACAATACGACGCACGACTTATTCTTAATGCAATAACCACTTAATTAAATCAAAGAAGGGCAATTAGGGCAATTATTCAATGAAACGAATGAAATATCAACTTCAAGCTTATAATCATGCCTAAACACAATTAGGTTTCATAGACATGCTTAAAATACTATAAAGAAGCATACATTCAAGTTTCGAAGCAATCGAAAAAGAATTGCGAAAAGCGTATAATTCCCTAAACGGAAATCGGTTCGTTTCACGACCAAATGGTATTGGAAAAATTCAAACTCTATGGATTATTAAGTTTTAAAGTATTACGGACTTAATGGCGAAGCCGAATTTTGAAAATAATATCAAACGAAGAAAGTAGGATTTGTAATTTTTGACTTCCAGAGACTTTTGAACTAAAATCGGGACACACGGGTTCTTGCACGGCCTTGTGCAAGGCCGTGTGCATTTTTGGGACATGCACGGCCTACACACACGGCCTGATGCAAGGCCGTGTGAGTTGCAAAATGCGCACGGTCTTGCTACACGGCCTGTTGCAAGGCCGTGTGCACCTGTTTTCGCGAATTTTCAACAGAACGCGAAGAACTTCGCACAGAAGTAACAAAACTTCGTCAAATCTTTACCAAAATACCATTTTTAATCAGATTTTCATACTACAAACTTCAACAAACATCAAAGATTACAATGGCAACACAGAGGATCAAGAATCATCGAAAACTACGGAGTATAACGATCAAATTACCGAAAAATCCAACTTCGAAACAATTTATCCAAAACATACTCAAACAACAACGGAATCGAATGAAACCTGAATAATACCTGTAGAGAATGTTACAAGGATCGCGTAGGTTCTTACGGATCAAAATTTGGTTAAGAAACGAACTCGAAAGATCAAATTGAAGTTTTTAAGAAAATTCTTTTTTTTTCTTTCTTTTTCTCTCGGCTGGAGTTAAGTGTAATTATGAAAAGGAGAAAGAAAGAATAAAAAGAAAACCTGAGGTTTAAATGAAAAATCGAAGGGGCATTTTCGTAATTTCGTGAAACTTCATAAAAAGGGCATATTATCGAAATATATCAATATTATAGTCAAAACTCATCATTTTAAACGCACATTGACATAGAATAATTTAAATTCACAAATTATTGCATTTACGAAAATTCATATAAAACACACAAATATCACATAAGCACATATATCCCGATCGAGTTTTCCAAACTTGTCCTGTTATCTTAGGAATTCTTACTGGCTTTAGTTTACCAAATATTTAGGGCGTTACAGATTTTCATTATGTATGGGACTAAAAACGAAATATAAATAATGGAATGAGATTTTTCCATATAATTATCAAGTAAACTAACAATTAAAGATATAATATTTGCAAAAAATTATTTTTAGTATACATTAAAATTTGAATAAAAATTAATATATAATATTAACTTATAAAAGGACTAATATTTATTCTACATCTTAGTTTCAAACCTTAAAATATTTCAGCCCCGTGGATAAATAAACTTTATCTAAACAAATATATAATAACATACCTCTTAACTCTAAAATTAAAAAAAAAAAAAAAAAAGAAAGCATACCTCTTAACTAATATATTGAAAATGGCATTTCAATATAACTTCGAAGTACTATTGTCACGACCCCCGGGCGTGGAGAGCAGAACCCTCACGACGGCGCCCGTTTAACGCGCGGGTATAAGCTTCGAATCCACTGTGCACAACCCTAAAGTTTGGCTTAGGAAGCACTTGCCAAAAGGGATTAATCCATATTGATTGTACATGAGTTCTAACTTATAAACCCTGTTGATAACCTGTGAAATTCCGATGTGGAACGGAATATCAAGACACACGGCCTCTAGACACCACCTGGCGCAAGGCCGTGAGTATCACTCTCACGGCCTCACCCATAGGCCGTGTTGTAGCGCCCCGCTCTACAGCCCCCGAACCTGCACGGATTCCCAAGCCGAATACAGTGCCTCAACCCGAGAACCCATGCAAGCTAACGGGTCAATCCCGACACTTGGCAACAGTGAATCCCCAAAGGAAAACATTTAAATAAATCAGAGAATATATAGCGGAAGCATTTAAATCCATATTAACAAAAATGCCATTCCGGGGCCAATACATTAACAATTATCAACAACAGCCCATTCAGGGGCAACATAATTTTAAATAAAAATTTACGGGGATCAATATAATATTATCTACAATCCAGATTGACAAGAATAATGAACGAGAGAACAAAAGACAACTAACGAGACTCGGCAAAACCAAAAAGCCTATCTATGCATTGTTGCCCATCCGACACGTAAGACATGTCGGTCTCTCTCAAACCTGAGGCAAGAACCAATTAAAAGAGGGTGAGTCAAAATACTCAGTGAAGTTGTGAGAACAAGTCGAGTCATGCTTCCGGATTTTATAGAAAATACATATGCGATAATGAAGAAACCGGAATATGCTTCGACTTGGATATTCAATTAAAATTAAAGTCAGTAACACTATAAAGCATTAAATACGATCCCAGCGAGAATGGGTCTGTTCCTCCTTATATCTCCACGGTTCATGTATAAATACTCCATCGCCGGTGTCAAGCTAAGGAGCAACCCGAAGCTCAACCATAATGAAATTTAGGAAAATGTGCAACGAATGCAACACCCACCATCGCTCCCAACCATGGCTATAATCTCCTGACGGGCCACGATTGACGCTTAGTTTTGGGAGAAGCACCTCGGATTACACCCTGGACGCCCGTCCCCAGATGTAACCTTCGGATACCTTCCCGGGCCCATCTTGAAAATAGTCATGTATTTGCTCGCTTTAAAATAACTCATTTGAATGCCAACCGACATTCTGAGCAAGGGTGACGACAAAGGATTAAATCCTAAGTCAAACCGTCACGTAAAATAAATAGTTTTCTTGCCCTTTTGAAAACAAATCAATTTGGTTTACTAATGTATAATTTTGATATTAAATGATTTGAGGATAAAACATAAAAATATAAACTCGAAATATATAATGCATTAATAAGGGATTAGAGGGTTCGCAATTGTATATATATATGTTCAAGCCCAGTTAAAAGTTTAAATCATCACCTGAAATCAAAAAAGAGAAAGCCTAGCTGCTAGACTCACTGGTCTCCAACGTCGGACTGATCTGGAGACAAGACAAGACCTAGACAAATCAATAACGACTACAACAACAATAAAAGCGCAAATAAGCAATTATTGGACGAACGGCTAACCAAACATGTTTCCAATCATGCATATTCCAATTATAATATGTAAAGAAGCTATCATGTAAATTTCATGCAATTCCGACAAGTTGTCAAAAATACACATAATTAGAATTACACTATTCATAGCCCGAACGAGGGCGAAATTAAATAAACATTCCAAAATATAAATCTACAAATTAAAAGGGTTCTATAGGTGAAAACGGTGTAATTTTTGGAGTCCGTATGCAAAAAGTCAACCAAAAATGGTGACCCGAAGACTCAATTGCCGAGAGCAAAGTTTGAAAAAGCTGGAAAAATTCTCTAAGTGTTTCACATGGCCTAGTGCACGGTCTTGAACACGGTGTCATGACCGTGCACGCACACACGACCAAACACACGGGGTAGGTGCACGGGCTCAAGCCCGTGCAAGCAAATATAGCTGCACACGGGCTCCTGCACGGTCTTGCTCAAGACCGTGCGTTAGCCCGTGTGGTTTAACTGAACCCAGCAGAAAGTTTCGGGAATTCAAATTTTCGAACCAAAAATCCTTAAAACTCATATTTATAACTCAAATTAATACCCATAAATTATAACAATCATTAATCATCAACTAATTCACATTTGCATCCAATAAAATCATGAATTGATCAAGAAACGGGCTCGATCTAAGCATTTAACCTAAAAATCCCGAAATAAACAAATAATCTCAAATCATCGAAAATCCGTAAAAGAAATTGGGGAAATTGGTACCTATAGAAAGGTATCGAAGAAAGGATCGTTTAAAAACGATTGGCGCGAAATTCCACGGAGATTCGAGCTCGGTACGATCGATTAGGGATTCGGGAGAAATTTTCTCTTTTCTTCTTCTCTCTCTCTTTCTCTCTCTTGAAATAATAACAATGAAATGAATTTTTGATATTTATCAAATATCTTCAAAATATCTAAAAATACGAAAGGTTATTTTAGTAATTTTTGAAAATCCAATTAATTACGCGTCGATCAAATATAACGATTAAATATTAAACAAACACAATATAGACACGTAATTTAAATTCGAAATCAATATAATCACATTGGTCATATACGACATAATATACAATAGTTCACATATAACGAGAATTTAGAGATTAAGAAAGATAATTAACGCGTAAAATTACTCACAGTAATTCTCGGATTTCTGGGTCGTTACACGTGTCCTTTGGGCCGGGTGTGTGGCTCCTTCAAATTGGAGCGTTACAATTCGCCCCTCCTTCGGAGCGTAATGTCCCCATTACGTCGTGACATAGGCCCCTTGCTCCCCGCCAGTGGAGAATGTGGAGCGCGGCTCCCCACACACGCGGAGCCCCTTTTAGAGGTGACACTAACGGTGTGAAACATGCATTCCCACGACTGACGGCTGGCTCTGATACCACTTGTCACGACCCCCGGGCGCGGAGAGGAGAACCCTCACGACGGCGCCCGTTGGACGCGCGGGTATAAGCTTTGAATCCACTGTGCACAACCCTAAAGTTTGGCTTAGGAAGTACTTGCCAAAAGAGATTAATCCATATTGATTGTACATGAGTTCTAACTTATAAACCCTGTTGATAACCTGTGAAATTGCGATGTGGGACGGAATATCAAGACACACGGCCTCTAGACACCACCTGGCGCAAGGCCGTGAGTATCACTCTCACGGCCTCATCCATAGACCGTGTCCTTTTGGCCGTGTGTGTGGCTCCTTCAAAATGGGGCGTTACAACTATCATCTTCACGGTCATATATCATTTCATAATACTGAAAAAGATATATAATTTTAATAAGTCAAAATTTAAAAAGGAATATAGAAGGTGAATATGTCCATAAGAAAAGATAGAAGAAAAAAATAAATAAAATTAAAAAATGACACACCATAAAACACAAAATACATAAAATCAACTAAAAATATAGGCATAAAAAAATAAAAGTAAATTAATTAGAATTCGACTATATATATTCATAGATAAACATTATATTCCTTTAAAAACATCTAAAATGATATAGAGAAATGTAAAATAATTAATATTTAATTGAAGAAATATTAAGATAAATATAAACAAATGAAATAGTAATCATAAAAAAAAATATAAATATACATCTATCCATTGATAATATGCAAATTCAATCTAAATATCTTAACAATGAAGATCTTGTTAGAGTTTTGTACAAAAACAGAAAAAAAAAAAAAGTCTTATCAAAGCAAATGGAGTAATGCACTTAATTCTTCGAGAAAAGTAAAACAAAATTGATCACTAAAATTCAAGAGTATGATATAAGTCATGCCTATATAGTAGATTGGTTGCTCCATTCACTCATGTTATTACATAGCAACAATGAATTTCTATTTATTTTGTTCTAGAAATATAAAAAACAACACTCTTAATATAATGAACAAAGATTATAATGTGGAGTTTTAAAATTTAAAATAATAATAACCAAATGAATAAATTCAGAAGTTACCCATATTAGAAAAGAGTAGTTACGTAAATAAACTTTTGAATGATTTAGTAAATAATGGAGCAACTAAAGGATATATTTATTGAGATCCTTTAAATAATTAAGAACCACAATTAATGTAAAATAATTCAAAATTCAAGAAAATCAGAATTTTAGTCAAACTGCCTTACCCGGCTCTATTCTAAGTCTGTGGACGCGCTGTTGTAAACCCAAAAAATACCAAAAAACAAGAATATGTAGAGGAAATCTACAAGAAGTGAAGCTATAAATTTTACCCCTATAATTTTGACTAAAAAAATAAGAATTGATATGTATTAACAGATCTTCTATGAAGAACATCGAAATAACAACTCTGCTTCAATTCTCCTTTTCAACAAATGACTAAAAATGGCCAAATGGTACAATTAATTTTCATATTACAATAACAAAATAAAATTTATGAAATTGGAAATTAATTACCTTTGTTTTTGAACAATAATTCTTCTTTCTCAAGAATAAATAATCATTAATTTATTACATGTTTGTATCTTTTGACGTGATTGGAAATACATAGAGCTTAGAAGCAAATACTTGATAGAAAACAAATTAAAACTCAGAAAACATAGAGCTTAGAAGCAATACCTGAATGAATAATTCAATTTTCTGGGGAAATGGATGAACGAGGTTCTTGATAAGATTTTATTTCTAAAAATTTAAGTTATCTAATCATATATAGAAAAAATTATATCCACACGTTTTGTTGTGCATGACTTATGGTTAATGAACAAAAAGTTACACAAATTTTTAGTGTATTATTTAAAGCTATTAACCTAGGAGAATTTTTACTTTATTTAATAAATTCAAAAAAATATGCTTATTGTTGGGAAGTCATAAATCTAAGCAATTACTTTCTATAATTTGTGTATTATTAATTACTGCAATCAATGTTTTAAAAACCGGACCGTTAAACAAACCAGAAAATTAATTGGGTCAAGGGTCACTGGTTCAACCGTTGGGCTAACCGTGGTCTAACCGATGATGTCATAAATTATATTAATATATTAAAATAATAAATTTAATAAATAATAAATATATATTTCGATTTTATCTCTTAATAAATATATACAACTAATATTTAGAAATCACACTTAACTCAAATCTCTGTGTCTAAAGCTCTGATTGAGTTTTTTAATTTTAAAATTCATGATTTATGGACAGGATTGATTACAAAACTAAAAGAGAAAGAGAAAAGAGAATATTAAAGATCCGATAAATTAGGAATTGATATGTTTTTACATAAAAATATGGACGAAATCTTGGCAACATACGAGAGAAATTAGGGATTTGTTAGTTGTTACCTTAATCAACATAATAATAACCGCCGGTTTTTTAACTAACCCGCTTCTGGGTCATCCGGTTCAGTGGTTGACCGCGGTTTTATCAAAATAAAGCGGTTTTCAGTTACAAACGGTTTTGTGGTGCAACCCGGTTCGTTTTATGGACCGGTCTGCGGTCCAACCGGTTCAACCGTCCGGTCCGGTCTTTAAAACATTGGCTGCAATAACACCCTATAGCTTAATTTAAGGATTTACACAAAAATTAACTTAATGACTTAATCCAATCACCAATGAAACTTTTTCTTTTTAATTAATTAAAATCTAAAAAAAATCATAAAATAGTATTTAGTCTAAATCGCACAATTGAGAAGTCAAACCGCTCTCAAATATAATATAGTATAAATTACAGGATAGGTATAAATTAAACACTCGCTCCTTCATTATATTACCTAGCCAGATTCGAGTGAGAATTAACCGTAGCTATGACCGGCTGCGTCTCCCCTCAAGTTCTTGAATGAAGTAATTTATCTACTACTCTAGACAAAATATAACAATTGTGTGGATTTAAAAATTGATATATATATATATATATATATATATTTTTTTTTTTTTTTTTGTTATTTTGAGTTTAATTTGACATGTTCTTTTAATTTAAAATTCAAGATTTAGATGTTTAACAAAATTTTGGATAGGAGTAAATAAATATATGTTTTGTCTTAGCTTGAAAAAAGAACATATAACTCAAGTTAATTAACATATTCATCTTAAACAAAAGTTGAGAATAAAAAGTCACCAACTTAATTGGAAGCTAATTTAATTAATCTTTTCATATAAATATTATTTAGTTTTAAATAATGAACTATTAATTAATTTTTTATATTGTAATTAAAAATATTAATTAAGGTAAATTTAAAACATAAATTAAAAAAAAGTATATTGTGAACCATACATGTGATATCTATTTCGATATTTTATTGAGGGGGTTATTTATTACATTTCATAGTTCAAGGAGGTTAATACGACGAGAAGTATAGTTTAGGGGTGCAAAGTGTAATTTGCCCTTAATTTATACATTGACAAACTTATATTTGGGAACAACCATGAGATATTGAGATGCTTGGCTCTAGTAGTCACCACCCCAAAATTCTCACTCATATCCAACTCGCTACACAACATGTCATCAGGAAGCTCCCAATCAAAGCAATGAACCAACTGAGCCACCACTAATTGCACTATCGTCAACCCTAACTGCAATCCGGGGCAGCCCTTCGGCCCGTCCCGAATGGTATAAGTTGAAAATCTCTCCCACGAAGATCCACATTGCTCCCAACAAACCTATCGGGGAAAAATATTTCCGGGTCGGACCAAACATTTGGATCTCGCCCGATGGCCCACACATTTATCAGAACCCGTGATTGCTTTGGGATATAAAATCCATTTACTTTACAGTCTTCCATGGATTCTTGGATCAGTAACGGGCTGATGGGAGGGAGCCTGAAGGACTCTTTGATAACGCAATCTAAGTATTTTAGATGGGAGAGATGTGATTCCTCCACCATTTGGTTTGGGCCTACGATTTCTTGTAATTCTTTCTGGAGTTTCTTCATTGCTTTGGGATGTTTGATGAGATCTGATAGTACCCATTCTATTGATGCTGCTGATGTATCCGTTCCTGCTAATAACATGTCCTATAATGGAAAATGGAAAAGGGGTCAATTGCAAATTAATTCTTTTGGCTAACTGCTATTGTAAATATCGTGTGTAGTTGTATTAGGGGTTTTATAGCCGACCACCCCTAACCGACCTGCCTGATAAAATATCGAGTAGGATTGTGGGTTTTTGAATTCGGATTAGATCGGTCGGACCCAAAAACAAACCAAAAAAAATGAGAAGATTGACTGATAGGACGTTTGCAAAATTTAAAAAAATTATTTTTATTAGAAGTGATTTTTTTCATCATTTTGGGTTCCAAACACTCCAAATTAACTTCTGCTAAATTTAAACAAAAATAAGCCAAAATTTAAAAGCATATAAAGACATGCATTTGAATCCTAATTCTAAATTCTAAGTATTTTTATAATTAAAATAAAACTTTACTAGTTGTTACCAACAAGACAGCCTTAACACGCCGACGATCAAAATCAAAACCAGCTTCATCGGAATCCATAATACCCATCATCGTATCCACAAAATCCTGATGAGTACTCTGCTCATGATTCCTCTCATGTTCATCAATAATCCTCTCCAGAAATCCATCAAAAATCCTACTCAATTCCCTCAACTTCCTCGAGGAGCCCTGAAGATCAAATCTCCTAAGATACGGAAAATAATCGCCCAGATTAATCACAGCGGCCGCCTCCATCGTCTCCTTCATCACTTCCTTAAACCCTCTCTCGTCCAAACCATTAATATCCTCGTATTTCTTCCCGAAAACCATCAGGCAAGTCATGTCGGCACTCGTCAACGCGATTCTCACACTCATATCGATAACTTGTAGCATTTCCGAAGCGCGTTTTAAGGTTTCCACCAGAAGCGCGACTTTCAGTTTTCCTCATGGGCCCGTATTTGCCGAATGCTATGTTTTTTTGTTCGTATCCGAGGTAATGCGAGGCCTCGTGGTCTGGGCGGTTGGCGAAAATGACGTCGTGCGTTTTGAGGAAGAGCTCCGCCGCTGCCGGAGATGAGACCACGACGGTGGGGACGGTGCCGAAGCGGAGCTGCATTATGGGGCCGTGTTTTTGGGCTAATTTGTGTAGATCTTGGTGCGGGTTTTTGCCTAGAAGTTGGAAATGGCCGATTATTGGAAGCCCGATGTGGCCTGGTGGGAATTTTTTATGGCCTAAATGCATTTTTGGTCCTGTAACTATCGACTTGTCGTGTTTTTAGTCCTAAGGTTTTTCATGTTGCAATTTTAGTCCTTTATGTTTCAAAATGTTGCAATTTTGGTCCTCGACTTGCCTGAACCCTAGATGGTCGCCGGATTTTTCAGACGTGGCAGGTCGGAGGTCCATGTGGGATCCATCTCACCAAAAAAATAAAATAATAATAAAAACTATGCACACATCCTCTTTCCAGCGTGGCAAAGTTGTTGAAGGGAAAACACCTCATTTTTTCCCTCCAAAACTATGGCATTCTCAATTTTAATGAATATTTAATTATTCCAGCCATATATTTCTTTCTCTTGTCGCCATTTTTGTCTGCAGAATAGAAAGGAAGAGAAATGTCTTCCACTTCGTCTTCTAGTTTTAGCCATCAACAAAATGAAGGCAATCCAAGGTGCACTTGCGGTAGGACTACCATTATTCAAACGTCTTGGACGAATGCCAACCCTGGAAGAAGGTTCTTGAGCTGTCCTCAGAGAAGCTGCAACAGGTATTTCTGTTTCATAGATCCACCAATGTGTGACAGATCGAAGAAGTTAATCCCCTCTTTGTTGAAGAAAATGAACAAGCTTAGAGAAGAGAAGCGAAAATGGAAAATTGCTACCTTGATTTTGTTGTTCGTCTTTTCTGTGGCGTTTTTCCTCTTTGTGTGGACTGTGTTTGTTTCAGATGGAATGAAGAAGAAGAAGGCTTCACTGAAAATGCTAGGGCATTAGGGTTACATTTTGAGTTTAGGGGTTTATTTGTAATTTCAGTTAAAATGTTAGGGGTGTATTTGTAATCAGGTAAAAAATGTTTGGGGTGTATGTGTAATTTCAGTTGAACGATTGTAAGTGAACTACTAAGTGAAGTGATTTTAATTCCTCTTTCAATTGTAGAAGTTCCGTCATCTAATTACCAAAAAACCCAACCTATAATCATTGTCTTAGTTTACCATAATTACCAAAACCCCCCTGATAACAAACTGGTGCAACAAATTTTGTCATCCTGGTATAATTATACAATTCCTATCCAATCTATTATCATCCACTGTATAACAACATTAACAAAAAGCAAAATCTCTGATCACGAAAAAATAAACAGAGCAAACTTGCAAAATATCACATACTCCATCTTCATAACAAACTTGCAAAATAAAGTACTAAATCAACCATTGTTGCTGCTTTTTCATATTGAAATTCGGCTAGTAGAAGTTACAAATTCAAACTACACATTCATCAACTATTGCAAAAAAATACTGTTCAACCCAAATAATTACAAGAAATTACAATTTAGTTGCATGATTGACAGTAGACAAAAATCCTTGACATTTCTGCAATTACTCTTTTGATTTACCCTTCTTCTGCTTCTTAGAGACCTTCCTGCTTGGTACAACTTGTGATTCCTGAGTCAATCCAGTGTTGAGATCCACATACTTGGTCCCTCCATCCTCTATTATTGTCAAATCTGTGATCTTGCTTTTGGAAGTATTTGATGAAACCTGAGAATCATTCATCACTGGAGGTACACTGAATTGTATGACAGTACCAAATCTTCCCTTCTGCTTCACAATCTTTGCATCGCTAGGACCTGCTCCTTTCCTTGCATCCTGGATTTGCTCCCACATAGATGGTCCTTGTACCCAATTTGGTCCCTCTTGAGTCACTGTTTCTGTATCTGGGACAGGGATATCGTCTAAGCTTATGTCTTCATCTTGTTCAGTGTTGATTGGTGGATGCACAACATCCTCTTCCATATCCAATCTCCTTCTAGCCTGCTAAAGCATTAACCATTAATCTAAAAACAATGTAATAAGATAAATGCAATTGCTTAAAGGAAATAGTGTAATGGTCTTAGAGTTAAATTACTTGTTGCTTCATCTTCTTAGGTGCAGAACTTGTCTCAGCCTCATCTGTTTGTACAATTCCTTTCACTGGACACTTTGATTTATTGTGTCCACTAATGCCACAGTTCCCACAATGCACAGTTGACTGTTTTCTTTTGAGTCTGTAAGGGTTCTTCTTCTTTTTTCCTTTTCCCTTAACAGGTTCTTCTTCAACAGGGTCCCTTCTTCTGGCCTTTGAAGGCCTCCCTACACAGCATTCAACAATCACAATCACTATACTTAATATATTCAATGAAATCAGGTGGCAAAATTGATAAATTACCTGGTTTCCTGCCGAAGTTAGGTGGTAGAGGTGGAATGAAAAATGAATCACCCCACAAATCTCTGTGATTCATTGGCATAATTGCTGGTTCATAAGCCCTCAAATAGGTTACAACTGTATAGAAATCATTCACATAATCCTCAGGTGCTCTCTTCCTATCTTGAATGGCTGCACAATCATGCTTACATGGTATTCCTGTTAGCTGCCACCTTCCACATCCACATTTGTGTGACACTAGGTCCACTTTATACTGTTTCAAATCAAAATCTTCAATCTCATAATGCCTATGGTTTGATCTATTGATTATACAATCAGCCACATTTTCTTTGTGCTTATCAAGAATTTCTTGAATTGTTGGACAAATCCTTCCATGCCATCTTCTTTCAGCTAATTCCCTACCATCTCTCAGTCTAATCATCAAATATTTCCTCAACCACTCAAGACATGTGAGAATGGCCTCATCTCTTGCTTGCAAAATACAAAAATTAAAGGTCTCACACAGATTGTTAAGCAAGATATCACATTTCACCTCTTCCCTAAAGTATGCCCTGCACCAAGCCTCAGGTGGTATGCTAGACAACCACTGACCTGCTGCTGTATCCTTCTCCTTCAGATTTTCCATACATCTTTTAAAATCAGCCTTTGTAGAAGCACATGCACATGCCCACATCATATTTTCCAAGGTACTTCCAGTGTGACCTGCTTTCTTGAAATTCATTAACAAATGCCTAAAGCAAAACCTATGTTCAGCACCAGGGAATACTTCATCTACTGCATTGAGAAGTCCCTTCTGTCTGTCACTAATTACAGTCCACCTCACTGGATCAACAATCACCAAATCATTCCTCAACAGATTCAGGAACCAGGTCCAAGTCTCAGTCTTTTCATTATCCACTATGGCATATGCAATGAGGTAGATATTGTTGTTTGCATCTACCCCAATAGCTGGCAGCAAAACTCCTCCATTTGGACCTTTCAAGTGGCATCCATCTACTCCAAATATGTTCCTGCATCCACTGAGAAATCCCTCTTTCAGTGCACCCAAGCAAGCATAAAATCTATCAAACCTGGTCATTCCATCCTCATCCTTATTAGTCCCTAAAATCACAGTACTACCAGGATTTGTGTCTCTCAACTCAGCAACATATTCCCACAGCCTTGTGTATTGCTCATCACTATTACCCTGAATATTTTCTAAAGCTCTCTTCTTAGCTCTATAAGCTTGATCCTTAGAGATATTCACTCTAATCTCATGTACAGTTTCCTTCTTGAAGCCAATAATATTCCTCTTTGGGTCAGCAATGAATTTGTGTTTATACCTCTTGCTCAACCATGTACTTTTCATATTTTTAACATAAAAAGTTGGCTGATACTTGTGCTTATCCTTGAATTCAGTCAACTCCCAATTGTTTGTCTCTGCATTCTTCAGAATATTCATCCTCCAATCACACCCTGCACTAACTTTCTCACCACACCTCACATAAACCCTAATCTTATCATTTTTTTCTATTTTCAAAGTCCTCCTAGTTTGATAGCCAAAGATGCAACAACAGTCTTAATCTCTTCTTTGTTACTGAAAACATGACTCAATTCAAATTCTGGATTGAATATGTTCTTAGTGTTGAAAGTTGGGCCATGACTGTCTTCACACTCATCCTCTGATACCCTTCTAGTATCCAAATCACACTGTGAGCCAACTACATCAGACTCACAAGATTCAGCCTCTGATTCCTTTGATTCCTCATGTACTTGATCATTTCCTTCATCTTCTGTGCCATCCACATTGTCATCCTACAGAATGTTGTCAATTGAGCTGTCATCACTCTTATCACCTTTATAGCTACTTGAGTCATCACTTATCTCATCCCAAAATCCAGGAATCACTACCTTTGCATTAATTTCAAAGTCCTCACCTTCATTTACAGCTTCTTCAACAGGTGCACCTTCTTCAACTTCTTCAACTTCAGCAGTTTCTTCAACTTCAGCAGCTTCTTCACTTTCTTCAACTTGTTCAGATTCTGTTTCAGAATCCACTGGAACACCTTCAGCCAATTCTTCTTCATCATTCTCTACTTCATTAGCTTCATTCTCAGGAACTTCATTATCTATAGCAACATTGTTTAATTGAACAATGTTACCAACTACAGGCTCATAAGCTGCATCAATGTATATTTCTAGCTCTTGTTCCAAGGCAGAGCAATGTAGGGCAAATTTCCTCATCTCTTCATCATTCACTATAATCTTGAATCCCCAATCACTAGGATCCGCACGCCTATTGTAAATGCCCACATTAGATGTGTTAACATAGTATGTTCTTTCTCTGGCCAAACCTTGAAAATTATCACACTACGCATCCAAGTTCAGCCTATTGAAATCCACAGCTTCACAGTAATCAAGTTTCTTCTTTACACCCCCAATATATGCAGCTCTTGGCATATGTTGAAATCTGCCACCAAAACTTATACATGCTGTGAATTGTGTACTATTACGTCCTGCAATACATTTAAATAAAAAATCAATCTCAGTGCTTCTAAACAATAATAAACCAAGTTTATTCAACCCAAAAAAAAAAAAAAAAAAAATGCAATGGGGACCATTGTCTTCAATGTACCAACCAAGTAGGTCCACAATCAATATAAAACAACCCCACTACCACCATTCAAGCTGTACCCATCCATAAGTAGACAAAAAAAATGAATCTTTCATACATTATTCATTTCGCCTAAACATAAAAGTATCAACAACACTGAACAGGAAAAAGGAACTTACTGTAAGCAGGGGGTGGCTTCTCGAAGTGCTTCTGCAACCTGACAAACACCATCGCTTTCTGGCAGAAATCAGCCGAGGAAGTGCTTCTTTCCGTCGAACAAATCCTCTGGCGTGAAATCAGCTGAGGAAGAAAGATGTTGGTTAGGGTTATTCTTAGTGTCTGAAATTTGGGTAAGATGAATTTTTGAAATTAGGGGAAAACGACTTCTCTTTTATTTCCTGTATCTCTTCTTTTTTTTTTTTTTTAACGTTATTTTGTATTTATTTTTTGGTTCTGAAATTAGATGGCGCACAGGTGGCATAAGTTATTATTATTATTATTTTTTTCAAATACATGGCATTAACACTTGGCACTCCTTATGCCATGTAGATAATTCTCACCGCACGTCTGAAAAATCCGGCGACCATCCAGGGTTCAGGCAAGTCGAGGACCAAAATTGCAACATTTTGAAACATAAAGGACTAAAATTGCAAAATGAAAAACCTTAGGACTAAAAACGCGACAAGTCGATAGTTACAGGACCAAAAATGCATTTAGGCCTTTTTTTATTGATTTTCCGCCATTGTTGAAGGAGGTGGAGGAACATGAATATTATTGCTGCTATCCATATCCAGGCCATTTGTGTGTTCTACTTCTATATATCTTTCTCTTGTTCTAGAATTATGGAGAAGAATGAGGATAAAAACGACGGATCAGATGATTTAAATATTTGATTCTGCATCATTATTTTATAGCTGAATTTGTACAAATAATCAATAAATGCGAACTTGTTTATACAAGTTGATGTGGAGTCATCACTCATCAGTCACCAGTCACGTGTAGTTTGACTTCATTTTCTTGCCAAATAAGTTCGTTATGGTATGGAGATTGATAGATTCTACTTTGAATTTGTGCAATTCATATTTATTTCTTACCCACCTAAATTACGTTTACACTTTTCTGCATACAATTTTGGATTATATTAGTTCGTTTAGATAAGTTTTGTGTACTAACTTGGTTTGTCTCAGTTAGCAACACAGATTGAGTTTGTGGGAAGAGTTTCAAGTTTGATCTCCACTAAATACATTCGTTAGGAGAGGGTGAAGAGTTTTAACTGTTACTAAATCCCGAACTGAGTTAAGGACCCTCAATGTAGGATTACCCGAACCATAATTAATTAAAATAAGTAAAATTGATCAGGTCATCACACTCTCTCATCTTGATCAATTCTATTGTTTAATTACGTCCACACCCTCGTTAGATTGCCATATTAGAATTGATCCCCACAAGTTTGGAAAAGCTGTAGAACACTGTTGAATTTTTTTCGTAAAATTACACAAACATCCCCTATGGGAATGGAAACATCAAACCGGCCTGTAATGGAGCTCTAAAAAGCTCGTGATTAATTTATCTATATATATTCTCTTCACATAATGGAGCTACAGTATTTTATAAATGCTCATTTAACCCTATAATTCAAATTATAGGGGAATTACATTCTCATTAATATTGAATTATTGATGCGTTAGGGCAGGGCCCGTTAGGCTTGGAATCGAATTTGCATTGGCAATGGCAGCAATAGTCGGCTTGTTGAGGCAAAAGGGCAGGTCTTGAAATTACAATATTGTCCTTGTTGGTGCATCCTCCAAGTCCCATATATTTGTGTTTGCAATCATACCAGCAAGCAAAGTCACTTGTTGTACATCCCAACTCTAGGCTGCATTTTTTTGATGTGGCTAAATGTTCACCTAGTGTTCAATCAACATAAGAAAAAAAAAAGATTAAATTTTAGAATATGTTATCATAGATTAAATAAATAAATAAACAAGAAACATATATAGCATATCAACCACACTAACTATTTGCAAGTGAATTACACTTGTTTGATTGTTCAATCTCTATAAATAAGTATAAATCACATAACAGATATAAAACACCCGCCCCTTCATTATATTAGTTTGATCGAGCTATAGCTAGATTCGAGTTATAATTAAGTCATTAACCGTAGCTATGGGTTGGGTGCCCGGCCCCTCCAAGTTCTTGAAGATATAATTTTAAATATAGAGTCGTTATATGTGGCAAACTTTTGTTTTTTTTCTTTTAAAATTAAATTTTTGGCCCCATCCCTACTCTTAACTTATCAAGTTATCATAACTGACTTTTTTGACTTGGATTGAATCTATGTAACAATAGGAAACCTTGATGCAATAAGCCAATAGGTAATTAAACTGAGAAAATAAGTTGTGCATGTTTTATGTTTATTGAGTTTGAGATGTAAATGGAAAAAGGGAAGAATATATTATATACCTAAGGCAAAAATGCAGAAGAAGAGGATGATGATGCCACTAGAGATATGGATCTTTGCCATTTTTGAGTAATGCCTAAAGAGTAATTGTATGATGACGATTTGTTGTGCAGTAAAAGGGCTTGGAGTTTGCTCTTTTTATAGAGGAAATGAAGCTTCATTAGCCCTAATTATGTTTAAGGGCTTTTTGGTATAGATAAAGTTGGAGAATAATGTCTTGTCAATGAGGATAATGCTTTAATTAATTAGGTTCTAATCTTAATATGTGTATCTTAAGGAGATATTTCACTTTCCCTTTTTATTATTATTAAAATCCAGCTTATCGTTGCATTTTGATACACCATTAAGAGGCAAAACACTTCTACTCATTGATACCACTTGTAAGACACTTTAGGTGGGATTTGCCCTTAGTGATACAGAAAATCTAATCTCAATATTTTTGATTTAAATTTGGTTTGAGTCGTTTGACATGGGTAGAGTTAAATACTTTTCTCTCTCTCCAATTGAAAAAAAGACATTATATATTTATATATAATTGGTTACCTAGTGAATTTGCATGGAGTAAATGAGGTGGGAAAGGGGCTTCCAATTAGACATTTGCAGTACCTGAATCCTAAAAATCGGGTGATAAAACCAAAATAAAAATAAAAATGACACATAAGCTTTTATGAAGCTCTCATTTATTAAAAATCTCATTGATAAAACTCAAATTAAAAAACTTAATGTTGTTTGTTTATCAAGTTTTTTAATAAAAAATTATCTTTCAGCCTTTTGGTTTTGGAATAAAGAATTTAAATACGCTATCCAGCCCGAATATGAGGTGCCAAGCCCAAAAAGGATCCATTATATGAATTTGGGCCATCCTTTATCACTTATCAGTGTATCACAAACATTCAGCCAAGTAAAAAAGATGTAAATAAAACCTTCTGGCATTAAAGATATATTTTTAAGTTTAAATACTTAAAAAAGACACAAAATACAAGAAAATATGAATCTTTGTGGCCAGGGGGCGCAGGCCCCCACACAACTCCATCAGCCAATCAGAGCCCTTCAGTTTCCCCGAGCTAATCTTTCTCTTTCCACGTACCACCTTCTTCCTCGGCCGCTCATTTCATTTACAGGAAATGCCAAATTTCCAAATTACAAACCCCAACTTTCATTCTCATCCACCACTTTCAGCTTCTCCGCCGTCTCCCTCACAAACCATAATTTCTGCTCTGCATCCTCTGGCATATCTCTCTAAAAAATCATAATGTATCTTTGGGTTTCTTAAGATATCAAGAAAGATCAATTCTTTGGAAAAATAAAAAAACATGGCTACTTTTTCAACTTCATTTAGTAGTCCCACTTTACCTGAACCCATCTTTCGTTCTCCCCAAAACCCAACAAAAAGACTCAAGCTTTCACTCTATAAACCCATTAATTTTCACCCAAGAATCAATGTACAGGTTCGTGGGTTTAAAATCAAAGCAGCCAAGAGAGATGAAAGTGCTGTTCTTGAAGAAGAAGACAGGGAATTGGAGAATAAATTGAATAGCAGTGTAAATGGTAATTCTAATGGGAATTACAGTTACAGTAATGGTTCGGTTAAGAATTACACAAATGGAGCTGTCAAGATTGAGAATGTAAATGGGAATGGGAGTGCGGCTGCGAGAAGTGAAGAGAAAGTATTGGAAATAGTGAAAATTAAGGAGGAAATTTGTAAAAAGAAGAGTGTCGAGGAGATTGGACAAGAGGACGCTTGGTTTAAACAAAGCGCAAAGGATCAAGTTGAGGTATATTTATGTTTTGTGCAAAAAGTTGAGCTAATTCTGGATACATATAGTTTGATGAGGATGAGCTCATTCTTATTTGGGCTCCAATTGTTTGTAATTATGTCTAAGTGAGATGTTAACTTTGTTTCACGGAATAAATTTTGTGAAATCTGTAAACATTTTGGTTAAATTAGTTGTTCATGTAATGCTTATTAAGTTGATTCAAGAAGGGAATAATTTTGATTTGAATGTCTTTAGGAAAACTCAGAATTTCATCTTTTTATATGGGGTTATCTTTGTTTAATGAAAATGTCGTTCCAATACCTCATATTTTATGATCTTCTTTCTACGATGTGTGTGATTAGACAAACATTCCATCGTAGTTCCAAAATTAGAAAAAACAGTATATGCAACTTTGAAACCAAGAGGGGATAATTATGTAATTGTGTATAGTTGTAGGGGAAGGTGATGTAATTATTGATAATATATATGCATTTTGTCTTGCATAAATTTTTTTATTCTTCTGACAGGTATCAGTTGCTCCTGGTGGGCGTTGGAGCCGATTTAAAACGTATTCTACAATCCAGAGGACTTTGGAAATATGGGGATCTGTTCTCACTTTTATCTTCAGAGTTTGGTTAAGTAATCAGAAGTTCACATACAGAGGTTAGTGGTTACTAAAACTGATTTTAAATTAAAAAAAAAAAAATCTCTGATGAACTCTGAGAAAAGAGTGTTTTTATGCTTTGCTGCTTCTAGGTTCCTTTTATTTAAAAGTACTCTTGTATTTTCGTCTCCAAACACTTCAAAAATTTACTTGTATAACTTTTTGCAATTTTATCTTCTATTTTAACTTGTCCAAAAGTGGAAGTTTTTGCAAATACCACCTAAATTGACCTCCAGAATAGAAGTGCTTATTTGGATTATTTTTCTTTGATTAAAAAAGTGTGATTCATGCATGCAGGTGGAATGACAGAACCAAAAAAGGTCGAAAGGCGAAAGGTTCTTGCTAAGTGGTTAAAAGAAAATATATTGAGACTTGGCCCTACATTTATTAAAATTGGTCAGCAATTCTCCACAAGGGTAGACATTCTTGCTCAAGAATACGTTGATCAATTATCCGAACTTCAGGTAAATTTTCAGCTATCTCTTTCAAATTTAAATTTATATTTTAGTAAAAACTTATCAAATTGGTGTAGGATCAAGTTCCTCCTTTTCCATCAAAAACTGCTGTATCAATAGTTGAGGAAGAACTTGGAGGCTCTGTAGATGATATATTTGAAAGATTCGACAGAGAGCCGATTGCCGCAGCAAGTCTTGGTATTTTTTTTCATTCATTTTAGATTTCTTTTTTAATTAGGCTTGATTTATTATGATTTACCAGACTGCCATTTCTATATACAGGTCAGGTTCATCGTGCAAAATTGAAGGCTGGTCAAGAAGTTGTTGTTAAAGTACAAAGACCTGGTCTTAAAGATCTGTTTGACATTGACCTTAAAAATCTGAGGGTGAGTTTTTCGTCTTTCATTTCCATTTGGAAAATGACTATTTTCGTGTTGGACTTGGATATTGGCTTTTCTATGAAAATAAGATCGTGTGAGTGAGTTATGTTGAACTTGTTTTGATACGTTTAATATTAAAACGTAATTGTTCAATTGTGGGATCTCATTTACTTTTTTTAATGTCAAATGAGTTAACTATTGTTTGGGAAAATGTGATTATCTAATTCATTGGGCACAGAACTTCATTTAATATGGCCATCATGCTTATATTATATTTGTTTATTAATGATCTTCAGGTAATAGCTGAATATCTACAAAAGATTGATCCGAAATCTGATGGTGCAAAAAGGGATTGGGTTGCTATCTATGATGAATGTGCAAGTGTCTTATATCAAGTAATATATAAATATATAATATAAATTTTTTTGCTCCTTTTATATTTCTTGCTCACTTACGCTCTAACTTAGATTTTCCTTTGTTAATATCAGCTGTGATGTAATATTCTTTACAACTTTCAGGAAATTGACTACACTAAGGAAGCTGCTAATGCTGAGAAATTTGCAGAAAATTTCAAAAACTTGGACTATGTCAAAGTTCCATCAATATATTGGGAATACTCTACCCCACAGGTAATACTTAACTGTTGACTAATAATATTTTTTTTCCAATTGTCATTGTATTTGTTTAATTAATTTTCATTGTTGTACAGATACTAACAATGGAATATGTCCCTGGGATAAAAATAAACCGGATACAGGCCTTAGACCAGTTGGGTGTGGATCGCAAGAGGTATGATCCAATTAAAACAAATTTCAAACAATTTAACTATTGTTACTACTTACTAATTTATAGAAAACACTAATCACATTTTGAAACTCGATGCTGCTTAATTCTTGTTAGGTTGGGGCGTTATGCTGTTGAATCTTACTTGGAGCAGATATTATCACATGGCTTTTTCCATGCTGACCCAGTGAGTTATTACCAGAGCTATTTCTCTTTTTTAAATTCTCAAATAATATTGTTAGAATATTAAACATTTAATGCTCCTCCCGCCAAATAGTTTAAGCTTGTAAGATCTCAAAGTGTTCGGATAAAAATAAGATCATAAACTTATTAGATGTTAGTAATGACAATTGTGTAATTAATATGGTCAAAAAGTAGAGGAATGTGTTTAGATCTTAAAAATAAGAATGTATTCCCCAACTTATTTGAAAAGAGCTTATAAGCTCCTGACACTTTTATTAAAATTTTTACTAGAAAGTTTGCCTTATTTTTTTAGAAGAGCTTATAAGCTCAGCCAAACATCCTCTTAGAATAAAAAGAATAGTGTCCATATAAAGGGGGGAGTGTTTGAAATATTAAATATTTAATGCAATGAGATAATAAATATTTAAAAACTGTTTTCTTTTGGGGTTAACCGATTCCGTTACTCATCGAATGCAGCATCCTGGAAACATTGCTGTGGATGATTTCAATGGTGGAAGATTGATCTTTTATGACTTTGGAATGATGGGAAGGTACATTTTCCCTCTCTACTGCATATCTACAATTTGCTTTTTTGACTTAGAATTTCTCTCCACGAATCATGGTTATCTACATTACAAAATAATGATCAGCTTTATATTTTTGCAGTATAAGTCCAAATATCAGAGGAGGCTTACTGGAAGTATTTTACGGAGTTTATGAAAAAGATGCTGAAAAGGTGATTTTCTCTAAATTTGGCTTTCTAATTCCTGCTAGGCACTTTTATATATTTTGTGTGGTATAATCTATAATGCAATGACGGCAAATGATATGGTAAAACTCATATCATCTAGATGAATATTCTTGAGATGGTAGAAATTTGATATTCTAAAAAATTAAATTTTCTCAAGGATTAGAGCCTTTTATTGATTATTAGAAAACTGATAAGATGTTTCAAAAATAGGTTCTTCAAGCAATGGTTCAAATGGGTGTTCTAGTGCCTACTGGAGATATGACAGCTGTCAGACGAACGGCTCAGTTCTTCCTCAACAGGTTTTCCTTTAATTAATAGTTCATATTTCCGTTTTATCATCTTTTGATCTGTTTCTAAATTCTAACATAAATCAGGTTAGAAGTTTCCTCAAATATCTTCTTTGAATATTATATCTTCCATTTTTTCACTATTGATTACCAATGGAAGGACATGTCTGAGATAGCTTAAAATTTTAAAAGTTATTTATCAATTTAATAATTAGGTTTAAATAACTTAATCTTGTGCAGCTTTGAAGAACGCCTTGTAGCACAAAGAAAAGAAAGAGAAATGGCAACAGAAGACCTTGGATTCAAGAAACCATTGAGCAAAGAAGAAAAGACCCAAAAAAAGAAACAGCGTCTTGCTGCAATTGGTACTTTTACATATTTTTATTTGTTTATTTATTTACTTTATTTTCCGTTTTCAGCGGGGTAGAAATTCATGGAACTTGAAAAGGATAATCCATATACGGACGAGATAATTGGGGTTATATCGAATAAGATCATCCATTTAATTATGGGAGAGAAGATTGCAAAATTTTATTAAAATTCAAATAATTTCATCGTTTAACTGTTCAATGACCATCACAAGTGGATAACTGTAAAATGGAGATAAGTTACAGGGTAGGTATCTGTAATTATAAAACCAAGAAGGGAGATTTGTGTATTTGTTTATAGCTGTCTCATTTTATTTTTCTTCTCCAAAACAGGTGAGGATTTGTTGTCCATTGCAGCAGATCAACCTTTCCGGTTTCCCGCCACTTTCACTTTTGTTGTTCGGGCCTTTTCAGGTAGACTTTACTTTCATTTTGACTAGCAACACTTTATATAATATATTTGCTAGTAATGCTGATTATGTGAGGTTTTATATGGACAGTGTTGGATGGTATTGGCAAGGGACTTGATCCTCGATTTGATATCACCGAGATAGCAAAACCGTAAGTTCATTTTAAATTTTTTAGAGTTCTAGTAAAATTTTTAGATCCTATTTAATCATATATTGTAACTGTGTAAAATTACATAATCGCTCCTCTTAATTTAAAAATTACGCCTACCGCACTTAATTTATCACAACTTTGTAGTTACCCCCTTTCTATGGAATTATTACACATAATTAAATGATGTCATCATTCAAGTTTCACTAATTCAAATTACTCTTGGCATATGTGGATGTCATATCAATCTTTCTTGATAAATATTCTCGTTGTTGATCAGATTTTGATGATCAGAAATGGGTAACTGTAATTTTTTAAATTAAGAGGGGAAGTTTGTGTGCACATAGTTAAAGGGGAAAACAGTTGCAATTAACCCACATAAAAATTGCAAATGAATGTATTTACTGTCTCTATTTCAATTAAGAATTAAGGGTATCTATTTTCTGTATTTCAGATATGCTCTAGAATTACTGAAGTTTCGTGAGGCTGGTGCTGAAGTTATAGTAAAGGCAAGTTTCTTAAATCCCATGTAGCTTAATAATAAGTTTATCGAGCTCGACTAAAATGGGCATAAATATGACATTGATATACGTTCATCAGGACTTTAGAAAGAGATGGGACAGACAATCCCGTGCAGTTTACAATTTATTCTGGCAGGCCGATAGAGTTGAAAAGCTTGCTCAAATTATCGAGCGATTGGTATGTATCATTGCGTTATTATCTACTGGTTTGATGAAACAGCGAAAAGAGTAAAGATTTTGGATATGTTTTATCTCATTTTGTAGGAGCAAGGTGATTTGAAGCTCCGTGTAAGAACATTAGAATCCGAGAGGGCTTTTCAACGTGTTGCAGCCGTTCAAAACATGGTTGGCAGTGTAAGTTCCTTTTTACATCCTGTGACTTTTACTCATATATATATATATATATATATATATATATATATGTGAGAGAGAATAAACTTTTTCTTACGAAATACTTATTAATTTTCTTATATGATAATAAACTTTTTTTAATATATATATGTATATTTATTTATTTATGTATTTTCTTTGTGTTCCCTACCATTTTTCAACTTAATCTTTTTGTGTATTTTTGTTCTTAATTAACAGGCAGTTGCTGCTGGAAGCTTAGTTAACCTTGCCACAATTTTGTACGTCAATTCCATCCAGGTTAGTCTCCAATTCAGTATGATTCATATGAAAAAGATTATTACAATAAAATGAAATAGTTTCAATTGGTTATCCTGAATATTTCTTACTTCTTACTTGTGCTTCTGCTCTTAATTATCTCTCTCCAGATGCCTGCAACCATTGCATATGTATTATGTGCATTCTTTGGCCTCAAAGTTCTGATTGGCATGCTCAAGGTTAAGAAATTAGATCAAAGAGAACGCTTGATCACTGGAACTGCTTAAATACATGGTAACTTTTACGTTTCCAAAATCAGAAAGTTTCAGTTGGAATATTTATTTCACGAAATTAATACTATTGATATTAGAGTGCAAATGAGTCGAGCCAGCTTGACTCGAGCTTGAGCTAATTCCAGCTCAATTTATCAAGAATCTTGAGCCAGCTATGTAAATATCACTAATATACACCACTCTTTTCTTTTCAGATATTCTTTCTGGTCAAGAACAACATAGCTATCTTTGTCTGCTGAGTTGCTGGAAAATGTAAGTGAGAAATTTTATTGAATCTCAAAGGTTTTCGAGTATGAATTCACAGCAGAGATTATTCATTCGAGGCCATATACACATAAATTTCAGCCAAACACTTCGTAAGTCCATGTTGTTCTTACAATTGACATCGCATATTTTTCGTTCGATATTCTGACCAGAGGTCCAGAAGTATCCTTAAAGTCCGTCAGAGGCTTGATTTTTATTTGTAGATAGTTAATATTAATGTATAGATTAGTGATAGATAATTAAAAATTTTGTAACTGCAAACCGCAAGAACACCAATACTACTGCATATACTGTAATGTATTTTCTTCTGACAAGCTAGAGTTGGTACAAACCAACTTGAAATGGAATATCAGAGTTGAAAGCAATTTCTGTCTCTTGTATATGTTTCATTTGTATGATTTGATGTTACATTGGAATGCAACTACTTTTTGTTAATGTTAGTGCTCTTTGTAGTACATACAAAATCAGCTTCAATAATGCTTTTGAGAGTATATGGAGAGTGACAATGTGTGTTGAGTTTGGTTTTTTTGTGGTGGTTTTTAGGGAGAAGTGAAGTGTTTTGGAATTCGATCTAGACGGTGGGTCGGGAAAATAAAATATGTTTTTACTGTAAAAAGAATCATTTTCAAGAACTACCAAGTGACGTAACTTAGCGATTCAATGTTTACTAACTTAACTAGAGGTCTCGAATTTGTGTTGCTATACGAGGATGACTACACACTTTTGAACTCATCTTTTAGCTGCATCGTTGCGTGTACCCGACCTCACCCCACCCCGCTCCAAGCCAACCACCCACCTCAAAGAAAGAAAAATGATAATATAGTTTATCCTTGAGCAAAGAAAAATATATATGTGCCTCTAAAGTTGAGTCTTCTTTTGTCGATTCTTTTATTGTTTTCGTTGTTGGATAACACAACTCTGAATCAAGTGATTGAGCTGTAGAATGGATTTTCATGTGCGAGGACCCTCAAAAAATTTTAAACAAAACAAAAAAACCCTTTTTCTTTCATCTTTAATATTATATATATATAGCATGAGTGATATTTGGTGGCAGCGAGCTTAGAGTTCACGAGTTGTTGAGATATATGTGCATAAAGCAGCAAACATTATTTTTCTGTCTTTTAGGCGTTGTGCTCGCATTATTGCACTTTTCTGTACGGATTATATATTCTCAGCCTTCTGGCATATATACTTGCATTGCATGTCCAATTGTCCATCGGATTTTCACAATATATGTTTGGTGCTAGTTACAAAAAATACCCCTGATCGCTTTATGCCATTTACGAAAAACATCCTGAAACCTTGTGTAACCTTACATTTACCCTCTCTCTCTGTAAGGTTTTTCCCGGATATTTATAAGATTTTACGTATATTTTTACAATTTATGGGGTATTGTGTAAGGTTATACCGATTAAAACTTCAATAGTATGACTAATATATAGATAGCTAACTCAGCTCAGTTAGCTGTCGTGTATGCTTTAATTTACTATAAGAGAACTACGCGTTTTGTTATTGATTATTGATTTATTCATATTTTCATAATTACTGGCATTGGAAGTTACACTTTGCGTAATTTCATTTCGAGGATTTATTGGTAATTAACATGTATGTTAGCTTAGCGTTTGACGCTATGCTAGTTTAACCAAAGATCTTAGATTCGTGTCCCTAGGAACACAATTATCACTGGAGGGAGAGTATTACACCTCAGTGGTTCGATCCAACCCATATAAATGGACTCTAGAACAAAAAAAAAGTGTACTAAGTGTTGAACGGCAATTGTCTTCCGATATAAAACAATCAACTTTCAAGTTTCAACAACCCTCATTTTTTTTAGTATTCTATAGAGCAAAGACAATATGGTGTGAAGATATTATATAGGGCGAATTACATACGATACTCCTAATGTTTAAAAATTACAAAAGATCCCTCGAGTTTTCAAAGAATTATAAAAATAAACTTACCAAACGCTCTTCAAGAAACTATATTGAAAGATATTACGTATGAAACTCAAAATAAAATTGTTGTCCTCCAGCAAGAAAACACTAGATAATGGATAAAGACAGCAGAAAACCCGATCGATGTCTCATAAAACATGCATGCTTGTTTATGCTCATTAATTAAAAAGCCCAGATACATAATGAATCATGATAATTATTAATTAGCCATGATAGTCAGTAATTAATTAATTTGGATCACATCTGGTCAGGTTGACCAAGCCACACATTAATCTAGATTAATGAGCCAGTTAAGCTTGATTAATAATAATCTGATTTAAATAATCACCCTATGTTAAGAGGTATGTTGGAAGATCATGCATGATCAGATTCATTGATTTTCTAATATTCCTTGAATGACAATGTTTGTTATAATGACAACAGTCCCACATGCTCATACGCGCCAATATGGGAGGAAGACTTCTTGGTCTGGGGAAATTATTTAATTTGGATTGTTTTAATTTATCAAATTGATAGAGATTTGAGATAATTGTTTATAATTAATTAAAAGTCATTACAAGAAGTTAGCAAGTAAAACAAGAGGAAAGACTAAAGATCAGAGGACTAGATTGAGTATTATTATAACAGAAAAAGTTGGCAAGTAAAACATCATTAATAATGGAAGACTAATTAATTAAATCCGAAAAACCCCCCCTCAGGGGTAAGTGTAAGCTTGCAAGGTTCCGATGGTGAAATTGCAGAAGACGCAAACCAAAGGGGTTTTTGCAGAAATTGTTAAGAACTGTACACTAAGAAGTTATAATTTAAATTACATGCATTAAATCAAATTATATGTTTAATTGATTCTTAAGGGAAATTAGACTGAGTATAGATGTAATCTTCATTCTCCAATATAGTTTCTTGTGAACCTTCATTTTCCAGATCTTTGCACTCAACTTTCTCCTTGTTGCATTTGCCTTTCACCTGCATCATTCATTAATTTACCATAATCTTGTCTAATCTTTCGTATATACAGAACACACAGAGAGAGAATGGATCTTACCAACTCAAATGATTTGCCTGAATCCGAGTCCAGTACTGCCATTTCATTTGTGGCTTCTCCATGACTACATAACACAAAATTCATTAGAAAAACTACCAAGAGAAGAGAAAACAGGCTTGAAAATCTCATTTTTCTTTCAAATCTGTGAAGATCATAAACTTGATCCAAAATGTAGTGAAGTACTATAACAACTGATATTGCTTGTTATATTTATAGCACAGTATAATGAAAAAAGATAACGTTGATTGTTGAGTACAATATTATCTTGTATGAGTAGTTTATTGTTATAGATTTCTCCTGTTTTTCAACTTCTTTTGACCTGTCTTCTGATTCCACAACAGCAAGCTCGATCACCAAGGTAATGGAAAGTTTATGCAAGTGGTTGATCACTTGGATCTTATAAAATTAAAGGTTAATTACAGAAAACCCCCTTGAGGTTTATTTAAAAATCCAACACACTATCCAAACGTTGAAACCACTTGCATAATATCAAAATATTGTTATTAAGGAATTTATTTTGTTGTAAAATTGACTTATGTCAGAATATCAAATCGATTAGGGCACAAATGTATTGGTAGGGCAAATAACACTCAAGTATGTCGAGGTTTGGTGAAATTACACTTTAGCCTGAGACTTTCGATATATTACGACATAGTCAATCATGTATATATTGACTTTCATAAAAATAACGCTGAGGAATTAAAAGTCTATAATGCCCCTAAAATTTTCAACTAAAAAATTATAAAAAAATTCAGAAATTATGAAATCCCCTAAATACCCTCTGGGATTATTTTGTAGTTTATGGACGGAACCACCCTAACACACCATTAACGGAAACTAACAGCAAGGACTAATCTATAATATATTGAAAATATCGAACTAAAATATAATTTTACCAAACCTCGAGTTACGGGAATGTAATTCGCCCTATGTGGTAATTAAGACGGAAAATTGCAAATTCCTTTAAAATAATTTTTTCAACATGTCATGATATATATGTATGTTTTTTCAAGTTGGGGTACAATACAGTTATTCCACGCACAAATTTGGGTTTGAAGTATATGTATGTTTACGTTTGGCTTATGCATAACTAGGATGAACTTTACATTTCCCTTCTTATATTTGGATTTCTCAAAGCTGGAAATCCCTTATACCACCACATCTATTTTGAAATGTATAATTAATGTGTCCCATAAACGTAAGATTATTTGATTTGTCGAATGAATTTATGAATCATGATTGCCAAAACTGAAAAAGAGATTGTCCACCATAGCAACAATATTATCTTATCGTGCTTTATAAAATGCGGTCAATTGCACGTTGCTTTCAGAGATGGACTATAGTTGGTACTATATATTAAGTGATCACAAATAATCTACTATTAATAAAGTGTAATTATACTTTAGGCTCCACAACGCATGCATATTATATATTCAATTCCACACTAAAAAATAAAATCAAATCAAAAAAGTGAAGAATTATGTTGCTATAATTTTTCATTTTTTTTCACAAAATTATCTTCAGAATTAAGGATGCATGTGACATATTAGGAATGCTGACATTTTAAAAATATACACACTTTTTGTTTTTTTACTTGGATTTTTTTTTCTCGGTTCGCTTACTGTAAAATTAAATTCAATTAAGATCGACTCTCCAACTTAGTTGTCAAAATCTCTTTTTATCATCACTTATAATATTATTATAAAATTATTTTGTGTAGTTATCGAAACTCTTGTCACCAAATGTATATAATTGGTGATAAATTTAAATTAAGGATAATGATTTTTCCTTATCCAAACTATAGTGATTTTTGCACTTTATCATATAAATTTTTTTTCTTCGTAGTTTGCCTCTTGAACTACAAGAATTTTTGCAATTTGCCGACGAAAAATTCCACCGGAAAATTGCATCGTGTCATATGTGTAGATCCATGATGTATTACTCTCATTAACGTTTAGAAAATAAACCCTCAATTAATTTCAGAAAACTTAGAGTTCTTAATTACCCAATTGAATATTTAAAAATAATCTATCAAAGTTGCTGTTATTCCAATTGGTTGATAAAAAACTCTATATTTTCTGAAATTGTTTGAGAATTTATTTTCGAGACTTTAAGGGGAGCAATGTAATGTGAACCTATATTTCTCATATGGCACGATGCAATCTTGCGGTGGAATTTCCGATGACTGAGATGACAAAGTACTAAATTCGTGTAATTTATGAAGCAAATTACAAAAAAAAAAGTTTAAATAGTAAAGTGCAAATATCGTCATGGAAAAAAATAGTTATCCATTTAAATTATTACTTTGACATATCACGAAACGGTGTTATACTAGGATAATTATAGTGGTTAGTTCATATAAATAACATAATTAAGTTATGACCAAAGTTAAGTCCAAAAATCTTCCTGCTCTCTTGTTTTTTCCCTTTTTCTTTTTTTAATGGTTCATCCTCATCACTTAGGTCCAAATTTCTTTTCTCACTCATCCTCACCACTTTATATCTCACTATCGCAGATTTCAAGAAATTCAAATAATTATTCGTCCCTACTACTGATATATATATCCACCATTTTAATTTTGAATTTTCGGAATACGAATGTGTATTTACACATTAAATATGATATATTTATCAACTTTTTGTCTTCTTCTTTTTCCTTTTTTCAATATTTGATTTCCCACTTATGCTTAAGTTTATATATTTTTGTTACTGACATAGAAGTCAATGGATTCGTTATAGTCTCATCTTATTTTTCTTACATAAAAGTCTAATATAAGTTTGAAAACCTTAAAGTTGGGAAGAGAGATATATCCTAGCTAGATGTTCAATTTCATTAATCAATTACTAATGTAGGCCCAATTAAGCATTCACCTCTCTCTCTCTCGAATATATATATTATTTTTTAATAACTATTGGGACTTGATTAAATCACCACCAGATATTACTGATTACTCCTAAGTTCGATTGGGGTTTGTTGGGAGGACCGGAAAAAGATGTAGTAGCATAGTACTATCTTGTTGGTAGCCAAAATAAATAAATATCATGCAATGTGTTTTCACTATCGAAGACTGGTTTCTTGCATGTTCCGATTTAGGAGATTTTCCAAGTCAATAAACGAGTAAATTGGCTGAGGAAACAAAGAAATAACACAACACATGTGGTACTCTTATTTAGAAAATATTGCTTTAAAGACAATATATAGACAAGCATTCCACCACATGGGGTGGGACAACCTCAATCCATAGTCATGTCACACATTTTTGTACTATACTAATTAGTAAAGGCCCCTAGCTAGTCCTCATTTAATTATTTAATTTTGAGTAATGAAGAAAAATAATTAGGAGAAAAAATGTCATATATGCTTATAAGGATGATCAATTCCTACTTGATTGTTGTTAGATTTCTTTCATTTATTTTTTGTCTATCTCATCATGTTGTATTAATCGTACTACATACACAGTATTGAACGTCTATCTAGTCGTAAATGTTATATATGGAGGTTTGAGAATGGGATTAGAATGATACGGGTAGTCCCTATCCTTAAAGTTTCTGTCGCCCCTACTTCGGTCGGAAGTTTGTTGCAGGTTGCAGGCGACACACTTCCAGGATATATGTTAAGCTAGAATATAAAATATAAGAGAATTCGCGTGACAACAATTCACAAAGAATTCAGGCGAATATTTGTTGTAGTGTATTATGAGCAACAGAACAGCTTCTATTTATAGCCTCGGGTGTTGGAATCAGATTAATGTCAGCATTATGTGACTTTATTGGTGGGCTGGCTGTTATGCAATTGATTACAACATTAATCCAATTAACTACAGCAGTTTCAGGCAGCCCAACAACCATATTTCAACAGTCACATCTGACCAATTAAATGATTTATTTGTTGTCTGAAATTGGGCTCCGAAGTGAGTTGGGCCTGGTAAAAAAAAAAAGGCTCTGGGCTCGGAGGCGAGGCTCCTTAGCTCCTAGCGACGATGAGCATGTGCGAAGTGCAAAGTGCGCCATCATGCGACACACGACTAAGCGACGCGGCCCGGTCAGGCCCAAGCCCATGCCCATGCGCATGCACGGGCGCGAGTAGCGGGCGCGGGCGGTGCGGTGCACCGCACCGCATGTGAACCATCCATCACTCTCACTTGAGTTCCATAATTAACACCACTAATTAGCATTAACTAATATAGTGCTCATTAATTAAGAGTTTAACCAATGTGGGACTCTTAATTAAGTGTTTAATTAAAGTGGGACTCTTTAGTTTTCCAAACAACCTTTAATGTATCTTTTCACATCCCAACTAATACACACTTATCAATGTAGGATAACACTTAAAGATACATTTAAATCCAACAATCCCCCACTTGTTTGGAAATCTGCGCTTAACCAAACAAGGTACTTTTGTTCATTACTGCAAAGAGTATATGCCTAAAGGAAGGTGTGACGAACATTGAACCTTCCCTTAGTGTAAATAATTCCGAATCACGTCAAAGTTGAAGGTGTCCGTAGATTGAACCTCAACTCTTTAATGACGCAACCGAAACTATCACACACATACACACTTTCTCTTACAACAAGCATTCTCACTGCTTCACGCTTATAAAGCCATACGCCATATCCCGTTTCATGAACCTCTAAGAGAGTAAACCATAACTCTCTATAAGAAGCGGCTCCACTTCTCGTTCATATAGGCAAAATGTTTCTCGAGTATTTTTGTTGCTTAAAACGCAGCATTTTGTTAAGAGCATAGCTCATCCTTTAACTGTGCAACACATATGACACATTACTGTCCTTTACTACATATGAGGCCACTTGACAGTAGTAGAACCAACTCAGTGACTTGTTTTTCCCTTTGAACCTATAACCTAGAGGTAATCTAGATTACGGGTAGGGTTACCATCAACTTTGGTTCAATGTGGTTTTTAGCCCCATATCTCGTGTAGTTGAAGCTACTAAGTCTCTCGTCAGAGGCTTAGTAAATGGATCAGCCAAGTTTTTACTTAACTTTACATAGACAATCGTAATGATACCATCATGTATCAGTTGTCTCACAAACTCATGTCTAAGACCAATGTGTCTAGACTTTCCATTATAGGTTCCACTGTATGCCTTCGTAAGCGTAGCTTCACTATCACAATATAGTAAAATCGGGGGCATTGGACTTGGCCAAAGATCTATGTCCAACAACATATTTCTAATCCAATCAGCCTCTTGTCCAGCTTGCGCTAGAGCTATGAACTCAGATTCCATGGTAGAATGGGAAATACACGTCTGTTTCTTGCTTGCCCAAGAAACAGCCCCACCGGCAAGAGTGAAAATCCACCCACTCGTAGATTTATTATCTCCGACGCTAGTTATCCAACTCACGTCTGAGTATCATTCCAAAACACTAGGAAACTTTTGATAGAATAATCCAAAGCTAATAGTCCTCTTTAGGTATCCAAGTACCCTACTAATAGCTTTCCAATGATCAGCATTGGGACTGCTCGTATACTTGCTAAGTTTCGAAACTGCAAAGGAAATATCTGGTCTAGTGCAATGCATTGCGTACATAAGGCTACCAATAGCACTTGCGTACTCAAGCTGTGCAACTGCTCTACCAGTATTTTCTTTGAGTTTAACTCCATTGTCGAAAGGAGTATTCACCTCCTTAATCTCGAGATGATCAAACTTAGTTAGTATTTTCTCGATATAATGAGACTGGTTAAGTGAATAACCCTCACTATGTTTCTTTACTTTGATTCCTAAGATAGTGTCTACTTCACCTAAGTTTTTTATCTTAAAGACAGAGGATAGATACTTCTTAGTCTCGTTTACCCCAATCATATTGGTGCTGATGATCAACATATCATCAACGTACAGACAAACTATCACCATATAGTCTGGTGTACTTTTAGAGTAAATACACCTATCAGCACTGTTATACTTAAAGCCGAAATTCAAAATAGCAGTGTCGAACTTTTCGTGCCATTGCTTTGGTGCTTGCTTTAGACCATAGAGAGACTTGACTAATTTGCACACTTTGTTTTCAGTACCCGATGCTATAAAACCTTCTGGTTGTTCCATATAGATTTATTCTTTCAAATTGCCATTTAAAAATGTTGTCTTTACATCCATTTGATAAACAAATAAATCGTAAAGCGAGGCTAAAGCAAGAAGAATTCTAATGGAAGCAACTCGAGCAACCGGGGCATAAGTGTCAAAGTAGTCAATCCCCTCTACTTGTCTAAAACCCTTGGCAACTAGTCTTGCTTTGAAAGCAGTTATAGTGCCATCGGTGTTATATTTCGTCTAAATACCCACTTGCACCCAATGGGTTTAGAACCACGAGGTAAGTATGCTAATACCCAAGTATTATTACCCAAGATTGAATCAATTTCATCGTTTACTGCCTCTTTCCAGAAGGCAACATCCCGAGAAGCCATAACTTCTTTAAATGTTTTAGGATCAACCTCAAGTGCAAATACAAACGGTATTTCACTTACCACTTTATTATTTTGGTCCCCCTCCACCAAAAATAATAAAGACTGAGAAAAGATAAAATCTTTATCTAGGTTATTCTCTTTTCTTGCTCTAGTACTCCTTCTAGGTTCTGCTGTCTCAGTAGAAACACTAGGTTCCACAACAGACCTTATAGGACCTCTAAGCTCATTCTGTGTTGGTACAGCAACATTTCCAACATCTTTTGAAAATTTGCTTTCAAAGAATTCTACATCACTTGACTCAGTTATAGTATTAGACTCCAAATCAAGAAGCCTATAAGCTTTGCTATTTAAAGAGTATCCAACAAATACACTTTTAATAGCCCTAGCCTTTAACTTAGTCCTTTTTCGGATCAGGAACTCGAAAGTAGGTCAAACACCCCCACACTTTGAAATAACTTACGTTGGGCTTTCTACCTTTCCATATTTCATAGGGACTAGTCTTCACAACAGAACTAGGTATCTTATTCAAAATATGACAGGCAGCCAACAAAGCTTCACCCTACAAGTTATTAGGTAAGTTTGCATGATTTAACATACAGTTTACCATATCAAGAAAGGTTCGATTCTTTCTTTCATCTACACCATTTTGTTGAGGTGTGTAGCCGGAAGTTGTTTGATGAATTATGCCACTTTCTTCGCAAAGTGCATCAAATTCATTCGAACAATATTCCATGCCTCTATCAGAACGTAGAATCTTAATCTTCTTCTTAAGTTGAATTTCTACTTCTGACTTGTATTTCACAAAATGACTGAAAGTTTCATCTTTTGTTCTTAATAGATAAACATAGCAAAAAACGACTTGCATCATCAATAAAAGTTATGAAATAACGCTTTCCTCCTCGAGTTAAAATTTCATTTAATTCACAAATGTCAGTATGTACTAAGTCTAAAAGTTGTGACTCTCTTTTAACACTTTGAAAAGGTTTTCTCACAATTTTAGACTTAGCACATGTTTCACATTTTTCAAGTTCGTTTTTACGAATGTCTTTTAAGCCCATTGCATGCATGTTTTTCAAATTCTTCACACTTACATGTCTTAATCGACTATGCCATAAAGAAATTGTACACAACATATAAGCAGAAGAAACTTTATTCATATTGTCAATCGACATCTTGTACATCCCATTACAAGAATAACCTTTTCCAACAAATTCACAATTCTTCATAATGATGACCCTACCAGAATCTACTGAAATTTTAAAACCTTTATGATTTAACAAATAAACAGAAATTAAACTCTTTCTAATGTCAGGTACAAACAAAACATTAATCAGAGTTAATTTCTTCCCAGAAGTGAAAAAAAGTTCGACAGTTCCTTTGCCTTCCACAACAGCCTTTGAACTGTTTCCCATTTGCACTTCTTGTCCAACGAATTCTTCGAAAGTCTTGAACATCCTCCGGTCGTTGCAAATATGAACTGTGGCTCTAGAATCCATCCACCATCCAGAGAGTTCACTTGCCATGTTAATTTTAGAAATCATAGCCACATCAAGGCTAAGTTCAGAAACCATAGCAACCAGGTTCTCCTCAACCATGTTTGCTGCACCGGGGTTGCCACTTTTACGTTTTGGGCATTCTCTTGCATAATGTCCTGGTTCTCTACAAACATAACATTTGCCCTTTCTTTTGGTGGCATTAGCATTGTTAGCAACAACATATTTTTTAGGTCCGGATTTCTTAAATTGTCCTGTGTTCTTCTTAACACCTGGACCCTTTTTCTTAAAATTATTGCCTGCCTCAACATAATTCACACTTGACTGTCCTTGAACCAAATTCTTTCCATCGCGTTTTCGAGCCTCCTCTTCTATACGCAGATGTTTTTGAATTTGTTCCAAAGACATGTCCTCGGATTTATGCATCAAACGCTTTGCATAATCTTTCCAAGATGGAGGCAACTTTGAAATTATTGCTCCAACTTGAAATGTTTCAGGCAGGATAATTTGTACTATCCGGAGCTTGTTGACAATAACCTGGAGTTCATGCACTTGCTCAAGAATTGGTTTATTGTCAACCATCTTGAGATCCAGGTAGGTATGAATTAAAAATTTATTTGTACCTTCGTCCTCAGCTTTGTATTTAAATTCGAGAGCTTCCCACAGCTCCCTTGGTGATTGGACATTTGTGTACAGATCATACAAACGATCAGAAAGAGTGTTGAGAATATGCCCTCTGGCCAGCTGCTCATCTTCAGCTCTTTTTGCTCTTTGTTGCTGCTGGGTTTGCACAATTTCCTAGTGGATTGCTTGTGCATTGTTGTTCGTTGCAACCGCCGTTGCATTTGCTGCTGCTGTCTGGGCAATCTGTTCGGTCGTGGGGGAAGCATCTCCAGTTTGTGCCGGTGGGATGACGATGGGCTGAACTGGTGTGGGTGCTGGAGGATCTTCTGGAATCGGCTGGAGGGTTGGGTCCAGCACATAGGCGATGCGAATGACGGTTAAGAGGAACTTCATCTTGTCCTGCCAACGACTGAAGTTGTTGCCATCAAAACGATCAAGCTTGACGAATTCCTGGTTCATAATTCTCAATGATTCTGACTCCATTTCTAACAAACAGAAACTTTAAGATTGTTATATATAGAGGTTTGGGAATGGGATCAGAATGACACGGGTAGTCCTTGTCCTTAAAGTTTCTGTCGCCCCCACTTCGGTCGGAAGTTTGCTGCAGGTTGCAGGCGACACACTTCCAGGATATATCTCAAGCTAGAATAGAAAATATGAGAGAATTCGTGTGACAACAATTCACAAAGAATTCAGGCAAATATTTGTTGTAGTGTATTATGAGCAACATAACAGCTTCTATTTATAGCCTCGGGTGTTGGAATCAGATTAATGTCAGCATTATGTGACTTTATTGGTGGGCTGGCTGTGATGCAATTGATTACAACATTAATCCAATTAACTACAGCAGTTTCAGGCAGCCCAACAACCATATTTCAACAGTCACATCTGACCAATTAAATAATTTATTTGTTGTCTGAAATTAAGTGCAAAGTGCGCCATCATGCGATACACGACTAAGCGACGCGGCCCGGTCCGGCCCAAGCCAAAGCCCATGCCCATGCCCATGCGCGGGCGCGGGCGCAGGCTCAGGCGGTGCCACATGTGAACCATCCATCCCTCTCACTTGAGTTCCATAATTAACACCACTAATTAGCATTAATTAATATAGTGTTCATTAATTAAGAGTTTAACCAATGTGAGAATCTTAATTAAGTGTTTTATTAAAGTGGGACTCTTTAGTTTTCCAAATAACTTTTAATATATTTTTTCACATCCCAACTAATATACACTTATCAATGTAGGATAACATTTAAAGATACATTTAAATCCAACAGTAAATATTAAAAAAATATTTGTATACCATATCCTGTGTAATGTGCACATACATCACAACTTGACCATGATGATCAATCAATACTAATGGAGATGGAATGGTTTGCAAATAGTGAAATTCTTTTGAAGTTCGTATGCATAAGCAAGTACGATATTAATTAAATGGGTGCATGCAAGAAAATTTAGATCTTCTTGCTTGGACAGTGTACACTGTAGTAATAAAAAACAATTGTCAATAGTACCCACATTTGTCTCAACCTAACCATATTGATCAAGATTAATTTGTGTTAAAGGGAGATGCTCTTAAGCAAGTTCTGAAAATTTCATATATATTGTATTATACAATTATTTCGTAATGTTTAGTGTGTTTTTACTTCAGTACACTCCCTAAATATTTGATATTGTAGATTATGAGCCGAATAGAACCCCTGATATACTAGGGTCTTGACTCTTGTTCGCACAATATTGACCTACTCTGATTGATACTTAAAGGAAACATTAGATGATTTTTTTTCTTCATATTTTTTATTGATCAGATATTTTTTGTTTGCTTTTCCAGTTTTGCTAAATGATTAACAAGACTATTTGTCATATTCACCAGCTATTTTCCATTAGTATATATTAAATATTTAGTAAGAATGGAAAGTCTATATATGATTCTCTTTTGGTGATATTGATCTTTTAAATTATAGATAACTAAATAATTAAGCCTTACACATAGAAGAAGATTAACATATCTCAGCAAAAAGTAAGTTTTAAATTAAATATTTGCAATAGGAAAAAGAAATCCAAAAAAATACTTACATGAACATGAATCAAAGTAGAAGGAACGGCCAACTTATAATGCACGAACATTTTTAAAAATTATAGTTTGGCATGTCGTGTCGTGTCCGACACTGTATTGCACACCCGTGCAGATACTTCTCTAGTATAAAATATCCAAAAAAAATTTATCGCCATATCCATGTCGTGTCCGTGTCACTGTATCCGTTTTTCATACCCGGTAACTATTACTAACCGCGCGCGTCAAATAAATATATGATGTTTGAGTCTGAAATATGAATTAATGGTACAGAACTATTGTTTACAGTTATCTCAACTAATGGTCTGTATCTATTGAGTATTGACCATTGCATCTGAAACTGCCCATTTCTTTTGAACAGAATTGTTACACACAAAGCCCCCACCTAACCTTCACTTTATTTTTCTGTCTCAACATTTGGGGAAATTTACCTTCACTTCATTTGGGCTGCAATTTATCAGAGCATTTATTGTTATTTTGTTGTGAACTATTAGTAATAAAAATGGTAAATTTTAAAATTTTTGATTTATAAATATTTTATGAAATTACATAAATTTTAATCAATATTTATATTATTATTGATATAAATTGCGTCAAACGCCCTAATTTTGGCCATCTTTGCACTTTGATCATACCCAAATTTTAAGTTTCAGGAAATAAGTGCCCCATCTTTATATAATTAGTGTGCTGTTTTGGTATGTAAATGCAAATCCTGCACAATCTAGCTAATGGAAAATTGAAGTAGAAGTCTAAAAAAAAAAAAAAAAAAAAAGAAAAGAAAAAAGACAGTTTAACGATTGATTGTTTCGTGAAAAAAACTCAGATATAGGTTAACTGTTGTGAAACACGGACATAATATGCTACACTACAGAAATGTTTGATACGTTGTCTGATACGAATTTTAGAAGTGTCCGAGCATCATAGGTTAATGGTTAAAATTTTGTAAACGTGAAAAGTTAATGGATTATACTTTTTTGAAGTGGAAAACATCTCTGTAGGTCTTTATTATTCAAAGTTTTTTTTTCTTTTTTGAATCATTATTATTCAAAGTTTTTAGATATTGAAATTTATTTTTAAAGACTTTGTTAGATATTTCCCAAAAACATATGTAATTCTGTATGTGATGTGATTGATTGGTATTCAAGTAAATTTGATTTGCAGTGGAACTTTCCATCTTGTGGACATATATGGGCTAAAAATGTTGCACAAATCCTACATTTATATAATGCAGAAATTCTATGTTTTATCAACAAATAAGGGAGTTTTTTATTTTATTCTTAAAAAGTATTTTTGGACAATAGATATATTTATATATATATTTTTTGATTGATATAGTGAACTAGGAGAACTGAGAATATATAGAAAATAAGGATATTTTCGATTTTATTTTAGACCTACATATTTTACCGAAAATATATTTTTGCATAATAATGTCAGTGCCATCACATAATTTTAAAATAATTGAAGATGTCACACTTCAAATTATAGGAGCAAAAGATATAGAGGAAAAATTGGAACATATCATGCACAGACACTCTTAAAAATTTTAATTTTACGTGTCGTATCGTGTGTCATATTTTACCGCAAATATATTTTTGCATAATAATGTCAGTGCCATCACATAATTTTTAAAATAATTGAAGATGTCACACTTCAAATTATAGGAGCAAAAGATATAGAGGAAAAATTGTAACCTATGATGCACGGACACTCTTAAAAATTTTAATTTTATGTGTCGTGTCGTGTCAAACACTCCTCTAGTATAAAATGTCAAAAAAAATTGTGTCGTCGTATCCGTATCGTGTTATGTCCATGTCGCCGTGTCAGTGTCTGTATTTTATAGGTTGGAACTAATTGGACATATCTTTGAAGAAAAATAAAATAAAAAGACTTACTTTCATACTTAAATTCCTCAAAAGATATTAAATTAAATTAAATTAAAATTTTGGAAAAGCTTTACTTTCAAAATTGTGTTGCACAATCACCTTGGGGATTGAGAAGGGAAAAAAAACAATTGTAATAAGACTTCTCCAAAGGAAATAAAATATAATAAAATAATCTGGTGGGACCCATGCATGAGCAGGACTTCCATTTCTCTCTTACAACTCATTTTCCATATATAAAAACCCTACTCTCTCTCTCTCACAACGCACACAGAGAGAAGAAAAACCACAGTACAGCACACACCTATACATACAACATATAGATACAGAGAGATACCAACTCATCTTCCCCCATTCTCCCCTCAATATAAAAAACCCTAATTTTTCACCATCTTCTCCCTTTTTCCACCCCCCGGCCATAAACCACCCCCCCACCCTCACCCCATCCCATCGACCAAATGCCTCACCCTTAGCCACCTCCATTGCTCCTCCAATGACTCTCACTCACACTCTCTCTCTAACTATCTCTCTCCTCTTTCTCCTCCTCCACCACCACGGCTGCTCCGGCTCACATGAAGAAATCCGATCACTTCTCGAGTTCAAAAAGGGAATCAAATCCGACCCTACCAACAGAGTCTTCTCCACTTGGGTGTCGCCTTCCAATATCTCCGCCTGCCCAGCAGCCTTCCATGGCGTGGTTTGTGACTCCGCCACCTCCGGCGTGGTGGCCATTGCTCTCGACCGACTCGGACTCGTCGGAGACCTCAAATTCAGCACTCTCATTCCTCTGAAGTTTCTGCAGAATCTGACCCTCGCCGGAAATTCGTTCACAGGCCGGCTTGTTCCGACTCTGGGCATAATGTCGTCCCTCCAAGTGATTGATCTCTCTGGGAATCAGTTTTACGGACCGATTCCAGCTAGGTTGAATGATATCTGGGCTTTGCATTATCTCAATTTCTCCAATAATAATTTTTCTGGAACTTTTCCTACAGGAATTCGGAACTTACAGCAGTTAAAAGTGTTGGATTTGCATTCGAATCAGCTGCAGGGTGATCTTCGGGAGGTGATTCCGGAGCTGAGGAATGTGGAGTACTTGGATTTGAGCAAGAATCAGTTTTCTGGGTCATTGGAATTGAGTGTGGAGAATATGTCTAGTTTGGCTAATACTGTGCAGTTCATAAACTTGAGTGGAAATGATTTAGGGGGTCGGTTTTGGGGGGCCGATGCAATGATTTTGTTTAGGAACTTGAAGGTTTTGGATTTGGGTGATACTGGTGTGGTTGGTGAACTGGTGGATTTCGGGCATTTGCCAAATCTTCAAGTTCTAAGGCTTGGAAATAATCAGCTTTCTGGGTCTGTTCCAGAGGGGCTCTTGCAGGGAGATGTCCCGTTGGTAGAGTTGGATCTCAGTTTGAATGGATTTTCTGGTGAGGTTTCGATGTGAATTTTGTGTTCTTGTTTTATTTTTATGTTTCTGGTGTTATTTTAGTTTCTGGAACAAAGGGCGGATGAACCACAGCAATTGATTTAGAATGATAAATAGATCATTATTGTTTACTTTTACTAAAATACTTAAGAATATAATGTGGATCTCTACTCCACCACAGCTGATTACATGTTCCATTGGTTGAGTTATTTGTTTGATGGGGTTTCTTCTTCTGCTGATGCCGTTTACTTTGTTCTTGGTGTATTTGAGATGGATTACTTTTGACTTTTGAGTAAGTTCATTCGTGGCTTTTCCAGTGCAATGTTCTGCTTCTCTGTCATGGGTATGGAAGCTTGACCATTTTGCATGGAATTTTGTATAATCAGTTTAAAGTTTATTTATTGGATAATTAGTCTACTTGATGAGTCCAATCAGTTCATAAGTTGAGGTACCTATACAGTTAAACAAAACAATTGATATAATTTCACTGTTTTAAAGTTATGATCTTATTGATTGCTGTAATTCCATTTTTCCTTGCCCTATTCTTCTGAAGGAATTTTTAATAATTCTCTTTAAAACTTTTCAGGTCCAATTCCGAAAATCAACTCAACAACCTTAACCACTCTCAACCTTTCATCAAACTCAATCTCAGGCTCACTGCCACCATCACTGGGCAATTGTTTGGTTCTTGATCTTAGCAGAAATCATCTATCAGAAGACATATCTATTCTTTCAAATTGGAACAGCAACCTAGAAATTTTAGATTTGAGCTCCAACGGCTTGACTGGAAGCATTCCCAATTTGACACAGTTCCAGAGACTAACTTCATTCAGTGTTGGAAACAATTCTTTAGAGGGATCATTGCCTTCAACATTTGGCTCCTATCCTAAGCTCACTTCACTTGATCTCAGCTCCAACAGATTTAATGGGGTGATCCCTTCCAGCTTCTTTACTTCAATGACAATAACAAATTTGAACTTGTCAGGCAATCTTTTGACTGGGTCAATTCCTCTTCAAGTCTCTCATACTAGCGAGTTGTTGGTTTTACCTTCCATTCCACCAATGGAATCTTTAGATCTTTCAAATAATGCTTTAATGGGTGGATTACCTTCTGATATAGGTAACTGGGGGAGGCTTATAGTGCTGAATCTTTCAAGAAATGATCTTTCTGGCCCTCTACCAACTGAGCTAAGTAAACTCACTATTCTAGAATACCTCGATTTGTCCCACAATAATTTCAGTGGGCATATTCCCAGTGAACTACCATCGAGCCTGAAATTCCTGGACATGGCTTACAATGATTTATCCGGAAAAATCCCTCAAAATTTGAATATCTATCCCGATTCCTCTTTTACCCCTGGGAATAACGGGCTCGAACACCGTCACTCGTCCCCATCCGACAGTAATGTCCCTGGCCAACTCAAAAACAGAGGAAACCACAAATCCAGTATCAGAATTGCTATTATTGTTGCATCCATAGTAGCTGCTCTGATGATTGCTTTTGTTCTTTTTGCTTATCATCGAGCCCGGATTCAAGATTTTCGTGTTCAAGGTGGTGGCCCCCCTAGCGGAGATGTCAAAGCAGGAAGATTGGGTCGCCCTTCGCTTTTCAACTTCCATGGAAGCAATACAGAGCCGCCTCCAACTTCATTGAGCTTTTCTCATGACCATTTGTTGACTTCAAATTCAAGATCATTATCAGGGCAAATGGAGACGGGCACTGAAATTGTTGAGCATATATTGCCTGAAGGGGTGGGACCCAGTCCAACAACTTCCGGAAGGAAATCTACATCTCCAGAATCACCTATATCGTCCTCGCCCCATTTTATTGATACTATAGAACAGCCCGTTACATTGGATGTGTATTCACCAGATAGATTGGCTGGAGAATTGTTTTTCTTGGATACTTCACTCACGTTTACAGCTGAGGAGTTATCGAGAGCTCCAGCAGAAGTGCTGGGCAGAAGTAGTCATGGGACTTTATACAAAGCTACATTGGATAATGGACATATGCTTACGGTGAAGTGGTTGAGGGTTGGCTTGGTGAAAAACAAGAAAGATTTTGCTAAGGAAGTGAAAAAGATTGGATCAGTTAGGAATCAGAGTATTGTTCCTTTACGGGCTTATTATTGGGGACCAAGAGAACAGGAACGGCTTATTTTAGCAGACTATGTATCGGGCGATAGCTTGGCTTTACATCTTTATGGTAAGATCCTGTTAGATTTGTTTTGCTTATTTTCTGGTAATTTTTATATTATGCATTTTTCTTTCTTTTCTGAGAAACTCATTTGTTTATATATGTTTTTTCTAAATAAAGTTTTTTCCGTCCCCCGAAACTTACATCTTTAACCTTTTATGTAATAAAAATGAGCCTTTTGCTCTCTTGGTTCTTCAACCTATATGGCAACATCAAACTTTTGTGATAAAAATTCCTACTGTTTGCTGCAAAGTAAAATAAAGTAATATATATCTTAACCTTTAAATGTATGTGTTGGATTTTTCTTTGTTAATTGCATTTAATAGCCAATTATATTGGGGGTAGTGAATGGAAATTTTGGGGCTATTCAAATTTGAATGTATCTGGTAAAATATTGGCTAAACAATCAATGCAAATTTCTTCCAATTTTTATTTATTCCAATTTTTATTTACAAGTAACTTTTTTACAATTATTGTTAGTGTATATGCCAACTTTCTCAGTTCGTATGACATTTCAACAGTACAAAACTAAGAGGCACTTCCATAAATTACACACATATCTTCACATAAAATATTAACCATTTTGCCTTTTGGGTGCAGAAACAACCCCTCGGAGATACTCCCCACTCTCATTCAACCAAAGATTAAAAGTTGCGGTCGACGTAGCCCGTTCCCTCATGTTCCTCCACGACCGAGGCCTCCCTCACGGAAACCTGAAACCAACAAACATTCTCTTAGTGGACCCCACCTACACCGTCCGCCTCACAGACTTCGGCCTCCACCGCCTCATGACGCCACCTGGCATATCTGAGCAAATACTAAATCTAGGCGCCCATGGCTACCGGGCCCCAGAGCTTGCCACATCAGCAAAACCTGTCCCGTCATTCAAGGCAGATGTGTATGCATTCGGTGTGATAATGATGGAATTGTTAACCAGAAGAAGTGCGGGTGATATTATCTCGGGCCAATCGGGAGCCGTTGATCTTACGGATTGGGTTTGTTTGTGCGATCAAGAGGGGCGAGGATTGGATTGCATTGATAGAGATATGGCTGGTGGAGAAGAACACTTGATGAAAGGGATGGATGAGATGCTTGCCGTCTCGTTGAGGTGCATTCTTCCTGTAAATGAAAGGCCTAACATCAGACAGGTTCTTCAAGACTTGTGTTCTATATCTGTGTGAATTTTTTTTTTTTTTTTTTTTTTTTTTTTTTTTTTTGTACATGTGGTTGTTGGTGGTATTAATTCTTTTTATTTATATTTTGTGACTTGTTCATTTTTTTTTTCTTTCTATTTTTTGTTTTTTTTTAATTGGTTTCGTTGCTGCCTTCTAATTCAGGGCTAATCTTCTTCACATATGTTTAGTCTACTCCTTATTCCCCTTCAATTTTTGTGTAAAGGGATGTTTCCATTGATTAATTGACATAAATCCCAATCTATCATCTCTTAGTTCTGAAGAGTTTGTGTAGTATGGTTATTTATTTTTATGCATTAAAGGTTAAGCTTTTCTTCGTTGTCTTGTGCTAATTTAGACCGACAGTTGGGCTCAAGTGTTGTATAGATTCTCTTTTCTTGACTGCAGCTAGCTGCACTGGCGGAGCCACGTAGAGTTGAGGGGTCAAAATTGACCCTCTCAACTTTTGAAAATTTCACAAATATATGTATATAAAATATATGTGATAATGATTTTTTCCCATCTAAATTATGGTAATTTTTGTACTTTACCATCTAAATTTTATTTTTTTTTGCAGTTTGCCTCCTGAACTACATGAATTTTTGAAATTTGCCATTTCCGACGAAAAAATTCCATCGGAAAATTGCATCGTGTTATATGAGAAATATAGATCCACGTTGTATTGCTCTCCTTAACGTATAGAAAATAAATTCCCAATCAATTTCAAAAAACTTGAATTTCTTATCACCCAATTGAATATTTAAAAATAATCTACCAAAGTCCATATTTTCTGAAATTGATTGAGGGTTTATTTTCGAGATATTAAGGGAAGCAATACAACGTAAACCTATGTTTCTCATGTAGCACGATGTAATTATCCGGTGAAATTTCCGGCGACTGAGATGACAAAGTGCTAAATTTGTATAGCTCAGGAGGCAAACTGTAAAAAATAAAAGTTTAGATGGTAAGGTGCAAAATTCGCCATAGTTTGGATGGGTAAAAATCTTTATCCCAAAATATATTAATTAGGTATTGTGTTTAGTTTTAATCTATGTTGCACGAACACGGGGATACAGACACGACACGGACAGGGGCGACATAGATTTTTTAAAAATTTTAGGACACAATACGGCTGACTAATATAAATTTTAATAAAAATATAAATGTTCATATATAACATATGTACAAACATTAGTTAAAAAATAAATTTATCATAATATAATATAATTATTAGTGAAATTTAAATATACTAATTGATTATTATGTTAAAAGAACATTATAATTTGTAGATTATAATATTGTGAGAATCAAATTAAAAATGATGAAAAAATAAATTAAAATTAATTTAATACACCGTTTCATTCATTTATAATTTTTTATTTTTTCTCAAATAAATTTTGACCCTTTTAAAAAAAATTAAGTTTGCCGTGTTGGACACTTCCCTCAGCCGTGTCCGACACCGTGTCCTAATTATTTTTTTTTTATTTTCGGACACTTTTTACCGTGTCCGACACGTGTCGGATACTGCAAGAACACATTTTCTGCTGTGTTCGTGCATTAGTGGTTTTAATGTGATAATTATTCAATTGACCCCCTCACAAAATCATAAATTCATATAGAATGGGGTCATGTGTATTAAAAAATATATTACAAAATCAAAGATTTTCATTTAATATTAAATTGAATATAAGTAATTGAGTCATTAAAAATATGGTCAGTTATGAAAATTTCACTAAGGTTTATGTTGTTCATGGAAAATACCATAAAATCTTGTAATTTTACATATACTCCTTTGAGGAGGTTCTTGTAAGATTTTTCAGGAGTATTATGTATATATTTTTACGTTTTAAGTGAGTATTTGTAAGGTTTCAGTTGATCAGGGTATTTGTAATATTTCAAGGTTTCAAATTTTTTTTCCAAAAAAAAAAAAAAAAAAAAAAGCCTAACATCAAGGGTTTTTCGTAATTATCCTTATAAAATAAGAGGTTAAAAATTTATACTAGAATGACCCCCTAAAGAAATTTTCTGGCTCCGCCACTGACACCAAAAAATGTAAGGAAAGTAGGGCCCTAACATGCACTACAAGCAGTGGTATAGCCATCTTATGGCCAGAGGTTTCAATTGACTCTCATGGCTTAAAAAAACTCTTATTTATACTTTAATATGTAGAAAAAATATGTAGAGAAATATTTATTTTTCTTGATTTTGAAAGGATAATTTTATTTTTTGACAACACTAAAAATTTATAAAGTTATATATGGAGGGGTCATAAGATAAAAAGGAAATAGGCAAATTTCTCTTAACTAATTTTAGAACCTAATTTTAGAAGTTATTTGAACATTTTATAATCTTGTAGAGCTGAATCAACTTAAGGATTAATCTTTGTTGTTGTATCAAATCAATCGACATTGTCAATTTAAAGAAATTAGAAGTTATTTGATCATTTTATAATCTTGTAGAGCTAAATAATTTTGAGGATTAACCTTTATTGTTGGATTAAATCAATCAATATTGTCAATTTAAAGAAATTAATGTTATAAATAGATGGTAAAAAGACAAAAAAATGTGTATACATGTCATGTCGAGCAGGCGGACAATTAGATTCACTTGTCACAATACAAATAAGAAAAAAAATTATGCGTATTGTATATTATATTTTAATTGACCCTAATGAAAAAAAAATCTGACTACGCCACTGGCTAGCTGGAAATCAGATTATGTGTTTATGTTTGTGACTACTTATTCTTATAAGTTACAACTTTCATATCAAAAGTGTCAGTGGTTCTCCTGGGTCGGGCCGAAACCGCACACATTCGGATTCGTGAAGGTGGATGCGGGTTATGGGTGAAATTGTGAATTGGGGTACATGTAAAGGTGAATTTTGGTGTGGGGGAGAGGTGGAGAGAGGAAGAATTAAAGGGAAGAGAGCTTGAGGTAATTTTTGTAAGTTTCAGAGTGGCAATGGCGGTGGTGGCTGTGCCGCAGTGTGGTGCTTTTTATCCAGACTTTTTGCGCAGGACAATATTTTGGTTTTCAAAGAAGTAAAACGTTTATTGGAAAACGATGATGAAAAAAGTACTATTGTGGTGTTTGTTGGAAAACAATGATGAAAAAAGTACTATTGTCGCGTTTTAGTTGGAATGAGAAATGAGTTCAGCGTTTTAGTTTGATCAAAAAACACACTTTCTGAAATGAGTTCAGCGTTTTAGTTTGATCAAAAAGCGGAATGCTGAAAGTGCAAAAAAAATGGGATTGAACCCTACGTGAATCGAACACGCAACCTTCTGATCTGGAGTCAGACGCGCTACCATTGCGCCAAGGATCCACATAATATTTTTTTACTTTAAATAAATATATTAAAAAATAGTTTGTTTACATCACACCTTTTTCTATTTTTTTATTTTTTTTGGGTACACACTGGTGCTTTTACAATCGCGCATATATTTGTCGTCTCTTATTTTCCTTTCTGTCATAAGTCATAATTACTGCTTCTATTTCAGCCACCACCGCCACCGCCACCGCCACTCCGTTACTTACAAAAATGACCTCAACCTCTCTTCCCTTTAATTCTTCCTCTCTCCACCTCTCCCCCACACCAAAATTCACCTTTACATTTACCCCAATTCACAATTTCACCCATAACTTACATCCACCTTCACGAATCCGAATGTGTGCGATTCCGGCCCCACCCAGGAGAAACCCGGGACCCAAGAGGAACCCAGGTCCCAAAAGGGTCCACAAGAAAAGCAACACTTCTTCAGAAGCAGAAGATTTGGTTCGATTAATCATGAGGAATATAACAGATAAGCAGCCATTGGTGAATACTCTGGATAACTATGTGAAGTTTGTTAGAACCGAGCACTGTTTCCTGCTCTTTGAAGAGCTTGGCAGGAGCGATAAGTGGCTTCAGTGCCTTGAGGTTTGCTTTTCTTTTTTTTGTTTTTTTTTTTAATTTCTTTTAATGCCTTCCATTTCTCACCTTATGTGCGTGTTTATGCAACATTTTGCCTTGATTTTTGCTGCCATTGATAGATGTTTTCTTTAATTATTTCATTTTTAGTGATTTCTTAACTTTGCTTGAATTTTGATGTGTTTACTTAGCATCTAATTCGGGCTCTTTTAACATTTTTTCTTATCTTTATTCATATATAACCTGTTCATTATATTGATTATTATTTGAAGATTAATTTGTAAAACTGCTATAGTTTTATTTATACATATATAACAGTTTCCAAGTTTCGCTTTTAACAGAACCTTGTTGAACAAATCCTAGGTATTCAGATGGATGCAGAAGCAGAGATGGTACATAGCCGATAACGGTGTTTATTCGAAGCTGATTTCAGTAATGGGGAAAAAAGGCCAAACCAGAATGGCAATGTGGCTTTTCTCTGAGATGCGCAATAGTGGTTGTAAGCCGGACACATCCGTATACAATTCCCTCATTACGGCCCATCTCCATTCCCGTGACAAATCCAAAGCTTTATCTAAAGCTCTTAGCTACTTCGAGAAAATGAAAGATATGGAGCGTTGCAAACCGAGTATAGTCACATACAATATTCTCTTAAGAGCTTTCGCTCAATCAAAAAACGTGGAGCAAGTCAATATTTTATTCAAAGATCTTGACGAAAGTATTATCACGCCCGATATCTTCACCTTTAATGGCGTGATGGATGCTTATGGGAAAATCGGGATGATAAAAGAAATGGAGACGGTTCTCGCGAGAATGAAGAGCAATCAAATTAAACCGGATATTATTTCGTTTAATTTGTTGATCGATGCTTATGGGAAGAAACAAGAATTTGATAAGATGGAGCAAGTTTTCAAGAGCTTGTTGCGGTCCAATGAGAAACCAACTCTTCCGACTTTTAATTCGATGATTATAAATTACGGAAAAGCACGTTTAAGGGAGAAAGCAGATTTGATTTTCCAAAAAATGATTGAGATGGGATATAAGCCGAGCTTTATTACTTACGAGTGTGTAATTATGATGTACGGCTATTGTGATTGTGTTTCGCGGGCTCGGGAGATATTCGATCGTGTGGCTGAGAATGAACGAGAGAAAAAGGTGTCGACTTTGAATGCAATGCTTGATGTTTATTGCTTGAACGGTTTGCCTATGGAGGCAGATTTGCTTTTTGAGGGTGCGAGGAGTAGGGGATTATTTCCCGTCGATTCTTCTACTTATAAGCTTCTTTATAAAGCTTATACGAAAGCAGATATGAAAGAGCTTTTAGAGAAGTTGCTTGTGTGTATGGATAAAGATGGTATTGTACCGAATAAAAGATTCTTTCTTGATGCTCTTGGAGCGATTGGTTCGTCTGGTACTGGTAAGAAGTCGGGCAATAGGAAAAATGGGGTATTCCGAGAAGCTGCCACTGCTGGTAAGAAGCTCAATAACAGGAAAGAGGGCATATTCCAACGAGATGCTCTTGCAAAGGCGTAGGCAGTGTTTGAAACTGCCCAAGGAAAGCGGATTTGTGCTTTTAGCTTTTTTTCAGCACTTATCTTATCTGGAGCACCAACTTGATATTCTTGAGGAAAAAGTAAGAAGCTAAAAGCGTTATATATAGAGGTTTGGATATGGGATCAGATTGACACGGGTAGTCCCTGTCCTTAAAGTTTCTGTCGCCCCTACTTCGATTGGAAGTTTGCTGCAGGTTGCAGACGACACACTTCCAGGATATATGTCAAGCTTGCTTAGAAAATATGAGAGAATTCGTGTGATAGCAATTTACAGAGAATTCAGATGAATATTTGTTGTAGTGTAAAAATAAATATCAGAACAACTCTATTTATAGGCTCAGGTGTTGGAACTAATTAAATGACAAACTTAAGTGACATGAATAGTGGGCTGGCTATTATGAAATTCATTTCAGCATAAATGTAATTAAAACAGCAGTTTCAGGAGCCCAACAGTCACATCTGACTAAATAAATTGATTTAATTGTTGTTTGAAATTGGACTTCAAAGTGAGTTGGGCCTGGTCCAAAAAGAAAGGCTCTGGGCTCGGCTTTTTAGCTCCTAGAGATGATGCGCATGTGCAAAGTGCGTCATCATGCGACACACAACTAAGTGATGTGGCCCGATCTGGCCCAAGTCCATGCACATGTGCGGGGTGCGGGCGGTGCGGTGCACCGCATGTGAGCCATTCACCACTCTCACTTGAGCTCCATAATTATTACTACTAATTAGCATTAACTAATATAGTGAACATTAATTAAGAGTTTAATTAATGTGAGACTCTTAATTAAGAGTTTAATTAAAGTGGAACTCTTAGTTTTTCAAACAATAATTAATATGTGTTTTCACGGATCCGGTTCTCTCCAATATAGCATCTCTCCAATTTCCCCCAATGCATGCTTGGATGATTGCCACATAATTAGGAATTTAATTCAATGGCTTATATTTAATTCACCTAACCATAAGCTTAACTCAAGTTAATTCTATCATTTAACCCTATATATTTTTATTAAATTTTGCATTTTAGAATCTTTCCCATAAATTTTTATTGAGATTTTGTGAATTATTTCATATATAAGTAGTGGGTGATTTTTTTTAATTAAATTTGTACAATTAATCAAATATTTCTATAGAAAATAAAATAGATATATATTAAAGTATGTAATAATTATTAATGAGGTATTGACATTTACTATAATTAAATTTTACTAATAGTTCTATATAATTAGCTTTTTAAAATTTATAAACATAATTTTGTATTATTTTTAGGAGAGAAAAAAATAGAAATTAAAAAGAGAGAGTGGGGGAGATTAGCGTGAATTGGGAGAAATTAATAGATGAAATAAAAATTAGATTTTTAGGTAACAAATGAGAGAAAAGATAAATATAGATTTTCTTTAATTAAATGTATAGGGTTAAATTATAGAATTAACTTGAGTTAAGCTTATGGTTAGGTGAATTAAATATAAGCCATTGGATTAAATTTCTAATTATGTGGCAATCATCCAAGCATGCATGGGGGAAATTAAAGAGATGCTATATTGGAGAGGAGCCGGATCATCTTTTCACATCCCAATTGATTCACACTAACCAATGTGGAATTAACACTAAAAACATATTATCTCCAACAAAACGTATGTTGGGAGTGGCTCTTTCGGCTTCTAGGTATTATGGTATATACGCCGAAGTTCATTTTGACATTTGTGACTTCTGTTAATACCGTTATTTTTCTACTATAATATAACATAGTTTCCATACTTTTTACTTGCGCCAGATTTTATAACATAAATTTCAAGTGTATTTTAAAAAAGGGATAGTTATATTTACACCCCTCGACTTGGGGAAAATATAAAAAGATCCTCTCTACTATTGGAAATTACAGAGACACCTCCTCAATTATGGCTCTGTCTAATACTTAGGTCCTGTCATTAGTCATTTTCTTGTTTCCAATTAGATACTAACATTTTATTAACTGGATAAAAACTTGATCACTTCGCTCATTTTAGGTATAGCAAATACTATAATAAAAATATTATTAGTAATTTGGTCATTTTATAACTTTTTAAGTTTTTTAGGCTTTCTTTAAAGTTAAAGGATCTATCTATAATTTCTAATAGTTGAGAAGGTGTTGCTGTATTTACCTCTAAGTCGAGGGAGTGTAAGCGTAATTATCTCTTTACAAATAATACAAACTGAAACTTTTTATATCAAATCGGAGATTACCAAAATTGACATTTAAAGTTATATTATCGCCACGAGCAATGCATGTGAATGCTTATGTTTTGTTTTTTTGTGAAAACACCAAACTGCTATGTTTTCTGTCCTAACTTTTTTCCAAACAATTGGTTCTTTTTTCAACTTTCGCTAGAACTTTAGCTTATCCAAAGGCAGAAAGCATTTGCGCATACTCTTATAGTTAGATGGAGCCGATGAAGATTAACTCGTCTTTCTACCTTTGACTACATAATTGCTGGATCATTCTGCCAATTTTGCGGTTCAGATTATAAGGTATTGGTTGCTTTTCTCAGCTTTTTCAAGATGGATAAACTCTTAAACCATTATTTTCAGCAGAATTGATTGAGTCGAAATGTCAGTCTAATTGAACAACTCAGGTATTACATAGTGGGCTGGTAAGGTCATGTCCCTTGCCCCTTGTATATTCTTTTTATTTATATTTAAAATTCAATCCCTTTAAAATTAATTAATTATCCTTCCTGTATAACTATTCGCAATACAATACATAAATCTTTTATCTTAAACTAGGTCTCCATTGATGTACATTGAATTGATGCTATTTTATTTCAATTTTTTATGAAATTTGTAAATTTCTTGCATATGTATTGTTGCCTAAAAAAAATGGAAAATTTAGCTCAAACTGATTTTGGCCAATTGCGAAAAGTGATTAAGACTTATCATGGACAAATGAAATGACAACTTGCTGTAAGTTGATTGGTTGTCGTTGAATTAGGTTTGGATAAGATTTTTTCATCAAAAGCTGCATATTACAAAACTAGTTAAGCTTATACATTGAAATATTGGGTTAATTACATTTTGACCCCATAAAAATTTATTAAACTATAAGTTGTGACTCTCTTTATCAAACTATTACACACTTACATGCCCATAGAAGTTTCATAATTATAAAAAACATCTAATTTCTTGAGTTTCGTTAAAATTTTAATGAAATATTCATTTTTTTTTTAAAAAAATCGATCCTTGTCATTGCAAGGAGTCAAATCTTTAATGAAATATTCTAACGATTCCTTAATAATTGGGTATTTTTTGTAATTACCAAACTCATGCGGGGTATAAGTGTAATATTTTGACTAAGAAAGCCACAATTTATAGTTTAGCAAACTTTCATGGGTCCAAATGTAATTAACCCTTAAAAGCAACTAAATTTACCAACAAAAACTTTCCGTCCTAGGAGTAGGAGAGAGGACCACCACGTTAGAGAATATCTATAAAGTAGTTGCAGAAAATACCCTGCAACTGCTCTTTTCCCAGTTTCAGCGACGACTTCTTTACAAATTACACAAACGAAAAGCTGCTCAAGAAGTCAAGATTATGCTGTGTTACTCTTGGGTTTGTCTTGTGCATGAATCAAACTCTTTTCTGTGGAAAAAGAAGCTCATTATTATTGATCAGACCACTTTGTGAATATGTTAGTTTTTCATCATTTTGAGATTCATTTGTCGCTCCATTGATGTGCATGCAATTATATATTCTACTAGGTTATTACATATGAATGCATCTTGCAATACTTTGTCTTCAAAAAGTTGAATTGGTAAGTTTTATTAATTTTGAAGAGGTATTCTTTTTTTTTTTTTTTTTGTTAATTTCCCGAAGGAAAAATAAAATTATACATCCACCAACTTTTAAAATTTTGGATTTTAGGGACACGAATTATATAAGTGGGATATTACATCCAGAAATATTAAAAAAGTTGCAATTTTCATCCACCTCTTGCCGTGATGATGTCGTATTTTGGTACGGGATCTGAGTCGTCCACGTGGCCTCGACAGACAGTTGAATTTGTAAATAGGGGTTCGGCTATGACCTGAAAAGCACTAGCATGGGATTCCTTGGCCGGAGGGGGTTGTCTCCGGCGTAGCCTCTCCACTGAATTAAGTCAGTTTCGAATAGGATATTCGTCAAAAGAGGATGGAAGTCAGAGCAATTAATTAGAAGAGCTTACCTACCATAATAAATGATGGGGGTATTTATAGGGAGACTTCATACCTACTGGGTATGGCCTCGACCGTGGGGCATTTAATGCCTGTGCCTCGGATCTGATTCATTCCCTGACAGGACTGATTGCCTGTCACTTCTGGAGATCCAGAGTACGGAAGGCAATCAGAGTAGATACGGCGCAATTAATGCGGCTGCTGCGGGGTCGACCGTGCACGGATGGGATAGATTCGAGCCCTAGGCGGTCGACCCTCGATCTACGCTCTAGGAGGATTGGCGAGTCGAATATCGATTCTCGAGCCTGAAGGGTTGATATATGGCACCCAGGAGGTTCTACATTGTAGTGACGGTCGGGATATCAGGATGAGCTATGGTCGACCCTCGAGCATGTTCTTGAGTCAAGCGTGGGTTGACCCGGGTTTAGATACACGTGGCGTTTTGACTCTTACGAATGTGCCACGTGTATTCTCCAAGATATTCCCCATCACGAGTCCCCCAGGTTTCGGTTGAATTTATTCGACCGGGATCTGAGATCGACCATCACAGTGAAGCTCGATCCACGTGGCCTTTTTTGGTTGGGCCACGCGACCCCGTTTTACCGTTACACGCAACCGACAATAAAGCAGGTCGACCGTCAGTTCGTTCTCGGGAAGGCGCGCTTGATTCGTCAGCCTAATAAAGAGTAATTATGGCGACGTTCCGTATTCCGAGGCCTGACTACTATAAATAAGGGCCTAACCCTTTCTCATTTCTTACGTTTTCTGAATATTCACTCCGAGCAGAAGCGATTTTAGCGAGAAAATCACAGGCGAAGGAATTTGATTCGAGCGTAAAACTCCGTTCATACTTTAGGTAATCCCCGACCCTCAACTCTTGCATTTTATTTAAAATTATAAAAATGTCGGGAGCGTCTGAGGGATCGAGTGAGAGGTTGAGAGAGTATGAAGCCCGCTTCGACGTAGTCGACTTAGGGTTTGACACCGACTCAGAGTCCGAGGTTGAGGTTACATCCCGTAGGGCCGCGGGACTTAACAAGAACAAGGACACATCCACCAGTGGTCGCGAGGAGACGACCATCGTTCGGCCGCGCGGTCGGTCCGCCGCTGCCTTGCCCTAGCGCACGTACCGTGGCAAGACTTCAGCCGCTCCCTTGGAAAAGTCGGCGGGAGGGTCGAGAGATGCTGGGGTCGAGCCCCTACAGTCGGAGAGGGGAGCCCCTGCTCCCTATGATAGCATAGTGGGTGGGGTTTCTGAAGAGCAGTTCGTGAGGATCGTAGGCCGCTTGAACCTGCCTGCGCCGTACGGTATCCGAGTGGCAACAAAGGACGATGTCCTGGGCAAGCAAGCACACGGGGAGATAGCCGTTAATTATAACGCGGTTATGAACGGCTTCCGCCTGGTCGGGAATACTCAATACACTAGCTTGTTCCGGGACTTGAGAGTCTGCCCGAGCCAGATGACTGCTAACTGTTTCTCCCTCATCTCCTGCTTCTTCGTTTTGATGAGGATTCTGAGGCTCGAGCCGACGCGGGCTCGATTCTTTCAGATGTTCACCCTCTCCGCTTCTTCCCCTTCCGGCGAGGGTTTCTACAGCTTATCCCAGAAGAGGGGTAAAAAGATATTCTCCATTCCCACATCTTCTCACGGCGATCAGTGGAAGGCCGAGTTTGTGATCGTCCAACACCCAGATGGTTTTCTCATCCCGACCCAATGGGAAGACAATAGGCCTCCGACCCTCCGACCCTCAAAGGATGAGGACCTCGAGGAGTCTATTGAGTTGATCATGGGGTTCCTGGGTCGGGAGGCTTGTACCGACCAGGTCCTGCTCGACTGTAGGACTTTCTGCCAAGAGGAGAACTTAGCAGCCGTGGGTATCGGGTGCGGGAGAGTGCGAGAGGGGTTTGTCCTGGGTATATGTCTTTTTCTTCTGTTTCTTTTCCTTAAGCTAATCATATGTTTCTCCTTTCTAACTGTTTCTGATCGAGTTGATGTTTTTTTTTTTTTTTTGCAGATACCAACATCCTCATGGCATCCAGGACTTCTTTCCTTCAAAGCTTGGGCAAGGCTCTGTTGCCCGAACACGAGAAGCTGGCCGAGGAGAAGCTGGCCGAGCTCAACGAGGCCGTCCAGAGTCGGCCCGAGCTTCCCGCAGTCGAGCCTGCTATCCTCGGCGCGGATACGGGAGCGGGTTTGTCGTAACCCCGCCAAGGCCCCGGACTCGGCAAGGGGCTATTCAAGAGGCCCTCGGAGGGGTTCAGCCGAGCGGTCGACCCCGCCCCGGTCGACCTAGAGGAAGAAGAAGCGGAGGCCGAGCCTCTGACCCGAAAGAGACCGGCTCCCAGGCCTACCCGCAAACCCGCTCCACAATCCAAAAAGATGAAGGGCAAAGGGTCGACTAGTGAGCCGACGGACGACTCGGGCTCCGAGACGAGCGTCGAGTTTATGACGCGCCGCATAAGGGATTACCTTCCCGTGGCCGAGCCTCACTTCCCGGGAGGGGTCCCGGAGCTAGTCGAGGGGCAACCCCGATCCCTTCTCAACGCGGGATCGGATTTTGAGGCCGTCAGGGCCATCTGGCGATCGGTGGCGACCGAGCCCGACCACAGGCGCATGGCCGAATGGTCGCTAGAGACCTTCGAGCGTAACCTCGCCACCGCCTTCATTTCAGTAAGTCACTATCGTATTTCGCTTCAAGTTTCTTTACTCGATTTTGAACTAATCCACCTTTTTTGTGTCGACCTTGCAGCGCACTGCTCCGATCGCGCATGGCCTAGTGCAATACGCCAAGGCCCTCCGGTCGAGGAAGCAATTTTACAAGCGGCGGTGGGTCGACCTCAAGAAAGAGGTCGAGGAGCAAAAGGTGGGCGACTGGAAGAGGCAAGCCCAAGGATTTCAGCAGTCCGCCCAACTGCTGGAATCGGAGAACAAGAAGCTCAAGGAGAGGGAGATCGAGCTTCTGGCGGCGGTCGAGGAGCGAACCCTCGAGGTCTCTAGGCTCGAGGGGGAGGCTCGATCCCTCAGGCTCGAGGCCCAAGAGGGTTTCGTTAAGGGGCAGGCTGCTGGTCGGGCGGCCGTCGATCAGGAGATGGAGGCCAAGTATCGCGGCAAGGCTCGGGGCTTCCTCAAAAAGGCTCAGATGGCAATGGGGCGATGGGCTGTGAAAAAATTCGCGGAGGGGCCCATGTTCGAGAAGGCCAGCGCCATTAAGGCGTTTGACGATTTCAAGGAAGGCCATGCGCTCTGCCTGGCCCAGTTACAGGCCCAGAATCTGATTGTCCCAGGCGCTGATCTCTCCAGGGTCGGGATAACCGCAGACGACCCTCGTCCTCAGAAGGAGGTGGCCCCCGACGCTGAGGCTCAAGCGGTAGTGACGAAGACTACCGTCGAAACGTCCGATCCCGACCAGCATCCGTATGGCTTTGTGGTCCAAAGGCTCCTTGCCGAAATCATGAAGAAGCCATACGACGGGAAGGACGAACCGCTGGAGCCTTCCATGGATCTCCTATTCCCCTCGGTAGATCCAAATGAGGCCGAGCCTGCATGGTCTGCGGCGGAGCTCGAGTGGTTGAGCTCTCTGGTGCTCGAGCCTGGCTCGAGCAAGTCGACTGCCCCTGCCGATCCCTGAGCCCCTTTTCTCATTTTTTCAATTGTAATAGGATTCCCTCCTCGAGCAGTAGGCTCGAGCCTTGTAATAGCATTTTGATTTTTTAATGAAATTTAATACTTTACATTTCCCTCGAGTCTTTGCTTTACATACTGCCACTTAATCTCTGCTTTATATGTTAAAACTTAATTCCAACCAAGGGTTCGGGCTCGAGTTTCATGCTCGAGCTTTCTTTATCAAATTTCACTCGAATCCTTGCTTTACTTGTTGAAACTTAATTCCAACCAAGGGTTCGGGCTCGAGTTCCTGGCTTCCTGGGGTGGAGCGTAACTTCCATAGGGAGCCGTTGCAACATTGGGGGGCTCGAGTTTTACGCTCGAGTCCCCAGCTCCTTTTCTGAAGCGTAGCCTTAACAAAGGGTTGCCGACTTTGTGGGCTCGAGTTTTACGCTCGAGTCCCCAACTCCCCTGCTGAAGCAGAGCTTCAAACGAAGGGTTGTTTGTGAACTTCGTGGGCTCGAGTTTTACGCTCGAGTCCCCAGCTTCGTTGTTGAAATGCTGATTAACTGTAGATGCTGCTAAAACAAGAATTCTTATGATGTATTCAACACAAGCATAGCTATTACATGTAGGGCCCTTCGGGGGGAGTTACATATCCAAATCCCGTAAGGATCGGTTCTAAGGATAATACAATTTTAAATTGTAGGCATTCCATGGTCGAGGCAACTCCTCGGATTCCGAGCCTAAGGTTTCCAGCCTATATGCGTTGTTTTTGGCGATCCGTGCAACACGATACGGTCCATCCCATTTTTCCTCGAGCTTCTTAACTTTCCTAGACACCTCAACCTTTTTTAGGACTAGGTCGCCCACTTGGAAGCTTAAGGGTCGAACGTTTTTGTTGTAGCTTCGAGCGGCAGCCGCCTTGTGTTGCTGCATTCGTCTTAACGCACGATGGCGCTTCTCCTCGATAAGATCTAGCTCGAGCGCTCGCCCTTCGTTGTTTTGAGCTAACTGGAAGTGTGAGACTCGAGCAGTCTCGTGGAGCAATTCCGTGGGGATCAAGGCTTCCGATCCATAGACGAGAGCAAATGGGGTTTCGCCTGTGGCGGTCCGCGGGGTGGTCCTGTAGGCCCATAAAACCTCATCAAGCTCATCTGCCCACGCCCTCCTTTTGGCGTCGAGTCGAGCGCTGAGACTTCGGAGGATGGTGCGATTGGTCACCTCCGCCTGCCCATTTGCTTGTGGGTATCCGACCGAAGCAAATCGCTGATCGATCCCGTGGTCCTTGCACCATTCTTTCATGTCGTCGGCTCTGAATTGAGGCCCATTGTCGCAAATTAGGACTCGAGGCACTCCGAACCGACATACTATGTTCTTCCATATGAAGTTCTGGATGACCTTTGAGGTTGTCTTCCTAACGGCTATTGCCTCGACCCACTTGGAGAAGTACTCGCAGGCCACGATGCAATATTCAGCCTGCCGCACGGTGGACGTCGGGAGTGGCCCCACTATGTCGATCCCCCACTGATCAAATGGCCATGAAACATCGATCGCTATCATTTCCGCGGCGTGCTTGTGGGAATAATTTCCTGTTTTTTGGCACTTGACGCAACGCCTGGAACATCTTTCGGCGTCTTTCTCGAGGGTCGGCCAGAAGTAGCCAGCTCGTGTTACTTTCCTAGCCAGAGATCGGCCTCCCGCATGGTTACCACAACTTCCTGCGTGGATCTCGTAGAGAACCTCTTCAACTTGCGAGGGTCGGAGACACCTCATCGGGGGTCGGCGGTTACCTCGCTTGTAGAGTCGACCCTCTGAATCGAGGGTATATCTAGTAGCCCGGTGACGTAATCGCCGAGCGGCATTTCGATCCTGTGGAAGCACTCCGTCTCTCAGATATAGCACGATATCATCGAGCCAATAGGGCTCTTCCGGGTCGATCGTGATTATGGCTGCCCCGGGCCCGTCGATGGCTCGATGATTGGCTATTTTGAAGGTGATTTCGCGTTCTTCGGTGTCCTTAAGACCGTTGGCAAGCTTTGACAGCACATCGGCCCTCGTGTTTTCCTCCCTGGGCACTTGGTTGATCGCGAAGCTGGTGAGTTGGGCTTTTAGCTTGCGTACCATCTCCAGGTATTTGATCATGTTTCCCTCTCGGGCCTCATAGAGTCCTTGGACTTGGTGTGTAACGAGTTGTGAATCGGTGATAACCGCGATCGACTTGGCCCCGCTTTCGAGTGCGGTTTTCAGTCCTGCAATGAGTGCTTCATACTCCGCTTCGTTATTGGTGACTCGAAAGTTCAGACCGATGGCAAAGTCTAGATCCAACCCATCCGGGTTTGTTAGAGAGATCCCCGCGCCCCCACCCTGAGCTGTCGACGAACCGTCGACCTTCAGGAGCCAATGAGTATTCTTGCTTTTAGGTGTCTTTGCCATGGTTGTTTTCTCGACCAGAAAGTCTGCGAGGACTTGAGCTTGTATGGCGACCCTGGGTTGGAAAGTGATATCAAATTGCCCGAGCTCAATAGCCCACTTGATCAGTCGACCCGAGTTATCTGGTTTTGCCATCACCTGCTTCAGCGGTTGGTCGGTCAGGACGACGATCTCGTGCGCTTGAAAATATGGGCGTAGCTTCCTTGAAGAGACCACCAAGGCAAGCGCAAACTTCTCGATCTCCAGGTATCGAGTCTCTGCCCCGTGAAGGATCTTGCTTACATAATATACCGGGAGATGTTTCCGATCCCTGATGGTTACTAGAACCGAGCTTATGGTTTCGTCTGAGACTGCGAGGTAGAGATAGAGTATCTCCCCCTGCTCGGGTTTGGCGATCAGCGGAGCGGATGCCAGGTATCTCTTCATTTCTTCAAAGGCTCGGTCGCACTCCTCCGTCCACTCGAACTTTTTCACATCTCTCAATATTTTGAAGAAGGGCAAATTACGCTCGGCCGATCGAGATATGAACCTGTTAAGTGCTACGATTCGCCCGACTAATTGCTGGACCCCCCTGATGGTTTCTGGTCGTGGTATGTTAATAACGGCCGCGATTTTTTCCGGGTTGGCCTCGATCCCTCGTTGGCTTACCATATATCCCAGAAACTTTCCCCCTTTAACCCCGAACACACATTTCAGGGGATTGAGCTTGAGGCGATGCTTTCTTATCAAGGCAAACATCTCGCTAAGGTCGTTTTGATGATTTTCCGCCTTTAAACTCTTGACGATCATGTCGTCCACATAAACTTCCACCGTTTTTCCAATCAAGGGATCAAAGATCAGGTTAACCAGCCTTTGATAAGTGGCTCCTGCGTTCTTGAGCCCGAATGGCATCACTTTGAAGCAATATATCCCCTTGACAACGATGAACGCCGTGTGTTTTTGGTCTTGGGGAGCCATCCTAATCTGATAATACCCTTGGAAGGCATCCATCATGCTCATCAGCTCGCATCCGGCGGTCGAGTCGACCAGTTGGTCGATCCGCGGAAGAGGGTAAGGGTCCTTAGGACACGCCCGATTTAGGTCAGTGAAGTCGTTGCACATCCTCCATTTGCCTCCTGTCTTGGCCACGAGGACCACATTGCAGAGCCAATCGACGTATTTTTCTGGAGTGATATACCCGGCATCGAGCAATTTGTTGACTTCATCTTCGATGATCGAATTACGGACGACACTTTGGGTCCTTAATCTTTATTTTATGGGTTTGAAGGCAGGGTCAATGTTTAGGTAGTGCGAGATTATCCTTGGGTCGACCCCCTCCAGATCTTTGGCCTTCCAGGCGAAGACGTCCGCATTCTCCTGTAGGAAGATGGTGAGGCACTCCAACTGTTTTCCCTCGAGACTCGCTCCGACCCTGGTGGTTTTTTCTCGATCCTGAGGGTCGAGTTGGACCAACCGAGTGTCCTCGGCTGCTGACAGCCGGGACTCGTCCACCTTCCTTTTCTTTCGAGCTTCATGAGTACTCATTTTAGAGCGCGAGGCCCTATCCCCTTCGGGGTCGGGGATCATTTCGTCATCATCTGCATCATCCATGATGAGATCGCCAGGCTTAAGCACGTCTTCTGTGGGGAGTCGAGCCTCGTTGGCAATTGCGTAGCAAGCCCAAGACTCAGCTAAGTCACAGCATACTTCCCCGATCCCGTAGGGAGTCGGGAGTTTGATCTTTTGGTGGTAGGTCGAGATAACGGCCTTGAAGTCAATGAGGCCGGGTCGACCCAAAATCATGTTATACGGGAAGTCAGGGATGTCAACGACGACCCAGTTAATTTCCATCGTCGTTCGAGCGGGATGGACGCCCATGGAAGTGAGCATTTTAATCTGGCCTTTTGGGGCGATGATCGAGCCTCCAAAGCCTTTGAGGGTTGTTTTTACTGGTTCATATCTTAATTTACTCAAATGCATTCGCTGAAGAGTCGAGTAAAGAACAATGTTTGAACTAGCTCCAGTATCAACCAAACATTTACTTACAGCGTAGTTTGCAATATCTAAAGTTACCACCATCGGACAACTCGGCGTTACGCTGTCCCGATGGGGATCTAGATGAAAGTCCCTATCGCTGAAAGCCACCTCCTTTTGCTTCCATTCTTCTCCGGGCTCTACTTGCAGCACTTCGTGGGGGCCATGGAGGCTGGTTTGAGCGCGGCGAATCCCCCTCTTTCGGGATGTCCTGGTATCTCCCCCATCGGGGCCCCCCACGATCATATCGATTCGACCGTGGGTTGGCGCGTTCGGAATCGTGTTAGGGGAGATAGCTTGTTTTCCATCCCGTTGATTCCGCTTGGGCGGGGGCGATCGAGACTTAGACCTTGTCTTCGTTCTCATTGCAGCGCCGCTCACGCCCCCGATCCCTATTCCTCTTCAATCTCTTGACGAACTCGGCAAGATGTCCCCCTTGGATGAGCCTCTCGACCTCATCCTTCAGTTGGTTACAGTCGTTTGTATCATGCCCCGGCTGATCGTGGAACTCACAGTATTTAGAGTCATCGATCTTCCGCAGGTTGAGCTTCAACTTCTTGGGGTAATTGAGGAGTTTCCCAGGGATTTTAGGGAGGATATCCCCTACAGCGCATATCAGGGGCTCGTATTTCTCCCGGTCGGGCCGCCGAACGCTCGAGCTTCCCTCGGGTCGAGCGCCGCTCTCTTGACGACCCTTATTCTTCCCTCGACTGGATGCAGGGGGACTTCGGTCTTCAGGGCCGCGAGACCGATGGTAGTAGTTGTTGTGAGCGGGGGCTCGACCAATACTTCGCAGCATGGCTTGACCGTGATTCGCCCAGTAGCTCCCTTCAATCTCTTCATAGTCCATCCACTTCGTGGCACAGTCCTGGATATCCCTCAGGCTGTTTATGGGAACTCGGCCAAGGATATCCTTGGTGAAGTCACGGCAGTGGCAGTTTTTCCCCAAGGCGCTGAGGACGACTGCCAGGTCCGGCGGTGCGACACGGACCAATTCTGCGTTGAACCGAGTGAAGTAATCCCGTAGGGATTCGCTCACTCCCTGGACTATGGAGTCCAGTCGCGACACCCCAAGCCTATCTTGGATTAGGGGGGAGAAGTGGCCCTCGAGCGCTGTGGAGAGCTCGTCATAAGACCTTATTGAGGCGGGTGGTTGCCTGAGGAACCAGTCGAGCGCCGCCCCTTTGAAGGTGGTGGCTAGAACCTTGGCCCATGTGTGCGGAGTATGGGGGAACAGGTTCATTGACAGCTCGAAGCTGGTTATGTGGTCGCCGGGGTCGGTTTTCCCATCGTAGATGGGAAGGTCCCGGGGGATAGCGGTCGATCCTGGATCCTCGCTGAGGATCTCCTCTGTAAATGGCGACAGCCTTTGTCGCCTGCTCCGCGCGTTACGCTCGGGTTCCCAGTGCTCGTTACGAGCAACCTCACGTCGGGGGGGAAGTCTGTCCCTCAAATCCCCGAATGGTGGGACGCCGGCGTATTTGTTTGTTAACCTCTCCCTGGCCGGAAGTCGGGGAGGAGGGGGACGTCTAGCGTCCTGCATGAGCCCGCCCGTAGGGCGGACCTGATGTGGATGTATAGGTCGGATAGGCTGTGAATATGCCCTCCGACGGATGGGAGGTGGGGGGACGTAGTCCCTTACATTGATTTGATCGTCGAATTCTTCTCGATCGTATTCAACATCATAGTAGCCCTCCTCCTCAGGCTCGTTTTCTTGTTCGGCGACATGCGCCTTTTCTGGCCTCTGGACCGTGTGGCCGTTATTCTCATCTTCCCCCTCCGGGGAATGGTCAGCGGGATAACGCGGAGGTCGGGCAGCTTCGGGCCTGCGGCCCTCGTTCCCCCTTCCTGCGTGAGTCTGAGCTCGAGGGACAAGGGGAGGTCGAGATAGCCTATATTGTATGGGAGAGGGCTCAGTGACATTGACTGTGAGGGGGATCACCCTTATGGGCCTTCCCGCTTCGAGAGCCTGCCTAGCCTCTTCGTAGACCTGACTGGTGTACGCGGCTAGATCTTGGGCTGACGGTTGAGCAGGGAGTATGACTGCGGGTAGGTCCGCCCGTGAGATAGCGTCCTCTTCCACCTCGTTGAGAGGGTTTGCCCCCTGAGGTCGGTCGATTTCTTCCAGTCGGGCGGCGAAGGCCGCTTGTTCTTCAGCGGCGGCAGTGGCCCGATCAGCCTCGATTTGAGATCGAGTCCTGACGATGCTGTGGGTGCTTTTTGTTTTCTTGTTCACCATCACTAACGCTCGATCGCTCTAAGGTCGAAAGTCTTTGTTCCCACAGACGGCGCCAAACTGATGATGTCGTATTTTGGTACGGGATCTGAGTCGTCCACGTGGCCTCGACAGACAGTTGAATTTGTAAATAGGGGTTCGGCTATGACCTGAAAAGCACTAGCATGGGATTACTTGGCCGGAGGGGGTTGTCTCCGGCGTAGCCTCTCCACTGAATTAAGTCAGTTTCGAATAGGATATTCGTCAAAAGAGGATGGAAGTCAGAGCAATTAATTAGAAGAGCTTACCTACCATAATAAATGATGGGGGTATTTATAGGGAGACTTCATACCTACTGGGTATGGCCTCGACCGTGGGGCATTTAATGCCTGTGCCTCGGATCTGATTCATTCCCTGACAGGACTGATTGCCTGTCACTTCTGGAGATCCAGAGTACGGAAGGCAATCAGAGTAGATACGGCGCAATTAATGCGGCTGCTGCGGGGTCGACCGTGCACGGATGGGATAGATTCGAGCCCTAGGCGGTCGACCCTCGATCTACGCTCTAGGAGGATTGGCGAGTCGAATATCGATTCTCGAGCCTGAAGGGTTGATATATGGCACCCAGGAGGTTCTACATTGTAGTGACGGTCGGGATATCAGGATGAGCTATGGTCGACCCTCGAGCATGTTCTTGAGTCAAGCGTGGGTTGACCCGGGTTTAGATACACGTGGCGTTTTGACTCTTACGAATGTGCCACGTGTATTCTCCAAGATATTCCCCATCATGCCGGAAAATTGAATTTCCGGCTTAATTTGTGCACGTGACCAGCACGTGAAATATTTTTCGGCCAAATTATGGTGTTGGCTGCCATGTATTAAAAACAAATTTGAAAAAACATGTCAGTTTAAGTTGGCTTTTTAATCTATATAGCGAATGTGGGAAGTTTTTTTTATTTATATGGCATTCAACAGTACTAAATTTGACCAGAAAATATTTTACGTGCGTGTCACGTGCACAAATTAGGTTGGAAACTCAATTTTATGGCCATAGGTGGATGTAAATTGCAAAAATTTTAAAAATTCTGGATGAAATATCCCAAATTTACAACTGGTGTCCCTAAAATCCAAATTTTTAAAAGTTGGTGGATATATAACTCAATTTTCCCTTTCCCCAATTATAAGTTGCCTGAAAGAAAAGGATGCACTATGCAAACCATTGGGATTTGGCGTCGACCCAATAACCACTAGATATTAATCATAGTGTGGAGATTTCGGTTCGATTTTTTATAATGACAATGATCGAATTTGTGCGCATAATCACCGCCTAAAGTTTGAAGATCTACAGGCTACTGGTAACCTCTAAAGAGTGGACAAATGTCTCCCTCATAGTCATTAAGAAAAGTATCAAATCCAATCATTAGCGATTAGAAGCTTAAAAAAAAGTGTGCAGGTTTCGCCATAATTTCGTCCACAGAGAGAACAACACGTTACAGAATATCTATAAAGTTTATTACAGAAAACACTTGGCAAGTGTTTGTTTACAATCAGAGTGACCAATTCTTCAGCCAATCCACAGTACATATATATATAATATATATACATACACCATTGATTGATTTCATCGCCCACCTCCATTGTTCAGCAATCTGCAGCTTTTTTTCAAATTTTATGATTTCTCCAACTATATGTTCTTCGCCTTCAAAATCAAACTACTCTGTTTTTTCCTGTTGAGGGAACTCATCATTGATCTGCCCATTTTCAAATACTGTAAGTTTTCGAATTTATTTTTGAGTATTTTACGTGGAATTTAACTATTCCATTGATTTTGCATGTGGATTTTCTACTGATTTTGGTACATAATTAAGTGCCTAGATTTTCTTGGAATATTTTGCATTTAGAAGCTGAATTGGTATGTTTTTGACCGAAAATAAAATCAGATGGTAAACTATAAAAACAATTGAAAATTTTAGATGACAACGGTAAATTGAAATAAATATTAGAACACCAAGTGCAAAAAAGAAGAAGAAAAAAATATATATATATACAAGTTGCAATTCAAGAATGAGTGTAACTTATAAAGTATTTTATACTTTGCAGATTTAATTCATTATGTCCCGGACGATCAATCTATGGCTCTTTCTCTTGCTGTTATCTTTGTTTTCCAACCGGATAATCACCTCAGCCGATGAAAGCCGTGCGAAAATTGTTGTTCCACATGGTGTTGTAGCAACTGATCATGGTCAATGCTCTATGATTGGAAGGGACATTCTCTTGGAAGGGGGACATGCGGTTGATGCCGCAGTGGCTGCCGCCCTCTGTTTAGGTGTCGTCAGCTCTGCCTCCAGCGGCATAGGTGGTGGTGCGTTTATGCTAGTGCGCACGGCTGATGGCAAGACGGAAGCATACGATATGAGAGAAACCGCTCCAAAACTAGCTTCCCAGGTAAAATCTTGTTGGTTTGAAATATAATCTCTCTTGTCGTGCTTACTAGTCGGCCTGACGGGATTTTTGTTTGGACTTCTGCTTTATTTGGAAAAGAGATGATTAATAAAAGTTGAGATTGTTTGGAAATAGAAGCTAATGGGAGTTGCTGAAAGGTTCTAAATGAAAAAGGAATAATTACGAAAAAACCCCTGATGTTTGGGGGTGAAAGCAAAGCACGTCTTGTTAAATGATCACCTCATCTAAAAGCTCAAACGGTCAAAAATTACATAATATCTCAAAACTTGGTTTTGTTTGCAGAACATGTATGGAGGAAACGGGGCTCTAAAAGGCAACGGCCCCCTCTCTATAGCAGTTCCAGGTGAACTAGCCGGTCTCCACCACGCCTGGAAAAAACACGGGAAACTCCCCTGGAAAAGGCTCGTCAGACCATCTGCGCAAATTGCCATGAACGGATTCATAATTTCGCCGTATCTCCACATGCAGATGAAAGCCACGGAATCATTCATCAAGAGTGACGGGGGACTACGCGAGATATTCACTTCAAACGACACTCTGTTAAAGCCGGGCGACATCTGCTACAACAAACAGCTTGCGAAAACATTGGCAGTGATATCAAAGCAAGGAATTAAAGCTTTCTATAATGGTTCTATTGGAGCTAGTCTGGTTAAGGATGTAAGAAAAGTTGGAGGGATATTAATGTTGGAAGATTTGCAGAACTATAAGGTTGAAATGAGGGAACCTATTGAGGTGGAATTTATGGGAGATCAAATCATGAGCATGCCTCCACCGTCGTCTGGAGGTCCTTCTATGTCGCTCGTATGTGCCGTATCCCTAAAAATCTTGAAGTGGTGCTTGGATTTAACACAAAAATTTATTATATAGAGAAGAAATAATTAGTTTATTAAGTAGTGATTCTACATATTTCAAATTATTGACAAATTTGTTTACATCTGCTGCTGCCTCAGATGCTAAACATTCTAGCTCAGTATCAAGATCTATCTGAAATTTCTGGTTCCCTTATGATACATCGGGAGATTGAAGCTTTGAAGAACGCATTCGCTTTGAGAATGAATCTTGGCGATCCAGATTTTGTCAATATTAAGGATGTACTCAAAGATATGTTGTCTGAAAAATTCGCTGCAGAATTGAGAACAAAAATCTTCGACAACACCACTTTTAATTCCAGCCATTATGGTGGAAGGTAATAACTATAACCAACTTGAAAAGGAAAAAAAAATGAACTTAGCCATTTCAACACTTTGTCATATATATGATATTTTTGTTTTAGAGAAATATGGTAAACTTATTACATCTTAGCTTCATTATAGGTGGAACCAGATTCATGATCACGGCACGAGCCACATTTCCATTGTAGACGAGCAACGCAATGCTGTCTCCATGACGACGACCATTAATGCTTATTTCGGTTCTAAATTCCTCTCCCCAAGCACGGGAATCGTTCTCAACAACGAAATGGACGATTTCTCAATGCCAGCAAACACTTCAGGAAATGTTCCGCCTCCTGCCCCCGCCAACTTTATCTACCCTGGAAAAAGACCGTTATCATCGATGACACCAACAATCATCGTCAAGGTAATACACATAAACCTAATTTTACTTGTATATTTGATAACTTTTATGGTGTCTTTTTTGGTAATTTCAAGAAAGAGGAGGGGGCTATTTGTAATTCGGTCAAACCTCATTTATCCTACTTTTTTTAAAGTTTTAATATGAAATCCTCAAATTTCAAATTAAAATTTCTGACTTCGTCCCTAATTAATCACAGTATGGAAAACTAAAAGCAGTTGTAGGGGCAAGTGGAGGTTCCTTCATAATAGCAGGCACAACAGAAGTTATACTGAATCATTTAATAAGAAGAATGGATCCACTCACTTCTGTTTTAGCTCCAAGATCTTATCATCAGGTAATTAGCCACTATTCTAAACTAAACAATTTATTTACACACAATGCTGAAGATAGGATAATTAAACAAACCCCCTGAGATTTGCATAAAAATCCGAATAAAATATCGAAACCTTACAAATACCCCCCCTGGTCAAATGAAACCTTACAAATACCCCCCTCAGGGGGTTAAGCGTAACGTTTCAAGGTTCCGATTGTGAAATTGCAAATGGTGCATACCTCAGGGGGTTTTGTGTAATTGACACTATTAAGATTATTCTTAAGTGAAGTTATCCCGGCTCGTGTATACAGTATATATTTGTGTTCTAACTTCTCACTTGAGTATTTCTCCAATACAGCTTATTCCAAATGTACTACAATATGAGAATTGGACGGTACCAACGGGTGAGCATTTTGAGGTTCCAGAATCAACAAGGGCTGTCCTAAGAAAAAAGGGTCATATTCTTCAAAGCCTTGCTGGTGGGACAATATGTCAGTTTATAGTTGAAGAAAATGCAGGGCAACTTACTGGTGTGAGTGACCCTAGAAAGGGTGGATTTCCAGCTGGTTTCTGATGTTTTCAAAGTGGAAATGTTTGTGCGAAAAAGTAAAATGGAGATCTTTTTTTCTTTTGTTTTGTTTTCTGACAATTGAATAGTTCTGATACTAAAACAAAAATGATGTTGATAAAGAAAATAAATTCCTTAAAGGATCACTACTAGAAAACTGTTAAATAACATCGAAATTTAGCAATTAGACTGACTCTGTTGATATATAGCCTCGACTTTAGGAACAAATTCGACAGAATTTCCAAATATTTCTGAGGACTTAACTATATATTAATATATTTTTTATTTAATATACTAATTTACTAATACAAAAACGTTTTTTGCCATTATTCCAATTAACAACTCCTCTTAAATTTTATCCAACATTTATTTCTAAACCTAATATCAGAACTTGCAGAATACGTAACTGGAGTATTAAAAAAAAAAAAGAAAAAGAAAAAATACCTAATGTCAGAACTCAGGAGACAGTAAACAAAAGAATATCCGTCGCCTCCCTCACCCCGTTAGCCAACCGCCGCAACGCCGCCTCCCTCACCCCCGTCATCCAACCGCCGCAACGCTCCTCCTTCAGCCCGTCCGCCGCTCTCACCTACGTCACGCTTTCCGCTCTCACATAAGGTCAGAACCCCTTCCGTTGCGCCACCCCTCCCCGTCGCGATCGCTCCGCGACGCCCCTCCTTTCGCGCCGACCTGGAGAAGGTATTTCCCCAAAATCAATTTGCACCACATCTTTCGAAGCTCTAGTTTAATGTTTGTGTTGGTTAATTTGTAATGTTAATTGTTTAATATTCGTCGTACATTTTCTCTACTTGTTATCTTTCCTTCAGATTTTGATTAGTATATTTGCTCTTTAGTTGTTTCTTGCTCTCTCACTCAGGTAACATTGATTTTGTTGAAGGGTGTTTTGATAGGGTATGTACATTGAAATTCAAAATGTATAAATTTTAAGAGAGTTTAATTTAGTGTATCAAACAGCAATATATTATAGTTAGACTGATTTTAGAAATTTTTATACATATTTGATATATCCTATTTAATCCATTTGTTGGGTATATTATGTATTTAATCCTATATTCCACCATCCGTTTAGCATATCACACGATATTTATACTAGAAGTTAATCTATTTTATTTAGAAAAAATCAATATACAATGATTTCATAATTCTTTTGGTTGTTGTAGCTCATAAGAAAAGAATAATATACATAAAAATAAATTCGTAAAATTTATATCACATTACATCTCTTGATGCCTTAATATTTTTTCATTTTTTGATACGTCACATCTTTTGATAACATACAAAATTTAGATTTTTTTATATTTTTTCAAAATAAATTCGTAAAATTCAATATACAATGATTTCATATTTTTTATTACTTAAAATATCACAAATTTTTTTCATAACTTATATTGCAAATATTACACTTAATTTTATACATTATTTAATTTGCAAATATTGGACACGCATAATCACAAAATTATATATTGAATTTATGAAAGGAATTTATTTCATAAATTTATTTATATAACACCATACATAATCGAAATAGAATTATTCTGACCAACAAAAAAATCTGCACAAATTAGAAACTATAAGAATAAATCCTACTTTATGAATATCCTTCAATTAAAAAATAAGAAATTGAAAATAACTTGGAAAAGTAAAGATTATTTTCTTATTTTGCCGCTAGTTCCTTCATTTTATTCTCGCTGGTTTGAAGATGAAGGACCATCAAATAAGTTGCATGGTTTTGAACGAGTAAATTGTTCGAATATCTTATCATATACAGGAGACTACACGTTTGTAGACATTCTATCGCTTGGTACTAATGGAGATTCGGCATCTTCTGAGTCACAATCAACTTGAATTACTTCATTATTTTTGTCTTGGTATGGCGATATTTGCATCAACTTGGTTGTTCGTGTCATCTGAAACCTCTACGATCTCAATAAGAGGGGTGGATCGGTCAAAAAATTGCCTCGAATATTCCGAGCAAAGCATCCCACTCCGGTTCTCCCTCAAAATAATAAGCCTCCACAGTTGAATGTTCCTGTTACAAAGATTAAAAATTAGTTAATAAGTTGACTTAAGAATTTAATTATATAATTATGAATGCACAAGGTACCTTGATTATGGACTCTCAAATGTTAGGTCCAACATTGACATAGTTACCCTCTTTATCCCAAACAACATCTGGCATTGAAAGTAGGTCGCTAAACGCATTATAACATGTGATAAAGGGGATCACTTTGACCGTTAAGAGTAGGGAACCTGTGCCCTGTCTTTGTTTCTATCTCATCGTATCTGATTCTGTTCTGCGAGATTTCAAAATGACCGTCAATACCTCGGTGTAGGTCCTGGATAATCCTTTGCTCTATAGCCCCAGGGCTATTTACAACTAGCCAATTAAGAATTCTCAGATGTACTCGCACTACATCTTTGATGCAGTCATCGATTCTCCCGCGAGTTCAGAATTGCCGCGAGCAAACATATTAATGACGGGGAACGCCTTTTTGCATGTTATAATGCGTTCAGCGACCTACTTTCAATGCCAGATGTTGTTTGGGATAAAGAGGGTAACTATGTCAATGTCGGACCTAACATTTGGGAGTGCATAATCAAGGTACCTTGTGCATTCATAATTATATAATTAAATTCTTAAGTCAACTTATTAACTAATTTGTAATCTTTGTAACATAAATTATGTTGTACGGACACGGACACGACACGACACGGACACGGCGACACGAATTTTTTAAAAATTTTAGGACACGACACGGCTCGGACACGGCTGACTAATATAAATTTTAATAAAAATATAAATGTTCATATATAATATATGTACAAATATTAATTAAAAAATAAAATTATCACTATATAATATAATTATTAGTAAAATTTAAATATACGAATTGATTATTATGTTAAAAGAATATTATAATTTGTATATTATAATATTGTGAGAATCAATTAAAATGATGAAAAAATAAATTTAAATTAATTTAATACACCGTTTTATTCATTTATAATTTTTTATTTTTTTTCAAATAAATTTTGACCCTTTTAAATAAAAAAAATAAAAAAAAATTGAGTTTGTCGTGTCGGACACTTCCCTCAGCCGTGTCCGACACCGTGTCCTAATTTTTTTTTTTTCGGACACTTTTTGCCGTGTCCAACACGTGTCGGACACTGCACGACAAATTTTTGTCGTGTCCGTGCTTTGCAGAACATAAACAGTCAATTGTTGAGGCCTATTATTTTGAGGGAGAACCTGATTGGGATGCTTTGCTTGGAATATTCGAGGCAATTTTCCGGCCAAATCGACCCCCTCTTCTTGAGATCATAGAGGTTTCATATGACACGAACAACCAAGCTGATGAGAATATCGTCGTACCAAGACAAAATAATGAAGTAGTTCCAGTTGATAGTGACTCTGAAAATGTTGAAACTGAATTTGCACAGAGCGATAGAATGTCTACGAACGTGTGATCTCCTATATACGATAAGATATTCGAACAATTTATTCGTCCAAAACTATGCAAATTACTTGACGATCCTTCTCTTCAACCCAACGGGAATAAAATGAAGGAACTAGTGTCAAAATAATAAAATAATCTTTTAATTTTTCAAGTTATTATCAATTTTCTTATTTTGAAATTGAAGGATATTAACAACATAGAATTTATTCTTCTAGTTTATTTTTATTCAGATTTTTTTCTTGATCAGAATCATTCTACATCGATTATGTATATGTTTTATAAATAAATTAATTCAGATGTTTTTGTTCAGATTTTTTTTGGAATGGAATATCAGTTCATGTGTTTTTTTATTTTTGTCTTATGATCTACAACAAAAAAAAAAAAAAAAAATGAAATCATTGTATGTTGAATTTCTGTAGATAAAATGGATTATCTTTACTATAATAATTATCGTTTGATACGTTAAACTGAAGGTGGAATATAGGGGTAAATATGTAATATACTTGACAAATGGATTAAGTACTACGTATTAAACATGTATAAGAATTTCAGAGTAACTATTATATATTGTTGTTTGATACACTAAACTAAATTTTGAATTTCAATCCACATACCCTATCAAAAACACCCTTTAAAGTTCTAAGAGACGGTTTACGTCGTGAGATGGTAATCTAAGTTGGTTTATATAACCGTAGTTAAAAATGGGCTTATACTGCATATCAGGGTGTTTATTTTGCTAGTTAAAAGTGGGTTTATATAACTAAATATATTTGGATTTGTGCACTTGATCCATTAAAATGACTGATTATATTGTGGATATTGTCTCAAGTACCCCTTAAAAGCATTTCGGCATTGAAGTTGAAAATGAGAAAATCCCAGGGCTGCAAAACACGAGCCGGCTCTCGATTAAAGTTTGAGCTCGAATACGAGAATGTTGACCGGAGTCGAACCTACGCTCGGTTCGAACTCGAATTTTTTATTTTTTATTTTATTTTGGGCTCGCAAACCATGTCTATTTTTTTTCAATATTTATTATATATATTATTTAATTATATATAATATAATATATATATTAAGAAAAAAAATTATTTGCAATTTGGACTGTTCAATTTTTTTGAATTTGTAACCAAAATTATTCGGAGCATTTAATTGTAACTTGAATTTTTTAAGTTTTTTAAATTTGCAACTTCAACTATTTTGGGCATTTAATTACAATTTGAATTATTTAAATTTTTTGAATTTGAAACCTAAACTATTTCATGATATTAGTTGTAACCTATACTAACCTAATTTATCAACATTTGCAACCTACTGACTTTCATGAAATTAGTTGCAACCTGTATTAACCTAATTTATCAACATTTGCAACATGCTGGCTTTTAAAAGAAATAAATTTAGATTGTAAATTCAAAAAAATTAAAAAGTTTCGGTGGCAAATTAAAAAAAATTAAAAAATTCAAATTGTAATTAAAAATCCAAAATAATTTAGATTTGCAAATTCAAAAAGATTGAAAAATTAAAGTTGCAAATAAAATTTTCCCTTTTTTAGTTTCTAACCTATTATTTCCTAATTCTAATTTCTGACTCTCTTTCAAGGTGAAACCTTGCAGCCGTTCTTCGCTGTTTTGCCCTTGTCGTTAGACCAAATCTCCAGTACACCACCAAGGTCAGGAAAAGGAGCTCTTTTTCTACTATTTCTCCACTTTTCTCTCTCGTTGCTCTAATCTAGATTCATAATTTAAACACTTCTTCTTGTTATTACTCTGCTGGGAAAAAAGAAAAAGGAAAGTTTTACGGACTTTAATTTTTCATTATAGACTTGTATTATATTTGAATTCTGCATTCCCCGGCTTCATCATCTTGTTCCTTTTTCCAATCAAAGAAGAAAAGTTTAGAAAAATGTCGGTGGAATCAATCGGTAGGCTGACCCATGCCGCCTCTGAGGCGGAATTCTCTGTTCCTGGTCTTGTGAAAGCTAAGCTTGACAAGCTGATCGGACTTTTTAACGCTGAGGTTGACGATGTGATCGTTCAAATCGGTACCTGCGTCCGCGTGGAGGGAATGCTGAAGTCGCTTGCGGAAGACGTTACGCAAAGGATTGAGCTGGTGAAAGAGAGAGTTCTCCATGGGGGTACTATAGATGGGCTGACCCTCGGCGAGTCGAAATACTCTTAGGGTACCTATCACGTCCATCTTGTCCCGCCCTGACAAAGGCGCCGGCTTGGCGGGTCAGAGAATCCGGATCGGGGGATGGGTGATGAAAGGCCGAGGGGGGGAAAAGGGGAGAATCGCCTTTTTGGAAGTGAACGATGGCTCGTGCCAGGAAAATCTGCAATTGATTGTGAATGCGGAGCTTTACGAGCTGAGCGACGTCAAAAAAACCGGGACCTGCATCCATGTGGTGGGATTGCTGAAGTCGCCTCCAGAAGGCACGAAGCAAAGGATTGAACTGGAGGTGGAGAAGGTTTTGCATGTGGATACTGTGGATGCGGCTGCGTATCCGTTGCCAAAGGGGAAACTGCCGCTCGAATATCTCAGGGATGTCCCCCACCTCCGCCCCAGGACCAACACGGTACGAATTCCCTCTTTTTTTATATTGTTTCTTAATCACGAAAAGATTAATGCACGGGTGCGACCTGTTTCTAGTATTTTGACGAGTAAAGTGAGGTAAGTTGATATTCAATTTTCCCTTTTGGATTGACAAATTCCTAGTTTTTATAAATTAATTATCTCATGCTATTAGTTATTCCAATCTCTTTTCCTATTGTTAGTTTCTCACTGGAATGAATTATTGTTTTGATGGTGTAGATTGCTGCAGTTCAAAGAATTCGTCATTCCTTGTCGATTGCTACCCACACATTTTTTTATAAGAATTATTTTCTGTAAGTTCATACTCCTATTATCACAACCAGTGATTGTGAGGGTGCTGGAGAGATGTTTCAAGTCACAACTTTACTCAATGATGCTGAGAAACTAGAGGAGCTGAAAGAAAACCCTACTTCAGAAGCTGACATAGAAGCTGCTAAGCTTTCCATCAAGGAGAAAGGAGACGCAGTGGCTCAGCTAAAATCTGCTAAAGCAAGCAAGCAGGAAATTGGTGCTGCTGTTGCTGAGCTCACTATGGCTAAAGAGAACCATGCAAAACTGGATAAAAGGTTTAAGCAGGCTAAGAGGTTTAGTGGTGGCATTCCAAAGAAGGACGACGGGAAATTTGATTATGCTGATGATTTTTTTGGTAGGAAAGCGTTCTTGACTGTATCAGGACAACTGCACGCTGAAACAAATGCCTGTGCAGTCAGTCAGGTGTACACATTTGGGCCAACTTTTCGAGCAGAGAAATCACACACTTCCAGGCATCTTGCTGAATTTTGGATGGTGGAACCTGAAATGGCATTTGCTGATTTACAGGTAATCCAGAAAAAGTAGTTTGCAATCTTCAATAAAATGGGTCAAAGTGGCCGGGTAAAGGATCTCAATTTCTACTTGATGTTTGCTTGAATTTATATTAATGTTTTGAAACTTGTTTTCTTATTATCATGAACTAGCATGATCTCTTAAAATTATTTCAGAGCACTTGAGATTAATATAGCAAACTTTGAGTTGTATAGATTGACTTGTTCATTGTCCTTTTTAAGTTTGAACTATGGTCCAGCATTGAGATAACAGAGTTGAAAAACTTTTGTAGGTTGATATGAACTGTGCAGAGGACTACGTGAGATTTCTTTGCCAGTTGTTACTTGACCATTGCCGTGATGAGATGGAGTTTATGGCCGAAACTATTGACAAAGATGCAATCCAACGGCTTGAAATGGTTGCAAAATCCAAGTTTCAGAGAATAACTTACACTGAGGCAGTTGCCATTCTTGAGGAAGCTGCTAAAGTTAAGAAATTTGAGAATAAGGTGGAATGGGGGATTGATTTAGCCTCCAAACATGAAAGGTAAATTCATTAACTTGTATATGATCATCTTTCTTTACTGTGTATCAGCTTATGTGTAACTAATTAACTGGTTTCTTCCATGCAGATACTTGACTGAAGAGAAATTCAAAGCACCTGTTATAGTTTATAACTACCCAAAGCGATCAAAGCATTCTATATGAAGATCAACGATGACAACAAAACTGTTGCTGCAATGGATGTGCTTGTTCCTAAGGTATCTCTCTTTTCTCCAAGGAGATGTATGTATGTAAACCACAGGGCAATTATTTGAAGAAGCTTATCATGAATAAAGACATCTTTAACTTGATCTTTAATTATAGGTGGGAGAACTTATTGGTGGAAGCCAGAGAGAAGAGAATTATAAGGTTCTGAAGGACAGGTTAGAGATGCATAACATTTTGGGCCAATTACATCTACTATCTATCTTCAGAAATTACAAAAAAACTCCCGGACAATTCACTTTAATGCAAATATCGCTGATTACTTGGCTTCTTGTCATATAGTTTTAGGGAGTTTTGTGCAAGTGAATGATCTCTCTCTCTCTCTCTCTCTCTCTCTCTCTCTCTCTCTCTCTCTCTCTCTCTCTCTCTCTCTCTCTCTCTCTCAGGATGTTGGAGTTGGGCATTCCACTGGAGCCATATGAGTGGTATTTAGATCTGCGAAGATTCGGGCAGCGGTGCACAGTGGGTTTGGCCTTGGGTTTGAGCGCATGTTTCTCTTTGCTACCGGATTAGACAACATTAGAGACGTAATTCCCTTCCCCAGATATCCTGGCAGGGCAGATCTTTGAAAACAATTATTCATCAAAACAACATTAATCTTTCTAAATGGAATTGTGAATACAGAAAAAATCCTGATAGGAATCGTTTTTTGGATACAGATTAGATCCCTTTTGCTTTGGTTCTTGTTTGTTCTTTATTTTGCTGTTGGTTGTCCAGTTTTAGACTGTTGGCACAAGTGGTTTAGTTGTTCATAATCTATCATGTCTGGTATCTTAGAAGATCAACAAAAATAGAGGTTTTAAATATCTGAATATCACTTGACTCTTTCCATAAGAGGTTTTATGTAATTGTTTTTATAATTCTGGTATTTTTCAGAAAGTGATAATGGGACATATAATTGATTTTGTTCTTTAATCCATTACATAGATCACCAAGCCCACGGTTGCTATAATGTTTTGTCAAGAAAATGTAAGGAAAAACAATAACATTTCACTATGTCAAGAAAACAATGTCCATCCAATTAGAAATCAAATTCATTATTATTTTTACTTATTTTTATTATTTATTTATCCGATTTCTCATATAAGATTGAATACTATAACGTTAAATAATAAATAAATATAATATAATGATTTAGTTTTTTTTCTTTTCTAAATTAAGGTTCCACCTCTTTGTTCTTAAATTTATGGGGAAATTACAATTTTGGTCCTGTAGTATATTGTGTTTTGCAAGTTTAGTCCTTATATTTTAAAAATAGGCAACTTTAGTCCTATAGTAATTGTATTGTTGCAAGTTTGGTCTTGTCGTCAAGTTTGACTGTTAACTCTTAAATTTTTCGTTCGGTTTTTCACTTGGAAAAGAAAATTGAAACCCTACACCTGAAAACTAAGGAAATTTTGGCCAATAAATATCCTAGTTCTCTTTATTCATCTTCACTCTCAATCTTTGTTTCTTGCATTCTTACTATTTACCATGTCTTCTTCTTCTACCTCTTCCTCAAGGCAACGTATTTTTGTGGCACTGCGACATTGTGGGCAAAGAAAAAGCCCTGGAGTAAATTTGAAGCTTGTGCTTCGAATATTTGTGATTTTTTTCAGTAGATCGACCCTCTGATGTGTGCTAGAACGAAATAAATTTTTCACGGATTGTTTTGTAGCTGAATGGTGAAAATCTAGAAAATTCCTAAATGAATCTCTGAATTCAAGAGCCATATATTAGCATGTTTTGTAATCAGTGTAATATGTAAGTTTTTATTGACTTATCTATCATACACATCTAAACTTACCCAATTCATGTGCGGGGAACGTGATTAATTTCGCCCAAATTTTCCAACCCTAACGCTAGACATGCAGGGCACATGGTTTTTCCGTACAGAACTTGACGATAGGACCAAACTTGCAACAATACAATTACAATAGGACTAAAGTTGCCTATTTTTAAAATATAAGAACCAAAATTGCAAAATACAATATACTACAGGACCAAAATTACAATTTTACCTAAATTTATTCATTGTTTAAAAAGAACAATTTAAATAAGCTAATCTATTTATGTATTAATCACCACAGATACAAATAAAATCAGAGAACTTAATGGAAGACTTAAAAAACAATTGATTAAACATATTAGTAGCTACAAATTAACAGTTGTGCTTTCTAAATGAAATTTGGTGCATTTGACTTATTAAAAGTTAATTTCGTGGATTTTTCATATGTATTTATTACATAGTTTAAGTAATATATATTTTTTTACTATATTATTAATGTATCTAGTATTTTGTAGGATTAGTGTACTTTATAGAATCTTATTATTATTAAATTATTTTACTTTTATAACTATAAAATTACATATTTATACAATTTAGAAATAAGAATAGGTTTTACTAAAAGTTTTTATTAACCCTGTAACTTTATACTTTCATTTGTATTTCCCTGCTGACTGTAGCAAAGGCACTGCTTTACCGCCACCATACTTAGGCAAGACGACAACAATCTTTTCTCAAACAAGCAAATTGATGAAGGAAACAGTTCTGAGAGAGATAGAGAGGGTTATTAAGTCATATCTCGTATTCTCGGCTCATAATATCGCAAAATCCACTGTCTCGCATGTCTCAGGTGGAGTTATACGCCTCAATTCTGCAAACAAGCCTCAAAACCAGAAACCCTTTCACGACCAAACCAATCCATGCCGGCATAATCAAAGGCGGTCTTCATCTAGGGTTGTTCTTGATGAACAATCTGATGAACGCGTATGCAAAAACTGGCTTCATTGCTGATGCCCACCGTGTGTTTGACGAAATGCCCGTTAAGAATGTATCTTCGTATAACACGCTTTTGTCTGCTTATGCAAAACAAGGGATGATACGTGAAGCGCTTTGTGTCTTCAATGAAGTCCCAGAACCCGATTCTGTTTCTTGGACTGCTATGATCGTGGGGTATAATCAAATGGGTCGTTTCGATGTTGTTTTCCGGATGTTTCTGGAGATGATCAAGTGTAAAATTATGCCTACTGAATTCACTTTAACTAATGTTCTTGCCTCTTGTGCAGCTATTGAGGCATTGGATTTAGGAATGAAGGTCCATTCTTTTGTTGTTAAACTCGGCCTTTCTGGCTATGTATCTGTAGCTAATTCCTTACTGAATATGTATGCAAAGACGGGTGATGTTGGGACAGCAAGGACTGTGCTTGATAGGATTAAGATAAAGAGTGTTTCAACTTATAATGCAATTATATCGCTCCATATGCAGAGTGGTCAGGCTGAAATGGCATTGGCTCAATTTGAGGAAATGAAAGAACGTGATGCTATTTCATGGAACTCAATGATTGCAGGCTATAACCAGTGTGGTCATGACGCTAATGCACTCCGCATGTTCGCTAAAATGCTCAAAGTGTCTAAACTGAAACCCGACAGATACTCTCTGACGAGTGTGTTATCTGCTTGTGCAAATCTTTTGGAATTACAAACTGGGAAGGAAATTCATGCTTACATCATAAGAAGTGGATTTGATACCACGGGAGCAGTTGGGAACGCATTGATCTCTATGTACTCAAAGTGTGGTGGTGTTGAAATAGCTCACAAGATATTGCTGAAGTGTGGAACGTCTAGGCTTAATATTATAGCATTTACATCTTTATTAGATGGATACATCAAGCTTGGAGATATAAATCCATCCAGGCAAATTTTTGACTCGTTGGAGGACCGTGATGTTGTTGCATGGACTGCTATGATTGTTGGATACACTCAAAATGGCCATAATGATGAAGCGATGGAGCTTTTCAGATCAATGGTCAAAGAAGGCCCGTCACCTAACAACTACACTCTTGCATCTATATTAAGTGTGAGTTCAAATTTAGCTTCTCTAAACCATGGGAAACAAATCCATGCAGCTGCATTAAAGTTGGGGGAATCATCCTCTGTTTCAGTGAGCAATGCACTAATTAACATGTACGCAAAGGCCGGTAATATAAAATGTGCCCGAAAAGCTTTCTTTCTAATAAAAGATAGAAAAGATTCAGTATCGTGGACTTCCATGATCATTGCCTTAGCCCAACATGGCCTTGGAGAGGAAGCCTTGCAACTATTTGATGAAATGTCGGAATTAGATATTAAACCGGACCATATAACTTTTGTGGGCGTCCTCTCAGCATGTACACATGTGGGATTGGTGGAAAAGGGTCGTAATTATTTTAAAATGATGAAAAATGTGCACGGAATCGAGCCCACATCGAGCCATTGTGCTTGCATGGTGGATCTATTTGGACGTGCTGGATTATTGAGAGAAGCTCAAGATTTTATTGAGAAAATGCCTATTGAACCAGACGTTATAGCTTGGGGTTCACTTTTAGCTTCTTGTAGAGTTCACAAGAATTTTGAACTTGCTTCTGTTGCAGCAGAGAGAATGCTGGAAATTGAACCAGGTAATAGTGGGGCCTACTCGGCTCTTGCCAATGTATACTCAGCATGCGGGAAATGGGAAGAAGCTGCTAAAATTAGAAAGTCTATGAAAGATAGAAAGGTGAAGAAAGAACAAGGGATAAGTTGGTTGCAAATAAAGAGTGAAGTTCATGTTTTTGGTGCAGACGATGCTTTTCATCCACAGAGAGACGGGATTTATAGGATGATGGATGAAATATGGGAGGAAATTAAAAAAATTGGTTTTGTTCCTGATACTAATTCGGTTTTGCATGATCTCGATCAAGAATTGAAAGAGCAAATTCTCAAGCGTCATAGTGAAAAACTTGCTATTGCTTTTGGATTAATGAGTACTCCTGAGAATAGCACTCTGAGGATCATGAAGAATCTTAGAGTGTGTAATGACTGTCATTCTGCCATTAAATTTATATCTAGGTTGGTTAATCGGGAGATTGTTGTTAGGGATGCTACACGTTTTCATCATTTTAAGGATGGTTTGTGTTCTTGCCGGGATTATTGGTAAGAAATGGTATTTCCCGTTTTTGGGGATTCATTACAGGGGAGATATATGTAATTTTGATACAAAGAGAGGATGTTTGTGTAATTATATATAGTTACAGAGGACAGTGCTGCAGTTATGCATGTAGTGATGCATTTACATTAGAATGCCCCTAATCCTTGATTTGAATAAACACTGTCTGACCATTTTCAAGAAATCAGCATAATTGTTTCAAGTAGAAAAGATCAGCACAATTAGTTATGGTAAACTAGAAAAAATCCTCCAAGAAAAATATATAAAATTAGCTCAGACTAAATAGACTAATAAACTAAACAAACATATACCTCATAACTCATAAGGCAATGAAATGCAGAGTCAAAAACAAAAAAGTGAAGAAGAAGAGTACAAGGAAATTAAAAATTATCCCTCACATTTCCTCAATGTAGACACAGCCTAGTTGATCATATATACAAGTTCTCAATCATAGGAATTAAGCAGCTCAAAAATTGGCAGAAAAATACTAAAAATTGAGAGATAATCACTTGAGCCAAATATTTCATCTAGGATTGATCACGAGGACGTGTCGACCAGCACGAATTTAATGCACGAAGACGCCGCAAATACTCCCCAAGGGCGAGCAGGCCTCGAGCTGCTTGTCGGGTCGTAAGGATTCGATAAATTTGCTGCAGTGTTTCTTGCCGAAGATGATCAGCCTATTTACGTGAAAATCATGACATAATAAAATGCATTAAGCCACATTACCTGGTAATTTCACTAACTTTCAGACAATGATTCGATAAACTAGTAAGACTAAGTTATTACTATTACCTGACTAACGAACCGGATTAGAGATTCCAACTTGTTGATGGCATCACCAATCTGAGGGAGGTAGTTTCCTTCACCGAGTTGGCCACCGGCTATCGTCTCAGCTAAAATATGGTGGAGTTTTTCCATTCCCTGAGACAATGCATCCTCTGCTTGCTGACACGATTGTCTGAGATTGAAAATTTCCAAACGTTGTTGGTCCGACAAGGGCTCCAGATGTGGCAACAAAACCTGAAGATAATTAAGAATATAGAATGACAACTGTTCAGATCTCAGCACAAGTATATATCAGGTTTGTTCAAATTCATTTCTTGAGAAGGAGGAATGAGACCTGGTAGGGGCAATCGCCCCCTTAAGTCTATAAATTACAAGTTATAACTTATAACTCAACGAACCATCTATATATGTGTTAAAAGTGTGGATCACCTTTAGGAGTTCAGAAGGCCGAAAGCCGGCAATCCACAGGAAAAACCGCTCGGCTGATGTTCTCCACATGCCCGACATGATATAGAATACGTCGTTCCTCGCAGCCGTAGCTTTCATGGTAAAGAGATCAAAATAATGCCTTAATCCACCATCCACAAGAAGGCTTAGCTCCATCTCTCCAATTTCAGAATGCAAAGCATTCCTCAAATCATTTATTTGTTTATTGTGTTCTTTCACCCAATGTCCATACTCCATTTCAAATGTTGCAATACCTTTTATGGTAACAGTAATGAAATTTATTGAGATACGATATATTAACCAAAAAACATAAAAAAAATTCGCTAAAAAAATATATGTATAGACCTGGATTTGTAGTTCCAGTATAACCAAACTGACTAGTATCTATTCCACCACCTGTATACATGCCCTGCACCAGATAATTTCTTTGTTTTTAAGATTCTTATGAAGAGTTTGCATATCTTGATTGTAGATAGAAAATTGGGAACCAATTGAATTATGAAAAACAATGATGTAAATGACTATTAATATTTAGGGATAATTACACTTACACCCCCTCGACTTAGGGAAAAATATAGCAAGACCCCCTCTACTATTGGAAATTACTGAGACACCCCCTCAACTATGGCTTTGTTTAACACTTAGGTCCATCCGTTAGTCATTTTCTTGTTTCCAAGTAGATGCTAACGTTTTATTAATTGGATAACAACTTAATCACTTCACTGATCATTTCATGTATACCAAACATGTACTATAACAAAACTGCTATGGGTAATTTAGTTATTTTACAACTTTCCATTAAGCTTTTAGGTTTCCGTTAGGGTTAGAGAATCTATCTGTAATTTTCAATAGTTGAGGGGCGTTGCTGTATTTACCCCTATGTCGAGGGGGTGTAAGTGTAATTATCCCTATTATTTATCATAAATACCTGTTGTCTGACACGGTCGAGCTCTTGTTCTAACTGAATAAGTCTCAATTTACTACTTTCCAATTGTTGTACATAGGCCTGCAAAAAGAAAAAAAATTAAATTTGGACCTGGCTCGTAAGTAATGGTTTAGACAATGGGGGTGTTTGCAAATGCTAAAAAAAAGCTCGTGGCTTTTAACTTTTCTCTCAGCACTTGTCAAATGTTTGCCACACTAGCTTCAGCTTTTTTCGAGAGAAGTCAAAAGCAGAAAGCACATTTCAAGGTATTTTTTGTAGCTATTTAGTAATTTGGTAAACATTTTTGAAGTTTTAATACTAAAAAACCTCAGATTCTACAATAACATTTCAAGCACTCCAAATGTAGGACAAAAACAACACGAGTCCTATGAAAATTTCATTAACTGAATCCCACACAAAAGTTTATTTGATTCGGAAAAACTGTTTAGTTCTATGTTCAAACTACCTACATCAATCATGGATATTTACAATTGGGTCCGATCCATCAGAGATTATCAGATTACTGGTAAAAAAGTCCTGAAGTATGATTAGATTACCTTTTTCCTCAGTCGACTTTTACGAGCAGCTTCACGGTTCTGTGCTAACCGTCTGAGTACCTATAATTCATTTAAGGACAAGCTCCAATCAAGTCACAATTTATTCAAAAATAAGTAGAAAATGACAACAGTACCTCATATGCCATAGAGACAATAATTGAGCTATATTAAAACACCATAAATCTTAATCTAAGTCTTGCTTCTCACCAATAAGATGATTTTGTATTATTTTTTCCTTTTTAGTCATGTCAAAAGTTGGCTGGTAGAAGTAAACACCCATAAAATGACATAGACAGTGAAGCTAACGTATGCGGTTAGAGATATTAAATATTCAATCTTTCAGATGAGATGGTCGTTCTATACCGACTAATTTACTTTAGTAATGAAACCATACATTAAAAAAAATGAAAAGGGAAATTCTTTGCAATTATTCTTACCTTCTCATCTGGTTTGCTTGTTTCTTGATCATATTTGTTCGATGTTCCAACTGTTCCATGCGAAGTATCCTCCGACTACTCACACACAAAAGAAAGAAGAAGAAAACGATCGAATACTTATCATAATTGGACTTATATATATTGAACAAATAAGTATAGATATTCATATATATACATGACTAATAGTTATTAGAACCTGGTTGTCTAGTTTAGGATCAACGTCGTCAAGAATCAACGGTGGAGATGTGTCCAACAAACTATTTCCTTTGAAATCTCCCCACATAGTACCCATTTGGTGGACTGGATCGTATATCCCCATCCTCCTCGAGGGAACGAACTGAGTAGTTGATGTAGAATTCATCATTTTTTTTCTGCAACTGTTAATTTGTTCATGAAACTCAATGAGCAAAACGTACAGATTTAACTTTAAATCATTGAAAACATCTGTTTAAGTTCTTTATGGAATCAGATATAAAATTATAAATTCATCAATGATCGATCCACAGGCTGCAGCTGAATGCTAAAGTCTATGCTCAAACTAAATAAATTTCTTTGAATAATACACATTGGAAAAACAAGCAAGCTAACAAATGAGTTTGTGCAAAAACAGATTTTCTCACAATTTAAAAAATTCTTGTTCCTGAATTATTACCCATAGTTAGGAGTTTTTGGAAGTCCCATATAACTTCTAAACCAGGATAAGGTAAAAGAATCAAGAGATCATATAGAAGAAAAATCAAAGCAAGAACCTATTAATTGATCAAAAAAAAAAAAAATAGAGCACAAAACCCTTAATTATGTACAAGTGATGCTTGATATATATTCCTAACAACACATTTAAGCATTTCAAAGAAACACTCTCATGAGAAACACAGAGAGAGAGAGAGAGAGAGCACTTTGAGAAATAAGGTTAATTTCCTGATCTAATGAGCAAGCCCTCCACAAGAGAAGTGAACGAGTGTGTTCAAAAGTCCATATCATCCATGCGAAGTTTGAAGCAGTGAAGAAGAAGAGTCGAATATGAATGTAAACGCAACATCTTTTTTCAAAATAATTTTCTATTTAAATGGCCAATGAAATTGAAAAAGAAGTTTTACTGTAACTGTTCCATTAAATTACGACACAATTATGCAATGCAAGTGTGGGGTGGGGTACCGGTTCATGGGATATATATATATATGTATATATCTACATAAAATTATCTGAAGCTGTAGTACTGTTTATATGCATGATAAGTTATATATAAATAAATAATGGTGATATTTCCACTAAAAAAGAAGCAACTACAAATGAGCAAACAGCGTTTTGTAGTGCTCGCTCATGTGTTGATCTGGACTGAATATGCGCATCTGCAGCAGGTCACTCTCAATACACTTTAATTTACTTATAATTATTACTCCACTTGCCCCTGCCTTAATAATTCAGTTCTCTTATGCATGAGGAGTTTGGAATGATTAATTTTCTATCATCATATATAATTATATATATATATATATATTACATGCATGAAAAGATGTTAAATCAAAGGGAATTGATTACACTTACACCCCTCGATCGACTGAGGTCACTCCCTCAACTATTGGAAATTGCAAAGACCTCCTCTCAAATATGATTATGTGATTCGTCCAACACTTAGATCATTCTATTAGTTATATATTAGCAAAAAAATTCCTAAGTTATGGGCGTGTTGCTGTAGTAAATTACCTCTAAGTCGAGGAGGTATAAGTGTAATTATCCCTTTTCTTAAGTTAGTTGTCGTTAAGGATAAAATGATAATTTTGTAATTTGATATTAATTTTTAGGTTTCCGTTAGGATTAGAAATTTGTTTATAATATCCAATAATTAAGGAAGTCTTGCTGTATTTTTTCCTATGTCGAGAGAGTATAAGTATAATTATCTCTAAATTAAATTAAAAGTGAAGCGTATAAAATGCGATTGTCAATTCTCAAAAGGTAATACATAGAATATCAATGGAATTGAAAGTGGTTAGAACAAAATCAAATAATAGAATTTGCTAACATCACCTAAGGTTGTAATCATCAATATGAACATTTGTGTAACTTAATTCTAGAATTAGGGCAATTTCAGAAATTTAGGGGTTTTGTGGGCCTTATTGGCTAATAATGGAGCATGGCTAGACATTTGTAAATTTAAATAATCGTTGTCATTTCGCGGGAAATGAAGTGACGGAAGCTAACTACTCGCTTATTATTAATTATCGGTCCTGTAATTTAGTTTTTATTTGCTTCTAGTCCTATTGTATATTTTCCATTTACTTTTAGTCTTATGATCATCAATTAAGGGTTTCTAAATTTAGTTTTATACCTTTTATTTTATCTTAAATTTTATATATATATATATATATATATATATATATATATATATATATATATATTACGTTTACAAAGAAAGTGATCCATAAAATTAAATAAATATACTTAATTATAACATGTGTGCCAAAGTGAAAGGATTACAGTTCGATCGACACATGTACTCATTTACCTTCAGCATATATATAAGATATGATAAAAGATCAATTGGTATAGTGGGATCGATAAATCACTAAATCCTTTAAACAAGGTTTAGATTTTAGAGTTCGAATCCTAATTTATGCATGGAATAATTGGGTTGGGAATATCCTCACTTAAACATATGCAGTATTACGGTAGAGTTAGGTGTATCAGCATATATATTAATTAAATATTAATATTACATCTAACATATACTAAGACTTCTCCAAATTAAGTACATATTATATTTTCTTGAACTTGGACGTTGTAAAGGAGGTGTTGGAAACTTGGAATATGTTGGCTTTCCAGGTGGAAAGATGACTTATTTTCAAAGACTTTATGATCAGGGAAGTCTTAAACAAATTAAGGTATTAGAAGGCCAAATTTCAAATAGGTTCTCTGATCGATTAATGTGTCTTGGAAGTTGAGTCCTCTCAATATCTTCAAAGGGGATATACTTTTTCCAAAGGACATCTCATATCATTGGCCGAACCCCTAGCTCCCCCCTGCATATATAGTTCATTGGGATGAAAATGTGGTGATAATTACACTAATTACACCTCGTGATTTAGGAAAAAATACAGCAAGACCCTCTGACTCGAATGAAAACTTAAAAATTCAATATAAAGTTGCAAAATGACTAATTTACCCATAATATTTTTATTATAGCTAGTATTTGCTATACATATAATTAGCGAAATAATTCAATTGTTGTCCTAATAAAATGTTAGTGATAAGGTTTGTTTTTGGTATTGGATCGGGGTCGTCCACGTGTCCAAACTCGTCAGTTGAATTTGTAGAAGTATGATCGACTTTGACCTGAAACATAAGAACACTGGGGTTACTTGGCCGGAGGAGGTTGTCTCTGGCATAGCACCTCCGATGCTCAAGTCAGTATAATTGAACTGAAAAGGGTGTGAATAAAGAGAGTGCGGTCAGAGTACTATTAAATGCTTACCAACCATAATAAATGCTAGGGGTATTTATACTGTGGCTCAACACGCACTAAGTGCACCTTCTAGGGTGTGCATTTAATGTCTCGAGTAAAAGGCATTTAATGCCCGACCAAAATGTCTGTAACATTTCTTAAAAGGAATGTTCTCTGTCACATCCGTCATGTCCAAGGTACGAAGGGTAGGTGCCGCTGCGGCGCATTAAATGGAAGTGACCCTCTCTGAAGGGACATGGTCGAGCACGACCCGCTTATCTCGCTTACACGAAGACGATGGCATAACGTGTGGTTACCTGGCGGGCAATCGGGCAGCTCTGGTCGGAGCCTAACGCTCGACCTTCTGACCATGATGCTACTGGGCCTTATGATTATGGCCTACGGTCGAGGATTCGACCGTGGCATCCTTGTCCCGATAGGCTTCGACCTTACTGTCGACCTCGTCGACCACTATGGTCGTTGGCCGTTCAATGGGTGAACTTTCGTTGGATCCACGTGGTTGTTGACTCTATACGATTATGGCACGTGGATCAACCAAAATATTCCCTATTAGTTAGTATCTAATTAGAAACAAGAAAATAAAAATTATAAAGTACAGAAAATGTGAGTTTCTACCAATAACAAAACTAAATTCCGACCCCATCATGAGCGTGATCGATTTTTACCTAAAAATATTTCTCATCTAAGCAAGTAATTAAAAATATGATTCAATATTGATCAGTAGCTGATTCATTGTACCATCCATGATTTTTTATAATTGATTTCTTATCGAATAAATCTAGCACATTCTATCCACTAAACTAACCAAACTATATCATTTTTCCCTCAATAAATTAAATAAAGAAAATATTCTTTCCATTAGTAAACTGGTATTAAAGCTGTTAGCCCAAAGTCCCAAATATCTGCATCTTTAAAGTTTGGCATGCAACCCCTTTCCATATGATCTAATGACTCTTCAAATCATTTAGAGACATTATAACTAATTAACAACCCTAACTCACTCGAGTTGCTACAATATTATTATATTGGCTTCTTTTTATATATCTTGCATATAATAATACCATTTGGAAGTTCTTATTATCCATAATTCATCCTTTTGAGATTGCATAAAGCTTCATTCACCAATATATCTATATTATTAATTAATTGTAATAAAACAATGGTTTAATTATCTTTCCACGCTCTCTTTTTTTTGTAAAAAAAGGCTTATTTTTTGTAAAAATTTTAAAGTAGTTTTTATAATAAATTTTATATCCATCACAAAATAAATTAGTGACAAAACATATAGCTATATATTTATGATGGAAAAAAATCTGTCACAAAATACGTTTTGTGACGAATTTTTCCATTAGTGAAAAAGTTATTTTGTAGTCATGAATCTTGTAATACACATATTTTTTAACCTTAATAAATGAAATTAAAGTGATGGAGTAAAATTGCTAGGCACCTTTATGGAAGTGGTATAAAATTTGTCCAATAAATTGGTAGCACCATCATTCTTAATTTCGCATTGTGCGTGTTAAGAGTACTGTTGTCATAAAAGGAACACCTAGCTAATTTGTTTAACATATGTTGGATTAGGACCAAATCTCAAAGTTATAACATAATTAGACACGTATACTAAGATAGATACATATTCGTGTGATTCAGATTATGTTATTTAGTTTCAAGTGGAAATATCCACTTTTTGACTCACGTGCTGCCCATGTGCAATAATCTTAGTCAACAGTCTCCACATCCGCATAATGAGATATATATAATACACAAAATATTTTTAAAAATTCTATTTTGTTGTGTTATATATATATATATATATATATATATATATATATATATATATATATCGTGTCAGACATTTTCTTAGTACAAAATCTATATCACCGTATCATGTTTCATATAACATACTTTTATATGGGAAATATTACAATATTAGTAATGTACGAATTGTGTTCTCTAGGCATTTTTTATATTTGATACATATCATAATAATAAATATTTACTCTATTATTTTAGCTTTTTATCAATATTATTAAATATTTTTTATTGTATATGTATGGACCACCTATCCATATTGTAAATACAACTTCATAGAATTTTTGCGACTAGCTAGGTCGGAGTGATAGGTACCAAAGAATATTAGAATAGAAACCTATGCAAGTTATATACTTTCATTCATATAAGGAGAGCATAGGAGAGTGGTTTCTCCGATCCGTAGCATATTGCAATTGGAATTTTTCTTTAATAATAAGTGTAACTGTGTAACACATTATTATTTTTAATTTATCAGCTGGTATATATGTATGTACAATGTGTGAATTAATTTCTACCTAATTTTGTCAAATTCATGACATTAATTATTCCATGTGGGCTCTTCCTTGGGACCTATATATATGATCAATGATTGTAGGAAAAAGTAATATAAGTAATCATGTCACATTAATAATTACTTATAATTAATATACAACATTTATATATGTATATTTAATAATAAATAAAAGGCATTAATCAAATTTATTGCAATATACACACGTATAGTACGTAAGCTAGCACTCACGCATGCATGCATGCATAACGACATATATATATATACCTAGACTAAATTAAAAGTCGATCGCTAGCTAGTGTTTTTTTCCACCTAATTTTTGTACATATTCAAATCCCAAATGTCAAAATGACAACCAATCTAAAGAAAAACAAGTACTACATATAAATCCCAGATTATCCACTCATAAAGAAATGCATTACATGATGAGATATTATAATTAATTAATTAATTAATTAAATGTTTGATTATTATTTTATCTTTTTTGTGTAAAGGTAGCATAATGGATTAATGGTTGGGTGATTGTGGAAGTGATTTCCCTTTTTCATGTGATTATGTGTTTATAATGTGTGTGTGAATAAATTAAGAAAAAGATACGTCATCCAACAACTTGCCTGCCCTTTAATTTGTGGGTGTGTGTGTTTCCATTTTAATTCCAATATGTGTAAGTGGTTTCCCCACTGAGGTTGGCTAATGTTTTCATGTGTCGTCACAACATTGGAAATTAAGGTTCATGTAATAGCAACCTTTCATAACTAATTTGATTATTCCCATGACTTTGGATAATACTTCATATATATAATTGGAATAATCAAATTAGTTATGAACCTTATCAAACAAAGACACTCCCGACATGCCCGCTATCGTCGCCCTCTGAGACCAAGGCAAGTTTCGACTGAAACAAATAGAGGAATTTTGCCTATTGATAACCTACCCCGACACCCTAGCATACCGATCCAGCGCCACCTAAATAGTATCCATTGCCTCAGTATCTGCCCTTCCACATATAAAAGTATCATCTGCAAAGAGAAGATGGGAAATACTTAGGGCCCCCTGACAAATCGAGATACCCCTAAGCCGCCCCTCCCTCTCTTCAACCTGAATAAGACAAGACAGAACCTCTGTGCATAAAAGAAATAGATAAGGGGAAAGGGGTACATGAACCTTAATTTCCACATCTCAAAATTAAAGCTACTATATATATTCCTAAACTCATGTGCCCGTTGTGCATGGTGTCTTGTAATTTGTAGAAAAGTTTTATGCTTCATTTTAGTTAGAGTGGCTGAGTTGCATAATTACTAATTACTCACGAGTGAAAGATACATATGGAATTGCATATAAGTGAGAATAGTTTAAATTATTCTATTGAGTACACTTTCTAATCTTGAAATTTTGGCTTCGTGATGTTTCGTCATTTTTAACTTCGATTCGCTTACAGAAATTAATATGAAATTGGATTAATTAACTCAATAAAATTTCTTAGCCAAAACTTGTAAGGTATTTATTTTTGGTCCTATTTAGTTTAGATGGCATCAATCATCTTCTGATATGGGCCAAAAATACATATATTTGATATGGGCCAAAATTTATATGGGCCAGTGAAATAATGAGACTCGGAATGTAAAAAAATATATAAAGAGAAAGTTTTGACGATTGGCCCAAAATGTATATGGGTTTTAAATCTATCAAAAACAATGAAATCAGGGTCCAGTAAATTGGATCTGAACCCAAGTTTTTAGTCAAGGTCAACATTAAGGAATTTTTGTTTTTCAAAAGTCAGTTTTAAGGATTTTTTTTTTTAATTTTTTTCTTAGAGAATGGTTGTTGACTATCCAATCACATTTGCAGATGTTATATATTCTAAAGTCAAATATTAAGATAGAGTCTTCATCAACCATAATAGCCACCAAATTTTGCTCCACTGCGAAGGTCTGGGTTCAATTACAAGGGTTAAATTATATACATGTGTTTTTGAAAAAAAGGATAAAGTCTTCATCTTTTTTTATTTTTAATAATTTCTAACTTTATTCCTTTTTCTTTATAACTTTTTAAGCAATTGATTCTCTAGGGTGAGCATGGAAATAACTTACAAGAATGAATTAGGAAATCCAAAAGCTCTTTTTCTTTTGAAGAACAAAAGCTCTTTTTATATAGTTTATAAATATAATAATTCAATTTTCGTATACTAATTTTTATTTGGGTAGTCTAAATTTTAAATTTTACAGCATTTTCCTTTCTTTTTCTTATTCAATTTTGATAAAACTTTAATCAAAATCATATTCATTAACCCAACTTTAAAAATCATAATTAACTTTAGTTAAAGACGCTTGAGTTGCTGAATCACCGGGCAGCACATACCCATGGATATTTAATATTTTTGCTAGACGAGAACGCTGACCGCACTGCCCGACCCCCTCCTGGGGTGAGATTACGGGCAGCTCTCACCAAAGAATCATCACTACTCTTTCTTTGAGCTTCTTCCCCTGCACTGCAAATATATTTACATCTCGCTGTCTCTATAGCTTCCTCTGCTTGATCGGACGGTGCAGAATGAAACTTGCCTCAGATCTCTTCTCTTCTTCCTTTTAGCTGCGAAAATTCTCAGATCTCCTCAATCCAACCTCAGATCTCGTCTTCCAAGTAAGTATACTCTCTCCTCAAATTTCTTCGCACAATTTTTAAGTTTCTCTCTCTAACTTTAGATTTTTCAGAAAATTATTCAAATTTACTTATCGATCTGTCGTTTTTACACTGAAATTTTCTTAAATTAATGCAAAATTTGCTCTGTTCTGACATAGAAATTACTTTATTCCTTGATTTCTGCAGACTGGTTAGATTTTTGTAGCGAAAAAGTCGAGCTCTGTCGTCTTCTATTTTTCTGTAGATTTTCTATTTTTACTGGCGTTGTTTCTATTTTATATTTACTTAAATAATATTCTGTTATTTAGCTGAGCAATAATTTATGTACAGATCTAACGGTCACGTCGGTCAGTGATGGAGATTAACTACAGTTCAGTTGACTTAACCACGCTTAACCAGAGCCTGCCAATGTGCGCCGGAGGCGAAGTGGCTTTAGCGGCTTCTCTGTTCTGTGCTCTGGTCAAAGCTCAGCTTGCAGCTTCTTCAGTCATAGCTCAGGTAATCCAATCTTTGAAAAAATTAATATTTATGATTTCTTTTATTTTTAAGTGACAATTTTGTGGTTCATAAATGGCTACTTAGCTGGGTTTTTTTGGTTGAGTGTATTCAATTTCTCCTTTTATCTTTATTTCTTTTTTGGGTGGATTTGATTAATTTGAAATAATTTTCCAAGTGTGATTTCTTGGGGTAGTAAAATACTTTTTAATAGTTTTTTACTTGTAAAATTAAAACCATTTATTTTTTATTTTTTTGGGCCGCTATCTTTTTATTTAAATATTTTATTGCATATGTTAAGTCTTCAATTTCTTGCCAATTACATTCTTTTTTTTATTCGACAAAATATAACAAATTTTTCGATTTTACTATTTTAGAACTTTTTACAGAAAAATATGTGACAAAACTGTATTCTAGTCAATTTATTAGGGTTTTGCCCAATGACTATCAAATATTACTCCAAATATTACTCCAGTGTAAAAATTTAGATTTAATTTCTTATAATGATAAAAGGCGTGTATTTTAAAAAAAAAAAAAGAAAGTATTCTAGTGCAACATTAATCATGATATTTTCCATTAATTTCACAATTAAAAACATATGAAAATTGTAGAACTTGGATTTGACGTCTTTAGAATATTCCTTGGTTTATGCTTTTTATCAAGGAATAAATCTTTGTGGACACGTGGTTTATTCCCCTCACCTTTCGTAAAGTTTGATTAATGTTAAAAATCAGCATTTTATTTTATTAATATGTAACGGGCCTGATTTTGGGCCTAATCATTGTTGGGTTAGACTCTGAAACTTCTCTTTTAGCCCACTTCATTCCATCGGACTCTTGGGCACTCTATTCATTTTTAAAGAAAGAAAGAATATTACACCTAAGGTATCTTAAAAGTTATAGCATAGAAAGTGAAACATGTCTCGAACTAGATTATAATTTAACATTTTTGCAATTTCATACTGAGCCATCTCTGCTCATCTCAAAAGTGAATGTAACTTACGGATATCATATCAAATCCATTGAACTCTTGTAACCCCAAATATCATATCGAATCTTACCGGTGTCATGACTTGTTTTAAACTTCAGGAATATATGAAGCTATTCACGAACCAACCCATGTTGGGACGAGACAAGAACACATCTCGTTCCTACAAACCAGTCGATGCTGATGATGATGACGGTGATGATAATGATGATGATGATGACGATGGTGATGAAGCTGATGAGAACGATAAGGAAAATGTAAGCCCTGCCAATGGCAACAAGACTGGTGCCGAAGATGGCCCAGACGGGGCAGAAGAAAATGGTGAAGCTGAAGATGACGACGACAATGAAGAAGCAGAGCCTGGAGACGACCCTAATGATGATGATGAAGATGATGATGACGATGACGATGACGACGATGATGGTGATGAAGAAGGTGGCGAGGATGACGAGGACGAAGAGGAAGAAGAAGAGGATGAGGAGGAGGAAGCCCTACAGCCACCCAAGAAGAGAAAGAAGTGAACGAAGAATTAGTAGCATCATGATATGACCTCCTCTGGATGCTTGTCTCTCTGTTTTCATGACTTAATTTGCTAACTTTCGTACCTTGTTTTATGAGGAACAGGGGAGGTTTATTTAGGATATCTTTTGTAATTTCATGCATGTATCTCTCTCATTGTTCTATGGAACTCTCGAGGAACTTGAGGTTATGTCAAGATACATTTGTTACCATTCTCATTTGGTTGAAATGGTTTGCTTTTGCTAGAAATAAAAGAATTTAGTTAAATCATTAAATTAAGAAATGTTATTTGGAGGAAATTCACTTCCTTTGCTTGTTCCTATTGAGGACAGATAAAAGACTTAACCCCAAGTAAATTAGCATAGCGCAAACCACTAATCTATGCCAATGAGTGGTTCGAAAGACTTGATTAAATATGATACTTCAAGTTAAGTTAGTACAAAATCGAACTATTGAACTAGATTATTCACTAGTTTTTAAGGATTGAGTTATGCACCAAATCCATACTTCTTTTACTGCTCATCCATCATACACAAACTCCATACCGGGTCAGATTAATATGCAAAGAAAACAGGCAAATAAACTAAGAAAATAGATCCAGATCAAAATGAAAACGAATGGTGAATGAATAATCATCAAATTTTAGAGCATTAAGAAGATATTAATCTTTACAATGAATTAGAGATGCGAAAGTTTAGTACATATCAGCTAGTCAATAAGTTATAACAATCTTGTCCTTACTCCTCGTTATAAATTAAAGTGATTATCTTCATATCATTACTTGATTTTTTCTCCTAACAATTTACACAGAGAGTTCAATGATGTGATGCACTATTGAATGCAGATTGCAGAACATAATCCATTAATCTGTATGATGAAATGCAGAATATGGTGACTAATATGTTCACGTAGCAAAAGCCATGATCATACCATATACTCAAAGAATGATCCCACCACCACCATCTGCGGCGGAGAAACTTTCACTGGCGGCGGATCGCGCAGATGAAGCCGCTATCTTTCAGCAGCTTCTTAGCAGGTTTATCTAGGTTTGGAAGAAATAAAGGCGTCAGCAACATTAGAGACCGCATTCAAATCCTCGATCCGACAGAAGGATCCGAAAATCGATCCAATAGATTGATAAAATCTTTCCGAGCGAGACATCTTAAACGGCGGCAAAGCTCGGATCCTTCGAGATGGGCTCGGATCCGAATATGTGGTTCGGACCGATAAATGGTTGGTTTGGTTTGGTTTCTCCTTTTTTGAGTATTTCGCCATTGTAATTGCAAAACTGGGCAAAAATAAACTGTGCGATTTGTTAATTGGAAGATAAGGCCTTTGAGCATAGATCTTAAATGGGAAAAATTCCATATTTGGTCTCATAAGTTAGAAATATGGTCAGATTTAGTCCCATTTCTTTTAAAAAATTTTACTTAGTCCCATAAGTTCACTTTTGAGGTCAAGGTTAGTCCTTTCGTCTATTTTTAATATCTTCAGCTGTTAGCTCCATTAGGGTAATGTTTTTTGGTGGAAAAACTTAATCTTCCACTCATTTTGGTGGAAAATTTGCAGCGATGGCTGCTATAAATAAACCTGAAGAGGGAAAACAAAAATTCTTCACCAACATACATAATTTCAAGGCAAGGAGGGAAGAAGATGGAAAGTGTTAAAAGAATTTCTTCACCAAAAACAACTTGTTTCTTCAAAAAAAAAACCAAAAAACAACCTGTTAACAGTACTTGATCCAGTGGGGTTACCGTTCTTTCGGTTAAACAGTCTTTGATATAACTTGTTTGTTGTGATTATGCATAATAATTGGGTTACATTGGGTTACATTGCAGGTCTGTTGGTCGAGGCACAAGAAGAAATTTTGGATCATAATTGTGATCAAAGAAGTGGCGTTATGAAGGTATTTTATTATACAAGCCTCTAGATGATGGATACTAATTTAGTTTTGTATTTTTGTATTAGGAGGATATGGACTAGCGTCAATCAATGAAGGAAAATTTTAGTTTGCTGGGATATGGCGGAGCTCTTTGTTTAATTTGTTACGGCCTTTGCCAACTTTAACTTTAGGAAATTGATGGATATTACTGTACAAAATTTCCCACCAAAATGTGGAAGATTAAGTTTTTCCACCAAAAAACATTATTCTGACGGAGCTAACAGTTGAAGAGGTTAAGAATAGACGGAAGGACTAACCTTGACCTCAAAAGTGAACTTATGGGACTAAGTAAGGATTTTTAAAAGAAATTGGACTAAATCTGACCATATTTCTAACTTATGGGACCAAATATGAAATTTTCTCATCTTAAATGCGACTTTGATTTAGATTTGAGGACTTCTGTAAATTGTAATGTTGGGTAAGCGTGCACTAATCCTTAAATCGCACTACTATAATACAAAATTATGCAGAAAAAAAAAAAAGAGAAAAAAGTTAATTGCAACCTGAACTTTTCATTTTTTTTTAATTTGCAACCTAAACTATTTTGGATTTTAATTGCAACTTATACTAATAGAATTTATCAATATTCGCAACCTAGTAGACTTCAAAAGAAATAGTTTTAGGTTGCAAATTAAAAAAACTTTAAAAATTCAGGTTGCAATTAAAAGCCCGAAATAGTTTAGGTTGCAAATTCAAAAATTGAAAAGTTCAGATTGTAATTATAAGCCCGAAATAGTTTAGGTTGCACTAAAAATGAATAGTTTAGGTTGCAAATAATTTATTTCCCCAGAAAAAATTATGTACGAGTCCAATTTTACATCTTTTACTACTATAATACTATCCAAAAAAATCTTTTACTACTATTATAGTAATATATATTACATGTACGATGCGCAGTTGAGAATTTGAGATACCGCAATATCGGGGGCGTAATTCGAAATGAAACAGGTGCTTGGTTAGTCGGCTTCTAGATGAAACTAGCGAACATCTCAATCATAGTGGCGGAATAGTGGTGGAGTTAATGGGATTGCAAGAAAGCTTAAAAATTGCGTAGGCGAGGAGATTCTATAGAATTGAAATGGAATTAGACTAAGAGATAATTGTGAATCTTATTATAGATTATCGAAATTTGCTTCATAAGTCGTGGGATGCTATGTTGAAACACATTACGAAAGAAGACAATTGTGACATAGATAGCTTAGCCAAACTTAAACATGATATAAAAACCAGAGTTGCACATTTGGGATTCGCCTCCCGCGAGCCTTGGAAGGCTTGAGTCTTGAGAGGAGTAATTGTTTTAAAACAATAACATGAAAAGGAAAAGATTTAAGTAACTTTGTGTTGCGAAATATTCAAAACTCTTATCCATGCATAATGCATTGATTTGCAAGAATTTTGGATGTTTTCTTTAGTTGTTCTAAGCGACTCATGCAATATTTTTGGAAACAGAAGGCGGCAATAGTCGTAATTTAATGCAATCTGGAGACTGTGACGGATTCAAGCTTTAAAGATCGAGAAAGCACTTGGATCAGATCAACACATCTCAATTATCAGATTTATTTTGCTGAAGAAAATAAAAAAGAACACAAGTATGTTCAGAGTTGTTACAACTAATTATTTTAGTTTAAATTTTCTTTCTATACGCTGTCAACAAAGGTCTGGGTGGTGTAGTTGGTTATCACGTTAGTCTCACACACTAAAGGTCCCCAGTTCGAACCTGGGCTCAGACATCTTATAAATTATGTTTTTGTTCTCCGCTGATAATTCCTATTTTGGCCCTTCCACCTTTTACTGTGTTTGGTGTTGTATTTTTTAGCTTAAAAAAAGTTGAAATATAGTGTGTATTTTTTAAGAAGAAACATAGTGTTTGATATTGTTATTTTGGTATAAATATGTTAAAATGAACTAGAAATGTATCGTGGGGAGCTTTATCCAACTTCTACATGTACATTTCTCTTAATTTCCTCTACATCCTATTTTACTCCGCCTACTTTATAGTGAGTGTTTGCAAACTATGAAAGAAAAATGTTTTATCATCTTTTTAGCTTTTTTTTTAATTTATAATTTGAGATTGAAGTATTATTTTGATGCTTTTATTATTAGAAATAAGTTAGAAGTGCCTTGAATTTTTTTTATTAACATTGTCGACCTCTGAATGGATTTAGTCTAACTTCTAATTAATTTTTTTTGCAAACCTCCAATAATAAATGAATGACATTCTTCTCCTTGACCACCGAATAAACTAAGATTTTTCCCGTTTTTCCTTGTCCAACGAGAATGTTGCCTGGAGGGGCAAATATGGAACATATTAAATACGTCTAAACCACTGCACAAGACCTTTTCTTCAGCCACATTTAATATTTTTATTGTTAAGTTCTTACAAAACCTCAGACTTTCAATCAGTGTTGAAAGTCTGAATTTTTCTACCCCGTTTGCCCTAACAAAAAAGTTGTTAAATTTTGTGAAATGATTAGGAAAACGTGCAACTTTTAAGGAGTTTTTCTTTTACTTTTCTTTTTTGTCTGTATGTAATTGAATTTGATTTTCTGAGTTTTGTGATCGGAATTCTTGGTGTAAATGGAGGTCGAGCACTCTGAATCTTCGCCTCTGGTGCCGCCGACGCCGATCTTGGACCCGTCTGAGATTGACCTGGAGGCGGGTCCTGATGAGCAAATTCAATGCCGAATTTGTCTCGATTCCGACGGTAGAATCCCTAAAATTTCCCCCAATTTTCAGTTTTAGGGCTTTGTTTTTTGCTGTTGTTGGTAGTTTTAGCTAAAAGGAGTTAGCTTTCTGGTAAATTATGGTTGAAACGCGTTGTGGCGTCTGCGCATTGGGCCTAAAAGTGATATACATAATACACGTCACGAATTGATTGCTATCTTTTCTTTCTTTTTTTCTTAACACTCTTTTTATGTAACTTAGACGGGAAGAAATGTTGCACCAGATTTTGGGGTATACTGGGTGCTCCTGTTTCTGGATTTCTAACTTTTCAATTAATGTAGGTATCGTTTTTCTGTTAAATTCTAATAATAATAGTGATAAATTTGCTGTATAAGCTGAAAAGTTTTAGATTTTTGGTAATTCTGTTCTTCAACAATGCACATTATCATCAACATATTGAAGCCAGTAAGCAATCACCTATATTGTGTTTATAGATGTCGTGTGGACATTGATTTATGTAAAAATAGATTGGCTCATAGATATCAACTTTGGGTCTTGATCAGGTAGAGATTTTATTGCTCCTTGCAAGTGCAAAGGGACCGCGAAATATGTTCACAGAGAATGTCTGGATCATTGGCGTGCTGTGAAGGTAAATTATTGGTGTTGCTTATCGGACGTTAAATCTTTTTCTGATCTTTCCTTATATTTGGACTTTCTTGAAATTTGCTATCTGAGGCTCCTGCAGATTCAGTTCTAGTTTTCATCCATTGCAATTATTTTATGATTCTTGGGTGGTAGGAATTCGTTTAGGAATAGATTACTATTTGTTCGTTCAGGAGCTGAAAAATGCCGAGGGCATTGATTGAGCTCTTTTTGGATTTCAAAATCGAGTTCACATTCTGAACTATATTTTGAGTTGTTACAGTGAATTAAAAATCCTTGGGATCATTTGAAATACTTCACATCCAAATGAAGTAAAAGTTACACTAAAACTTTTTCAAAGTTTTAGCTCCTCGTAGTTGCCGCCTAATCGAACTGTATAGTTTTCGCTCAAGTTTGTATTCAGTATGGGCCCACAAATTCTTTTTTCTCTTCCACTTTACTTCCTGCAGGAAGGGTTTGCCTTTGCTCATTGCACAACTTGCAAGGCTCCTTATTATATAAGAGTACACGCCATTGCTGATAGAAAATGGAGAACAATGAAGTTCCGTTTTTTCGTCACAAGGGATATTCTATTTATCTTTTTCTCAGTGCAGCTGGTAAGTCATTGTTCTTTTATTCATTTTGCCTTTATGTCATGTACTCAAAAGACTTTTTGGAGAATAAACATGTAAAGATGGTATTTCTTTAAGGCCTTGTATTTCTGATCTGTGACACTTGTTGCTACTTGTTACAGGTTATTGCTCTCTTGTCGTATTTGGTGTATCTCGTTGATGGTTTACAGAAATTCTGGCTACGTCACGCCTGGGGTTTTGATAGCGAAATTAGTTTCTACTACATATGTGGTACTAAATTTTTTAGCTCACCATTGTTTATTTAAGCCCTTGATTATTACATTTGTGAGTTCTACATTTAATAATTCCATCTTTTTACTGATACAGTCATACAGAATGTACTTGTCATTGTGACACATGTAGTTGGAGCACATTTATGATTACTATTGCATATCATTTTCCATGTGTGAACATATTAATATGCTTACGTATCGAATCGAATCTTTTTCACAGGGGCATTGTTATTTTTCGCTTTGCTGGGCCTATCTGGTTGCTTTATAACTTGTTACGACAGAAGAGTGCGCAATGATCTAGCTCAGCCATGTCGAGAGTTGTGTCTTTGTTGTTGTCATCCTGGGTATATAACCTATCCTTTGGCATAGATTTTTCTTTAATTTTTTTGGTCAAAAGTCTCATTCTATATATTTTGTTCGAATTATTTTCAGATCACTAAGTCTTATTAAGGAGTTTGCATGTAACTGTATGCAATTACACACATATCCCCTCTTTGTTCTAAAGTTACATATACCTACCTCAGAATTTTTTTCCATCCTACAGTGACCCCCACTTTTTGATTATTACACATAGTTACATGGTGGAGTGAACTTTACAAATAATTGTCCCATGTTTGGATGACGATATCCAAGTTTATCACTAAGCTTTTCCAGTTTTCTTATATTTTGATAATAAAAAAGTAGTATCTGTAGTTTTAAAACTAAAAGGGGAGGCTTGTGTAATTACACATGGTTACACGAAGGTCTCACAGTTGAACGTTCTTTTTCCATCCCTTGAAACTCTTGATTATTTAAAAATAACATTCTATTTCTTTTTTGTCAATTTCTTGCAGTGTATGTGCCGATTGCCATTTGCCTGGCACTCTTTGTATGTGGACTGATTGTACCACGTGCTTTGAAAGTTGTGCTAGTGTAGCTGGTGAATGTGGTTGCATGGGTGGTGCTGGTGAAGCTGGATTGCCCATAATACTTATAGTTGCTATAGTTGTGCTCGGTTTATTTACTGTCATTGGTATATTCTACAGTGTTTTGGTAGCCACAATGGTTGGACAAAGGATTTGGCAGCGCCACTACCACATACTTGCAAAAAGAATGCTAACAAAAGTGAGTTTTTTTTACTGTTTTGTATTTCTTTGTCTTTTGTGACAAAACTCAACCTCTTGATATATCCTTCCGTCTTAGTTTCAAAATTACAAATACCTCCTTTTGATCATCCAAATTTATTGAGAAACTTGAATAACATCTTTCTAACGTGCAACACCAATTTTGGAAGTTTACTGACTATGGTTGTGTTTGCAAACTCTAAAAAGAAAAGAACTTTTGTGCCTTTTGCTTTCTTTTTTCAGCACTTATTTCTGTTTTTTTAAGCAGAAATAAGCTAGCGCTCCAAGCACCCGGGAGAACTTTTACTTCAACTTTTAGCTTCTAGGTTATCTTCCTAAAAACATGTAAGTTTGTTTAGAGTCGTTAAAGTGCTACTCAACTACTTTCTTTAACTTTCACAGGTTTTCTTTTTTTTTTTTTTAAAGCTCCTCACTTTTACTACTCCCAAACTTTAGCTTCTCCAAAAACAAAATTCCTGGAAACACCCACTATGTATAATAAATAACATAAGATGGTTAGCTGTAAGACGAAACTAAAGTTGTGAGGGAGGTATGTGTTATTTTGACCTTAGAAGGGATATTTGTGTAATTATATATAGTTACATGAGCGTGCATCAAATTATTATTACTATTATAGGAGTATGTTGTTGAGGATGTTGATGATGAGATGACCGGAGCTGATTGGTCACCCCCACCTCTACCCCCGGAGCATGTGCATCAGCTGAAAGCACTCGGACTATTATGAAAACTGCTAAGTGAGATTTATGCTGGGGATGTAAGTCTGCTATTAATTGTTGTAAGGAAACCAACAGAGAGTGTGCATTTGTATAACTGATATGATCACCACCATTTCTTCTTACCAAAGAAATTGATACAAATAACTTTTGCTAAATGTAATAAAGAACCATCTTATGATATAGTATTCTCTGCATGCTCATGCTGGCCTTGTTGTACCAAAATACTCAGTATTTTCAATTATTTTCATGGGAAACTGCAGTTGGTGGTTTTGGGCATGGTCTTTCAACTTGTCTCAAGTGCAAACCTACCTAATCTTTATTATTATTTCCTTGAATTATTTTTATGTTTGCTTACTATACGATACCTCTTTCTTTCAACCTAAATTATTGAGCCTTTGGACTTTTCATTGCCAAACTCGTTAGCTCTTATCCAAAATCAAGCCAACAGACACATTTCTCTAATAAAGAAATGACCCTTTATTCGTCAAACATTGTAATTTCAATCTTATCCTTGGATTCGGTTAGGAAAATATTTTCCCGGGGCCCAGTCAAGATACGATATTATAAACTATAAACATAGAGTTAATTAGTGGTGGGAAGAGGTAGCAAATCTTACAAATACATTATAATCTTGATTAAGGACTGAATCGATATATTTAGAACCATATCATGGTATTAAAGTTATTAATTAGATTTTACGGGGTAAATTTTGAAAAAATGAAAAACCTGTTTTATGCGGCAGTTTCACATTGCCGCGTGCGCCGCGTCCACTGTCCACCGACCCCGCGGCGCACGCTTCACAGGCCTCTTAAGCCCTTTTCTTGTATCACTATCACGATAATTTACTTGAATTTGAGGGGAAATGTGGGAGATAGGCACATTTCAAAGTCTCGGTTGGGAGGGTCGTTCTTATATTGGGTCTTTGTAGTATTAAGTTGGGATGAAATGGGTGAAAAAAAAATGACTTCTATCTCTAATTTCAATTAAGTTTTTGCAAATTTAATACTACTTAAACATCACTATATATAATTTGTTGGTTGTACCTTATCATTATTAGGATTATATCTTATTTTAATACCGTGATTAGGCAAAATCGGTGTTGCAATTCCTAGTGTATATTCAATGTATGATTATGAATGCACTTGGAGTTATTCGCTCCTATCTAACCTAAAGCACTTTAGCATAATAATATTTTAAATTGATAGGTACACTTTTGAGTAATTTGCTATTATCTAACATATTAACTCAAAACTTTAGCATTAATATCAAATATTAACTTACCTTTACTTAACACTTATCAAGGAACCGTAATTCGTATACAAAGTGAAAAATGAAACATAGTTTAATATTTTTTACTAGTAATTGTTTAATTACTAGGTGAGTAATAAGCTAATTAAAAAGTAATAAATGTTATTAAAAGATCTAAAAAAAACTAGTAGATGTTATTAAAAAATTACTTTTTTTGAAGAAGTATCCAGTTAAACTTATTATATCGTTTTTGCTGGAATATAACATACTCTAAATATAGCATAGTTTTTAATGACAAGTACTCTAATTACAATTTCCTCTCAGGAAAAACTATTCCCAAAAAAAAGAATTGCAATTTTGGTCATTTAGTATATTATATTTTGCAAGTTTGGTCCTTATATTTTAAAAATAGGCATGTTTAGTCCTATAGTAATTGTATTTTTGCAAGTTTGGTCCTGCCGATAAGTTCGATTGTTAACTCCCAAAGATCTCTAATAGTTTTTCACTTTGAAAGGAAAATTGAGATCCTAAACGTGAAAATTAAGGAGGAATTGGCCACAACTATCATAGTTCTCTCTATTCATCTTCACTCTCAATATCTCTATCTTTCATTCTTACTTTCCAATGTCTTTTTCTTCAATCTTTTCCTCAAGGCACCGTGTTTTTGTGGCACCATGACGTTTGGACGAAGAAAAATCTCAGGAATAGATTTGAAGCTTGTGCTTCGAATGTTTGTGACTTCTTTTCAGTGTATCGACCATTCGATGTGTGCTAGAGCAAAATCTATTTTTTTTGGCCTGTTTCGTAGCTGAATGGTGAAAATTCAAAGAATCCCAAATTGAATATGCGAATTCAAGAGTCATATATTGACATATTTTACAGCGACTAATGCGGATTTATGTGTAAGTTTTTATTAATTAATTATCTATCGCACCTATCTCAACTTACCCGACTCACGTGCGGAGGCTGGAGAACATGATTTATTTTGCCCAAATTCCTAACTCTAATGCACATGCAGGACATGCGATTTTTCTGTCAAAAACTTAACGACAGGACCAAACTTGCAACAATATAATTATTATAGGACTATGGTTGCACATTTTTAAAATATAAGGACCAAACTTGCAAAATACAATATACTAAAGGACCAAAATTGTTATTTCTCAAAAAAAATTAAAACACTAATAATTTTTGGTCGGCGGTAATACATCCATGTGACAAATAAAACTAGGACCACATTAAAAGAACCTTGCGCCCTGAAATGAAAATTACTGCTAATTCTTTCTTATTCATTCATACAACAAAAGAAAATCACATTTCAAACATTGTACGATGAGCTATCACCTGGCAACCTTATCCATAACTGTTCCCCCCCACCCACCCCTTTAAATATCACGCCACAAAATCAATCATCACCAACAAACGTGAAAAAAACTACAAAGCTCCCTCAAACAAAATATCGAATTTTTACTAGAAATTCTATTCTGGAAATCTTTAAAACAATGGCAGACATAGCGATTTTGGTTGCAGAAGAATACGAGAGAAGGGTAAAAAGTTCAAGAAAAAATGGTCAGGAAATTAAGTTGCTGACTTGTATGGGAGTTTTCAGGCAAAATTTTGCAGGGCCATCATCGTTATCTTCATCTTCTTCGTGGATACAAGGAAAGGTAATTTCAATGGTGGAGATTTTAGGAGAGCCCAGATCACAGATGAGTCTTGCTGCTACCAATGGTTTCTTTTCTGCTTAAATTATGAAAAAAAAAAGATTAAAAAAAAAAAGAAGGATCTTGATGATTATATGTATTTATATGTGATGTTCGATCTTGATCATTGAGGGATGTAAATGAAAATTATGAATTATTAATTGATCATTACCTGATTTTCTCAGGGGGTTTTTCACTATTTTGAGTTTTGGTGTATGGATAATTACATTTTGGTACTTTTTTGGATGATTATAATGAAGCTTATAAGTGGTTGAATTTAATAGCATGGAAATGATTAATCTATTTTTGCTTCAATGGTTTCTTTTCTGCTTAAATTATGCAAAAGAGATAATTAATAAACAAATAAATAAAATTAAAAATGATATCTTGATGCAAAAATGTAGATGTGAATGTAATGTTCTTGAATCTTGATCATCGACATTGAGGGAGGTAAAAGATTATATTATTAGCTGATTGTCCAGAAATTAATCAATTATTGTATGTGGATGGCCCACTCATACAGAAAATAATCCATATATGTCATAGTATGCGTATATTTTTTTTTATTGACATAATAAATAGAGAATTTATAGATTAGTACTCAACACTTGATCTGTATACAAGAATTTTCTTCGATTTTCTCCTTTTCTTTTTTCCTACTATTGTAGGCTTTTGCTGATTCATAGTTTCATTTTGGATTGGCTAAGGTTAAAAGGGTCTTTTCGGTTTAATAGCAAGAAAATTAAGTCACCTGGATCTTTTGTTTTAAATGTATTGTTTTTTGATGTAAATAATAATTTGGAGACAAATTATTCTTCTTGTCATCTTTGAGTGGGCTTTTGTTTTTTTCTTTTTAAATTACGTTTCGAAAAATCCTAAATTAAGGGCCCTTAATTAGGTTCGGGGTTTAGTCTTAAAGCTCCTCATTCCTCCTAACAAGCATGTTTAGTGGGGATCGAACCCGAAACTCTTCCCACAAACTCAACTTATATTGACAATTGAATCACTCCATGTTGGTAAATAAGTGGCATCTGATCTCAATAAAAAATGGGAGAAAAAAACATGTTGATATTTAAAGGGAAAATTTCAAGATTCATCCGTCAACTTTGATTTACTTGGGTTTTAGGGACATAAGTTTTTAAAGTTGTAAATTTCATCCCATAACATTAAAAATATGACAAAATATAGATAATATTCAAAGCTACGGGATGAATTTTTAAATGCTACATGATGAAATGTGCCGAATATTGTTTGTATTTTGCCACATTTCCTATGATATTGAATGAAATTTACAATTTTAGAAACTTGTATCCCTAAAACTCAAGTAAATCAAAATTGACGGATATACTATGCAATTTTTTCATATTTAAATTGTAATATATTATATTTTTAAGGAATATATTTATAATATTTATAATATAAGTCATGCGCGCCTCTTCCTTTCTTCAAAACGCTGCGTTCCATCCTTAAGCCAACTTAAAGAAACGTAACAACTTGTAAAAACGTTCTCAAATTCCAGCGCCATTCTCCTCTGTATGAAATGCATGAACTCAGCAGCCTCCAATTTCATAACATTCTGATGAGGGACTTCCCCTGGTGGCTGGTAGTATTGCTGATCCAGGAGTTTGTGTGCTTCTGGTCTGAAAGTTTACCTCTAGCTAACTGGTTTGATGCTGCGGCTTTGCTTATGGGGGCTGAGGTTTATGTTGCAGCTTCTCCTTCTGGCTCGAAGCTGCTTTTGGAGTTTTCTTCCTGTCCTTGGTCGTTTCTTTAGCTGTAACTTGTTGTTTGTACATGGCATTTTCTTTGGTTGTAATTTGAGGGTTGTTCGGTTGTGGCAGGGGAGGTCTTTGGGTGTATATGTTAGGTGCTGGTTTGATTCTTGTTTGTGCAGAAGCATTAACATCTTGAGACTTTGGATTTTTGTGTTGTTGTACATGTATTGATGTTGTTTCCCTATTTAGTAGGATTTGAATAAAATGAGGTTGGGTCCTCACTAAAACCCACGGCCCGGCCCGGCCGATTCTTATAAAAAAAAAAAATGTAACTCAGAAAGAGTCCAGATCAAATTAACCACACTTGATTATGCTTTTTTTTAATGAACTTATTTTGTAATCTAGGAAATGGATCAAAATTGAATTGTTTTCCAAAAATAAAATGAAGTTTAATTTTAGTTGGCGTAAGCAGTAAGCGCTGATCAACCTAGATTGGAAAGTATATTTTATTCCTTGTTTATGTATAATCTAAATTCCAAAATCTCAACAAAATTGAAGTTGTTCCCAAAAATAAAACTAGCCAGTTTTTAAACTTAACTAGCTTTTTATTCCCGTTGAAATTTATATTTGGAAAGTAGATTTTCTTACCATAATACCGTTTATTTGCCGTAATCAACTGCAAAACCCATCACCTTCAATTCAATTGCCCTAGTCCGAGAAGCTAATTTCATCCCATTCGAGAAGACAATTGCAATTGCGAAATTTGAGGTGACAAAACTCTTCATCCGAAATTGCGAAATTGTAAGGTGATCTTCGGCCGATCATTCTGAAAGTCGTCGAAATTTTCACAACTCTTTTTCCTCCGACCGTTCAATCCGACGTTAATGTCCCCATCTGCCTTCCGATGAACAAGAGAAAGAGTACGACATCTGCCCATTGAATTCAAAGCCAAACACCTGCCCGGCGAAATGTTTCCGGAGAGACCCGTTTTTCAGGGTCCACGGCGACGGCGTCACCTATTGCTGCAGCTGCGCCGAGGGCCATAGTGGGCAACGGTGGGTCGGGGCCCAGCATACTCAATTGCTTTGTAAGTTTTAACGTTCTCGGCCTTTTTGTTGAATTGGCGTTCTTATACTTGGCTGCTTGAGTATAGAAAATTTGATTCTGATTTTGAAACAGTTTCATCTCTAATCTGTTGTTGCTCAGTATGTTTCTTTCTTGCCAAAGCATGATTAAGTAATGACTAACCCAACAAGGTCAGTCGGTTTTACCTCTTCACATTGCAATATCTGTGATTCTGTTCTTGATGAGGATTTCTAGTGGCCACTACGTGTTCTGTGTGTTAAAGCACTTCCTCTCAATAGTCTTAGAAATATTCAGTTTCAGTCGTCTGCTCAAGATTTAAACACCAAGTGTTGGCCAATAGTTTATAGCACTTCCTCTGAATACTCTCAATCGTATTTCAATCTTCTGCAAAATACTTTTAACATCACGAGGGTGCGAATGTTGGCCAATCTTCTAGTACTTTCTCTTGACAATTTTGAGTTATTTCAATTTCAATCTTCTGCAAAAGATTTAAACCTTGAGTGAAGTGTTGGCCAATATCTTTTAGCATTTCCTCTGAATACTCTTAAAAGTATCTAATTTCAATCTTCTACAAAAGATATTAACATCTAAAGGGTGCATATGTTGGCCATATCTTATACTAGTTTTTGTCAATACTCATATATGCATCCAATTTCAATCTTCTGCAAAAAAAATTAACATCTCAAGAGTGCAAGTGCTTGCCAATATCTTATAGTTGTTCCTCTAAATGCTTTTTTAGAAGTATCAAATTCAATCTTCTGCAAAAGATGTTGACATCTGGATGTTGCAAGTGTTGGCCTATATCTTATAGCACTTCCTCCTAGTACTCTTAGAAGTATATTTCCATCATCTGCTCAAGATTTTTACATTTAGTCAGTGCAAGTGTTGGCTGGTTCTTGTAACACTTCCTCGCAATACTCTTAGCAATGTTCAATGTCAATCATCTGTTCAAAGATTTTAAAACACAGAGGTATAAGTGTTGGCCAATATCTTATAGCACTTCCTCCAAATACTATTTAGTCCAATTTCAATCTTCTGCAAAGATATTTAACATGTAAATGGTGCAAGTGTTGGTCAATATCTTACAGTAATTTCTCTTGGTACTCTTAGAAGTATCCAATTTCAATCTTCTGCATACATTTTTAAAAGCTTGAATGTGCAAGTTTTGACCAATATCTTCAAAATTGCAATTATCTGCTCAAAATTATAAACCCGGAGGGTAAAAGTGTTTGCTGATATCTTATAGTACTCCTCTGAATACTATTTAGTCCAATTTCAATCTTCTGCAAAGATTTTTAACTGCCCAAGTGTGCAAGTGTTAGCCAATCATCTGCTAAGAGTAATTTCTATTGATTCTCTTAGAAGTATCCAATTTTAATCTTCTGCAAAAGATATAAAAATCTTGAGGGTGCAATTCTTTACCAATAGCTTCTAGTACTTCATCTTGGTACTCTTACAAGAAATAAATTTCAATCATAAGCAAAAGCTTTTAATATCTAGAGAGTGCTAGTGTTGGTCAAAGTTTTATAGTATACATCTCAATACTCTTACATTCTTTCAATTTCAATCTTCTGCATAATATGTTAACATCTGGAGGGCGCACATATTGGTCAATATCTTGTAGCGCTTCCTCTTACTACTCTTAGAAGTATAAAATCTCAATCTTCTGCAAAAGATGCTAACATCTTGAGGGAGCAAATGTTGGTCAATATCTTGCAGCGCTTCCTCTGAATACTCTTAGAAGTATCAAATTTCAATCTTCTCCATAAGATGTTAACATCTGGAGGGTGCAAATGTTGGCCAATATCTTATAGCTTGTCCCCTTAATACTCTTAGAAATATAAAATTTCAATCTTCTGCAAAAGATGTTAGCATCTTGAGGGCACAAATGTTGACCAATATCTTGTAGCGCTTTCTCTGAATACTCTTAGAAGTATCAAAATTCAATCTTCTGCATAAGATGTTAACATCTGGAGGGTGCAACTGTTGGCCAGTATCTTACAGCACGTCCCCGTAATACTCTAAGAAGTATAAAATTTCAATTTTCTGCAAAAGATGTTGACATCTTGAGGGTGCAAATCTTGGCCAATATCTTGCAGCGCTTCCTCTGAATACTCTTGAAGTATTAAATTTCAATCTTCTGCATAAGATGTTAACATCTGGAGGGTGCAAATGTTGGCTAATATCTAATAGGACATCCTCTTAATACTCTTAGAAGTATAAAATTTCAATCTTCTGCAAAAGATATTAACATCATGAAAGCGCAAATGTTGGTCAATAACTTGCAGCGCTTCCTCTGAATACTCTATGAATTATCAAATTTCAATCTTCTGCATAAGATGTTAACATCTCGAGGGTGCAAATGTTGGCCAATATCTTATAGCGCTTCCTCTTAATACTCTTAGAAGTATAAAATTTCAATCTTATGCAAAAGATGTTAATGTCTCGAGGGCGTAAATGTTGGCCAATATCTTCCAGCGCTTCCTCTGAATACTCTTAGAAGTATCAAATTTCAATCTTCTGCATCAGATGTTAACATCTGGAGGGTGCAAATGTTGACCATTATCTTATAGCACGTCCTCTTAATACTCTTAGAAGTATAAAATTTCAATTTTCTGCAAAAGAGTTAACATCTTGAGTGCACAAATATTGGTCAATATCTTGCAGCGCTTCCTCTGAATACTTTTAGAAGTATCAAATTTCAATCTTCTGCATAAGATGTTAACATCTGGAGTGTGCAAATCTTGGCCAATATCTTATAGCTTGTCCTTTTAATACTCTTAGAAGTATAAAATTTCAATCTTCTGCAAAAGATGTTAGCATCTTGAGGGCACAAATGTCGATCAATATCTTGTAGCGCTTTCTCTGAATACTCTTAGAAGTATCAAAATTCAATCTTCTGCATAAGATCTTAACATCTGGGGGTTGCAAATGTTGGCCAGTATCTTATAGCACGTCCTTGTAATACTCTTAGAAGTATAAAATTTCAATTTTCTGCAAAAGATGTTGACATCTTGAGGGTGCAAATCTTGGCCAATATCTTGCAGCGCTTCCTCTGAATACTCTTAGAAGTATTAAATTTCAATCTTCTGCATAAGATGTTAACACCTGGAGGGTGCAAATGTTGGCTAATATCTAATAGCACATCCTCTTAATACTTAAGAAGTATAAAATTTCAATGTTCTGCAAAAGATATTAACATCTTGAAAGCGCAAATGTTGGTCAATATCTTGCAGCGCTTCCTCTGAATACTCTATGAATTATCAAATTTCAATCTTCTGCATAAGATGTTAACATCTCGAGGGTGCAAATGTTGGCCAATATCTTATAGCGCTTCCTCTTAATACTCTTAGAAGTATAAAATTTCAATCTTCTGCAAAAGATGTTAATATCTTGAGGGCGCAAATGTTGGCCAATATCTTCCAGCGCTTCCTCTGAATAGTCTTAGAAGTATCAAATTTCAATCTTCTGCATCAGATGTTAACATCTGGAGGGTGAAAATGTTGACCATTATTTTATAGCACATCCCCTTAATACTCTTAGAAGTATAAAATTTCAATTTTCTGCAAAAGTGTTAACATCTTGAGGGCGCAAATGTTGGTCAATATCTTGCAGCGCTTCCTCTGAATACTCTTAGAAATATCAAATTTCAATATTCTGCATAAGATGTTAAGATCTGGAGGGTGCAAATGTTGGCCAATATCTAATAGCTTGTCCTCTTAATACTCTTAGAAGTATAAAATTTCAATCTCCTGCAAATGATGTTAGCATCTCGAGGGCACAAATGTTGACCAATATATTGTAGCGCTTTCTCTGAATACTCTTAGAAGTATCAAAATTCAATCTTCTGCATAAGATGTTAACATTTGGAGGGTGCAAATGTTGGCCAATATCTTATAGCATGTCCTCGTAATACTCTTAGAAGTATAAAATTTTAATTTTCTGCGAAAGATGTTGACATCTTGAGGGTGCAAATGTTGGCAAATATCTTGCAGCGCTTCCTCTGAATACTCTTAGAAGTATCAAAATTCAATCTTCTGCAAAAGATGTTAACATCTGGAGGGTGGAAAGGTTGGCCAGTATCTTATAGCATGTCCTCTTAATACTCTTAGAAGTATAAAATTTTAATTTTCTGCAAAAGATGTTAACATCTGGAGGGTGCAAATGTTGGCCAATATCTTGCAACGGTTCCTCTGAATACTCTTAGAAGTATTAAAATTCAATCTTCTGCATAAGATGTTCACATCTGGAGGGTGCAAATGTTGGCCAATATCTTATAGCACGTCCTCTTAATACTCTTAGAAGTATGAAATTTCAATCTTCTGCAAAAGATAACATCTGGAAGTTGCAAATGTTTGCCAATATTTTACTGCACTCTAGATGATTTAGAGTATACAATTTCAATCTTCTGCAAAAAATAGTTTAAAATCTAGTGTGTGCAAGTATTGAGTAATATATTGTAGCAGTTGCTCTTAATACTCTTCTACCTTGTTTAACATGAAACATCCACTAATGGAATCAAAAAACAAACGGAGCCTTAAAGTATCTAATCCAATCTTCTGCAAAAGGTTTTTAATGTGAAGAGGGTGCATGTGTTGGCCAATATCTTATAGTACTTTATGTGGATTGTCTTAGAAGAATCTAGTTTCAATCATCTGCAAAAGTGTTTAAAATCTTGAGATGCAAGTGTTGCCTAATATCTTATAATACTTCCTCTAAAAATTCTTAAAGATATTTAATTTGAATTATGTGCTCAAGGGTCAAGATATTAAAATCTGGAGGGTACGAGTGTTGGTCAATATCTTACTGCACTTTCTCTCAATACTATTTAGTCTAATTTCTATCATCTGTAGAGATCTTTAACACAAAGAGGGTGCAAGTATCCAATTTCTATCTACTGGAAAAGATTTTCACATGTGAAGGGTGCAAGTGTCGGCTAACATCTTACAGTCATTTCTCTTGGTACTCTTAGAAGTATCCAATTTCAATCTTCTGCAAACCATTTTAAAATCTTGAATGTGCAAGTTTTGACCGATATCTTCAAAATTGCAATCATCTGCTCAAAATTATAAACCCGGAGGGTAAAAGCGTTCGCCGATATCTTATAGTACTCCTCTGAATACTATTTAGTCCAATTTCAATCTTCTGCATATATTTTTAACTGCCCTAGTGTGCAAGTGTTAGCCAATCATCTGCTAAGAGTAATTTCTATTGATGCTCTTAGAAGTATTCAATTTCAAACTTCTGCAAATGATATAAAACTCTTGAGGGTGCAATTCTTTACCAATATCTTCTAGTACTTCGTCTTGGTACTCTTAGAAGAAAGAAATTTCAATCATATGCAAAAGCTTTTAATATCAAGAGGGTGCTAATGTTGGTCAAAGTTTTATAGTATACATCTCAATACTCGTAAATTCATTCAATTTCAATCTTCTGCAAAAGATTATTAATATATCGAGGGCAAAAATATTGACCAATATCTTGCAGCGCTTCCTCTAAGTACTTTTAGAATTATCAAATTTCAATCTTCTGCATAATATGTTAACAACTAGAGGGTGCACATGTTGGTCAATATCTTGCAGCGCTTCCTCTTAATACTCTTAGAAGTATAAAATTCCAATCTTCTATAAAAGATGTTAACATCTTGAGGGCGCAAATGTGGTCAATATCTTGCAGCGCTTCCTCTGAATACTCTTAGAAGTATCAAATTTCAATCTTCCGCATAAGATGTTAACATCTGGAGGGTGCAAATGTTGGCCAATATCTTATAGCTTGTCCTCTTAATACACTTAGAAGTATAAAATTCCAATCTTCTGCAAATGATTTTAGCATCTTGAGGGCACAAATGTTGACCAATACCTTGTAGCGCTTCCTTTGAATATTCTTAGAAGTATCAAAATTCAATCTTCTGGATAAAATGTTAACATCTGGAGGGTGCAAATGTTGGCCAGTATCTTATAGCACGTCCTCTTAATACTCTTAGAAGTATAAAATTTCAATCTTCTGCAAATGATGTTAGCATCTTGGGGGCACAAATGTTGACCAATACCTTGTAGCGCTTCCTCTGAATACTCTTAGAAGTATCGAAATTCAATCTTTTGCATAAGATGTTAACATCTGGAGGGTGCAAACGTTGGCCAGTATCTTATAGCACGTCCTCTTAATACTCTTAGAATTATAAAATTTCAATCTTCTGCAAAAGATGTTAACATCTTGAAAGCACAAATGTTGGTCAATATCTTGCAACGCTTCCTCTGAATACTCTAAGAATTATCAAATTTCAATCTTCTGCATAAGATATTAACATCTAGAGGGTGCAAATGTTGGCCAATATCTTATAGCGCTTCCTCTTAATACTCTTAGAAGTATAAAATTTCAATCTTCTGCAAAAGATGTTAACATCTTGAGGACGCAAATGTTGGCCAATATCTTCCAGCGCTTCCTCTGAATACTCTTAGAAGTACCAAATTTCAATCTTCTGCATAAGATGTTAACAAATAGAGGGAGCATATGTTGGCCAATTTCTTATAGTTTGTCCTCTTAATATTCATAGAAGTATAAAATTTCAATTTTCTGCAAAAGATGTTAACATCTTGAGGGCGCAAATGTTGGCCAATATCTTCCAGCGCTTCCTCTGATTACTCTTAGAAGTATCAAATTTCAATCTTCTGCATAAGATGTTAACAAATGTAGGGGGCAAATGTTGTCCAATTTCTTATAGCTTGTCCTCTTAATATTCTCAGAAGTATAAAATTTAAATTTTCTGCAAAAGATGTTAGCATCTTGAGGGCACAAATGTTGACCAATATCTTGCAGCGCTTCCTCTGAATACTCTTAGAAGTATAAATTCAATCTTCTGCATAATATGTTAACATTTGGAGGTTGCAAATGTAGGCCAATATCTTATAGCTTGTCCTCCTAATACTCTTAGAAGTATAAAATTTCAATCTTCTGCAAAAGATGTTAGCATCTTGAGGGCGCAAATGTTGACCAATATCTTGCAGCGCTTCCTCTGCGTACTCTTAAAAGTATGAAAATTCAATCTTCTGCCTCAGATGTTAACATCTGGAGGGTGCAAATGTTGACCATTATCTTATAGCACGTCCTCTAAATACTATTAGAAATATAAAATTTCAATTTTCTCCAAAAGTGTTAACATCTTGAGGGCGCAAATGTTGGTCAATATCTTGCGGCGCTTCCTCTGTATACTCTTAGAAATGTCAAATTTCAATCTTCTGCATAAGATGTTAACATTTAGATGGTGCAAATATTGGCCAATATTTTATAGCACGTCCTCTTAATACTCTTAGAATTATAAAATTTGAATCTTCTGCAAAAGATGTTAACATCTTGAGGGTGCATATGTTGGCCAATATCTTGCAGCGTTTCCTCTGAATACTCTTAGAAGTATCAAATTTCAGTCTTCTGACATCTGGAGGATGCAAATGTTGGCCAATATCTTATAGCACATCCTCTTAATACTCTGAAAAAAATTTCAATATTCAGCAAAAGATGTTAACATCTTGGAGCGCAAATGTTGGTCAATTTCTTGAAGCTCTTCCTCGGAATACTCTTAAGAATTATCAAATTTCAATCTTCTGCATAAGATGTTAACATCTAGAGGGTGCAAATGTTGGCCAATATCTTATAGCGCTTCCTCATAATAATCTTAGACGTATAAAATTTCAATCTTCTGCAAAAGATGTTAACATCTTGAGGGGCGCAAATGTCGGCCAATATCTTGCAGCGCTTCCTCTGAATATTCTTAGAAGTATCAAAATTCAATCTTCTGGATAAGATGTTAACATCTGGAGGGTGCAAATGTTGGCCAGTATCTTATAGCACGTCCTCTTAATACTCTTAGAAGTATAAAATTTCAATCTTCTGCAAATGATGTTAGCATCTTGAGGGCGCAAATGTTGACCAATATCTTGCAGCGCTTCCTCTGCGTACTCTTAAAAGTATGAAAATTCAATCTTCTGCCTCAGATGTTAACATCTGGAGGGTGCAAATGTTGACCATTATCTTATAGCACGTCCTCTAAATACTATTAGAAATATAAAATTTCAATTTTCTCCAAAAGTGTTAACATCTTGAGGGCGCAAATGTTGGTCAATATCTTGCGGCGCTTCCTCTGTATACTCTTAGAAATGTCAAATTTCAATCTTCTGCATAAGATGTTAACATTTAGATGGTGCAAATATTGGCCAATATTTTATAGCACGTCCTCTTAATACTCTTAGAATTATAAAATTTGAATCTTCTGCAAAAGATGTTAACATCTTGAGGGTGCATATGTTGGCCAATTTCTTGCAGCGTTTCCTCTGAATAATCTTAGAAGTATCAAATTTCAGTCTTCTGACATCTGGAGGATGCAAATGTTGGCCAATATCTTATAGCACATCCTCTTAATACTCTGAAATATGAAATTTCAATCTTCTGCAAAAGATGTTAACATCTTGGAGCGCAAATGTTGGTCAATTTCTTGAAGCTCTTCCTCGGAATACTCTTAAGAATTATCAAATTTCAATCTTCTGCATAAGATGTTAACATCTAGAGGCTGCAAATGTTGGCCAATATCTTATAGCGCTTCCTCATAATAATCTTAGACGTATAAAATTTCAATCTTCTGCAAAAGATGTTAACATCTTGAGGGCGCAAATGTCGGCCAATATCTTGCAGCGTTTCCTGTGAATAGTCTTAGAAGTATTAAATTTCAATTTTCTGCATAAGATGTTAACATCTGGAGGGTGCAAATGTTGGCCAATATCTTATAGCTTGTCCTCTTATTATTCTTAGAAGTATAAAATTTCAATTTTCTGCAAAAGATGTTAGCATCTTGAGGGCGCAAATGTTGACCAATATCTTGCAGCACTTCCTTTGAATACTCTTAAAAGTATCAAAATTCAATCTTCTGCATAATATGTTAACATCTGGAGGGTGCAAATGTTCGCCAATATCTTACAGCTTGTCCTCCTAATACTCTTAGAAGTATAAAATTTCAATCTTCCGCAAAAGATGATAGCATCTTGAGGGCGCAAATGTTGACCAATATCTTGCAGCGCTTCCTCTGAATACTCTTAGAAGTATCCAATTTCAATCTTCTGCATAAGATGTTAACAACTGGATGGTGCAAATGGTAGCCAATATCTTATAGCTCGTCCTCTTAATACTCTTAGAAGTATAAAACTTCAATCTTCTGCAAAAGATGTTAGCATCTTGAGTGTTGACCAATATCTTGTAGCGCTTCCTCTGAATACTCTTAAGAAGTATCAAAATTCAATCTTCTGCATAAGATTTTAACGTTTGGAGGGTTCAAATGTTGGGCAATATCTTATTGCACGTCCTCTTATTACTTTTAGAAGTATAAAAATTTCAATTTTCTGCAAAAGATGTTGACATCTTGAGGGTGCGAATGTTGGGCAATATCTTGCAGTGGTTCCTCTGAATACTCTTAGAAGTATTAAATTTCAATCTTCTGCATAAGTTGTTAACATCTGGAGGGTTCAAATGTTAGCCAATATCTTATAGAACGTCCTCTCTCTTAGAAGTATAAAATTTCAATCTTCTGCAAAAGATAACATCTGGAATGTGCAAATGTTCGCCATTATTTTTACTGCGCTCTAGATGATTTTGGAGTATACAATTTTAATCTTCTGCAAAAGGAGTTTAAAATCTAGTGTGTGCAAGTATTGAGCAATATATTGTAGCAGTTGCTCTTAATACTCTTGTGCCTTGTTTGACATGTAACATCCACTAATGGAATCAAAAAACAAACGAAGCCTTAAAAGTATCTAATCCAATCTTCTGCAAAAGGTTTTTAATATGAAGAGGGTGCATGTGTTGGCCAATATCTTATAGTACTTTATGTTGATTGTCTTAGAAGAATCCAGTTTCAGTCATCTGCAACAGTGTTTAAAATCTTGAGATGCAAGTGTTGCCTAATATCTTATAACACTTCCTCTAAAAATTCTTAAAGATATTTAATTTGAATTATCTGCTCAAGGGTCAAGATATTAAAATCTGGAGGGTACGATTGTTGGTCAATATCTTACTGCACTTTCTCTCAATACTATTTAGTCTAATTTCTATCATCTGTAGAGATCTTTAACACAAAGAGGGTGCAAGTATCCAATTTCTATCTTCTGGAAAAGATATTCACATGTGAAGGGTGTGCAAGTGTCGGCCATTGTCTTGTAGTAATTCCTCTCCATACTCTTACAAGTGTCAAATTTCAATAATCTGCAAAAGATTTTTACTGGTTGCTGCAAGTGTTTGCTACTTATAGTACTTTCTCTCAGTACAGTTATAAATATCCTATTTCAATCATCTGCAAAATGTTTTAACATCTGGAGGGTGCAAGTGTTGATAAATGTCTTTTACCTCTTGATACTCTTAGAAGTATCCCATTTCAATTCTCTGCTCAAGTTTTAACATCCACAGGGTGCAAGTGTTGGTTAATATCTTTTAGTACGTCCTCCTAACTCTCTTAGAAATATCCAATTGCAATCTTCTGCTCAAGAGTTTAACATGTAGATGGTGACTGTTTATCTTATAGTACTAAATTTTCTTCAGCTATCATTCTGCAAAAGAGTCACTTACCTTTTGCTGTTTAGATTTATTTTGTGCCAATTCTTGATTATGTAGTGACTGATCCAAGAAGGGCTTGCTCAGTGGCGGAGCCACCTTTGCTTGAGGGGGTGCAATTGGCCCCCCTCAACTCCCAAAATTTTCATTGGAGTATATATATATACTTATATAGATTTGTATAGATTTTTTGTTAAATTCCTTTAATTGACACCCCTAACAAAACTCTAAAATACTTATGAATGAGGTCTATATTGTAAAAGACTTAATGTTGGGAACTTCTTTCAATTAAGTTGGAACTTGATTGGGACTTCGACCACTCTGATCAAACAAAAGAAAAAAAAATCAAACAAAAGAAAAAAAAAAAAAAAAAATATATATATATATATATATATATATATATGTATAAGAAATCATTTTTACTTTGCTCTCTTTTTTCTCTCTGCTTTCACTTTTAATTGCCATATAAAAACTTAAATATTGCATAATTGGTCTTTAAATAATTTTTATAAAAACAAGAAAAAAAAGTGATTTTAATAATCTCTTTTATTTTTTGTTGAAACTTGAGGATTTAAGATTATATTAGGAAAGATTTAGTTATATATTCTATACAAAAAACTAAATTTTGTGTCGTCTCCGATTTAAATAACAAACATAATAATATAAAATATTCTGATACAAATGATGGTGGATTCTTGAAAATTCAAAAAAGATATAGTTAATTATTGAAAATTCAAAAAAACTAATTTTATACTTCAATAGATTTGGTATGTTTTATATTTGGTTCAAATAAATTTTTAGATATTGGCATATATTATTACCTTCGATATTTACTTAAATAAAATAGTAGAAGAAAATATATTTCAATATATACATATATTAACTAGAATACTATATATATAGAACAGAAAGATTATCAATATCATTGTGATATAGTGATCGAAATTTTTAGTCGTGATAATAGTGAATGTATAAAATAATATATTAGACGTAGAAATTAATTAGAAGAAGGTGATCATTTAAAAAAAAAAGAAAGTTTTTGGCATTTTTTGGTAGTTTTGTGTGTTATACTCCTACTTCGACCCTCCCTCCCAAATTAGCATTCCTTTTAAGCACTAAATTCATACTTTTAGTTGAGCTTACATGTTAATTTTTTAAATTTATTAGTATTGTATTTTAATTGCCCCTAATTAGAATTTCTGGCTCCCCTGTCTGACCATATTTAGCCCGTAACCAGTGGCGTAGCCATCTTATGGCGAGAGGTTTCAATTGACTTCTCTGGCTTAAAAAACTCTTTTTTATACATTAAATTTATAGAAGAAATATATAGATGAATGTTTAACGTTCTTGATTTTGAAAGGATAATTCTATTTTTTGACACCACTAAAAATTTATAAAGTTACATATGAAAAGATCATAAGATAAAAAAGATAGAGGTAGATTTTTTAATTTAAACTAAAACTATCATAAATAAATGGATTCACTTGTTACAGAACAACTAAAAAAAAATTATATGAATTTATACGAGAATAAAAAAATTAATTTTTTGATAATAAATAGTCAAATTTATTCCTTCAAAAAAAATAGTCAAATTTATAAATACATATAAATTTTACTTACAAAAAATTAAAAGATTTCTCTTAGTGATGGTGGAATTGAATTTAATCATTTATGTGACTAAATTCAAGTTTCTCCACCTATATATGACTTAATTTTATTGAATAACTAAATTATACCTAATTCTAGAAGCTATTTGAGCATTGTACAATCTTCTAGAGTGAATGATTTTGAGGATTAATCTTTATTGTTGGATCAACTAAATCAACATTGTCAATGTAAAGAAATTAACATTATAAATAGATAGTAAGTTTTATTTATAATTATCAAAAATTAACTCTTAAATTAATAATATGTATCCTATTTTATTATATATTCTATTTCTTATATTTCAAATAAAAAAAATATATGTTGCATATAGATGTTCAACATGCTACTGTAGTACATAGATTTTTGATATAACTATTTTGACATGATTTTATTAATTATGATAAGAATAATTTCACTAGGATCTCTCACAGATATATCTGAAACTAAAATTTGTGATCCTCTTAGATCAAACTTCAAACCTTACACATACACCTAAAAGTGAATTTTAAAAGTGCATATATGCACTTGTTAGGGCTTTTTGATGGAACATAGGCATCTTGCGTGTAATGTAGTTTTAAAATTCAGCTCTGGGTGTTAGTGTAAGATTTGATCTAAAGAGGGTCGGCTCATATCTAATAAAACCATGTCAAATATTTATTTGAAGTAGTTTTAAAATGGAATATATAATTAAAATAATATACATAATATCTCATAGTGTACATCTTCATAAGTAAATATTTTTCTCATTTGCTTATTACGATAACTATTATAGATGATTAGTTAATATAACATAAAACAGCACCCACAACTATGAAGAAACTAAGGTTCTACAGTATTTGAATCCAAAAAAAAAAAAAAAAAAATTGGATGGAAAATCAAATAAAAATAAAATTAGCTATTGGAAATTGGAGTATTTTTTTTATCGATGAATGAATAAATCCAACACCTAATTTATATAATAGTTTCTCCACTGCTGCACACTTAGCTCCAAGATAAGCATCAGCTCATGTCAATTGTCGTGTCAATTCCTATTTCAATATTTCAAGTCATACTTCAGCATGTTATATGTATTGTACTGGACCATGGTCTTTAAATATATATACTTCTTTGGTCATCTATTTAAACCGATCAACCAACTTTTACCTAGTATGTATTTTAGTTAGTGTTTTGGGAAAAATATTATTTTTTGTTCCTAAACTATAGATTATTATACGTTTATGTCCTTACAAAGTTTGAAGCTATAGTGTTGTTCTTTAATTACCAGTCCAAATTTTATCAATGTATATCCTTCCGTTAAGTCAGTACTGACGAAAGTTAGGTTTACTCAAATTTATCCCGACCTAGGTAGTTGCCTTCTTCAGAAAAACCCTAAATCCACTTCCTAAATTAAACCCTAAATTGAAGGAATTTTTTTTTCTACTAACTAAAAAATCACGAAAATGAGCTCAATGGGTAAAAATTTCTTCTAGAACCGCTTGTTGCAGAAGATTCACCCATGCATTAACCTCATTTTCATAGTTTTTGAATAAGTAGAAGAAACTCCTCTTTCACTTTAGGAGGTGGATATTAATTTTTCTGAAGAAAGCAATTAATCGAGTGAGATAAATTCGAGATAGCATAACTTATGTCAGTCACTAACGGACTGACTTGATGAAAGAAAATATATTAATAAAATGTGGACTTGTAAGGATATAATGTGAGAGTTTTAAATTTATAAGGATATGATCGTATAATAGACTATAATTTAGGTACGGAAAATTAATTTTTTCTTGGTAAGTTGGCTACTTGCATGATTCCTATATCTATTTAAATAGAGCCACTAGTAAGTCACCTAAGCTAGGATAGACTTTAGAGTAATAATTGAAAGTTTACGACAGAGCATTGGTAGGTCACCTAGCTAGTAATTTTATTATTTTTTTTGGGTCAGTCCTAGCTAGTAGTTATTGCACGATGCTCGTGATTTCATGTATGGTGATATAACTATAGACCTTATATTATAATTAAGGTGTTGCAAGACAAGACTTGCATTTATTGTTTTAAGTATAGTGCCATAAAATGTTGCAATATTTAGGTACATATAGTTATAATAAGAATATGCTATAACAAGTGCCTTTAGAGTGAAGTGCCACCAAATCTAGCACCATTGGTTTCCCTAGGAAAATGTGGCACCAACATGTACCACAATTGTCAATATTTGGGATCCGACATACATTCAATAGCCAATATTTGTTACATTTTGAAATTAATATTTTGGGTTAGATACATCTAGACTCTTCGGGAGTTTAATTAATTATTATTGGTAATCTTCTTAGCCAAAGCGTTACCGCGTTACTCACAAAGTAGTTTCTAAATTACAATTTGCCTCTTCAGTTAGGATTCCGTTATATTTTTATCGAAATATTCCAAGTTTAGAGGAATATATTGTTATGCCCTCTAATTTTTTCCCTAAAATTACATACAGGCTCCTCAGAAATTTATTATATAACAAATAACACCCAAATTAAGAATTATATTATAATAGGGTAGACATGGAAATAAAATTTACTTAAAGTAAAAACATGGGTATTTTGGTCTTTTCATTTCTGGCATTTGCTTATGATTGCAAAAATATGGCGGAAATCAAACTGAAAGAGGCAAGTTGTAATTTAGAAACTCCTCAATGGGTGGGACAATAATTTTTTTGACTAAGAGAGTTATCGATCATAATTTAGCAAATTCCCAAATTGTCTAGATGTAATTAACCCTAATATTTTTTTGTTAAATACATAACAATTGTAGAATTATATGAACCATTTGATTCACATCTGCAACTAATACAGTAATACTTGACTCATAAATGAAATTTCCATAATAAGAAGTAGTGTAATATATATTAATATATATTTTTTTTTTGGTAAAAGTAGTGTATTAGTCCATTTGAGAATAATAGCACTAAATAGGAAAAATAATTTTAAAAAAATCGAATATGTGGCTTCGAGGGGCTTGCAAACTCTAAAAAAAATCAGTTCTGTCAGAAGTGATTTTATTAGTACTTTTGATTCCAGATACTCCCAACTTCTGTTAAATTTAAGCAGAAATAAGCTAGAATCCAGAAGCACGTAAAAATATGCTTTTGGATTTTGATTCTAAATTTTAAGTATTTTCATAATTAAAATAAAACTTTAATTAGTAGTTTTATTAAAATTAGAAGTGATTCTCAGTTTTTTTTCCAATTCAACTACTTTTTCTTCTTGCTTTGAGCTTCTTTTTTCCAAATACTCCCTACTTTTACTATTGCACCTTTTTTAAACTTTAACTTCTACTTTAATTTTTATAAAAGCGGTAGAGTTTGCAAACAGATCCTTGACGTATTTGTATGCTATATTATGTAATTAACACACTTAAATTTATTTTTTAAAAAAAGGAAAATTCTTATCTTACGGTGACTGTAAGATAAATAGGCATACAACCTTTTTTTAACCGCAAAAACTTACATGCAAGACTTAAAAAGGAGTTAGCCCTACTAATTAAATAATTAAGACTAATTAAAATTAAAATTAATACCATATATTTTTAAGTAATATTTGTTTTGATCCATAATTATATCCAACTCTTTCTTAGTAGTCCTCTTAATTAAACTCAAACTTTATCGTTTTGTAAGATATTATTATACATAAATATATTTAATAAAAGAGTGTCAATCAACAACGAAGAACAAGTGTTTGATCATGAAGAATATCAAAATCCCGATAGTGGATATGTCGTTTTCAATATTCTAGTCACGATACTTCATTTTATTTTATTTTTACTTGTTAAGCTTGAGATAGATTTTGCGCACATAAAAAATTAAATGTTTTATTATCATAATTCATAAATAATTTTTTCTTTTTAACTATTTAATCACTATTATCATTATATCATTTAACCATACTTTAGATTTTGGCTCATAATATTATTCACACCTATTCTTTCATTTTATATTAATAGAATAATGTACTTAGGTTTTAGGGTTAGGATCATAGGGTTAAGGTTTAGGGTTTAGGTTTTAGGGTTTAGGATTTAGGGTTATAGGGGTTTAGGTGTTGGGGTTGTGCCCTGGAAAGCCGAACTGTTTAAGGCATTTCCCATAAAACTTCAGAGTAGAACAATCATGTGAACCATAATAGAAAGATGCTAGTAGTCGTCAAATACTACTTCGGCCAAATTCATCATATTACATTTATAAGTAGTTGCATATTAATAATTCTTGTGTATGGATGAAACCCCAAGATCATAGTAAGCTAAGGGACTTGGTTTCACCATTTGATGGGGGCCATGAAATAAGTACCCAACTGTGTGATCTAAAACACTCCAAGGCAAAGAGTTTAAAAGGCACAGGGGATGTCGACCAGACTCGCTTGAGACTTGCTCATATGACATAGCTTTATGAAAGTGTGTCCCATTTCATGACATTAGTGTTTTGACACTACTATGCATATGAGTGTGCTTAATGGAGATTAAGTTCACTGAGGATGCCGCCAGGAATGCCTAAATGGGGTAAGACTCATATAGAGTCTTAGAGATTAGGAGGATTTCCCTAGCCATGATCGTGTCTAACTAATACTTAGACTTGAAACTCCATGGTTGCCTTGTGTATGACTATGGCATACTTTGGTTTGCTTCTGAATCCCTAGAGTTTCGCATAAGTTGTACATTGGGTATGTTCGAGTCATGCATGGAGGTTGTGATGGTCAATATAGAATCTGTCACTTGTTGCAAGAACAAGAAGAATTCCTATGATTTCTATTGTAGTATATTCCACCATCAAATCCTTACAAGGTATGGTTGGTTTCAACTAGGAAAGAGTTCCTAGAGTATGAGATCAAATGAAATTACTATAGGAATATAATTCATAGCATTGAAGACTACTGGGATTCCATTTTCCATACACTAGGTCTCAATCGGGAACTGGATGATAGAAGGATCATATCTCACAGAGATCACGAGGCTGAAAGGTAAGCACCACTTCATCGAATGATGGGTGGCCATGGACACGTTGCTAGACGTCATCCATGGTCTGTAGAAATGAGTTTGTAAGGTCAAATGAGTTTTGACTCACAAACCTTCTTTAAATTGAAAGGGTTCAATTAAAGATATAATTGTGACATTTGGAAAGTGTTTCTACTGATGTCCTGTTGGTGAACCTGAGGGGTCACACAATGACTTCTAAAGGCAAATGAGATTATCTAATCAATGGGGATTGATAGATTGAATTAATTGGTTTAATTCAAAATTGAAGTAGTTAATTAACAGTGAAGAATTTAATTAAGAGTGATTAAAAGGATTTACTTGGATTAAATCAAATTGAGAAATAAAATATTAATTTAGGAATTAATATTCAATTGGGCTTGAATTTTATTTGGAATGAAATAAAGCCCAAAAGTTGATTAAAATGATTAATCCAATTCTAATTAGTAATAATTAGAAAATTGGGTTTTGAGAATTTAATCTAATATTAAATTTAATGGGCATTTTGAAAAGACTCAAATCTTAGTCCCAAAAGAAGGTGATGGCCAAAAATCCAAGTCCTTCATGGGTTTGAAATTTTCGGCCCCCTATGAGGTTTTATATAACCTCTTGGATTAGTCATTTACGTAAGACAATAATTCATTCTCAAGCAATAACACAATTGGTTGTGCAATCAGAAAAAAAACTCTAAGTTTTCTGTTTTCTCTTCTCTCTCTCACGTCGTTTCTCTCTCTCTCCCTTAGAGAATTGGTTTTCTTCACTTCATATATTAAGTCTTACTCTCTAAGGCTTAACCAAAAAGATAATTAATCGTTCTTCGTTACCTAGCAGGAAGTAAGAGTTACGAGTTTGCTTGCGAGAAGCTATGGACTATCTTCAAAGAGTTTCGGTTAAAATTCGAAACCTTAGTGAATCTTGAAGCCAGCGCCGTTAGAGGAGTGACCAGAGGCTTTGGAAAGCCTTCGTTCCTTATCTACTACAAAAGGAGTGCGTAAAAGTTTGCTTCTATATAATATATAAACGTCTCAAAGTTTCATATTCATTGGATGAAGATTCACTGTAACTCCCCGGGACTAAAAAATTTTGAAATCCATTACTTCCGCTGCACCCGGGGTTACGTGACTCCCAACATTAGGGTTTAGGATTTTTTTTGTAACATACTTATCTAATAATATTGTACAAAATCATAAAATTAGAATCTAAAATGACCATTAAGAAATTTTTTTATTAAATTATGGATCAAATCAAATATTATTTAAAAGTATATAGTGTTAACTTTAATTTTAATTAGTCTTAATTGTTTAATTAGTAGGCCCAAATCTTCTTAAATTTTCGGCATATTTTTTTTTGGTAGAAAATGGTACTGTATGGATTGAATCTTACAGTCTGTTAGATTAGCCAAATTGTAAAAAAAAAACTATTCACTACAAGAAATTAGCTCATTCAGTTAATGAAAATTTTGAAAAGGACTTTTTCGACATATAAAAATATATGAATTAGTGAAGAAATACTTTATTTTTTTTTAATAAAAAAGAGTTTTTACCAAGGTCGCCACCTCCTTTTTTTTTATATCAAGAGGGTGAAAAAACACCCAAGGTAAAAACAAAAGCAGCAACAAAAGCTAAAAGATACAACATCAAAAAGTTCAAGTCTCTCCAAAAAGAAACATTCTGGGCCGTCCACCATCAAGACATGAGTTTCACACCCACTAAGTTGAGCCCTTGATCTCTCCCAACACCATCAGTGTAATATAACATATGGCCATCAGTGATCATCATATCGATCTTTGCCAAACAATCGCTGCATTCTCGATCCAAAATAATCCCTCGATAGCACCAATTAGGATTGTCCCAATTCCAAGTAATGACATTATGTATTAGAATATCCGTCAAATTCCAATAGTAAAAGTTAGCCGAAGCCACTTCTTGTACAATATAATCCATCAAAGACATAAAGTAACAACTGGGCAAGGCCCTTCTCTCCCTAGGATTCCAAAGTCTTACGCACACGATTGCAGCTGAAAAGGAAGAAAAAGAAGCCATTAGTGTCAGTATATAACTCAATCGCTCCACATACCTGATTTTGCATAGAAAGATCTATGTTCCGTCCTTGGCAATTCACCTCCTCTTATTAAACACCAAACACAGAACAAAATACAAAAGCACAAAGGTGCAGGCGAAAGAATTCGAGGCCATAAACATGTCTAAACCTAAACCATGACCATGCCTAAATTTAGAAGCAACCCTATTACAACCAACCAACCAACATCCGAACCAAAAAATAATGCACAGCAATATTGACAAAACAAGAAAAACTGGAGTGATTTCTGCGCAACACATCATAGCATGCCAAGCTCTTCGAGAAAGGAACCACATTGACTTCAATATATCTGGGCTGTTCATCACAGCTTTGCTGTGACATGAACTCATCAGATCCAGCCTCTAAATTAATCAGTTACGAAACTAATTTTGACATAACTAAATTCATTATGGCATGTTTTTTCTGATAATTTTTTGTTGAATTTATTGATAGTAAGGTGTGCTCCATATGCTTTTGTCTATGATGTACAGATCACTTCTAAAAATTATATTCGAACTTGTATAATATCCGACATCGTATTAGATACTCGTATCGGACACTTCTCTAGTGTAAAATATAAAAAAAATCAATATCATCATGTTTATGTCCGTATTTCATAGGTTTTTTGTGTGTGTCTACGCTAAGGTAGTCCAAATCGGATGACACGTGATATAACATAAATGCCATAAATACGTCAATTATTCAAAAATAAATGGTGAGCACCATTGAGCAACAGGATATTTTGAGGAAGCGCGTCGCCGACATTTATTTTAAATTTGAAAAAAATAAGGTATTTATTATCCGAAATATTACGATTTTAACGATTTACCATTTCGTTAATTAATATTTAATTTTCATGTATCAACTTATTTCTTCGATCCTAAATATTGTTTTTCTCGGATTTCTAATTAGTTGAGTTCACACATTACACTCTACAAGATTTGTAACATATTTCTCATGAATTTTTAATTAGTTACGGTAGCAAAAAGAAACAGGCAAGTACAGGAAGAAAGATTAACTTTTTATATAGGGATACCAATCAAGAAAATTGTATAAAAAATTATGTAGAATATGAGATTATAAAATGCCCATTAAATGAAAACTCTAACTAATTAAGCTTGATTGAGACATAAAATATATATACTTATAAATATGTACACGAAAGTTAAACATACCTATTTTTTGGTAGGTAATCAGTCCTTGTGACATGACACTACGTGCCCCACAACGATACAAAAGCTATGTACTATATGACCTAAGTAATATTAACATAAGAGTCAATTTGTACAATATTGTTCATCCAAGAAAACTCATCTATCAAGACAAATTGAAAAACTAATAGAAAAGAAAAAAAAACAAAAGAGAAAAACTCAAATTTACCTTTCTATTAATATTAATTACAAAAATCTACGTATAAAATTACCATGTAACGTGTACAACAACAACATTAGCTCCTCATCACTCCCATCATAGTACTCCTGGCCGTACAGGTGGTGGCGCTGGTGGCGTCGGTGCTTCACCACCACCTCCTCCGGCAAGACCGCCCTCCTGCACAACGGACACGTGGCGGAATCCTGCTGCAGCCACGTGTCAAGACAACCCTTATGAAATACATGCCTGCACTTCAACTTTCTAACTTCATCTCCTTCTTCATAGATCGACAAGCAAACCCTACACTCTGATGGCTCGGCCCGACCGGGCCCAGTAATTTTGTACCGTTTTGCAGGGACCTTTTTGTCAATAATCTTGAGAAATTGCTCGGTGGTTAACGAGCGGCGGCCGGTGGTGGTGGTTCTTGCGGCGGCGCGTATGAACATGGCTAGCTCAAGGAGGAAGATGGAGAAGAATAACATAGTGATGGTGTAGATGTGTGAAAAGAATTTAGATAGGGTTGCCATATTGACAAGAATTTGTGGGAAATGTGGTACTGCAAATTATTTTTTGGAAAGGCATTTATATATATAGCTGCAAGGGTTTGGATATTATTTTATGGTATTAATAAAGTTTAGAATCATTGAGGTGTTGGGATAGGATTTTTCGTCTTTGTTGACTGGTTGAGAAATATGGGAATTTTTAAAAGGTGGAAAAGTGGTGATAAAGAGGATAGGTTTATTCTTGTAAAACTACTATGTACCTAAATGTTACATGAATATAATTGAAAAAAATATAAGTATGAGCACACATCAATGGTGGGGCATGCATATATATCCTAGGCACTTGTGTGTGTTTGAAAATTCTGATATGAACCGGCCGTATGAGTACTATTTATATATTTAATGATTCAGATCGAATCACATTTTGTATTTTGATATTTTTTTTAATTGAATTAATTAAAGAAGTCATAAAATCTAAATAATTGAGTGCATAAGTGGGATACTCTAGACCTGCCGCGCACAAGAATTTCTAGTTCGTCTTGGTTTGAATCAACATCGATTATTGTGTTATACCATTGATGATAAGACTTAGATTAAAGTCCATTTCTTAACATGATATAAGTATTCTAGGTCTGTCTCTCAATTCACATATGTTCATTTTTATAAAATTCATGCTCCAATTTATTCTGTATATTCTGTGGTCCTAAGCATGACGGGAGTGTATTAAATAATTTCAGGCCTCGTTAAACTAGCTAACATATACTCATTATGGTGAGCGGAGTTGCAAGTGCTTGTTTGAAGGGGTCTTAATCATGGGGCCTTAGGTTCGTGTATTGTGGGCAACAGAATAATTACGAGTTTTAATTCGATATGGATCGCATTCAGTGAATTCTTTTTCTCATTTTCTTACTTTTCCTGCCTATTTGTATACACTTTTGGTTTGGTATAGAATGGTAATAATTCCGATCGAGACACTGACTTTTCAACACAGAAAAGCCACACACATAATTATATATGTTAGATGCCCCTCGAGTTTTCTAAACTGCCTTTTCCTACAAGTATGTACCATTTATTTTTAGCAAGGTTCGTTTTAAAAACAAAGCTTAGTGCCTGCCATTTTGAACCACGTACGTATTTCAGTGAAGGATCAGAAAATAAATTATAAACTATAAAGTACTAAAGTAGTACTATTATGTGAAGCAGAACTTTCTTTCTTCTTCGTGCTTTTCTTACTTAAAATCTAAGTACCAAACATGGCATAATTAAGAGATGAAAAAAATATTGTATCTAAGTCATATAGTTTGTTTCTTAAACTAAAAAGGAATCGGTGGAAAAAATCTACTGAGAATTGAGAAAGTACAATAGTACATATCTAATTCGGGTAGATATTAGGGGGTAAAATGCAATAAATATATTTTTTAGGGAGAAAAGTGTTATTTTTCCCATCTGTGGGGAGAAATTCGTAAAACGACGCCTTATTGAGAGTGATGTAGTATCTTCCCTAGTAAAAATTGGTATTTGATGATGTGGGCCTTTTGATTATTCATTATATGGTCCACATGAATTAAAAAAGGCCCAGCTTTTATGATATGTCACTTATAATTATATGTCTATTTATTTTATTTTATTTTTATAAAAAAGAAACACTAATTAATATGTCTTTTTGATTTTCTTTGGATATATACTGGGATGGGCTCCTGAGTTGTCGGTTGAGTTCTGCTGGGCTGGCCTTTGAAATTTTGATGGGCTAAGATATCAAGTTTGCGGCCCACAATGGAAAGCCTTCTAAACTACGAACTATTCCAATATCGAACTCCTAAACTTCTGTTTAAGCTAAATATAGTGTCGGACCATTAAGTTAAGACACTTTGTGATATTTAAAAAGTAGAAATTATTTTTCGAACATAGTTTCATATTATAACTTGATAATGATCATATATACTTCAAGTTTCATATAGTGACTAATCGTATTGTTCGTAACTCAATTTTGATGCATAAAAAAATTAAATTGAACAATTGATAGTGTAGCACCTATTGTTTTTGAATTATTATGGAAATATATAGCCGTTGACTTGGAGCACTAAAATTGCACAATTAAAACCTTATCAAAAACATAAATAAAATATAGACTATTTGCATCAATTTGGCTTACAACATGCTTACAAGAGTTACTAATTTCTATCAAAAGAATTTAACATTCACACTATAATAAAAATTTGAAACAAGAGGGACTAATTTGTAATTATACCAAATTCTTGGAGTAGCAGATGTAAATTATCCTCAATTTTAACTATCACTTCATCATTGTGACTGATTAGGGGGGCCCGCTCTTCCGGGCCGGAGGAAGAAGACCTGGAGGAGGAGGCAGTGGCTGATGGACCGACGACCCGAATGGATATTGGTTGGCCGAAGATGTCGTGGGACCCACCATGTACGAAGTGGGCCGGGTCAAGTGTGGCAAAGAAACACGAACACCATAAACCGGGCCCACAATCCCACTTGATGGGTGCATATATTGCATAGAAGGTGGTGGTGGATTAGGATTTGTATAATCACAGGCTTGTGATTCGGACTGATACGAGGACATAGTCATCAAGCTTGGGTTCTTGGCTGCATATGCAGCAAGAACCGATGTCATGATGTCATGTGAGGAGCTTGAAGCTACAAGCTTGTCTGCTAACTCAGCTGCCATTTCTGCAGTTGATTTTTCGACAGCTTTTGCATTCATGGAGTCTGTTGATGTATTCAATGGTTTCGAATCGACTGAGCTAGCTTCATTGTCCAAACACTTTCGTTTATTTGAAGCTTCTTCGATTCTGGCTTCTGCTTCCTGAAAATGATTCTTAATTAGTACATGACTGTTGAAAGTTGAAACATTGTTACTAAACTTGAATTTTTGGTAAAATAATGGTGTCAAATTATAGGCCAATTAATACGTGCTTGTGTATTAACTTAAAATAAGTACTTTCGAGTTTTCTGCTTTTCAATGTTAGCATGATCTGCTTTTACTTTTTTTTTTTTAGCAGAAAACAAGTTAGAAGCTTCTTAGTCATGTTTAGTTTCTTTAGATGGAAAAAATAGCGACAATTGAATCAACTTCTAGAGACTTCTATTTGTAATTTTCCCGACTTTTTAGTGCGAAGAACTTTTCTCAAAAAGCTTCTTGAATTAGGCACTTCAAAATAAAAAACACAAGGCCTTGCAAAATCTGTGCAAGTGCTATCTACTTCACTCAGAAGGTGGTAACATATTTACCACACGTATAATTGAAGCTCATAGCTAACATATTTTCACTTAAGTGGACTTTTACTACTAAGCACTTTTCTTAAAATTCTTCAATTAATCACTTCACAAAGGCAAAAGCCGGTGCAAAAACTGTGCACTCTTGTACTATAATTGAAGTTGTTAAGATAATCGTCTTTTAGCAGCCAATACATATTTACTTTAGTATTTTACTACTAAAAGCTTTTCTTAAAATTTATTGAATTAAGCACTTCAAAAAAGCAAAAGTCCATGCAAACATTGTGCAAGTGCTATCCTCCCCGCCCTCAAACTGACCACATATTTATTTCCTACACGTATAACTGAAAAGAAGCCAGAAGGACAATGATAATACCTCTATCTGTGTCCGAAGTTTCTCCAGTTGTGATTCCTGAGAAACGATCAAAACTCAACAGGTTTAAGGACATAAGAAAATTAACAATAAATAACAAATATTGAATAACTCAGAAATTCTGATCATGTACCTGCTCGTAAATTGCATCCCGTAACTGGGATATGAGTGCAAGTCTATTTGTTTCGATAAGTTTAAGTTTGTCGATGCACTTTTTCAGAATATTTTCTTCTTCCTCCAAACCTTTGGCTAGGTTGTTCCATGATGGTTCCTTAGCTGTAACAACAAAAAACTGTTAAAAGAATGTCATGAGTTCTTGAAATCCCTATAGTGATAACTAATATGTGTTAATAAAACTCAAAATTCGACCCCTAATATTGATAAAGGGCCAGTTACGAAAATCCTCCTAAGGTCTAAGCCATTTATGAAAAATACCCTGAACCTTAAAACATTATGAAACTACACTGAGATTTGAAAAAAATTATGAATACCCCCCTAAAACTAACGGGGAAATTGTTGACAATTGTTGACTCAGGGGGGTATTCGTAATGTTTCAAGGTTTCAGGGGTGTTTTCTGAAAAAAGACCTAACCTCAGGGAAGTGTTCGTAATTATCCCATTAATTTAATCAATGAAGTTATGTTATCTAATCTTACGCTCCCCCTTTGACAAATTTTGGCTTCATCCTCGTCGAATATCACGTAATTACACCCACCATAGATAAGTATATTTTACAGCCACTTTTACCTTTCGTTTTTGCTATATCAACATCTTTTTCAATCTTCTTCATGCGATCAACTGAAGACTTGCATTTATTCATTTCTTCATCTTCATTGCTGCATTCACTTAGGACAAGTTGAAAAGCCGACACTATTTTCTCAGTCGTACCATCAAAATTGCTCAATTTCTGTGTTGTAATTAATCAAAATTAGTTCATTAATGCAAGAATCCTTGAAGAGTATATGAAAATGTATAATTAAACAGTTTCTCTTACAAATCTCTTATCCTTTTTGTGATTCCTGTCTGAATGAGAACGTTTCTTCCACTGTTCCAAAGACGGAAGCAATTCGTCTCCAAGCATTGCATCTTCAAGGCCTTGAGTGTACGAACCAAAAACTTCCCTTTCTTTCCATATGCGAATCTATCAAGAGGACATTTTATATACAATAATTCATCAATTTCAGCCAATTATCCAAAAACAAATAAATAATAAAAAAAAGTATATGAAATAAGAATCAACATTATATTAGATGCGAAGAACATGTAAATTAGACCTGCAAACAGCTTCATTCAAACAAATTATTAGTTTAGATCATCTATTTCAAATAGTACTGTAACATATCAAAATGTAACTCACCAATCTGGATACCATTTGCCTTCCTTCATTGTTGCCTTTTTTCACGACCTCCTTGAGTGCTGAGGGGAGAACCTTCCAAAATACAGTGTCAAATTCATATCCTTTACTCTTGTTGATCTGCAAGATATCGTTAGCAAGGTATAAAAGAGGCACTGTATGAACTGTATCTGAATCAGTTAGATGTTTATCCCACACGGCAACAATCTCCTCAGCGTTATTATGGTGACTAATGCACCACCGAGACAAAGCTATTTTCTTGAAGTCAAGGCGAAACGGCATTAAATTGTAAAAGTGAGCAATATCACTTACTAAATTAGTTATGGGGGTTTTACCAACCCCACTAAGTCGGTCATTAAGCGCTCATGAAACTTAATTAGTGACCGGTTTTATTATTTTACTGACTGATCATGCGGTCACAAAAGCATGTTTTTTTAATAGATGGAAAGCATTAGGAACATATTCCAGCGAGCTATGCAATTTAATACACATCAGTGACGGAATACGTCACTAAATGCCTTGGTGATTTGTTTGTCACAGAATTTACTCTTAAGTTTACCAATAAATCTGTCACAACAGTGACAGATAGAGAGAATTTGTGACGAATTTCTTAGTACAGTAACAGAAAATTCCATCACTAACCAATCAGACAAAGATATTTAGTGACAGATTCCTCCTGAAAGAGGGTACTTTCTTGTAGTCACAGTAACATATGATAACAATGAAAATAGTTTGAAGGAAAACAACGCAAAGCGTTCAAGATAAGTAAAACAGGCAAGCAAACACGTGTAATTTGGTGAGCAAGGCTCATTAATTAATTGCTTGCCTTCTTAAACGAAACAACCAAACAAAACGATCTAAAATACCCTTGAAACAAAATATATATATGGAACAATTCGTACGGACGGTAATAGACCGTTATTTTTCGTTAATTCGTTCACATATATCAAACCGATAACATAATAACTTCATATCTTAATTCTTACCTAAATATGAAAAGCCAGCAAAGTTTCCTAAGTACCTGATTGTGATTTTGTATTTTACCGTAATCAACAAATTTGTAAAGCATGGGACATACAAAAGACAAGCAGAATTTCAAAAACAATAAAAAGGTTATGAAGAGAAATAAGTAGAGGAGGATACTTTGAATGCAGCTTTGGCTGGTGCTAAGATTTGAAAGCTTTTCAGCAAATATCTCTTCACTGAATGACTTACCCATCCCCCTTTATCTCTCCACCTCCACCACTTTTTCACTTCACAAAAAGTCACTTAAGAATTTATGTATTCACAAACACTCATAAATGAACTGAAACAAAACTATTCTTAAATCCTTGCATGCAAGAGCTGTTAAAGAATAATTGATCTTAATTTGGGGACAACTAACCAAGAGGGTCTCTGTAAAATCACCACTTAAGCAGAGGAATCAAAAGATCAACATATCTCAAAAACACATGTAATTAAACAGAGTTCAAATGCAGAAAGATCGAAAAAAAAGAATGCAGATATAGAAACTAAGTCTTTTGAAACGTAAGAAAATTTTGAAGTTGGGTGGAAACGAATGAAGATAGCTAGGATTGAGAAAATCAATCAAGAGTTTCTTTTCCGGTTTATGACAAAAGTTCAGATAAAGTTGGCTGAATTCTGGGCGAGCTTTTCCAGGGTGGTGCATTTATAAAAAGATAAGAAGAAACGCATACATTGTGAAAGTTGGTGAGCTTTTTTTGCAAGATTGTGAGGATTTTGAGTTGGATTACGGGAGAGCAGTGTGTGTTTATGTGTGAAAAAAGTATTAAAAGAGAGGAGACGTAATCATTTAAGGAGAATTTGGAGTCTTTTGTTTAAGTCATGTGCACGTGTATTTCCTAGTTAAGGTTACAGACGAGCATATACTGTAAAATGTATTGAAAGAATTATAGCAGCTTTCTCCAGTTTGATCACAGTTGAGTTGACAGTACTATATCTATATGTCCCGCTTTTAGTTTAAACATATATGAAATCTTTTTTTCACGTAAATTAAATGGCTAATAGCTGATTTCTCTTATAAAAATAAAAGAATTAAAACATAATATTAGCCACTATACCGTAGGAGAGCATTTTCTCTTTTTCCAATAGCTTTTATGTTGGCCACAAAGATTATTGCTGCCTTATTGCTTTTGAGATATTAGTTGGTTTTCATCTATATCCTATAATGAGATGTAGCAAAGGAGATGCTTTCTTTATTCTTGAAAGTTTTTGAGTTAATTATGTATGTGTTCTTGACTGGATTGTACGCCTTCAATCTGGGTGAGGATAATGTAATAAATGCACTATTATCCGGAAAATGTGATCATGGATTGCTTTAATGCAATTGCATTTTAAATTTGTGATTCTTTATCTGATTTTATGAATACAGATGAATCGTAGGCATCAATGTGTATCATTTAACTATGTGAGTTTAGATTGCATGAAATCTTAGGGACCGCGGATGGTATCAATAGTGGTTGGTCGAACCTATCCAATTGAGTAGATACCCAATTGCTATTTTTGCCATTAGATCATGTTTTTACTTTATTGTATCATCAAATTATGATTAAAGGATCACAATACAATTTGGACACCTACTCAACTGGGTAGAAATATCAATCAAACCCAATTGAATACCACCTAATCCTTAGGATTGTCAATCAAAAAAGCCAAGTCAAAGTTCAATTGTTACCTTTCTAGTTTCGATAAAGAAATTAAAGATTTTCCTAACTTTTGAAATCGAGATTATTCTCCCTTCAAAATTAATGATGTCACCACCATAATCCTAATTGCCTACTATGTATTTGAGTTAAAGCGTGATATATATTAAAAACAGACGCTACTGGGCTTACGGAAATTGATTTATATTTTCCACAAGCTTTTTCTTGTACTGCATTCAGTTTTTACTTTTATCATTATTAGTAAGGGTAGTTTGATCTAAGCGCCTCTTCCATTAGGTATTTTCGACTCTTAAGAACATTTCCTAATGAAATGTCCTAAATCATGCTGAATTGTCAAACGAAATTTACTGTAAAGTACCCAGGTTGAGGCACAAGGCAAACAACACAAATAGACTTCAAAATTTTGAGCAAAAGTGACGATGTTCTTCATATGAAATAGGACACATATCAAGAAATGGAAGGGCAAAATCATACGCAAGGCAAAAAAAACTCTCTTCTCAGTGATCACCAGGCAATGACTTGATTATGTCCGAATCACCTATGTTGTGCACGAGCAATCAACGAGATCAGGAAATGCCGAAAGAATTCAAGAAAGAAGGGAAACGACAAGCAATGAGAAATTATAATGTACCTGGATCTACAATGCTGAGGCATGAAACTCTGAAGTATTTTCCACAAGCAGTTCCCAAATCCACATTATCTGGAATCCCATGAACAAGTAAGGTAAGAAATATAGTTGCATTCTCTAAGACTTGGAATAAACTTCAAACTAAATAGTTTAGCAATAGACTTGAAACTACAAGTTACTCATGCTCTAAATAAAACTGGAACCGTTAGAAAGGTTTTCTTGGGAAAATAGATTATATAGTTCGAAATGATGATGGCAAGGACATGTTAGAGAAGCTAAACCCTTCCCTGAGAAAATCAATTCAAAACATAGGATGATACTATACAATGACCATTAACGTAATTTAATATCAGAACATTTGCATCTGGGGTTCTTGGGTTCCATCTACACACCAAATGGTCAGAATTGTACGTCATTTATTTCAAAAGAAAAGTTACATGTTGCACAATCCTGGCAACCAGATACAAAGCCAAAAACCAGGTGCATGCAAGAATTTTCCTCATGTAATTTAGAGTGCTCAGACCAATAAAGACAGAAATACAGATAAATTAACTCATAAACTCATTGCACAACCAACTTCTTATTCGGCCTACGAATTACAAGAGACTAAACCTTCAGTCATGTAGAACTCTGTGAAAAAGACTATCATGATCATAGATGAAACTCGTTTATAGCAAACAACCAAACTAATAAATCAAAATGCAGAAATTGCATAAGCACAGCACATCAACCGCAGAATCTAGATAAGAACCCAAATCAACACAAAGACTAACTAAGATATAATGGACATGAACTGGCAGCGACCAACGAACAGGAAAAATCAGAAAACTAGTTAAAATAAGCTAAATTAGTTACTCACTTCCACTGTAGTGGTGAACTCCAACTTTTGCAAGCATAGCATAATACTCGATCTCCGATTTTCTCAATGGCGGGCAGTTGTTAGAGATAAGAATCAATTTCCCTAAAATTATGAAGCCAATTGTGAAAATTCAGCTATGTAATACAAAATTAAATAAATTAATAGTACAAGAAAATTTGAGGGCAAACTTACCTTTTGAGCTGCGGAGAGTTTTGAGAACGGTTTTGTATCCGAGGGTATACTTGCCGCTCTTCATCACCAGAGCCAATCTGTTGTTAATGCTCTCATGAGTCTTCTTCTGTACATATAGAAAATGGAAAATGAAACACAATAAATCAACAATTACAGAGATAAATTATAAGACAAAAATAGAGTTATCGGGAACTCGAAGAGAGGTCTTTACAGTTTTCTTCGTCGCCACCATTGTTAGGACCTTGCTAGGGTTTCGCCGCTGAAGGCAAGTGAGAAACCTAACCTAATTCGGTAAAGTGTAACTTAGCACCGTGGCCCAGAATACTGTTGCGGGGGAGGAGGCTTCATGGCCTTATACGGGGCACTCCTTTTGAAATTCCATTTTAACCCTCAATTCTTTATTGGGGTAAATTTTGGAGTTAAATGCATGTAGGTCCCTGTGTTAATTATTACTACTAATTTTGGCACACTCGTGTGTAAAATATAAATATATATAATTAAAAATATATTAAATTTTAATATTCTAAAAGTATAAATATTTTTATTATTTTTTTCATGATTTTAATTTAAGTTATTTAGTGGTTATGAGTTATGAGAGAGATAAAACTGTAAGAATGAGAGAGAGAAATAAAAAGTACGTGGAGAGAGATGGAGAGAGAAGAAAGAGTAAAATTTAATAATAAAAAAAAAACCTTGAAATAATTGTTGGTATTCACGCCTCTGCCCTGTGACTTGTTAGGTCTTTTATCATATAAAATATCTTTTTTACCATTTTAAATTTATTGAATTAAATGTACCAAAATTCCAATGTTAGACAAAAATAGTAAAAAAAAAGCCATGTGTTAGACGACAATAGCAAAAAATACCCTATGGAAAAGATGATATGAATTCCTATTTTTTTTTCTTTTTGTTCTTATTTAAACATATTAAATATTATTTATTATATATTATAATATTAAATTCTTTTCTTTTTTGTCATTATTTTAAATATATTTTATAAAAAAAGGACAAAAAGAAAACAAATTCGTATGATCAGTTATTGAAAAAATCTTAAATAAATATTAAAATTTTAAAAATTATTTAATCAAATGAAAATAATATATTAAATTTTAATATTATAAATTATAAATGCTTTTATTAAATTTTTCTATGACTCACAAGGGCAAATTTGGGTTATCATATTTTTAAATCAGTCAAAGGGCCCTAGGAGGTGGTGAGCAAAAAAAAATATAACAGTGGAAGTTTTCACTTATTTTTTCTTCAAATGATCTTTTTTGCTATTTTTGTCTAATATAAGAGATTTGGTGCATTTAACTCGTAAATTTTGTAATTATGTAGATTGTTTTGCAAAATCCAAATCTTAGGTTCATAAGTGCAAGTGTAACCCATCCCACATTAATTGGAAATCTTGACTTGACTTGTGCTAATTTATAAATTTTTCTAAAAACGATTCCTGATTTTTTATTATTAAAAATAAAAAATTAAATTAGTCTTTATCAAATAGATGAATGTCTTTAAAACATGTCCAACCAGATAAGGAATGAAGGGAAATTCTTTAACGAGATATACTTCCATAATTCTCAAAACCACTTGCGTAATTAGGTTAACTCTTAACTACCTCAAGATATGCTAGTATAATTATCCCCAGTAAAATTCATTAAGTTAAGAAGATAAAATATACTTCTAAAAAGAAAAGGAGATGAGAAGAGGAGGGGTAAGACAAGAATCATGCCCAAACAAATATTTTTCATTTGGTTTCACTGCACATATACTAAGCTCTATATCAAGGAAAACCAAAAGAAGAAAAACATCAAAGTTGGCCACAAAATTATCAGAAGAGAACAAAGAGTAGTAGAACTAAAAATAAATCTAGGCTGGCTATCAATAACTTAGCTCAAACTACATAGCATCATGTATAAGAGTACAACTACGAACTCCAGCATCAAACTGCTTTTGCACATTTTCTCCCACCATGACTAAGTACTGGTCTCGATGACTCGGAAGAAATGGAGTTTCAACTTTCACTCACTTTCTTCTTCACTGTCCTCCAAGTATAAATGATTCATGTTTCTTTCAAGTGGAGGAAGTCCATCTTCAGAACCACTACACGATCCATCATCGTCTTCGTTTTTTGCTTCAGACTTTTCTCCTGAAATCAAAAAGCGAGGTATTTTAGGGAAGATAGATTTCAATGTAAATGTCTTTTCGCGTACAATTTTGCCACATTAATAGTGTCTTTTAGCTTTTTATATTATTATATCCCCTCTAATAATTAATTATATACATTCACATTACAATAATGATTTGGCAAGATATAAATAGATGCATTTGTATTGCTATGATGATTTGAAACAATTATAATTTTTAAATAAAATTTTGAAACAAAGAAAGACTTATCGAAGGAAATATTTCACATGCAGTATATAATCTGGGTTTTGTTCATTTCTAAATGACAGGAACAAAAACCGAAACTCAGATGGTGGAAAAAGATCATAAGACCAAAACGACAATCTTGAGAATAGCAGAGAAAGACTACCTTTCTCATTAGCATGGGACTCAGAAGCTAGTGCCCTTTGCTGTGAAAGCCAGTTATTTTGGACTGAGATCATATCAGCACCCTTCTCGCATTCAGAGTATGCCTTGAGGAGTTCCCTGCATAAGTTTCATTTGCCAGATATTTATTTTACAAGCTGAGGAACAGAGCCTAACATAAACATTGACAATCATGGTTTTGGCCACAACTACCTATTAAGGGACAAGAAACCATGACCCCACTTGAATTTGCTCAGCAATAGATTTCCAGTTTCTTCCTCTCCACTGTTCAAAGAAAGTTAAAAATATCATAAAATGCTTTAATGAACTATAACAAGATAAATCATGTTAGTGAGTAAACAAATTTGACTAAAGTTGAATTGCAGAGGACGGCCATGGGTAAATTCTCACTTGAACCTGGTGTTGGCCACAGGTGCACCAAACGGCCCAGATTATTCCACATTTTCCAAATTAGTTTTCTTCTTCTTTCAATGAAAAATGAATGTGGCATATCTAAACCACTGGCGCAAGAGCAAGATTGGGCTCATATAAGAATTTTCCTAGGCCCCATGTAATCATAATATTAGTAGCTATATAAATATACAGTAAGTTTGCAAACCAACTACAACAATCTTCAGAAATACGAAAAGAGAATATGCCCTTTTATGTGTGCAGATCATTAGGTATCGGTACATATCAGGCAACGATCAATATTCTTAATAGAAAACAAGACAAATTAAAATTTTGACTTCACAGCTCCAAAAAATGAGCAATGAAACATTTGAAATGTAAAGCTAAACCAAATTTGTAATTCCTGATAGAAACGAAGGGTTTTACTATGATTTTGTAATTCAAGTTAATAATAATACCAGAAGCTTGCATCATATGCCGGAGTGATGTTCGAGGGTAGTCGGCACTTTTTTAACAGTGAAGTAATTACAGTAATAAATTAAAGCCATTGCTATATGTAAGGTTCAAGCTGAATACCATATGATCAAAGCTGCAGCTAGGGCTTCAACACATGAAAGCTTGCAAGGCCGACCATAATTTACTGGATTTGCTGCTACCAACCAAGGTACTGAAATTCCACGTGCATGCATGAGTCTAAACAAATTATTGCAAGAAAGCAAATAAGACAAAACAAACCAAATAATGAGAGACATTGAGCAAGATAACCTAGCCATACAGCCAAAAACTAATAGAGCCTATGTAGACCAAACAATGAGGAATTCAATAACTCTTTCAATCATTTCACTCCATTTTAATCAATTACTCTCCACACACACACACAGGGGCGGTACCACGTTAGGCGGTGGCCCCCCTTGATTTAAAAAAAAAAAAAAAATATATATATATATATATATATATATATATATATAGTAAAAATTTATATCTTTTAAAAATAAGCTTAATCTCTCAAAATAAAATTAAACTTTGTAAGCTTTTATCCATTGGGAAATTTACAGTCCAATGGTACAAAGCAATTGAATTATTTCCAACCCAATTATAAACACTAAGCTGAGTTTATTTTCAGCCAAACAATAAAAGCCAAATTGTTTATTTCAACGAAGAAACTTATGATAATTCAATAGAATATGAATTTCTGAATGATAGTAATTTTGTTGGCCTAAATAGAGAAAAAAATCACAAAAAATTTCACAACAAAAATAACATGAATGACTTCTAATCGATAAAAAAAAAGCAAGCATCAATGACAATTCCAGTATTTAGAAAAACAATATTATTTTTCATGTAATATTAAAGAAAATGATTGATATATTAGATTCACTGTAAATAATTCTATTATGAATCAAATGTTCATATTTTAAGTGTCATTAAATAAAAAATTTAATTATATTTTTTCGCCCCTCCTGGAAAAAAACTCTGGTACCGCCCCTGCACACACACATAGTCAGTCACAAGTAACGTTCGGAAGCTTATGATCCAAATAAATCATCATGAAAACACAGATGCAAGCAACTCAATGCATTAAAAGTCAGAATTACATACAAAGACGAGGAGCAGGACAACGCAGCTTGGAGAAAGGAACTTCTTCGAGACGTGCCCACGAACAATCAACGACAGCTAAACCTTTCCTTTTGATCAATTCAAGATCCTCTTGGGAGACACATTGTGTCCCAGTAGGACTGAAACATGGAAATAGTACAAAAAGTAAATCCATTAGAAAAAACTGTGGATTATGAACATTGAGCATGGGTCGATCCAAATTATACATCAGCATTTCGTATCATATTTTAGGATCAAATTTGAGCTTAAATGAAAAACAAGAAAAACAGTTGCACTAGATAGTACATATCAGATATTCAGATGAGGTGAAAATGAGTAAATCAAGAGTTGAAGTAATAGTTGAACATTTATATGCATAATCACAACTTTCTCCATCTAACTAAGACAATTTGTAACTCTTATTATCCTTCTCAGGAGGAAACATATGCCAATATAACATGATGCCAAGGTGTTTGGCTTAGAGCATCTAACAAGATGCAGCATTTTTCTGAAGTTACCAACCTATTTCTTATTATCTTTTCAATATAAAATACATGACGAATTAGCATTACATCAATTGCATTGGCATACCTAATAAAAGGTAGCCTATTCATGAAGTTAATAGCCTAGTGCGAAGCTGCATTTTTGTAAATAAGCAATAACAAACTTTTCAGAAAAACTGATTGTCGATCCAAAAGTTATCGAAGATGGAACAGTCATATCATGTCTTGCGTAGTTTTCATGATCACTTGAAATTATCTGAAGAATCTAACATATTAAAAGCAAGCTCCAAAATCACTTGTTTTCCTCTCAGTGCAACAAATCATACATGATTCGATTACAAGGATGTCTAAGGAAAATAGGAAGACTGAGCCATCAACATTATGTGGCAAGATACAACATGAAAGAAAGGTGAAAACCATCATAACAGCAGCATTCCATGGCAAATAATATTAAGAAAACCAAAAAACATAAGATTTGTATCTAATACATAGTGATAGAATCAATTACCTCAAGACAATTCCACTAAATCCACCACCAACCCGCAATTCCTGCAACATATCGTCGAAAAATAATATTAGTGAAATACATTAGAAAGCTCAGAATAAACAAACCTTGATTCCTTGTACAAGAATAAGCATGGAAAACAAATCATTTTGTTTATATAACAGAACATTGTAGTCAGAGTGCAAGATACTTTCTTTCAACATTCCAAATCTTGCAAGTTTGCGGCCCGTACACCTCTTTGCATCACATTGACCAAAATCCTGAATCCACAAACAATGAGTACAAAACGACAAAAGGTAATGTGCAGATGAAAAAGCAAATTAAGTCGATATTATGGAGCCCTCTCATCCAGGAAATAAATATAAGCATATATTTCGTATTTATCATACCAGATCCATATTGAACCATAAGAAATCATGAGCTGGCCTATATGGATATGAAGAATGGAGGAAAGGAAACACAGGGTAGTTGAAAAACACAAGTTCCCAAATGGAGATCATTCTTTGAAAACGAGTAACTCAGGAACTGGTTTTGGTTTACAATAAGATTACATCCATTTTGCATTGCTTATTCGCAAACAACATAAAATAGTGGCAGATGGAGGAGAAAAAACTTAAATAATTCAGTGAGAACTAAACCAATCATTATTTAATGGAAGACCATTAACAATTTTAATAAAATAGCTACTTAATCCCGGTTATAAAAAAGAGTTCATATAAGCATGTAGCCACATACCCACATGGCGAGCTGAATGGCAAGACGTTTTTGCCCCTCCCCTTCTTCAGCTGCTATTAAAACCATGTCAGGAAACCTTTTCTCCAAAGAAATAATTCAAACTATGTTTTCTCTGACGCAATTAGTCAAACAGCTCGAGTGCATAATTCACACCCATAAGCCCACCCAAAGAGAATGATCAAGTTGGTGGCATACAACTTACCTGGTTTTGTCGGGAAAGAACCATCATCTTCATCCCTAATTATTGTTCAAACCAGACAATTAAATATCATAGAAAGGTGGAAATTTAGAAATAATTCGTGTAATTGTAGAGTTCGAATAGTTGAAGTATAAAACCATGCCTGTGGAGAATGTGAGACTCTTCATGGGAGTGGTGACGATGATTCTCTTTCTTAAATCGCCTCTGCTTCTGCTTGTTGTTACCCATCTTCGAGGTTTTTTCTGTATTACTCAGCTTTTAGGCTTTTCTAATAGAAAGAAATACGAGCAGTGTGCCGCTAGCTATGTATTTTATGTTTATTCGGTATTATATATTTGTCACCGCACATAAACCCCTCGCCTTTCAGCATATAGAAAATAACAACAATTATTTCTTTAATAGAAATATTTTCCTATGACAAGTATATTTTTCTAATTTTGTTCTTAATCTCTATGTATACGCATGAACCATTATTAGGGGTGTCAAAATGATGTATTGGGTCGGTTTTGGTTTGGATCAAATTGGGTCGGTTTGAAATGGATTGTGTCCAAAATGGATCTAAAAATTATGGGTCAAGTATGGATCGGTTTGTTAATGGTTTTGTAGTGGGTTGGAGACGGATCGAGTATGGTTTGCTAATGGATTCAATAAGAAAATCCATTTGATTCTTATTCAATTTATTATGAAAATGACCAAAATATCCCTAACACCAATTTACACACACTAAAACATATTTACACACACTAACACCAATTTACATACTTTTACACACACTAACACATATTTACACACAATTAAAATTTCTGGGATTTCACGTGGTCTTGATTTTGATCATTGCCTTCTTTTTGGAACTGAAATAATCTTTTATATCTCAAGCCTACAATTTTATCCAGAATCTCTAATAAAAATTCCAATTTTGCTCAAATCTTCAAATTGAGTTCACTAAATTTGCAGAAATCTGTATAACTGTTATAGTTCTTAATTGAGCTTTTATGTTGAGCAGATTTCTTCCCTAAAAACACAAACTTTTTGAACTGAATGCCAAGTATTCCGGTATATAATTATCTCCCGTATGTGTACACTCCAGCAAATACTTTGTATTATGCGACAACGTATTAATGTCTCACTCAGGGGTCAGAACCAGGCATTTGTCTTGCTTGCGTAAAAAACTATAAACAGAGCCCACTGATTTGGTTAGAACTACATAATACGGGTTAATTGGTTTAAACTTTAAACTTTAAAATGACAATTCACAAGAAACAAACATGTGGAAATTCACAAGATTCGACGCATATGCCAAATTCATAGCCCTCGATTCCAACTCAGATTCACACACCAATTCAAAACAGCAGAAACCCAGAAAAAAAGGTAAAAAAAAAAAAAGTTGAAAGAGAAGATTGAATGTACCTTTAGATTCGCCGGAGAGAGAGGGGAACGGAGAGAGAGGCGCCGGACGACGTGGAGGCGGCGCGACAGAGAGGCTAACGAGAGAGAGAAGACGCGACGGTGGAGGAGTGACGGCAGTGAAGAAGCGACGATGGAGGAGTAGCAGCTTTTGAGGAGCACGGCGGTGGAGGGGCGGTGGAGGGGCGGTGGAGGAGCGGTGGAGGAGCTGTGGGCGGTGCAGGAGAGAAATGAGAATTAGGTTTTCAGTTTTTGTCGTAAAGTTTAATTTAGGAATAAGAACTTTTAAAATATATTTTCATTTATTTTGTTAGAATTAATAAATAATAAATAAAAAATGTGAAGAATTAAATTTTAATTAGGATAAATATGTAAATTTATATTTTCAATAAGGGTATAACAGTAAATTGCCAATTAATATTATAGTTGGACTCGATCCATGAGCAATCCATTAATGGCCCACTAATGACTCAGTCCAAAAACCATTATTGACCCAAATATTTGATGACCCATTAAAATTCAACTACTTTAGACCCATTATATTTTTTGTTAAACCAAAATCAAACCAAAATTATTAGTTTTGGTTGGACCAATGGATCCTAAACCATTTTGACAGGCTTAAATTTATGTTATTAGTTTAGTTAAAATTTACCAAAAAATAAAAAAAAAACGTTATTAGTTTATTAACGAAAGTCCATTAACAATATAAATGAATATACATATAACATACTCCTTTCAGTTATGGTCAAATCTAATTTTTCAGTTAGCATATAACAAATAATAGAATAGTATATGTAAAATTCATCTCTATATATGTATCAATACTATTATAAAAGTATGGGGTGCGATCATACCAGTACTAATGCACCGGATCCCATCAAAACTCCAAAGTTAAGCAAACTTAAATAAGAGTAGTACTAGAATGAGTGAATCCCTAGGAAGTCCTTGTGTTACACCTCTATCCTTTTTTTAAAAAAATAGTATAAATATTTGAGATATTTTTTCTAATTTTATGTAAAGACAAAAAAGTCCTCCACCAATAAAAAAATTTGATATGAATGTGCGGAAAAAGAACAAAAGAAGTGTCAAAATTAGGTGACTTGTTTGGAATCATTATACAATCTTATTATGCCATTGACACGAGAGCTTTACACCCATAATGGTTCATCCGGCTAAGCGTTCAAATTCAAGTGAATAATTTGTTTATCGAGTGGAGTAATTACTTAATCTATATGTTATCAAATTATGATGAATTTGAATCTTAAGCATTTTGTTTGAATTTATACAGGTTCTGCATCTTGTAGCAGATTCAATCAATATTAATGTCCAAGTATGGGACATGTACTCAAGAATCTCCTCCCGAGATTAGTTAAACAAGGTTTCGACTGCCATCTCCGACACAATTTGCTTGCAGGTGCATATTTAATTATATGAAAATATAATAAGTCACATTTTTTTATTGTCCTTCCTATTGAGAGTGCCCGTGTGTTCATCTTTACACGTGATGAAAGTTTTGGATTGATAATGGAGCCAAAGAAGGTTGCTAATAGGGTTGGTCGCCCCCAACTCCCAATCTATATAAAATAATAATATTTTTTATATATTTATTGAAGTTCAAAATTTCATCCCTCCAATATATTAAATTAAAAATTTCTTGCTCTGTCCCTCTCCTAGCTGTTTGAGATTCTTGTTGAATTCTATGGCCTAATGATAACCAAATAAGCTTGGTAGGTGAAAACACATGCTACCTAATGTTCTTGATACTACTGAATAAAATATTATGTTAGTTATTTATGTTACTTTTTGGAAGCATTGGCCCTATTTGAATTCTCATGTGAAATCTATGACCAAGTCAAATAGACATTAATTCTTAAGACATTCTTGTGTCTAGTTGAAAGAATTCAATTTTGCTACAAAGAAGAGACAATATGATCCAAATGTTTTGTCCATGGATGGATTTCATGGCTCTTTGAGTACATGGTCAAAGAAACCGAAAAGCTTCACGGGAAGGTATATATTATTTATTTGCTAATATTTAGTATTATATATTAATAATTTTTTTTGATAAAAGTTGGAAGATACAAGATTTCAGATGAGCATCATTTCTTCCCATATGAGTTACGTACCGGTGTCATTGTTGCCGCCACTTGAGTATCCACAGATAATTAAACTTGCGAATTCAAGTGAATAATTTATTGATCTGAGTGTTGAATAATTACTTAATCTATATGTTATCAAATTTATGATGAATTTGAATCTTAAGCATTTTGTTGGAATTTATACAAGTTCTGCATCCTGCAACAGATTCAATCTATATTAATGTCCAATTATGGGACATGTACTTCAAGATTTTCTCCCGAGATTAGTTAAACAAGGTGATGAAGGTAACTACGGATCGACTGCCACCTCCGACACAATTTGCTTGCATGTGCATATTTAATTATATGAAAATGTAATAAGTCACAGCTTTTGATTGTCCTTCCTTCTGAATGTAATAGACATATGATCCAAATGCTTTGTCTATTGATGGATTTCAAAGCTCTTTGGTTGAGTACATGGTCAAAAAAACCAATATGTCTAATGGCAGTAATTAAATGTGACTAATATATGTACACATGTACTTAATCTAATAGCTATAATTAAAACTGATTAATATTAGTCACTACGATGCCTGATTAATGGTCGAATTTTCCTAATTAGTTTGATAATATGTAAATTTAGTAAAAAAATATTTTTTTGGGACGGTGAAAAATATTAGGGGCAAAGTAATCACTTTCGGAAGACGTTTGACAGAAAATTGGATGCCCGTTAGTTGTAGGGTGCAAAGTGAGCACTGTGTGAAAAGTTGGGAGTTAAATGCGTAAAAAGAAGGGATAGAAGTGAAAGTGAAAAATCTAGTGAAAGTGAGGGGGCAAAATATGATTATCCATTTAGATTATGACTAATCTTAATCATGTACAATTGTGATTTGAGACTAATCATAAAATCACCCGGACGGAGTATATGTAAAATCCATATATATATATATATATATATGTATCAATACTATTATAAAAGTATAGGGGTGCGATCATACCAGCACTAATGCACTGAATCCCGTCAAAACTCCAAAGTTAAGCGAGCTTAGGTAAGACTAGTACTAGAATGGGTGACTCCCTAGGAAGTTCTTGTGTTATACCTCTATCATTTTTTTTAAAAAATGTATGGATATTTGAGATGTTTTTTCTAATTTTATGTAAAGACAACACAGTCCTTCACCAATTAAAATATTGATATGAATGTGCGGAAAAAGAACAAAAGAACTGTCAAAATTAGGTGAATTGTTTGGAATCATTATAACTAAGCTCCGAATTGGATTAAGGTTCCTCAATATAAGATTATCCGAACCGGTAATTTAAACTAAAAAAAATTATACAATCTTATTATGCCATTGACACGAGAGCTTTACACCCATAATGGTTCATCCGGCTAAGCGTATAATATATACATAGAGATTAAGAACAAATTTAGAAAAATATACTTGTCATAGGAAAATATTTCTATTAAGGAAATAATTGTTGTTATTTTCTATATGCCGAAAGGCGAGGGGTTTATGTGCGGCGGTGATAAATATATAATACCGAATAAACATAAAATATATAGCTAGCGGCACACTTCTCGTATTTTTTTCTGCTACAAAAGCCTAAAAGCTGAGTAATATGGAAAACCTCGAAGATGGTAACAACAAGGAGAAGCAGAGGCGATTTAAGAAAGAGAATCATCGTCACCACTCCCATGAAGAATCTCACATTCTCCACAAGCATGGTCCTATACTCCAACTATTCGAACTCTACAATTCCACGAATTATTTCTAAATTTCCACCTTTCTATGATATTAAATTGTCTGGTTTGAACAATAATCAGGGATGAAGATGATGGTTCTTTCCCGACAGAACCAGGTAAGTTGTATGCCACCAACTTGATCATTCTCTTTGGGTGGGCTTATGGGTGTGAATTATGCACTCGAGCTGTTTGACTAATTGCGTAAGAGAAAACATAGTTTGAATTATTTCTCTGGAGAAAAGGTTTCCTGACATGGTTTTAATAGCAGCTGAAGAAGGGGAGGGGCAAAAACGTCCTGCCATTTAGCTCGCCATGTGGGTATGTGACTACATGCTTATATGAACTCTTTTTTACAACCGGGATTAAGTAGCTATTTTATTAAAATTGTTAATGGTCTTCCATTAAATAATGATTGGTTTAGTTCTCACTGAACTATTTAAGTTTTTTCTCCTCCATCCGGCACTTTTTTATGTTGTTTGCGAATAAGCAATGCAAAATGGATGTAATCTTATTGTAAACCAAAACCAGTTCCTGAATTACTCGTTTTCAAAGAATGATCTCCATTTGGAACTTGTGTTTTTCAACTCCTCTGTGTTTCCTTTCCTCCATTCTTCATATCCATATAGGCCAGCTCATGCTTTCTTATGGTTCAATATGGATCTGGTATGATAAATACGAAATATATGCTTATATCGATTTCCTGGATGAGAGGGCTCCATAATATCGACTTAATTTGCTTTTTCATCTGCACATTGCCTTTTGTCGTTTTGTACTCATTGTTTGTGGATTCAGGATTTTGGTCAATGCGATGCAAAGAGGTGTACGGGCCGCAAACTTGCAAGATTTGGAATGTTGAAAGAAAGTATCTTCCACTCTGACTACAATATTCTGTTATATAAACAAAATAATTTGTTTTCCAAGCTTATTCTTGTACAAGGAATCAAGGTTTGTTTATTCTGAGCTTTCTAATGTATTTCACTAATATTATTTTTCGACGATATGTTGCAGGAACTGCAGGTTGGTGGTGGATTTAGTGGAATTGTCTTGAGGTAATTGATTCTATCACTATGTATTAGATACAAATCTTATGTTTTTTGGTTTTCTTAATATTATTTGCCATGTAATGCTGCCGTTATGATGGTTTTCACCTTTCTTTCATGTTGTATCTTGCCACATAATGTTGATGGCTCAGTCTTCCTATTTTCCTTAGACATCCTTGTAATCGAATTATATATGATTTGTTGCACTGAGAGCAAAACAAGTGATTTTGGAGCTCTTTTAATATGTTAGATTCTTCAGATAATTTCAAGTGATCATGAAAACTACGCAAGACATGATATGACTGTTCCATCTTCGGTAACTTTTGGATCAACAATCAGTTTTTCTAAAAAAATTGTTATTGCTTATTTACAAAAATGCAGCTTCGCACTAGGCTATTAACTTCATGAATAGGCTACCTTTTATTAGGTATGCCAATGCAATTGATGTTATGCTAATTCGTCATATATTTCATATTGAAAAGATAATAAGAAATAGGTTGGTAACTTCAGAAAAATGCTGCATCTTGTTAGATGCTCTAAGCCAAACACCTTGGCATCATGTTATATTGGCATATGTTTCCTCCTGAGAAGGATAATAAGAGTTACAAATCGTCTTAGTTAGATGGAGAAAGTTGTGATTATGCATATAAATGTTCAACTATTACTTCAACTCTTGATTTACTCATTTTCACCTCATCTGAATATCTGATATGTACTATCTAGTGCAACTGTTTTTCTTGTTTTTCATTTAAGCTCAAATTTGATCATAAAATATGATACGAAATGCTGATGTATAATTTGGATCGACCCATGCTCAATGTTCATAATCCACAGTTTTTCTAATGGATTTACTTTTTGTACTATTTCCATGTTTCAGTCCTACTGGGACACAATGTGTCTCCTAAGAGGATCTTGAATTGATCAAAAGGAAAAGTTTAGTTGTCGTTGATTGTTCGTGGGCACGTCTCGAAGAAGTTCCTTTCTCCAAGCTGTGTTGTCCTGCTCCTCGTCTTGTATGTAATTCTGACTTTTAATGCATTGAGTTGCTTCCATCTGTGTTTTCATGATGATTTATTTTGATCATAAGCTTTTGAACCTTACTTGTGACTGACTATGTGTGTGTGCAGGGGCGGTACCAGAGTTTTTTTCAGGAGGGGCGAAAAAATATAATTAAAATTTTTATTTAATGACACTTAAAATATGAACATTTGATTCATAATAGAATTATTTACAGTGAATATACTAAACCAATCATTATTTAATGGAAGACCATTGACAATTTTAATAGAATAGATACTTAATCCCGGTTGTAAAAAAGAGTTCATATAAGCATGTAGGCACATACCCACATGGCGAGCTGAATGGCATGACGTTTTTGCCCCTCCCCTTCTTCAGCTGCTATTAAAACCATGTCAGGAAACCTTTTCTCCAAAGAAATAATTCAAACTATGTTTTCTCTGACGCAATTAGTTAAACAGCTCGAGTGCATAATTCACACCCATAAGCCCACCCAAAGAGAATGATCAAGTTGGTGGCATACAACTTACCTGGTTCTGTCGGGAAAGAACCATCATCTTCATCCCCGATTATTGTTCAAACCAGACAATTAAATATCATAGAAAGGTGGAAATTTAGAAATAATTCGTGTAATTGTAGAGTTCGAATAGTTGGAGTATAGGACCATGCCTGTGGAGAATGTGAGATTCTTCATGGGAGTGGTGACGATGATTCTCTTTCTTAAATCGCCTCTGCTTCTGCTTGTTGTTGGATTTTACATATACTCCGTCCGGGTGATTTTATGATTAGTCTCAAATCTCAATTGTACATGATTAAGATTAGTCATAATCTAAATGGATAATAATATTTTGCCCCCTCACTTTCACTAGATTTTTCACTTTCACTTATATCCTTTCTTTTTACGCATTTAACTCCCAACCTTTCACACAGTGCTCACTTTGCACCCTACGACTAACGGTCATCTAATTTTCTGTCAAACGTCTTCCGAAAGTGATCACTTTGCCCCCTAATATTTTTCACCGTCCCAAAAAAAATTTTTTTTACTAAATTTACATATTATCAAACTAATTAGGAAAATTCGACCATTAATCAAGCATCGTAGTGACTAATATTAATCAGTTTTAATTATAGCTATTAGATTAAGTACATGTGTACATATATTAGTCACATTTAATTACAGCCATTAGACATATTGGTTTTTTTGACCATGTACTCAACCAAAAAGTTTGTGTTTTTAGGGAAGAAATCTGCTCTAACATAAAAGCTCAATTAAGAACTATAACAGTTATACAGATTTCTGCAAATTTAGTGAACTCAATTTGAAGATTTGAGCAAAATTGGAATTTTTATTAGAGATTCTGGATAAAATTGTAGGTTTGAGATATAAAAGATTATTTCAATTCCAAAAAGAAGGCAATGATCAAAATCAAGACCACGTGAAATCCCAAAATTTTAATTGTGTGTAAATATGTGTTAGTATGTGTAAAAGTGTGTAAATTGGTGTTAGTGTGTGTAAATTGGTATTAGGGATATTTTGGTCATTTTCATAATAAATTGAATAAGAATCAAATGGATTTTCTTATTGTATCCATTAGCAAACCATACTTGATCTGTCCCGACCCACTACAAAACCATTAAAAAACCGATCCATACTTGACCCATAATTTTTAGATCCATTTTGGACACAATCCATTTCAAACCGACCCAATTTGATCCAAACCAAAATCAACCAAATACATCATTTTAACACCCCTAAGTCATCATAAAGAAAAGGTTCATTTATTTTGAAAGAAGCGCATTGCGACTATGAAAATTCACCCTCACCGTACTAATTTCAATTGATATTCCACATATTCTCTTATTTTCAGCTTTGCCATTGTCTTCTCCAGAATATAAAGGCATAAGAAATACTATCGAACATACTGCTGAATTTCCGAAGCTCACTTCGCAATGTTACGCAGGTAATCACGATACGATATATAAATTTTCTGTATATGTACAATAGATGCATTTCCCTGCCGGTGAATAGAATTTATCTGTTCTTCATTTTTGATGCATCAAGGGTTTTCTTATGTATTTATTTATTCAATTTACTTTTCCGGTGATTTTCAGGTCCATTTTGGAGCTCGCATCTCGTAGTTCAGTTAATAGGGTTCCATTGGGGGCTACAACCCAGGCATGCTTCTATACTGTTATTACGTGTGTTTATATTATACTGGCCTGTGTGTGTCTCTGGTGATAGTTAGAGCGACACATTGATGTTGTAAAGGAAAGCGGATTTTTATTTTGTGCTATGTTTCCCTGATGATGCATCATTCTTCATTTCCTAGATTTCATGTGATTTAGACTGTGGGCTGAGATTAAAGAACTCATGATCCCTTTGGTTTTATCTGGATTAAGGGAAGTATTTAGGTGTGGGTTTCTTTAGCTTAACTAATTTTGGTTCTGTTGAAGTGTGCTATAGGTATATCTTAATCGGTTTTGGTAGTTTCGCTTGAAATTGGAACTTTGACCAATTAAGCTAGAACACACCTCATAATTCTTTGCAACACATCCACTTATAATCAATGTAAGATTGATGATTTTTTGAGTGATTGCATGAATAATTAAGCTAATCCCAGAAAATTATTTTGATTCATTACTTTACTATACATTTAAGTTTATGGATTGAGTAACATCGAGTTATGTCTTATGGATTATTGACTAGCCAAAGGTATTCATATAGACAATTATACTTGAGTCATGCAACCAAGTGGTTCTGGGGAAAAATCCATTTCAAATTTGTAGCCGTATATAGTTTTACTACGTCATCCCTTTGTTATAGGTGGGTTCCAATTAGGAAGAAGAGGTGGAAAAATAGAAGGGTACTCATTTCAGTTTAGTTGTTGGTTTTTTGGAAGTCTTCATTGGTGCTGATGCTTCGCTCTCCCTTGTAGTCCTTTCTCATATTCCTCTCTAATTTGGGGAATGGGAAGATAAATCAAGAGGGGATTCTGGAATATCTAATAGAAACCATCTTCTCACTATTCTTTATTCTCTAATTTTTGTATTTCTTTAGCGGGTTAAGGTTTTGACTATACTGCTGCTATAAGTTATTCCTGGAAAATTGTGTTTGGTTTAGCTACAAACGACCCAATTGTTAATGAATGAAGTACCATGAAGGAGGAACATGGTGTATGCCCAGTGATTCTGAAAGACAAGTTTATTTTTCCTCAAGGTTGATGGACAAATACAATATTAACAGTCCGATACAGTTTATCTTTGGGAGGACAAGGTTGATGCTTCTTTTGGTATATGGATAACTTAAGTAGTTAGAAAAAAGTAAATTTCACTTGAAGATTGGTGTTATCTCCCCCTTTTTCATTATGTCCATCTAGTTATGTCTTCACATGTAAACATTCTGAAAGCGCGCTACTTATGTGCATGTTTATGTGTATGGGTCATGTGTAGATGTACATATAATATCATAAGTTAAAACATGTAATGAACCAACTCTACCATATGATGTTTGTTACAAATAATATTTGTACTATCTAATGCTAAACTAACTACATGCATATACGGTGCACAATTTAATGCAAATGGGTCCTACACTGTTTCTTAGCAGAGAATGCATCAATTTATCAGTATACTTATTACCTTGTTTTGATAAGTACTTAACAGAAAGACTTTTCTTTTATCTTATGAAAAATTGTTGTGGTGTACAGATACCTTCATATCTTTCTTCAAGAAGGTCATTCTCTGTGAATAATTCACCACCCAATGCCCCTGAAACTCAGAGTCGTTTCCCGAAAGTCCTAACTGGAGGTATTGCATTGGGTTCTGTTTTTGTGGCTGCTTACTATTATGGGGCTCTTGATGGATATATTGGCAAGCAGCAGGAAAGCATCAGTCAATACACCAAGTCTCCTGTTGATGTCGAGAAGACACGCACTTCACCAGAACAATATTCACACAATCAAGCTAGTGAACTAACTAAAGCACTTGCTGAGAAGGGCTTGGAGGAGTCGGATACATCAAGTTCTCATGCAGACATTTCCAAACAAGAAATTGAAACACCGTCAGAGCTAAGTGTGCCAAAAAATTCAACGAGAACCGAAGAAGATAAAAGCATTCAAACAAAAGAGATGGCAGTGTCAACTCCGGAGAATGTTGATCATGTTAAAGCAGAAGATTTTCCTAATGTTCCTCAAAGCAGCATGCTTTCAGATGATTTAACTAGTAAACCTGCTGAGGAAAGTTTTAACATGAAAAACCAAGAGGTGAAACCTGATGAGGAGAACAAGTCTGTTGAAATCACACCAACTTTTACCCCAGCAGAAAAAACTCCTGTGGAAATTGAGCAGTCAAGGGTGCAAATCACCAATCAAGACATACAAAAGGTAAAAACGCTCTTCTAGCAAGGTTAATATTTCCTAACTCTATTTGCAGTCTGTTGTTATCTGGGAATATTATACAGTTTCTCGTGAAACAACTTTTGCTAGGTTGTCCAGGATGTTGCAGCACAAAAACCTAGTTCACTCCTTGATGATTACTACTTAAGAGACCATTCTGAAGAATCTGCTACATCCTCTTCGGACAAACATAAGGTTGGTGTTCTCTTGGACTTATTTATTAATAAGATCTTAATTATTTTTATTAGATGATAGTCTCACTCTTTTGAGCATAGCTTGATTTCTTTCCTTACATGTCTTAACGGTTATTTCTGAAATGAAGGATATAAGATCCCAAATAGAGGACATGAATGAAGCTTACATAACAAGAGATGGAAAATTGGTTCTTGACTTCTTGCAAGCTGTGCATGCTGCTGAGGAAAGACAAGCGGAGTTAGATACTCGGACCTTTTCTGAAGAGAAGAGACTTATGAAGGTTAAAGGCACTTGCTATGTCTCTATTTACGATAATGAACAAAATATCTAGGTGACTCACTTATTAAATATTTTACATCCCATTGTGTTATGATAATGGAGATGTATGTTATGCTTGTTAGTTTCTACTAACATGTGTATTTATTTCAGGAGAAGTATGAAAAGGAACTTAAGGATGCAAGGGTCAGAGAACTCATGTATGCTGAGAGGGAAGCCATTCTCGATAAGGTGTCAAGCAACTTCTTATCTTTTGCTTATGGTCCCTTTAATTTTTCTTGATATACTTCATGTATATATATCCTTTTGTGTTTGTCGCCATCATTCTGTTAGAAACTGATCCACTGCATTGTTTTCTTAACTTTCTTCCTCTGCCTCACTCATCTTACATGAGTGCAATTACGTGGTTTTATCACTCATATTCATATTTCTCTCTGCTAAATTTATGACGAACAATTGCATATTTGCATGAGTGCAATTAGAGTTCAGTTTTGTGTTTCTTTTCCTTTTATCTTCCTTTCCGTATGCTCCTGTTAAAAATTTAAAGAAGTCCGAATTTATCAGGAATTCTAGACGAGTAATGAAAACGTGAACTTCCTGTCCGCTTTTCATGGGCTTTCCTCAAAAGTAATGGTTGAAAATCTATTCTTTTCACATCATTGCTTTGGCTTAGAGCATACAAAGTAAATTGCTATGTCTGAAAATGGGATGGGACATCGTCTCTGGGTGTCTCAAGATAGAATGGGACATTTCAGTTGTTTATGCCTTATGGAGGCAGTAATATTTAATTGGTTGCTGGACTTAAGCTGTTGAAATGTGGCCAGGAATTAAATAAAGAAAGAGTGAAAGCAGCTGTTGCTCTCAAATCACTTAAAGAAAAATTAGAAGAGCAAATGAAAACAGAACTTGAGCAAAAGGTACCTGTATAATTTTAAGAGCACTTTTTATTTTTTATGGTCTATGGACTATGATAATGATTTGACAGTGTTGACCTAGCATTTTGCAATATGGAATCCCTGTATGCAGGAAACAGAAACGGAAGAAAAGCTGAAGAAAATGCAGGATATAGCTAAAGCTGAATTGGCAGCAGCAATTGCAAGTGAGAAGGCTTCCCAGATTGAAAAAATGGCAGAAGCAAATCTTCATGTATGATTCCTGCTAATGTTGACTTCATTTATAACTTCTTTTGACATTAAACCAGAAACTTTAAATTAGTACAAAAGCATATCAGTCTAGGTTTAGTTGAAGATAAGAAACTTTCTTGGTCAGTTGGTCCTACAATAACTTGTGAAATCAACTTTTGGCACACATAGTTCTATACCAGCCCTTTTGCAAGATAAAGGTCAGTCTGAAAAGGAATAATGTAATAATGTTATAAAATTAAGGAGCAATTTGTTGATTTCTGAGATGTTTATCTATGTAAATTTATGCAATGTTATCTTGATGCAGTGTTTGGATATTAGGTTTTGTGATGAAACGGTTACTGAAACCCAATTGATTATACTCTATTCTTTATTGGAAAGAAAAAACTTAAGTGAAAACCATTTTGTACACGTTGAACTTGATGGATAATAGTGCGGTAGTTGGTTGATTTATTAACTATGTTTCCCCTATTTGATTTCGTCGACATGATAACTTCATTTTCCTAAATTTGGCATCTGAGTTCCTTTTGGATTGAAACTTTGAAGGATGAATGGCAGCATCATCATTTCCATTTGGGAGGTGTTCGTGTCTTAGTTTGTTTTATTCATCTTCTTTCCTAGATAATTATATGTCATTTAAAAGAAAAGCTGTGAGTTCCTCTCTGTCATCAGGAACCATTACGTTTCCCCCTAACAAAAGTGAATTTGATGTTATTTGGTTTATCTACTTTTAAGCTGCTATGGATTTTACATTTATGCACCCTTCTTTGTCATTATTTGCAGATAAATGCCTTGTGTATGGCTTTTTATGCGCGCTCTGAAGAAGCTCGCCAGAGCCATTCTGTTCACAAGCTTGCCCTGGTAACTTATTCACTTCCATGATCTCTGCTGCCACTATATGCTCCATGATGACAACTATGGAATATTTTCCTTTTCAATTCTACTTCAATACTCATTTTATATTTACATTTAGTGAGTTGTCTTCTAATCATTTATGTTTTGCAGAGTGCACTTGCACTAGAAGATGCACTCTCAAAAGGACAGTCAATTCAGAAGGAAATAGTGGGCCTTCATACTCATCTCGAAGGAATTGATGAAGACTCACTAATATCTCTGGTTATATCTTCCCTTCCTGAAGACACCCAAAAATATGGAACAGATACTTTGCCCCAATTGAATCACAAGGCAAGCTAACGTACATCTTATATGTAGAAACAGAAACATAATATCCACTTCTTTCTTTTCTTTTCTTTTTTTTTTTCAAAACATTTCTAGCCAATCCAAGTTTATCGTTCGGCCCTTTTCTTGTCAAAAGATCCTTGTTGTTTCATAAGTTTATATGAATAGGTTACGCTACTTGTTTGACATTGCATTTTGGCTCACGTCACTTGATTATCTCTGTGTCTCATTATGAAATGATTTTTCTTCCCCTATGTGGCAAACTGACGAGTGTTGCGATGTAATAAATCAAACTTCTGCCAGAGTATTTTACTGTTCCGGATGATAATGATAATATGGAATTTAAATAGTTTATTTCTGCAAGTAAGATCACGTCTCTGTGGTTAAATTTTACCAGTAAGACATGCTGCTAAATATTTTTCTCAAAAAAGCAAAGTCTTAAAATGTGTTAGCTATTTTAAGTTGCACCCAGAAGCATTGGGTGAAGATGTTTAGATTCGAATTCTCTTAAAGAAATGAGAAATCTGGAAAATATTCAGAACTGAGGCAAAATCATCAAGTAACCAAAAGTTCTGAATGTTCCTAAAAAATTCTATCTGGTTTTATTATTTGGAATTTAATTTACACTTTTCAGAAAATAAAGTTCCTCTTTATCATCACTTTTTGTCTCTATCAGAAAGTATTTAAATAATCTCTGCGTGTTTACAGTTTGATGCATTGAAGGGGACACTGAGGCACTTCAGCCTAATTCCATCAGGCGGTGGTGGTATCTTAACACATTCACTGGCCCATGTTGCCTCTTGGCTGAAGGTATGTGTAATTTCAAACAAATCCATTCTAATTCATATAACTTTATTTTTAAACTTATATCTGTAACTATGTTGAGTTCAGGTTAAGGAGGTAGATCAATCAGGTGATGGAATCGAATCTCTCATAAATAGAATCGAGAATCTTTTAGCTCAAGGGAAGCTATGTGAAGCTGCAGATATTTTGGAGAATGGAGTTAAAGGCAGCCAAGCAGCAGAAGTTGCTCACGACTGGGTTAATCGAGCTAGGAGCAGAGCTATTACAGAACAAGCTTTGGCTATTTTGCAAGCCTATGCAACTTCTGTCAGCCTAACTGAATCTTGATTGACCAATTCACAGTGAGTCTAATTTTGTTATAATACCATTGATCAAGATAAATCACAGGTTTAATTGTGAGATGCTGTTTTTGGATTATGTGGCCTAAAAAAGGATTAAGTTTCTGAAAGCAGATCGCAGGACTACTTTTTATTTTTTCCAATACTTCTTTTTTAGTGTCTTACAATGATGTTGTATGTAATGCGAGAATAAATTCTTAAATTTTTCCCGAGGAAATGCTTATTTTCGCCATTTTCGATGGCCGGTTTTACAACAAATCTGTTATTGACAGCAAGTTTGTCTTGAAAAGTTGGTTGATTCTGATGTGGAATTGTTTGTTTTATCTATGGGACACATTATCCATTGTTTCACTTCAGGGAAATTATGACGTCAATACAAATGAAGATTCTTTTGTTAGATCATATATGATTATTCCGGTTTCAGTAATTTGGTCTTTTTTCAGTAATTTGGTCTTTGGGGCTTATAAATTGTGCTTATTTCACTTTCAAGTCGGGTCGAATCACTAAATATAAAACTATGCCTATCAATGGCAGTTGTGTTTTTTAGACCTTGGCTAAATTAGTATGTTGCTGAATAACTAAATTACTGTCACTTGGTGCTGAATTCATTTAACAGCTTATAATATAGTTGGGCATGAAATCTCCAATTACATTGTTACTTAGGTAGTTCATTATTGCATTTCGGTTGACAGGAAAGCGACGGGATTATTTGAATCTTGAATTAGCTGGTATACACTGTTGTAGAGTCTCCATCATACCCTTTATGTTTTAATATTATCTATCTTATGGGATTGAATTTTGATAGAAGGTCTGCAAAATGCTTGTCGGACTTGGTCTGAAAACTATGGTAGAAAAAATACTCTTACTTTTCTATATCTCATCATTATCAATTTGTACCTAACCATAAGGATGTTGCATTGTATAGTTACCCATAACTTTGCTAGTGAGTAATTTTCAACAATTTGGAGATAGATAATTCATCATATGATATACCTACCTTAACTAGCCAAAATAGGGGCAGTTTATGAAGGGTAAATGACAGCTTATTTTCAAGGCAATTGAATCAATCATATGATTAATACAGCCACAGGTTTCATGTTAGTGGTGATTTTGACAACTTAACTGCATGTGGGCATATTTGTTATGTTTGAATGTTACTTATTATTATTGAGCAAAAACTTAGAACATGGTTCGTTAAATATTATAAAATAGATAAATAATTGACCTTGTCATCCTTATTAGGTGTATCTTATTGTATAGACATCCGCTTTGCTTCGCATATGCAAATATGCAATGAGATGGCAATATTTATTTATGTTTTTCTCAGAGAGAGAGAGAGAGAGACGGCTAGCTTGGGTTTCAAAAGCTATCTCAGTATCAACTGTTTTAGTATAAATTCATTTAATTTAGTAATATACTATTTAATCATAGATTTGATTAAATTTGTTTTACCAAAGTTGGCAGAATTTCTGTAAGAAAAATAAAAATGTCAAGACTCAACTAAACTGTCATTTACCAACATAGTATGACTCAGTTGACAATACAAGCTGAGTTTGTGGGAGGCTATAGTATGACAGTTGGCAACACAAGCTGAGTTTGTGGGAAGAGCCTCAAGTTCGATCCCCACTAAACACATTTGTTGGGAGGGGTGAAGAGTTTTAACACTAAGCTCCAAACTTGATTAAGGGCTCTCAATGTAGGATTACCAAACCGATAATTTACAAAAAAAGAAAAAAAAAAAAAAAAACTAAACTTTCATTTACACGAAAGAAAAGGGTAGCCGAGTCGAAGCGAAGCCACAAAGAAATGAAGCCGCGGCTTCAGAAACTGCGCTGTCGGTGTTTCATCCCCAAGTCCCCAAATCTCTCTCTCCTCTGTATCTTTCTCTCTCACACACACCACACACACATTTGCACACACACAATTACATACAGATTCTCTCTCTCTCTGCCTTTTATCTTCCTCACTTGTCTGCTACGAAACTCTCAATTTGCCTTTCACAGAGAGAGAGAGACACTTACTCAAAGAGGGAGAGAGAGACAAACAGCACCTCCTTCATGCCATTCTCCCCTCTCTCTCTCTCTATATTAATTGCATCACCAACATTCATGCTGAAGAAGGAAATCTAGATGTCATATCCTCGAATCTAGCAAAAAGGTTTGCCCAATTATGCTAGATCTTACTATTTCGTAGCGCATTTATTCCAAGTTCTGCGAGCTATATGCATTTGAATCCTGCTGTTTCAGCGTATACTTGTGGAAATTAGCTGGTCAGGTGCACTGTGCCTGAGTGGGCTGCTTTAATTCATCTTTTTCGTGTCAAATTCTCCTTTTGGAATCACTTGATCCGGTCATTTCGTGAATCCTTTTTGTGGGATTTCAGAGGTTTTAGTCTTCACTTGTTGATTGCATTTGAATTTTTGATTATAGTGTTCAGTTGAATTGAGCTTTTTTTCTTAGTCAATCGCTTATAATTGGTTACGACCCACTTAAGTACTCTTCTCTCTTTTCTCTTACTGATCTTGAAACACGTGCCTGAAGTTTGTGGAGCAGTTGAATTGGAGTTTTAGACTCTTGATAGTGCTTTAGTCAAAATTTAATTGCTGCATATAAAGAAATTGTAGATTTGGATCAGTCACCAGTGGTATAATTTAGTAGACTTGCTTAGTAATGTGGCTGACTTGTCATTTCAACAGGACCTGCTGTTAGCTTTTGCTGTGTCTGGGCACAATCGGATCTGAAGAGAAGACCTCGTAATCACAGTAAAGCTGGCGGCGACACTAGGTTGGAGGGTTGCTGCCCCCAATGGAAGCTCCATTTCCCCCAATGACTTGGTAAAGTTTACTCCAACTTGTAGTGTGAGTCTTTATGATTATGCAAGTTATTACATTCTTAGAATCGGCTGAGCTAACAGCGTCTGGAATGAAATATTTTAATTTTGTATGTTGTGGTCGGATCACATGCTGTTTGAGAAAGTTTCGAAGTAAACAATATGGTAAACTGACACTTTTCATGATTTTTCTTACTAAACTAGATTATTGTATTTCTTAGTTGCATAACGCGCTCTATCTCGTGTACATAGAGTTGCCTCAGCTGTCTTTTCATCGAAGAGACCGGGACTCTGACTTTCTTGTGACCTATCTTGAACATTAATAGTTTGTATGTTTTCATTACCATTGTTGCTTGCTTCTAGGAAAATTATAATTTTTGGTGGATTGCACAAGACAAACACTTAATATTTTCTACCATGATTTTGATTGGTTATTTTCTTATAGCCTATTTTGTAGTGTGTACTTTGAGAAGTCTCTCTCACAATAAGTTAATGCTGTTACTTTTCTGTTGTAGGAGAGAAATGGTGATAGGTCTCATGACCCAGAGCCTCCAACTCCCCATTCAGTCATGAAAATGAGTTCAAGGTTGGTCAAACTTTAGTCTTCTTTTGCTTTATGCACAGAATCAAGTTTTGCTGATGTTATGAACTGCTAAATTTTGCTATCAAGAATTTGGCATTATTATATCTCTTTGAATTGAAAATCTGTGTGCTCCCTCTTGAAGCCAATTCTGACACCCCATGACCTACAAAAGGGAGAACTTCTGAATGACACATCTATTAAAGATATCATATCTTTCTTCTATCAATAGGATACACTGAAGCATAGGTCCAAGCTAAACACATTATATATTAACTTACTTTAAAGCATCTAGTACAAATGTCCATTTGTTCTTATCTTTCTCTGACAAAGAAATATTCTCTCTCATAACATCTTTCATAAGCAACATTTGGCAATCGAACTTTAAACATGCTTTTACTACCCAACTGAGACTCTTATGGTTAAAATTTCTCCTAAACTAACATTAATAGAAAACACTTGAGTTTTAATGAGTGGATAGAACTTAGTTGAAGTTAATCAAAAGATCTAGTGCTCCTTAAGTTCTCTGCAAAAGGTCAAAATCCATAAATTATGCATCTGCGTACATTTCTTCCTGTATAGGTACCTTTCAAGATTTGTAATGTACTAAATTAGATGGCAATCTTATTTCTTTTTTTGTTTTGTTTTGTTTTTCGCCGACAGAGATAGGAGCAGTATGGAGGACCCAGATGGGACATTAGCAAGTGTTGCACAATGCATTGAGCAATTGCGCCAAAGTTCATCCTCATCACAAGATAAAGAGACTTCCTTGAGCCAATTACTCGACCTAATCAATACACGAGAAAATGCTTTCGGTGCAGTTGGATCACATTCTCAAGCAGTTCCAGTACTTGTCTCTCTTCTCCGGTCTGGATCACTTGGGATAAAGATTCAAGCTGCTACCGTTCTAGGTTCTCTATGCAAAGAGAATGAATTGCGAGTCAAAGTATTACTTGGAGGATGCATTCCCCCATTACTAGGTCTTCTCAAGTCAAACTCAGCCGAAGCCCAGATTGCATCAGCAAAGACAATATATTCTGTCTCTCAAGGCGGTGCAAAAGATCATGTTGGTTCAAAAATCTTCTCAACAGAAGGAGTCGTCCCAGTATTGTGGGAACAATTAAAGAAGGGTCTTAAGGCTGGGAATGTGGTCGATGGCTTGTTAACTGGAGCTTTGAGGAATCTTTCCAGCAGCACTGAGGGATTCTGGCCGGCAACAGTTCAAGCTGGAGGAGTTGATATATTAGTCAAATTGCTTAAAAGTGGTGAATCCAGTACTCAAGCAAATGTATGCTTTCTCTTGGCATGCATGATGATGGAGGACGAATCAGTTTGTTCCAAAATCTTGGATGCAGAGGCTATTAAGCTGCTTCTTAAGCTACTCGGACCGGGAAATGAAGCTTCTGTAAGAGCAGAAGCTGCAGCTTCGCTTAAATCTCTCTCTGCACAGTGCAAAGAAGCAAGAAAGGAGATTGCTAGTGGTAATGGTATTCCTGTTCTGATAAATGCTACAATAGCTCCTTCAAAAGAATTCATGCAGGGTGAGTTTGCCCAAGCTTTGCAAGAGAATGCAATGTGTGCTCTTGCCAATATATCTGGTGGTTTGTCTTATGTCATCTCGAGTCTTGGTCAAAGCCTTGGATCCTGCTCTTCTCCCGCACAAGTAGCAGACACTTTAGGTGCATTAGCTTCTGCTCTGATGATATATGACAGCAAAGCTGAATATGCTAGGGCATCGGACCCCATGGAAGTGGAGAATACATTGGTACAACAGTTTAAGCCTGAGGTACCGTTTCTGATCCAGGAGAGGACGATTGAAGCCCTCGCTAGTTTGTATGGAAATGTAGTACTAGCAAGCAAACTCGCGAGTTCTGATGCAAAAAGATTGCTTGTTGGTTTGATTACAATGGCTGCAAATGAAGTTCAGGAAGAATTGATAAGATCCCTTCTCGTTCTTTGCAATAATGAAGGTACTTTGTGGCAGGCCCTTCAAGGCCGTGAAGGGATTCAGCTTTTGATATCTCTTCTTGGGCTTTCATCAGAGCAGCAGCAAGAATGTGCAGTTGCTTTGCTCTGCCTTCTTTCGCAAGAGAATGATGAAAGTAAATGGGCTATTACTGCTGCCGGGGGTATTCCCCCCCTCGTTCAGATTCTTGAAACGGGCTCTGCAAAAGCTAAGGAAGATTCTGCAACGATTCTTGGGAACCTCTGTAATCATAGTGAGGATATTCGTGCCTGTGTTGAAAGTGCTGATGCTGTTCCTGCTTTACTCTGGCTGTTAAAGAATGGAAGCTCAAACGGAAAGGAGATTGCTGCAAAGACTTTAAACCATTTGATTCATAAATCAGATACAGCAACTATCAGCCAGCTCACTGCTTTATTAGTCAGTGATTTGCCTGAATCGAAAACTTATGTCTTGGATGCATTAAAAAGTTTGCTCTGTGTGGCTCCTCTGAACGAAATGGTGCGTGAAGGCAGTGCAGCAAATGATGCGATTGAAACGATGATAAAAATATTAAGTTCTAACAAGGAAGAGACTCAGGCAAAGTCGTCTCTTGCTCTTGCTGGAATCTTTGATCTCAGAAAGGACTTGCGTGAGACGAACATTGCTGTTAGGACTCTTTGGTCGGTTGTAAAGCTTTTGAATGTCGACTCTGAAAATATCTTAGTTGGTGCTTGTCGATGCCTTGCTGCTATATTTTTATCAGTTAAAGAGAATCGCGATGTGGCTTCCATTGCTCGTGATGCTTTGTCTTCATTAATGGTGCTTGCTAATTCTTCAGTGTTGCAAGTTGCAGAACAAGCAGTTTGTGCTTTGGCGAATCTCCTTCTAGATAACGAAGCTTCGGAAAAAGCTGTTTCTGAAGATATTGTTTTACCCGCAACGAGAGTATTGCGTGAAGGGTCGAATAATGGGAAGACTCATGCAGCTGCAGCAATTGCTAGGCTTCTTCATTCGCGTCAGATTGATTCTGCTCTGACAGAATGTGTGAATCGAACTGGAACTGTTCTTGCTGTAGTTTCTTTTCTGGAAGACGCTGATAGTGGGACAGTTTCTACATCTGAAGCTTTAGATGCACTTGCTTGTCTTTCAAGGTCTGTTGGAGATCTGGGAAATATAAAACCTGCTTGGACCGTTCTTGCTGAATACCCAAATAGCATTACCCCAATAGTTTCATGTATTGCTGATTCCACACCACTTCTGCAGGATAAGTCTATAGAAATATTATGTCGTCTCTCACAAGCTCAGCCTGTGATTCTTGGGAACACAATTGCTAGTTCTGATGGATGCATCTCATCTATTGCAAGAAGGGTAATAAGTTCCAAAAATGCAAGGGTTAAAATTGGAGGAGCTGCACTTCTCGTCTGCAGTTCAAAAGTCAATCATCAGAGAGTGGTTGAAGATTTGAATGGATCTAATTTGTGTACTTCACTCATTCACTCTCTTATTGGGATGTTGGCTGATTCAGAGTCTTCTCTGGGCGAGAAAGATATTATTAGTATCTCCAGGACTGAAGAAGAACCAAGTAAAAATGCTTTGGAGAGAAGTACTTCAGTAATTAGTGGTGCCAATATCGCAGTATGGCTTCTTTCTGCCCTTGCGAGCCGTGATGATGGAAGTAAGCTTGAGATCATGGAGGCTGGTGCGATTGAAGTTCTTACTGACAAACTTTCTGAATCCTTGTCGCAGTATGCAATGGTATTTTCCTTGTCCACTTTATCAACTAAAAGTTTTATTTTCAACACTTACCTCCTAAACTTCATGATATTTCTCTCACCTATATTTCGTCAGAAAAACTTTGCCTGGAAAAACACATGTAATGATTTTATTTGTAATTTCTATGTTTAGTTTGTGCAATGGAACAAATTATGTGTAATTTTTAGGATTTTTTGGTGGATATTTCCCCGGAAAGTAGGCATGAGGTGGTAATGAGTTAGCAATTTAAGTAGTTGAGGAGATAAAGTGCATATAAAAAATAAATTGCAAAAAGGGTCAGCATTCGGATTGTTGAAGGTTTTTATCCCTTCTTACATTACAAACATGTATTCCTATAACATATTCCCGTAATCTTGACAGCTTTGCTGAAATTCCACTCTTGTAGGGTGATTATAAAGAAGATGGCAGCATATGGATTTGTGCCTTATTATTAGCAGTCTTATTCCAAGAACGAGACGTCATACGTGCAAACGCAACTATGAAAGCAATTCCGGTTCTAGCTAGTTTGCTGAGGTCAGAGGAGGGAGCAAACAGATATTTTGCTGCCCAAGCTGTAGCCAGTCTCGTCTGTAACGGCAGCAGAGGAACTCTTCTCTCTGTTGCAAACTCCGGCGCTGCAGCAGGACTCATTTCCTTACTCGGCTGTGCCGATGATGACATTAGCGACCTTCTAGAACTTTCCGACGAGTTTTCTCTGGTTCATTATCCTGACCAAATTGCCCTAGAGAGATTGTTCAGGGTCGACGACATCAGGCTCGGAGCGACTTCCAGGAAAGCAATTCCGGCCCTCGTTGATTTGCTCAAACCCATTCCCGATCGACCCGGAGCGCCTTTTCTTGCTCTCGGACTTTTAATCCAGCTGGCGACAGACTGCCCTTCTAATCAAATTGCTATGGTGGAGTCTGGAGCTTTGGAAGGTTTGACAAAGTATCTTTCTCTGGGCCCACAAGATGCTTACGAGGAAGCTGCCACGGATCTGCTTGGGATTCTCTTCAGCACAGCTGAAGTAAGGAGACATGAATCTGCTTTTGGAGCAGTGAGTCAACTCGTTGCAGTTTTACGCTTAGGTGGACGAGCGGCAAGATATAGTGCTGCTAAAGCCTTGGAAAATTTGTTCTCAGCTGATCACGTGAGGAATGCTGAGTCAGCAAGGCAGGCTGTTCAGCCATTGGTGGAAATCTTGAACACCGGTTTGGAGAAGGAGCAGCATGCGGCTATTGCTGCTTTGGTTAGGCTGCTGAATGAGAACCCTTCAAAAGCCCTAGCAGTTGCTGATGTGGAGATGAATGCTGTCGACGTTCTGTGTAGAATTCTTTCCTCGAATAATTCAATGGAGCTGAAAGGAGATGCTGCTGAATTATGCTCTGTACTTTTCGGGAATACTAGAATTAGGTCAACTCTTGCAGCAGCAAGATGTGTGGAGCCTTTAGTTTCTCTTCTCGTTTCTGAATACAGTCCTGCACATAATTCGGTTGTGCATGCATTGGATAAGCTTCTAGATGATGAACAGCTGGCAGAGCTCGTGGCTGCTCATGGTGCAGTTATTCCTCTCGTGGGCCTTCTCTATGGTAGGAATTATCTTCTCCATGAAGCTATTTCGAGGGCTCTTGTGAAATTAGGTAAAGATAGGCCTGCTTGTAAGATGGAAATGGTGAAAGCTGGATTGATAGAGAGTTTACTCGATATTCTTCATGAAGCCCCTGATTTCCTCTGTTCTGCATTTGCTGAATTATTGAGAATACTAACAAATAACGCAACAATTGCAAAAGGGCAATCAGCAGCAAAAGTCGTGGAGCCTCTATTTCAATTGCTGTCTAGACCGGAGTTTGGTCCAGACGGTCAACATAGTGCTTTACAAGTTCTTGTGAACATTCTAGAACATCCACAGTGTCGTGCCGATTATACCCTCACGTCCCAGCAAGCTATAGAGCCCCTTCTACCTTTACTAGACTCTCCTGCTTCAGCTGTGCAGCAATTGGCTGCTGAGCTTCTGTCTCATCTCCTATTGGAGGAGCATCTTCAGAGAGATTTGTTGACTCAGCAGGTGATTGGTCCACTTGTACGCATTCTTGGATCAGGAATTCCTATTCTGCAGCAGAGAGCTGTTAGGGCTTTGGTCAGTGTTTCTGTAACTTGGCCGAATGAAATTGCAAAAGAGGGTGGAGTAAGTGAACTGTCAAAAGTGATACTCCAAGCCGATCCTTTACTCCCTCATGTTTTGTGGGAATCTGCTGCTTCTGTACTGTCTAGTATTCTTCAGTTCAGTTCAGAGTTCTATCTAGAAGTTCCAGTAGCAGTTTTGGTCAGATTGCTTCGTTCAGGAACCGAAACCACAGTTGTTGGTGCACTAAATGCTCTTTTAGTATTGGAAAGTGACGACTCAACAAGTGCTGAAGCAATGGCTGAAAGTGGAGCAATTGAGGCACTTCTCGACCTTCTCAGAAGCCATCAGTGTGAAGAAACAGCTGCCCGACTTCTCGAGGTTTTATTAAACAATGTGAAAATTAGAGACTCTAAATTTACAAAATCTGCCATTTTGCCTTTGTCACAATACCTTTTGGATCCTCAAACACAAGGTCAGCAAGCGAGGCTATTGGCTACTCTTGCTTTGGGTGATCTTTTTCAAAACGAGGCTCTTGCTAGAACAGCTGATGCTGTTTCTGCCTGTCGGGCTTTGGTGAATCTGCTTGAGGATCAACCTACTGAAGAAATGAAAGTTGTGGCTATTTGTGCATTGCAGAATCTTGTGATGTATAGCAGATCAAATAAGAGGGCTGTTGCTGAAGCTGGTGGAGTCCAGGTTGTGCTTGATCTGATTGGCTCTAGTGATCCTGAAACGTCGATTCAGGCATCGATGTTTGTTAAGCTGCTTTTTTCGAATAATACCATCCAGGAATATGCTTCCAGTGAAACCGTGAGAGCTATTACAGGTAACAATCTCGTTTTTCTCTCGTCGTGTGGAGATGACTTCAGTTCTGATGTTGTTGCATGAAAAATGGTTGTGTTCGAGAATGTTTTGGAGTTTGTCTTGTCAATGTCAAAACTGAAGTAAAGTTTATTCTGTGATATTGCAATTGGTCCCCACAAAAGTTCAGAAAACTACAAACCACTCCTACAAACTTTTTAAAATTACAAACCAGCCTATGGAGTTTGAAAACATTAAACTTTATGTGTAATGTTTTCGTTCTCACATAGGTGGTTTGTGTAATCTTACAAAAATTTGAACGAGTGGTTTGTAGTTTTCCAAACTTGCAGGGATCAATTGTAATATGGCAATCCTCGAGGGGTGTGGATGCAATTAAGTGATCTTCTGGGCCATTTACATCTATACCCTTCAGAGTTTGCAATATATTATATAGCCCCACAAGTTTGGAAAAACTACAAACCTCTCCTTGAAAGTTTTTAAACACTACAGACCAGTAGACCACCCTCCGGAGTTTGAAATCATTACATTTTACCCAAGAATGTTTTTGTTTTCACGGGGGTGGTTTCTGTAATTCTAAAAAATTTCAAGAAGTAGTTTCTAGTTTTTCCGAACTTGCTGGGATCGATTATGATATGACAATCTCTAAAGTTGTGCCGATGCAATTAATTTCATTCTTGGCCATTTACATCTATACCCCAGCTTCCATATATGCAATTATTGACACTTGTTATTCATTCTCGATATTCTGATTAATTCTGCTAATCTTGTAGCTGCTATTGAGAAAGACTTATGGGCAACTGGCACCGTAAACGAGGAGTACCTGAAAGCTCTAAATGCCCTATTCGGCAACTTCCCTCGTCTTAGAGCCACAGAACCAGCAACTCTAAGTATTCCTCATTTGGTAACATCTCTCAAGACGGGATCTGAGGCAACTCAAGAAGCAGCTTTAGATGCACTATTTCTTCTCAGACAAGCTTGGTCTGCATGTCCAGCAGAAGTTTCTAGAGCACAATCTATTGCTGCTGCTGATGCAATACCCCTTTTACAATACTTGATCCAATCAGGGCCGCCAAGGTTTCAGGAGAAAGCTGAATTTTTGCTGCAGTGTTTGCCTGGAACATTGGTGGTGATAATCAAACGAGGAAATAATATGAGGCAGTCTGTTGGCAATCCGAGCGTTTACTGCAAGCTGACGCTTGGAAATACTCCGCCTCGACAGACTAAAGTATGGAAAAATTTGGTAACATCTTGTCAGTTCGTAAACATGTTCTAAGATGTTTTAAAAACCTTATGAGCTCACATAAACATATTATAGATTATTTGGAAACAGTGTCGGGAACATAGGCTGTGAAATGAAAATGTAATTTGAAAAATGGAGGAATTACCTTTCAAAAAAAAAAAATGGAGGAATTAAAATTTGATTTTATTAAGCATCTTGTGAAGCGAAAACTAAAATCCTCATAACATGATTTCATTTGGTTATGCTTTTTGAAAAAAGGTTACAATTTTCTGCTATGCCTTTATCACTGGAATCATCACTGTTACATGCTGATCATGGATTATTTGACTTGGACTGGAAATCTCTATAACACTACACAATCTGAATTACTGAAAATGTCCATTGCTTTTAGGTTGTATCAACTGGTCCTAATCCAGACTGGGACGAGAGCTTCGCATGGTCATTTGAAAGCCCTCCCAAAGGCCAGAAGCTTCACATTTCGTGCAAGAACAAGAGCAAAATGGGAAAGGTAAACGACTATGAATTTACAAGTTTTGCATGAGATTTCTTCCGTTTGTAATATAATTTCTGTTGGAGATATTAAATATTTAATATCACATGCCCTGGATTCATTTCACCACCACCTGTATAAACTCTAGATTTGATCTTTTGATTTTCAACAAATAACAACAAAATAATAAACAAAAATACATACTCTAATCACTGTCTTGGTTGAATTGCAGAGTTCATTTGGAAAGGTAACTATCCAAATTGATCGCGTCGTGATGTTAGGTGCAGTTGCTGGGGAGTACACTCTACTGCCTGAAAGCAAAAGTGGGCCTTCAAGGAATTTGGAAATAGAATTCCAGTGGTCTAACAACAATATTATTAGTGATTCTACTGAGGAGAAGTAAAAGATTCATATGCAATTTACAGATTTTGGTCTTTTTTTTTTTTTCCTTTTCTTTTCACCTTATATTTATTGTATCAGTGTATATAGTTTTTGCAATCTTTTGTAGCAATACTTCTTCATGTCCCAAAGCGAACGGCTTTCTATTGTTGTATTCTTTTGTAACGTGAGTTTTTTTTTTTTGGAAAGGATATGGACTGATTGTGGTTAACTTCTTTGTAATTTTTTTAAAACCACATTTGTACTATTTGGAAAGTTGGAAAAAATATAATTAATTGTGATTCTTGAGTTGGAACCATATTTGTACTATTTGGAAAGTTGTACATATGACTTATTTTATTCCTTTTGGGTTTCCCACCCGATTTTGTTCTGGGTTCGGGTATTTCAGAGGTTTAATGAGAGGTGATCCTTTCAATCTAATTATATTATGCATAAGTTAGAATTTAGATTCTAAATCTTGCACGTAATTTCTAACTTCAACATAATTTTTCAATGACACAACTTGTAAGTATGCCCGAATATGTAAGTTAACATTTGCCAATAATTTAATCACGGTATGCATTGTCTTATGACTTTTTACACTAACACGACCACCTAAGTAAATATTTTGATTTTAAGCCAAATGTATTCCTTATTTATTGCTTGATAGCAACTAATGATATTGGTATTCAAAATGGCCACTCATGCCTAACGTGGCATCCCAAAATAGAGACGCGTATTGCTTCATTTATAGAGTTGTAGGGTCAATATGCAATTAAGCATGGCATGTGGGGTCAATTTTGAAATTTCTCGATAAGTCACAAACGCAAAAAGGAATTTTTAGCATCGATCAAAGGTCATTCCCACACACCCCCCCTTTACTTTAGCTTCCTTTTTAATATTTTTCGACAAAGTTAATGAACTTTTTCTTTTTTCTTAATTTTGCACTTGCAATTAATTCTTCACTTAACTTTGTTTTGATATTATCAGTGTCACTAACAGATAAATAAAGTATCGACTGATTCAAACAACGGTCCATTTAAAATATTATAACAGTGTATTTACACTTAAAGACTTATATTTTTTTAAAAAAAAATTGAGAGGTATAGTAAAAATTTAAATATTTCAACGATGAAATTGATGATGTCAAAATTCTAACTAGAGATCTTTTTGTAATTCGAAATCAAATCCAAACACTATTTTTAAATAGATCTATATAGAAGTACGAATAAGAAATACAAGGATATGAGCACGATGACAAGATCTTTTTAAGATTAATTATTATATAAGTATCAGATATAGATGTCCGCATATCATAGATGGAAGGATTATAAGGTTTTTTTATTAATTTATTTAACAAGATAAGATATTTTGTAAGTAGAAGTAAAAGTTCTAAGCAAAAAATGAAAATCAAGATGGGGTGACAAGTGTTATGCATGTGATTAGGGTTCTTGATCTACCAAACTTTTAGAAATAGGTAGCATGTTTGTAGAGATAATGATGTGTTTGGGTTGCATGTTTGAATAATGGTAATGCTTTGGATATAAGCAAGCAAAGCATGGCTGGACATCCATTATTGGTAAAAATTAGGACATACTAATCAAGAATCAAAATTCACCATCACTAACCTTTCTTGGGGAATTCTTCAAGAATGTCCAAAGTGATCACTCCTACATATATATCATAAGTTTGTTAGTATATCTTTAGTGCATTACAAGATATTTTCAAGAAGATTGATCAAAGAACTAAACAAGAATGAACGCTGATATGCTAGTTTAACCAGATATCTTGAGTTCGAGTCTCTGTCAATATTGGTACATCTTAGTCGTGCAACCCTATCAAGTCAATATCATTTATAGTATCTTCTATAAAACCACATTGGTTCTAAATATATAAACTATACTTTCTTTTCAATTGATAAAAATATATACTATTTGAGTCGAAGTTATATTTTATTGTAATAAGAGGTGTAATGGACTATTTTACCTAAGAAATGGATTTTCTGCCAATCTGTCATATCAAAATTAATTTAAGAAATTGATTTACTACTTAATTAAAACATAAAAAAGATTAAAATATTATAATATTTAAAGATACACTATCAAAATATTTTAGAGCTATGTAGATATTTTCTGGGGTAAGTAAAGAAATAAAGGCAAACAGTGTATGTGGCGATTGGTGAACCACTAAGACAAAGATTGGGAAAAGCCCAATATTTATATAGGGACAAAGGTCCCATGTTTCCAAACCAAAAGCATATTTCATTTTTCTTCCGACACATCACCCTGCACTACAAAACTAAAATAAAATCTCCATTTCGTTCTTAGTAGAGATTTTAACGAGGACTCCACCTCAAATTATTTAACAAGCCCAAACAAAAACGTCCAAGCAAAGAAATGCGAGGCCATAAACATGTCTAAGGATAAACCATGACCATGGCATCTAGAGAATAAGAAAACAACAAGTACTCGGGCAGAAAAATGATACAAGACGAAAAATAAGACATCTCCAAGCGACTTCTATTATCAAAGCGGGGGACCACATTGGCTTCAATATATCTGGGCCGTTTATCCCAACTTTGCTGGGACACGAGCTCATCAGATCCAACCTCTATGAACATCTGGGTGGTCCATTCGGGGAACATGAACTCAACAAAGCACTTTCTGAACCGTGCATTCTCCGAACACGTGCTCAGCAAGTTAGGTCATCCCGTCTCGAGAGTATCGTTATAATTCTGTAAATTACAGTATCCTCAAGAGACATATAAAGCTTAAGAGGGCAAACGGCATTCTGTACCAAAATAGTTACTCCCATCAATTTCCAACCATGCCAATAGGCAACAGAATTCCCCAGTACGAGGCTTTTCCGTCAATTTCCAGCGGATCAATTGTGCGTGAATATTACAAATTGACCCAGAGGCCAGCTTGTGAATTGCATTTACAAATAAAAATATGAAAAAAATTGATTTGTAAAATGTAAATACAATGAATTACTCAAATTTATTTGATCCCAATATTTCTAACAATATTCAGCTCATATGTTGACTGTCATTTCCATTAAGAATTTATAGTAAAGAAATAGGAAATTGAAAATTTAATGAGTATTAATTATCAATTGATAAAATATAAAAATCACTTGAAAGACACTTTGGGAGATGTCACAATAGCGTATATTCAATTGCCACGGTATTAAAGGGCACTCCAAATATAGCGCAAAGTTAGAAAGAAAGATATTTATTGTAGATAAATCCCTTTTTCTTTTACTGTTTACATTATGATGATAACGACATTCCAACTTAGAGAATCAGTTCATTTTTAATTCTATCGAATTAATTATATTCTAACGTTAAACTATTAATTTATTACCCAAAATATATACTCATATTTAACTTTCATTCATTTATATTTTTGAAAGTTACCGAAATTTAGTTGATCCAGTGAAATTAAGTACTAAATTCTTTAAATAAGATTTGTGGTTCGAATCCTAATCGGGTTAGGAGTATGGCCGCGAATTAAAATCTAGGTACTTATATTTAGTAAATATAAAAAAAGTTCCATAAATTAAGGAAGAAAATGAAAAAGGAAAGAGGAAAAAAGAACAATTATTATATCGAACCTCCAACCGTGAAAACAAACAAACGAGAACAGTTTGCCTTTCCTTTTTCGGTGCGTCTTACAATGCGCCACGGTGCGCAAAACACTCACCCTGATCTCTGCTCTGCATCTTCTTCCTCACTCTTCATTCGTCACAGAAGCAATTCAACTCTACTCAAACCCACTTCCACTTTCTCTCTCCGCCACACCCGGCTCAATTTAGCCGCTTTCTCTCTATTCAAGTTCTTCTCCATCCTCCAAACCGTCGAGCATTTACTCTTACCTCATCAACTGTTTTTACCAACTCAAAAGTACATTACAAACACAGTTGTATACCACATACATATATATATACACTTCCTCTGGGTCTACGGGAAATTTCCTTTCCCTGATCTCCTTTTGTCTATGGAGATTCGGTTAATTTTGCTGGTTTTGTTGTTTGTTTTGTGCGTTGATGGTGGATTAGCGGGCCAAATTGTGTATTCTGCGAGGCTGATGCATAGGTTTTCGGATGAAGCGAAGGCGCATCAAGGTGGTAGGTTTCTAAAGGGTGGAGCTGGAGATGCCGGTGGTGGTGGTTTTTGGCCGCCGCGGCGGAGCTCAGAGTATTATCGGCGGCTGTTGAGCAGCGATGTGCAGCGGCAGACGCTTAAGCTGAATCCTCAGTTCCAGTTTCTCTACCCTTCTGAGGGCAGCGCCACATTACCCCTCGGGAATGACTTCGGATGGTCATAATCTCTCTCTCTCTAGTACCTGTGTCTGTCCTTTTCTTTCTTTATCTTTTTTATATATTTACTTGTAAATTGTGTTCGATATGCAGATAATTAGCATTGAATTCTTTTGTGAGTTTGGTTTCACCGAACGTTTGATTTGGTGGAAAATTAGTGGAACGTGTCCAACGAGACTTAATTCTCATGAGATATTTTTATCTGTAGAAATTTAGGAAAATGTTGCTGAGTATAACTACTTCTATATATCCAATTCAAGGAGACTAGGCAGAGACCTCGTAGTTGGAAAATTGTACAATGTTGGCACAGTTGCACATACTTGTTGGGAGTTAAGTTTGCCTGCCATACAGGCTAGCTTCAGCTCTCGTGTTTTCAATTTTTATGGTGGAAAATTGTTCAATGCTGTAAATTATTCGTAAAATTGATTTTAGCTGAAGATTGGTAGAATTCCTTGCCCATGATTTGAATCATAGGAATTTTCTTGTACTTGGAGAAAGCCACTGGTTCATTTTACCTTATTGTGCAGATTCGGAGTTTGCATCTGTTTATCTCTAGTTGATGTAAATGGGTTATGGGGCCAAAAGCGACTGGGAAAATCACGTAAATTTATGTTATTATATTTTTGTTTTGCTTTGATTTGAATAATGCCCAGATTTACCTTGCAAAAGATAATGCTGGTTTCTTTTCTGGGAAAAGTGTAATTTGTTTCGATTTGAGGGTTCACCAAATGATACTCTATTCTTGTCGCACATTTGCTCAACTATATTTCTTTTTGTTGCTACATATGTTGCATCATCTATAATTATGGGCTCTCCATTGCCGCCTATATCGGTAATGAAAAATGCCTCGATAAGTATTTTGGTCATCATTGATAGTAATTAAAGCAAAATGCTTGTGTGAGAAGTCTGTATTGCAAGAGAACACATTTTATCTACATAAATTTCATAAGTATAAGTCTTTTTTCTCCATTAATATTGTCATGCGATTTCGGCACTCACTTTCTTTCACGTCATTTGAAACAGGCTACATTATATGTGGATTGACATAGGCACACCAAAAGTTTCTTTTCTAGTGGCACTTGATGCTGGAAGTGATCTGTTTTGGGTTCCCTGTGATTGTGTTCAATGTGCTCCTTTGTCTGCCAATTATTACAGTAGTCTGGTATGCCGGTGTTTCTTTCCCATGATCCATTTCCTCCAAAGTCATTGATCTGATTTGACATTCTTCATCACACAAAGAAATTGAAAGATTTTTACAAATGCTGCTCGTAGAGATAGAGCAGCAACTTCATGATAATTAAGCATATGACAAGATCAACTCAATTTATGTCGGGTTAGACTTTCCAATAGTAATTTAGACGATCTCCTGCCCTTCTTAATTGAAAACACAGAACAAAGAAGACGAAACATTTATACACGTATACACATAACACAAATATTGGAACACTTTACGCATTTCTGAAAGAGCTGTGAAGTTCTAGTTAATTAGCAACATGTTTATCACTTATTCCAAATGATTGATTGGCAGGTGCTCCCTCGTTTTTGGGGCATCTATTATGCAGGATAAAGATCTTAATGAGTACAATCCTACTGTTTCTAGCACTAGCAAGTCCCTTTCTTGCAGTCATCGGTTATGTGAATCGGGCCCAAACTGTCCCAATCCTAAGCAGAATTGCCCATACACCATCAACTATTATTCTGATGATACCTCAACTTCTGGATTTCTGGTTCAAGATGTTCTGCATCTTGTGGGAGGCCATCCTCATGCATCCAATAAATCGGTGAAGGCTCCAATCGTTATCGGGTGCACTTTATTTTGCTTTTGCTTCAATATACCCAAGAACTATATCATAAACAAACATTCTTCACTACTTATCTTGATTTACTCTGCCTTTCTATTTTAGATGTGGTAGTAAACAAACTGGTGGTTACTTGAATGGGGTTGCTCCTGATGGTCTTTTGGGTCTTGGACTAGGGGAAATTTCTGTCCCAAGTTTTCTTGCAAAAGCTGGTTATATTCGAAACTCCTTTTCTCTATGTTTCAATGAAGATGATTCTGGAAGGCTTTTCTTTGGGGACCAGGGAATAGCTGACCAACAAACTACTCCACTTTTGCCTCTGGATGGAAAAAAGTAAGTGTTAACTCTCGGTAGCCGCTAAAGTTGTAATGTTTTATATGTATTGAAGATCCATTTGGTTGCATAATGGTGCAGTTTAACTTATATTGTTGGAGTGGATGCTTGCTGCATTGGGTCTTCTTGTGTTGATCATACTAACTTTCATATGCTAGTTGATAGTGGAACATCGTTTACATTTCTTCCAGGTCAAATCTATGAAAGAGTGGTTGATGAGGTATATTATTTTCCTCTCTTTTATTTGGTTAGTTTGGTTAATCCTACTTTCTGCTGTAAAAAACTAAGTAATTTTTTTTTTATGGTGTTATTTTAATCATAGTTTGACAGACAAGTAAATGCTTCAAAATCTAGCTTCGAAGGATACCCGTGGCAATATTGTTACAAGTCCAGGTATGCGCTTCTATTTTTTTGTGTTTTAAACGAACTTTGTCATTTATTTATCTATTAATATCGATTATTTTATTTTAGCAGTTCCCAAGGGTTGCCTACCGTTCCTTCTTTGACTCTGAAGTTTGAATCATCCAACAAATTTGTGGTCAACAATCCTGTTTTTGTGATCTATGGCACTCAGGTTGCTGTTTGTAACATTTACTTGTTTCTGCCACCTGTTCTCTGCATCTTGTCAGTGGTCATTTTTATGCTCTTGCTGCTTTTTATGTTCAGACTAATTTATTGATGGTTCAATTATTACATAAGACAATGTTTTGATAATTTCGCAGGCTTGTAACATTTTCACTTACCAAAATACGTGTTGGTGGAGATGTTAGTTTTTCCTTTCCATGGATTTCTTTTTGACTTTGTACACCTGACGAGTTCTAAAATATGTTTAGATCAATCATAACATAACCAAACAGCACATTGGATTATTAGTGTGATTAAAACAACTATTTCTGACTTGGAAAACTCGCCTAATAAAACAGGCACCTTTTGTTACTTTGCCATGATAGATAACTTGTTTTGGGATCAAAGGTAACGGAAACCATAAGTAGTCTGTAATGTTTTTAATTTATCATGTTCGATATTCTCATAAGAATGAGATCTCTGCAGAACTCTTTTCCTGTTTATATCATATTTTATGCTGTGATCAAATTATTCAAGACTATGAATCAGTATGAGCTAAGTTGAAAACAAAAAAAAAAAAAAAAATTGTTTGGGATGATATATTCTGATGAACAGAGCACCTATGCTGAAGTGGTAATGCATATAAAGTTTTCGGAATAGCTAGGACAATACCTGATTATACTTTAAGCTGATACTCGATTATATGTTGTTGAAATCATGTTGTTTTAGCTTGTTTTTATGTGTGTGATGGAACTTTTTAATACAAAATATGTAGAAAACCTCTGATATTCTCTTTCTGGTGCAGGGTGCTGTTGGATTTTGTTTAGCAGTGCAGCCTACGGAAGGTGACATGGGGACAATTGGACGTAAGACCATATTAGAGTTTAATTATTGTACAATAAGCAGCGATGCGTTTTACACTGTTTTTTTCCAGAAAATAGAGAATATAGAATTATACTTCCCGTATAGAAGACGTTTAAAGCATGCCCTGTTGTCTATGTCTTATGAAATGATTGTCTCTTGCAGAGAACTTCATGACGGGATACCAGATTGTATTTGATAGGGAAAAGTTCAAGCTGGGCTGGTCGCGTTCAAATTGTAAGTACCTGATATTCCTGGATTCATCCTCTATAAGCATGATATTGTGCAAGTTTAGATGTCCTTTCTTGCCTTTTGTGGATATCTCATGTTCATGAATATGTTGTATCAGTATGCTCTTTTATGTCCCCACCCCAAATATCATCCATCTCTCTCTCTCTCTCACGAACACACACATAGGGACGTAAAAGAGCCGAGCCGGGTTGAGCTTAGGCCTTTTTTGTTTCACACTCAAGCGCAAATCAATTGAATCGAGCTTGAGCTAGAGCCTGGCGAGAAAATTATGAGTTTCCGATATATGCGCGACCATTGCTCCTCCTGCTAAGCGCATCTGCTACGAGAGATTGAGCTCGGGTCACCTCCATATTCAAGTCGGCTCGGCTTGGCTCGTTTAGTTCGAGTTTATGAGCAAATTGTTGGCTCGAGTTTGAAGTCGAATTTCATACCATCTCTCTCTTCATCTATAAATATAAATTTGACATGGTTATTCAGAATATATGAATGTATTTCAGGTGCGGATCTTCCAGTTCCAGTAAAGCAACCAGGCAAGAGCAACTCTCCAAATTCACTGCCGACAACAGTGCAGCAAAGTGCGCCTAATGGTCATGCAGTTGCTCCTGCAGTTACCGGAAAGACACCTTCCAAATCCTCAATCAAATGCCCCTCAATCTTCTTCTTGTTGCTGCTCATCTCGCATATCTCCTAAAATATTTCTTTATCAATTAAAACCTTTTTCTCTCTAATTTACATGTAAATTCTCATTCCTAGTTTAATAGTCTTGCCAATTTTTCTTTCCCTTTACATCGTTTCTATTCGCCATCCTCTCTTCTATATTTTAGGTTTTGAATTAGGGTTGGTGAATTGATAAATAGGGTTCTGTTTAGCACTTCTTTTCCTTTATTTATCCATTTTACCTTTCTTGTTGTATGTAATCTGAATTTCTTTCTTAGGGGATATATGTAATTCCTCAATTTTGGTTGTATAATATGTATCATCCAAACTTTTTTGTGTATTATTAGCTCTTCATATTCGAACTTCTAGGCTACATATGCCTCCTGCTTCTTGTGACATTTTTATCATTACATAATTAAATGTCGAAACCTTGAAATTTTACAAATATTTTCTACTAGACTGAAATCTTACAAATATCCTCATCGAAACATTGAAATGTATATAATAATACCCCTTGAAATATTTTACAAATACCTTCCTCAGAAGTTAGGTGTAAGGTTGCAAGGTTCCAAACTTCGAATAGTGAAATTGTAAAACGTGCAAACCTTGGGACATTGTGTAACTAACCCCAATTTAAATGAAAATCTTGTCTACCTAACAAACTTGGCCTCGAGTCTTGATGCAGGTGTATTCGTTCATTCGTGTAATTTGTCCAAGCTTTACCAATTTTGAGATTAAGTCACATTTTGCATATTTGTAGTGTGTTTGATCACATTACGCCAGAGCTAGCAATAACCTGTGTCATATTGCATGTCTTACAGCCGAAACCTGTTACAATGACGCTATCCTTTTGTTTTTTTTTGTTATTTTCTTGAGTTAAGCTGATCTTTTCTAACGAATAATATTAATCTAATTCCTTAATTGTCCTTTGATTTTTAGAAAAATGCCAATTTGAGCAATTATAAAAAATGTTGACCGCCCAACCCTTAAAAAAATTCGTGCCTCTCTCAACATGCAACCATTTTCTATATATATTAAATGTGTTGCTCCTTAATTTGTTGTAAATTTTTTTTATGACTGTGTCCTTTGTTGTAATATTCTAGCAGCTTAATTGTAAGTTGATTAAGTGAACATTGCACACTCACTAAAGAGTAACCAAGCTCTTATAAGTTGATTAAGTGAGCACTGCACACTACTAATCAGTATCCAAGCCTTTATAAATAAAATTGTAAAATTAGCACCAAATGATAACATGAATTCCAAATTTGCGCTAAAGAAAATATCTGATTCATCTGAAAATACTAAATATTTCATGTCGAAGCACAAAAGATATTCTTGACATGAATTAGGATACTCAAGTCATTGACACAAAAACATTTTTCTTGACATGACTTGGTTCAAAGATATGGACAAATTTGAGAGCAACAGCAAATCTTGATCAACAGAATGACAAAACACAAACACAGCATCTCAGAACAGTCAATATCGCACCAGCCACCAAAATCCTGCTTTGTTTATTTGACTTGAACAATTCCAGCGCTCACAAGTTTTTGTATTTTGTTCATGACAGAAGGGTTCTTCATGTGTTCTTGAGCAGCTTTAGGATTCTCCTGGAAGTCCACTAGCACCTATCATTCAAACACGACAACACGCCATCAGAAACACAATTAACAATAGAAGCCAACACTCGAAAGCTGTTTCATCACACACCTGTCTCATCACGGGATCTGTTAGGATGTTTTGGACCTCAGGATCTTGCATTCCCTTTGCCTAAAACATAAGCTCTAAGAGTTAATACCAATACTGAATCTAGCTAAACCACCAGATGTTAGGAAGTTGAAAATATACACATATATCAAACCTGTCTCTCTTTCAGTTCTTCCGGGGTAAAATCTCCACGGCTGTTCTTGTTTATCTGCTCTACGCATCTGCACACAATTGTTCCATCATGAGAAAATAACCAAAATTAGAACCAAACAAGAAATAACAAGTTAATCCTTGCACATACCTCCTGACACCATCTAGCAATTCCGGGTTCTGAGGATCATGCTTCAAACCTTCCTGGTATGTCTCCAATGCTTTATCATGCTCTTTCATGAAAAATTGGACAGCACCCTTTCTTGTGTAACCTTTGGGAAATGTTGGATCGAGCTCAATGCATTTTTCAGCATCTTTTAGTCCCTCAGGCATTGCCCCAAGTTTTGTGTAGCAAGCAGCCCTGTTGCTGTAAGCCTGCAAATCCAACAGTTTCATATCCCAGAAAAATGAACAAGGTCATACTATTATGTGTCCTGACAAGAAATATTTAGTTTTAAAATACCTTTGGATCCTTTGGGTTTCTCCTTATTGCTTCTGTGTAGTGCTTGATAGCATCGGGGTACTTTTGCTCTTTGAAATACTGGTTTCCTACAGTTCATCACCGTGCCCGCTTAGGAAAACAAATAGTTTATACAGAAATATTTATTTGATAAAAATAAAAACACATGCAATGCAATACCTTTCTCACGCTCCTCATCAGCTATTTTTGGGTCAAAGTATTCCTGTTGCTCTAAATCTTTCTTTGCTCTCTCAGCATCGTTGAGCTTCTTGAGAGTGTCTGGGTTGCGATGTTCAGTTAAGGCTTTCTGGAAAGTCTCAATGGCAGGTTCATAATCCTTTGAGGTCTTAGCCATCTTAACCAGTGCAGTTCCTTTTCTTGTCAATGCCTTAGCTATCATCTTGAAATCTGCTCTTAGTTCTCTACCCCTTTCGACGGCTTTGTCACAGTCTTTCATGCAGTCCTCATACTGTCATGAAGAAATTGATGGCAATCAGATGATATCAGATTCTATAAGCAGCAAGTATGACTGAATTACTGTTACATTATCAATAAATGATAAACAATTACGAACCTGAAAAACCTCCACCTATGAGTAATATCTTGAGAAGAAAGAACAAATACCAAGAAAGTTTAACTGGGGTGTCACACAACTACTATGGTTAGGCTAAGGCTACGTAATTTCAAATGTAAAACCAGACAATTAGAAATATTCTCAAATCTACAGGCCTTAGTACAGCAATAAAAGGCTATTCCACCAATAAAAATTTGGAACCAACCAAGTCTGCTCAAATTAGATTGCAACGAAGCATATTGTGTTAGAAAAGAAATCAAGCAAGCTAATTAAGGAAATTGGTACGATAATTTATGAGTATAATTCTATTTTGGAACATAATGGCATTTTCCAGATTTTGTACAACCATTTTGATACTCAAGTCACTAATGGGGCTTATTAGGGACATTTTGCTTCTTATGCTAAAGTGCAGAATTCTAGTTTTTTGCACAAAAAAAGAGAATAGAAAAGGTGACTGGAGTAGGTGAAACCATGCAAGTCAAAACCAGATTCGATTTGCCAGGTGCCAAATAATAGTCGAATGCAGGCCAACTCAACTTTTATGCATTATGAATATTGAATACTAAACCATTTGCAGCACTCCTAAGGTTGCTCCAAAGCTACAGTAAAGATCGCATAGCTTCACAATTAAATTAAACAAGCACATCCCAGAAGCTGCATGTAAACTCTGCCGAACCAACATTGTGGGTTGTATAAACTCAAAAGGGCAACCCCTTTGACAAGCATACTAATCATAGAAAACTTTTAGCAGAAATCAAATAAACATCTAAACAGACTAAATGTAAAATGCACTTAATGATTAAGCACGATGAGCTTTCACTAAAACCTAACATATTACCCCAGAACACATATCAGCAGCAAATAGCAAACAGCAGTTGACTTAGAGTAATGCCATAACAAACAGCAGTTGTATAATAAAATAACCAACATACCTTGCCCATCTCCAGGTAAACAGCAGCACGATTAGTGATGAACGAGATGTCTTCATCATAGAGATCAATTGCCTTAGAGTAATGCTCAATCGCCGTCTCAAAGTCCTTCTTCTTGTATGCAGCATTCCCAGCTTCCTTCTCTTTTAGAGCCTGAGCTTTTCTTTCCTTCTTCTCCTTCTCCTCATCAGGAATATCCATCGGCTCAGGCTCTGGTTCTGGCTCCTTTTCTGGTCTCTTCTCCTCCTTCACAGCCTCAGCTTCCGCTGGCCTCTTCCTCTCAGGCGATCCACCACCGGATGATGATGCAGATGGCATCTCTCCATCCACCTCGGACTCCTTCGTCTGCAATTTCAAATTCAACAAAACTCCCAATGCCTGCATAACCCTCTGATCCTTCAAATATAAGTTCAAATTATTCGGATTCTTCTGCATATCCTGCATGATCTTCACAAAATCAGGTTGTTGAAGAAAAGCCCGGGTATTAGGATCACCCGCCAGCCTAACCCACATCTCTGGCCCGAACGCCTCTCCAAAGGGGCTTGCTACCGAACCACCAGCCCGTGACCTCGAGCTCCGGGCCGAAGCTGCCTCCGCATCGGAGAGTCCAGACTTGAGGGCCTCGTTATTGGGGTCTATTTGAAGACCCTTTTTGTATGCCGCAACGGCGTCGCTGTATTCTCGGAGGCCAATATGCGCCGCCCCCAGGCGTGAGTAGCCCTTGCCCCAGTCAGGTTTGAGGTCGACGGTTTTCTCCGCATCAGAAAGGGCGTCCGAGAATTTGTTGAGCGAAGCGTAGGCAGCAGATCGATTGGAGTAGAGGACGTGGTTGGTGGGGGCTAAGTTAATGGCATCGGTAAAATGCCGCACGGCGTCGTCGAAGTTGCCGGCGGAGAACGCGGCGTTGCCTTTGGCTTTTGCTTCATCCGCCATTATTCGATAAAATTATAGGTCAGCCAAAAAAAAAAAGTGATTGATTTGGGGAAAATGGTGGTGTTTATATTTGCTTTAAGCTGCAAATTTATTGGGGAAAGGAATAATAATCGGGAAGAATGTTCTGGGTTTTTGAAGTTACTGCCCTGGTGTGGTGGATGACTGGGAGACTATCACTAGAGAGACGAGACGGAGACACTACAGTGAAGAAGAGCTTCTGGAATGTTCAGGTCAGGGAGACCCACCCTGGTTCTGATTGGGTGTGGAACTCAGGGGATTCTAATTAGGGTAAATTATATTTACCCCCTTAACAATGGTCAATTAGATGAAAAACCCCTCATGTTTGACATATTGTAATTTACCCCCTGAGTTATGATAGACCACCAACAAATCAGTCCAGTCCTTCCGTTCCCTTAGGATTTTTGGAAAAATCATGCTCTCTTAATGTGTCGAAGCTTAATATCTCAAGAGAGTTTGAGAAGATATTTCAATCGGCAATAAAATTTCCCAAAGAATGGACATCAATATCAATTGATTCGACTAAAGAAATTATCACTTAAGAATGAATTTCCATCTCAAAACATTGAATTCATATACTCCAAGCAAGATTGAAGTCTTCACAAAGGCCCATGAATTTCGCAACGGTGATTGTCGTATTTCTCAATTTTCGTGCAAATCCTAGTATTTATTAAGGGTGTATATATTATATTACTAGCATAATCCCGTGCTATGCACGGAACTGATCAAAGAAAAAATATAATCTAAAAATAATTTAATTTTGGTTTAACAATTAATGACAAAAATAATAATTTCGGTTCTACTTTTCTAACATTAATGGAGATCATATTGTTGCCTCTCTGAATGTGGATTTGATCGACTCTTGGACTCAAACTTGGGGCTGGATCGAGAGAAGCTTTCTTGGTTGGGATGACTTCCTTTTCGGTTATACTGATCTTCGGATTGATCACAGCAAGGAGGATTTTTTTGCTGGCCTTATGCTCTGTTTTGTAATTCCTGGATTGTTTGGTCTTTATGCTTTCTTGTTATTTCTTTTGCTAGGATTAGTGTTGGTGTTGAGATGTCTATGTTCATGGCTTCACACTATTTTGATTGGACAATTTGTATTGGATTTTTTGGTTATAAGATGAGGTGGAGACCTCGTTAAAAACACCACAGCGCTCACCGGTTTAAAAAAAAAATACATAGACAATTAATCGAGTATTTGTATTTTTTTAAATTTTATATTTATATAAATCTGAAATGATACTAAAAAGCAACATTGTATTATAGCAAATTTTTATTGAAATAGTTCATATTGTATCTCCAAAACTAAAATACATGTATATATCTAATATCAAATTATCAGTGAAACATATATAGGGATATCCTAGATCACATAAGGCGAGGGCGAGGGCGAGTGCGGGTACGTAAATACGTAAAATTTAAAAAAAGTTAAGTGCGAGAGCACCTTAAAGCGTTTAATAAATAAAAAAAAATAATTTTATATATTAATTTACAATCTATTCTTATTAAAGGTTAATATCATTTTTGGTATCATAACTATACCTTAGTACAATTTTGGTACATTCGGGCCTAAGATGTTAATTATTTCTCAATTTAGGTACCATAACTTATAATTTGTGATAATTTTGACACATTCGGGCTTGGATATTAATGGTCTATCATTAGTAATTAATGGCTATTTCTCAATTTTAGTACTATAACTTATAATTTATGACAATTTTAGTACACTTGGGTTTGGATATTAATGATCTATCATTAGTATTAATGACCCATGCCAAAATATACCAGAATTGATACAAATTATAAATTATGATACCAAAATTAAACTTAAACAATTATCTCTGCAAGACTATAATCAATAAAAAGGTTTTAAACATAAAATTAGTAAGAAAAAACCAATCACCATGTATCTTATAACTATATCTATTACGTAAATAGGTAGACGAATCCATCAATGCAAAGTCGCGCACTAACAAAATTAACTTAATGCGGCGCATTATCACGTAGTGCGTGGATTCGCGATTTCAAGTCGTGTGCGCTAGGTGATGTTGGCGCTTTATGTGATATAGGAGATATCCACAATAAAGAAATTAGAGGTTTATATGCCAAATATATTATGTGTATAAATTAACTAAATTCAAGTATCTTAGATATAAACTTAAGAAAAAAAAAAGTAACAAACAAATTTGAAATAATCAAAATGCAGATAACAAAAAAAATTAAAAAATAATAATAGAGAAACAAATTATAAAATATATTAAAGAACAAAAGATTATAATATATGCTTAGATAAGAAAAAGTTCAAAAATAATAGAAATGTTGTAACGTATAGATAAAAATATATATATTTTCCACATATAAAAATTGCAACAACTTAAATAAAAGGAATTAGATAAAATCAAGAACAAATTACAAATTAATAAAAGAAATTACAGAAAATGATATCAAATTAACTTAATTATAAACATATAAAAAATTTATAATATAGTGAAACATGACCAAATAATTTACCGTACTTTTACATTTATAATGAATCAAAGAAGTTCTAAAAGTTATGCAAATATTAAGTGAATCTAAAATAAATATAATATGATGAATTAAAACCAAGTTAATTGATATAAGAATACAACTCATCCCATGTCTGCAAGACATTATGACTGAAAGTAAATTCGTAAAATAATAATAAAGAATGGTTTTTTTAAGTCGAATAATACCGACATAGTATTTTTTTATGCAAATCAGTAAAAAACAGACCGTATAGTTAAAAAGGGCCCCAGCTCCTATATTAATCACTTCATAAGGAGAAGTTCATAAAGTACATCAACACAATCAAATACAAAGCAACAAAATACCAAAGCGGAGTATTAAAGACAATGCAGTAGTCAAAAGAATTGGCATAGATGATCTTCATGTATCTCCATCTTGCAAGAGTCAGGTGGGCTGCAATTTATGCGATTTGGGTCATTCACCACAGGTATCTTGTAGTACGTATTCATCAGAATCAAGATGGGTAATATACCCAAAGAATACGTGATCATCAGAAAAACCCGAAGATCCTCTGGCCCGTTAAAAAATAATATAGAATAGTTAATATAAAAAACTTATATAACTCAACAAAAGATTATGAACATCACTTACTTGAATATTTACCTTTAATCAAACCATTTGATAAAATCAAATACTCCGAAACATGAAGATAAAAATGGTTTATTTTTTTGGAATCTGACAACGGTCCATTCCATCATTCAAATATAAATTCTTCAATCCAAGAAATTAAATTATATTTTTATCTCAAAATATAAAATAAATATATCATGCTAAACTAAAAAAATATATATTAAACAAAAACAAAGTGCTAAAACAATCGAACTCGAAAATGATTAAAGAGAAATCAAAAATGAAAGTCCAACATTCGTTGGAATAACAAAATACATAAAAAAGAATAATGAAAACTAAAGATGAATAACAAAATAAAATAAAAGTTGAATATTAATATAAAATACGAAATAATATATCATGAAAAATAGAAGTGAAACAATAAAAACTGGAAGAAAAACAGAGGGGTCTTGGGGTTGGATAGAACCGTAGAAGATGACAGAGAGATAATTGATAAATAGCAAAGAAATTGCCAAACATCAAAATCATATAGAAGATGGTGAGTGAGAGAATGGAATAGATAGGGATCCTTTAAAAATAAATAATTTCCTAACATTGTGTGAAAGATTTCAAAATTTAAAAACTAAAATCATTAACTATGCAATAATTTAGGGTTCATAAATTTAGACATATAGAAGTTTTTTGGAAACTTAAAATATATACTATATTTAATTTAGGGATTCATAATTAATTATTTTCCTTTCTTATTTACCTTTCGTAATTAAAGTAACATAATTCACAAAATTTTCTACATAATTAAAAAAGTCAAAAACCCTAGAAAAAAGTACGGAATTAAAATGTGTAATTGCCGGCTTTTACACTTTTACATCAATACACCAATATTTTGTTAAAATTATTGACTTATTAGTCGGATTTAAAAGCTGAAATTTGCTTGAATTTAAGTTTATGAACTCATTAGTAATTATTAGAGATATAGAAAATAGAATTCTGTAAATAGAATAACCCTATGGCTTAACATAAATTCAAATTTTGAAAAACTCAATATCAATTAAGGAAAACTGTTACAAATATATATGAGTAATTAAAGCTTTTTCAACTAACAAAATTTAATCTTCAACAACCAATCAATTTTTTTTGGTTTAATTAAAAATTTCAAAAAAACTATAAAATAGTATTCATTCTGATGAAGTTCAATTGAGGGGTCTAACAACCCTCAAAATATAATATATAATAGATATTATATTATTTTACAATATCACATACTATTTGATGTATCCCAAATCACAACTCTGAACTCTCCAAGAACTTTCCAGAAACCTTTCCCCCTTGGGCCTTGGGAGACCTAGAATTAACCAAGTCTCTGCTGTTACGTCGCCCACGGCCAACCATATATTTCAAATCCCCCTCTCAATTATATGATCCATACTACCCTAATTAAGCTGAGAGATTTATCACATTAATCTACCAAAGATTCGATATTTAATCACTGTTTTAACACTTAAGTAGGTTTGAGAAATTGAACAAGTAATTTTCATCAACAAGTTCATTTCTTGATGATAGGCATGGCAATGGATAGAGTATGAGTTGGTTCTAGCTAGATCCAGGACTCGTCCCAATAAATTTTTTTAGACCCAAGACTCGCGCTATACCTGCTTAGACTCATACCCGCCCCAAATCCGTGAAGATCCGCTAGACCCGTCAGATCCAAATTCGCTCCACTAGACCCATTAGAAAATCATTTTTAAAAATTATATTTACACAATTCACAAAATAGATATGAGAAAATAACATAAATATTATGTAATAAAGTATAGATCTTGTCAAATTACACAAAAAAGACTATCAAAGTTTCCAAACGACATATCATTAACACAAAATAATATATATTTTTTGAACTTATATAGGTCACCAATTAATTAGTAAGTAGTCAACCCTAATTAGATTACTTAACATAAAATTTTATATATAAAAATAGAATATATATATATATATATATATATATATATATATATATATGGGTAGGGTTTGAGTCGGTTCCATATATACCCAAGACCCGACCCAAACCCAGACGAGTCCTAAACCCGCCCCGTACCCATTTAATGGACCTAAACCCGACCCAAATAAGTCGGTTCCGGGTTGGATCTGGATAGTACTCGTACCCATTGCTATGCCTACTTGATGATGGGTTTTTTTTTGGTCAAAAAACAAAGCAATATTATAAATCACTCAACAAGAGTCCCCAACAAAAACATCGAAAACCTCATAGGGAGGTTCAGTACAAAAGTTGTGGTCCAATCTAATGTCGTGGCCAAGTTTAGCTAAAGCATCGGCACACGAGTTATAACTCCTCGGAATATGGTGTAAAGAAATATCCCAAGGAAGTTTGAGAAAATCTCTAACATCATCGATTAAGTTGCCAAGAGGATGGTTCGCCATATTTGCAGTATTCACCAAGTTCAGCACAACTTGGGAATCGATTTCAACTTCAATTCTTCTAACACGTCTCTCCCAACCCAATTTAAGACCCTTGCGCAAACCCAAAAGTTCTGCAACTGTTATCGTAGTCTCTCCCAAACAGACGGTGAAACCAAACACCCAATTGCCCATGTAATCTCTAAGAACCCCTCCAGCCGAAGCCGATTTTTGGTGTGGTAAAACACTTCCGTCCGTGTTCAATTTTAACCAGCCCTCAACAGGTTTAACCCACGGAATTATGGGTTTAACAGAAGGCAGCTTCTTAGTCTGATCGGCAGTACATTGTTTAATATCACGTTAGTCTTACTTGATGATGCTTTGCTTATTATATATTTTAGAATTTGACAATGTTGGTGCATTTTAAGGACTTATATAGTGTCTTGTTCTTATGGGTTCGAATTTATATTTTAGATGAACTGTGATGATTTGTCCAAGCTTTACCAAATTTTGAGATTAAGTCACATTTTGCATATTTGTAGTGTGTTTGATCACATTACGCCAGAGCTAGCAATAACCTGTGTCATATTGCATGTCTTACAGCCGAACCTGTTACAATGACGCTATCCTTTTTTTTTTTGTTATTTTCTTGAGTTAAGCTGATCTTTTCTAACGAATAATATTAGTTGTCCTTTGATTTTTAGAAAAATGCCAATTTGAGCAATTATCAAAAATGTTGACCGCCCAACCCTTAAAAAAAATTCGTGTCTCTCTCTCAACATACACCCACTTTCTATATATATTAAATGTGTTGCTCCTTTGTTGCATTGTATTTTTTTTTTTTTATTGATGATTATGTCCTTTGTTGTAATCTAGCAACTTAAAAAGTAAAGCCCTTTGTATAATAATATTTATGGAGTGGAAGATTTGGAAGGTTTTGGCACTATATATACAAAATACATACATATATTAATTAAATACACACACAAACTACGTATATAATGCGAACAAGTGAAGACAATGAGGAAAAGTAAGTAAAAGGCATTAAAAGGGTAGTAAAAGAGCAGTGGATGATTTGCCTTTTGGCTTTTGATCTAATCCCAAAACCTCTTTTTCTTTTGTTTCTTTTGCATGAACACGTTTATTCATGCTATACTTTTTATGAGTTTTCTTTTTTTTTTTTTCCACTTTAGAAACTTGGGGTCCTACCAAAAACATACATCTAATTAGTGAGACCCTACAAAATTCCAAAATTTGTAATTTTTGTTCTCTTGAAACACTATCCCAATCTTTAATTAGTTTTTGTTACTTTATTTTTGTATGTATTAGTGGGATAGACGAGAGACTAGGAGCAAGTGAAGCTCACCGACATTTCTACTAAAGGTTATTATTCTTCATGTAGCTAGCTAGGTTCCTTTCCAATGGTTTTGGATTTTATGCAGCCTACCTCAGTTCCTAGCTAGTTTAATTTTCATAGATAATTTGGTGTTCGAGATGTAAATTTGTAAAGATTTCTACGGAATCCAAAAAATGAAGTTATCTATAATAAAAGCAAGTGGGCAATAAGTATTTAAATTGTCAGACTGGGGACCTTATTATATTGGCACTTTAAGCTTAATTTAGAAATGCACATGATCTTAATATATTGATTTTTCGACGGCCCAAACAAGACCACTTCTTAATTGGTTAACTAATGCTAAATGCCAACATTACATAGTGTAATATTAAATGGCTCATCTTGAAGCTCTTGAGGATAGGGTGGGGGCGTGGTCTAGGAATGAAAACTACCTAACGAAAGTACCAATTATTATTGTGTATGCACAGGATTTCTTGGCTTAGTGGCGAGAATGAAGTCCTATAATTATAGAGTGTCGGGATATTTAAGTATTTGATGATATATCTCTCTAACACCTTAAGCTTTTAGATGAGTTAATCATTCTACATAGTATCTGAGCCATAACTAAAGAGATTCAGATCAATTTTTCACCGCCATCCATTTGATAAAAATAGAATATTTTTCACATGCAAGGCCAAACAAAAAGAAGTCCGCCTACGTATGATATGGCTGGTCATTCTACACAGGGATCATGAGCTCGAGTCCCACAAATATAATACGGGCTTGAGTCTTGTGTATATAGTTAAGTAATTGTGAGTCTTCTGTATAAAGATGAGTTTTAAAGGGGGTTGGCTGTAAAATTCTATTATCAATACATACAGCCAATTAAAGAAGGAGCCATTGTCTCATAAGTCATACCTCAATCAGTGTCCTTGCGTTAATGTACTGTACTAGAAGTGTTCACCTTCCAATAATTGATAATCTGGAGTTATATAAACCAACACATTTAGATATATATATAGGCCCACACTACTTAATTTGTTGCGGTTTATAGTCAATTATTAGAAATTGTGATGTGACTACCTAAGTTTCGTCTACCAAATATAAAAAGTAATATTTGTGTCCAACTATGAATGTTTTAGATGGATAAAAAGAAAATTAAAGTTAAAATAGTTATAATATATAGTTTTATGCATTTATGTAGCTTGGTATATATACTATAATAATTACATATATCTATTTAACTTGGAAAAAGAAGAATGTAGAGATCTAGGTTCGACTTTTTGCAATGACAATGGTCGAATTGTGTACATGCATTTAAAAAATAAAAAAGCAAAAACTTGGAAGAAGCAACTCTTAACACTATCATTAATGCCAGTTTTCTTCCAGTTGTTTGGGCCAGCCAAAGACGTCTTTATCATTCTTCTCATAATTAAGTTCAATATTTTTGTTATTCTTTACATTTGTCATGGTTGCTTGAAATAATTGGCCAACTTAATTTCAAATTAATTCAACATAGGTAGCTAGCTTCAAGTTAAGTAGATTACAGCATTGAAACTCAAGAGGGGGATGAATTGAAACTTTTTCGTTGATACCAAAAGAATAAGAACAGAGTATAATAAATGGATTAAGCAAGACACAAAGATATATAGTGGTTTGGCCCACTCCACTGTGAAAACACAAGTAGAGTAGATTAATCCACTACCTAAGTGAATAAGCTTAGGATTTTGAAGAGAGATATTATTGAGTCACTAGGACTATTACAAATACAATAACTGGAATATGTCAGGTACCTATCTAATATAAGTATGGTACCTATCAGGACTATTTCCAGGATTCAAAGCTAAAGAGAGATCTCACTATGAGAAACCTAGTTCTATGTAAAATACTCTCAAAATGTGATAAGCTCGAACACTTCAGCAGGTACACCAAGAAAGACTTAAATAGATGATTTCTGGAGAGGAGCCTCAAACAGCCATAAGAAGTAAATGCTTTATCTGCCATTAATCTTGATCCAACTTCCTAATAAATGCCAGCCTTCTTGAGCTCCTAATGAGGGATTAATTACAGCCTGGAAACCTGTTAAAAGAGAGAGAAAAACAAGGCAATATTTACAGCTAATATATTTTGTCAGCAATTCAAAAACAATTAAGACAATTACTGAATTGTCCCTGATAGATTCCAGCCATGTTCCAAAGAGGAATCATTGATTTCAGAGTATGCTCCAAGTTTCATGGCTAACAAGCATTAATTAGATGGTATCTTAATTATTCTTGTGTTTAATATTGATAGGAAGTAACCGAGTATGTTGATAGGGAATAATCGAATATGTTTCATCAATCACATCAATATTTAAAATCAAATTATTACATGATAGTCCATAACTAATTATTAAATAAAATAAAACTACTATTAACAAAGCTGTGTTAAGAAAGCTTTGAAAATTATTTAATAAAATCTAATCTAAGTTTCAAATGTGTTTCTCTATTTCTCATGACTATTGTCACATTCTCCCCTCTATAGATTCCCTTTCAAAATTCATTATTCAATTTTAATTAATATCATTGTTCGATCCCTCTTATTTCCACCGTCGACCGAGTCTTACAATCAGGCCACGTGTCGTGCCCCTTGTCTCGAAACCTGGCTGCCACTCTTTCTATTATTAGTGATTGTGTCACACCATTAATTTCTGGCCCACGAGCTTTCATTTCTAATTTGCAATAAGAACCAATTCTAATAATAATAAAAACTAAATTATGGAGCTAGCAATAGCAATAGTAGAAATACAGTAAGATAACCTTTCCGGGAGATCATTCCGTTTAATCAAAAAGACATCTTGATCATGCCCTATTAGTAAGGATGTCGGCACTGGCATTCTTCTCCTTTCTTGTGTGTCTAAGTTCCGTGATCCAAGATCTGTGCAAAAAAATCTGCAGTCTTCGATCCGAGATCCCAAAAGATAATGTTCCATGTTGGTCGACTTAACAAGCTGGAGGAGAATATGTTTTAAAATCCGGACTGGACCGGCCGGTTCGACCGGTGACGGGCAGGCCATCTGGTCCGGGTGACCCATACAAACCAGCCCCAAATTGGACCAGTGCGAACCGGTCAATTGACCGGTTCAATCGGTACTGGTCAGACCGGTCGACCCACTGGTTCAATCAAATTTTTTTTTTTATTTTTTGAAGGTTAAATCTGTAAATTTCTTGAAAAAAAAGAGGCTAAATCGGTTAATGTGAATCTCAATTGAACCACAAAGCCTAAATTCCAAAATTTGAAATCCCTATTCTAATTTTTAGGTATATTTTTGTATTTTTTTTATATTATTTTGTATATTTTTCTATTTTTTTAATATTACTAAAATTATATATATTTAAATATAATTATTACGTAAGTATGATGTCACACCGATTCGATGTCACACCAATTCGACCGGTGGTACCAGTAAGTCCTCCGATTTTTAAAACATAGGGAGGAGCACTTCAGATAAAGAAAAGATATGTCACCGATTGCTCCACTGCTTGTGGCGTCCATCATTCGTTTTCAGTATTAAACCCTCATAGGAGTAGTGCACAATCTGTAATTAGCTATTATAGCATTTCAAATGTAAGTTTGATTTGTTGTAACACATTGTATTTGTTCTTTTACTACTGGTTTATAACATATTTGATTTTTAAGATTAGTTGATGCGAGTTGCATTTGTGGGAGGCCGTCAACAGCAATAATATTTTATAGTTAATCTCACACCTCCTCTTGTATTACTAATGTATTACACCTTTTACTCACAGCAAAAAAATAAAAATAATTCGTCTATATTATTTACTATAAAGTCCACTAAATTACAAAAATAAATAAGAATACAAAAAACTTGAAACACTGTAGATTTTTGAATTTTTTAGGTGATCAACTATCTAGCTAAGCCTCTTCCTATTTTTCATTTGGGTCGCTTTCTTGGACGCATTAATTCCAAAATGTTCCCTGTTTGACACTTTAAGAACTTTGCTTTCTTTTATATTTCTCTCACTTTCTGTCATTTTCTCCAACATTAAGTAGTAAATTAAAAAAAGACCAGTACTGTCTTACAAATATACACTAGATTCAAAACAATCACATATTTAAATAATCCCATGTTTGGTAGTGTTGTATGACTTATATCTGCGGAGGGGGCCACAGCCCCTGCCATGCACCTGTCTGGCCCTGTTTCAAAAATGCCTATAAAATGAAGTGAGCTGTGTGGAGAAATATTTCAAAACAAGGAAGCTTTTAACAAGTTCAACTCAACCATCTTTTACTTCCACCATAAATACTCTTTTTTTTTTTTTTTGTTGATTCTAAGCTAATATTTTGATACATTAAGTTAGAAGATTAAACTTTAAAGCTCTTTTCTTTTGAGTTTCAGAAATTGATCTGGAGCCTTATTGCTTTTCTTGGGTGTAAGAGAAAAATCCAGAAACAGAATATGGGTGTTTCAGGAACTCTGGAGTACATTTCGGACCTCATGAGCAGCAGACACAAACACAAAAAGAAGAAGCAGTTGCAGACGGTTAATCTCAAGGTCAGAATGGATTGTGATGGATGTGAGCTTAAAGTCAAGAATGCCCTATCTTCGTTAAGTGGTATGTCTTAAACACACACAGAGATTATATAGGGATAATTACCAACTACCCCCTGGGGTTTGGTTCCAATACAAAGCCCCCCTGCAGTTTCATAAATTACCAACTCCCCCCCTGAGGTTTTGAAGCAAACGGAAAAATTAAGTGAACCTCAGGGTAGTTCATGAGAGAGATAGTGAACCTCAGGGGGGAGTTGGTAATTTCTGAAACCTTGAGGGGTTTTCTGTATTGAGCCAAAACTCAGGGTTTTTTTTGGTAATTATCTATTATAATGAGTTATATATTGCATATACATATGTATAGTGTCTTCAAATAATAGTTGAACTATATATATGCTGCATTATTGGATTTGGAGTAGGGTAGAACATGTTAATGAAAGAAAAATTGAATTGCTAAAAATTACCGAATTTTCGACCTGCATTTCCGGCTCTAACCAACATCAGATTATGAAAATAAAATAAAATTGCAGGAGTGAAATCTGTGGAGATAAACAGGAAACAACAGAAGGTGAGTGTAACAGGGTATGTAGAGCAAAGCAAGGTACTGAAGAAGGCAAAATCAACTGGAAAAAAGGCAGAGATATGGCCTTATGTTCCTTACAACCTGGTAGCTCAGCCCTATGCTCCTCAGGCTTATGACAAGAAAGCACCACCTGGTTTTGTCAGAAGAGTTGAAACCCAACCAACAACTGCAGGTGCAGTTACTAAATATGAGGACCCCTACATTGCTATGTTCAGTGATGACAATCCAAATGCATGCTCTATCATGTAATAATTAAAAAAAACATTAATATTAATTACTAAGGAAATTAGATGTAATATTCTAATAATGTCTTGTAACTTTTTGACTTTTGGGTGGTTTGAGACTTTGAGAGTGAAAGCAATGTATTATGTATAGTATGGCATAATTATTAATTAATCAAGAAGTGGGACTTGGTATACATTGATTCTTGTTCTTGTGTTTGATATGTTTAATTAATTTTTTTTGTTAAATGTTTACAAATCAATCAATCATTCAAAATGGAAATTTAAAATTGGGATGGAGGGAGTATAAATATTTCACATTATGCTTCTATTAAATCAAAACTTTTCTATTGGCATATTCTACATTCAAAATCTTCTTTAAAAAGACAATGTTACTGTTGAATCCCTGAGGCTCCAAAAGCTGTGTAAAAATAGAACTTGCATATGCAAGAACAAAACATCCCACTTTCCTAGGAAGAATATTTGTTCAAAAAAAAAAAAAAAGTTGAACGTAAAAAGAAGATAAGTGATTCCCACTTGGCACTTGCTAGGCAGAATTAAGTTTTATATGCATAATTTGCAATTTATGATTTATCACCCGGCCAGTTAAGTATATTTTGCAAAATCGCAAGGAAACTAATATATATACGAATGTAATTACAAGAGCACAGGAGAACTTTTCAAACGTTCGGTGCTTCCTAAGTCTTCTTTGTTCCACATAGCAACTGGGATATTCAAAATCCGACATTTTGATAAAATAAATGACCATTTTTGTTATAGCTATTGCAGCTGTTGAAGCAATAATCAAATTATCACTATATTTCTTCATTTTTTTAAAATGAATTTTTCACTCCATTCGAATGTGTAAAATATTCTAGCCACACTTAAAAGCCGAGTACTCTACTGTTGAGTTATCAACACATGCTATATATGAAAATTTTGAAATTATTTAATTATGTAGGCTTATATGTTCCATGAATTCAATAATAATAATAATGTTTTTAAACTATGAAAGTTGGCTTAGTGAATAGTTTTCTAATTTCCAAAATTTTCTTCCATAGATATGCATGTGATAGAAAAAGGGAACACAATAGAAAATGAATTGGGAATTTTTTTTATTTTTTTGAAAATATGAATGGGGAATTATTAAACCATCCCACATAAAAATATCAAAAATATGGAGTTCAATATATGATTAATGGCCTGGCAAACCTCCCATCTCAAGCTAGCTTTTGGGGGTTGAGTTAGGTTAATGTCCATTAATTTTACAGTAATATTAAATACACCTTGAATTGTAGAGAAAAGACGAGCTAAAATAGAAAATCAATTCAATTTTAAACCATAAGTATATTTATCTTTTAAGTCACTACTGAAAATTTGCAATTGTGACAACGTAAATTATTACCATAAGTTAGATAACAATGACACTTTTGATTTTGCGACACTAGCTAGAACTCCACGTGTTTAAATTTCCCAACATGATCGCAGTATCACTAAAACATATTTCAATACGTAATAAATTAGATAAAATTATTTATTGTCACATACAATGGATCGACATAGTAGTTCCTAGTTTTTTCTTTAATAGTGAGTGAGCCTATTATCTATAATTATCGATAGTAAATACCTATTTGGCCGGAAATTGTCAATCATCGTTATATCTCGACATAATGTCCCACAAAAATGCAATTTGCAAAATTAGAATTATTTAGATGGTGATTTATAAATATAGAAAAAAAAAATTAGATGACAAAAAAAAAAAACCACAAACATAAGATAGGGAAGTCCTCTTTTTTTTTTTTTTTTTGGGCTAAACAAAATAGCTTGTAAATTTTTTTGTTTAGCTTCGTAGGCCCAAACAACACAATTGAAAGTGTATGCGACACAACTTATAACTATAAGGCCCAAGGAAAAGCCCAATATTGAAGCCTTTTGGTCCAGCTATATTACGCACACCGTAGAGCGGCGTAGAGTAGCTTCTCTCAGCCATGGACACGCCTGAGTCATCTCCACAACCGGAAAATTCCTCCACCACCACCACTATCGGCGTCGAAGCAGACGACGTCGTAGCCGATGACCCACTCTCTAGCCCATACTCGTCTCTCAACTCTCACTGTCACGATCTCTCCACCCTACAGGACCTCGCCTGCCGCGGCGCCTGGCGCACGGTTCTCGACAAGGTGGCGCGTTCGCGCTCGCTCTCTCTCCTCTCCAAGCCCCACGAGCACCTAATCTACCTCACCTTCAATCTTCTCTCCCTCGTCAAGCTCCGACGCTACTCGGAGGCGCAGCAGGAGCTTAAATCTCTAGATGACGATCTCGATTCGAAGCAATATTTATTCGAAACGTATCCAGATCATTACCCGAATCACAAACCCGGATCCATGGTCCCTTTCGCCCTCCGGTGGCTTCACGCTCACTTGCCTTTCACCCTGGGCGACCGTCAATTAGGCCTCGATCGCCTCTACACTCTCCTGCATTTCATCCGCGATAAGAAATTGCACCGAAACCCTAACTCAATCAGTGAAGAATCTCTAACCCTTTGGAAGAAGCGCGAGACTTTTGTAATCAATGCAATCATAGGTCATCATTTGAACCAGAAGGAGTTTAAGGTATGCTTAACTTTATTAAAGGCAGAGATTAGCAAGAACGAGGATCCATTAATGTTGTCTAAATTGGGGTACATCCAAATGCAATACGGTGATTTGGATGGGGCAAAGCGTAGTTTCGAGACTGTGGAGAAAGCAATGATGGAGGATGAGAATGGCGACGTCGGATTGAATAATTTGGTTAGTAGGAATAAAGCATTGATGTATTTGGTGGGGAAAGATTATGTATCTGCTGTGAGGGAGTATGAAGAATGTATAGAGAGAGATGGATCAGATGTGGTAGCAATTAATAATAAAGCTCTTTGTTTGATGTATTTGAGGGATTTGTCGGATTCGATTAAGGTCTTGGAGAGTGCATTGGAGAGGGTTCCAACAGTGGCGTTGAACGAGACAGTTGTGGTGAATTTGTGCAGTATGTATGAGTTGGCTTATGTTAATCATGCAGATATAAAGAAGACTCTTAGTACTTGGATTGCTAGAGTGGCTCCTGATGACTTTGATGCTTCTTGTACCAGGATTTAAGGTATAAATTTGTGAAATTTAATGTTTTGCACGATTTGATATGCTTACCTGTTGTTTATCTGTTGTGAGAACTGAAACATTCAATCTTGAATTTTACTAGTCCTTCTCGGTGATGGTGGTCGTCTTGTAATCTGCATATCTAACTTTTTGCTTTGTTGCCTTAATTATTTGATAAGATAAATATGCTGCCTGTCACATTTTCATTTCATGAGATTTGAAAATGTACCAAGTTAGTTAAGATTGTATGTAGTTTGCCAAAATTCTGGTGAGTTTTATATGTCTTAACATGGATTTTCATATTTGCTTTCAGTGAGTTGTTATATAAGCATTATGTAGATGATTGCAGAATATACAAGAGAGTGGACATTTAACCCTTTTTACATATCTCTTGAAACTATTTATTTCTTGCCTGATTTAGCTCCATCTTATTTTCCTAGAGCAGTTTTCAGCGTTTGAGAGACGTCCTTACATAATATACATTAAAAATTCTTAAACCCTCAGTTTGAACTATTCACTCATTATGGTAGATTGGAAACATCTAATGTGGAGTCATTTGGAATCACTCTCAAGTTTCATCATATCTTTCCCTCAAATCCAAATCCTTCCATCTAAATACAATACTATTGAATTTTATTCTGATGGATCATTAGTTAGAATAGGGAAACTAAAGCTGTAGAGTGTAGACTGGTATATTTATGCGGGTTATGCTGATAAATGTCTATTGTGGAGACTTCAGGCCATTGTCGACTGAGAAACTTAGGGAGATTATTATTAATTATGAGTCTTAAATTTCTTAAGTATATCATTAACGATGCTATTACTACGAGCGATGTTTTGTTTGCTATACATATATATACTATTCTTTCAGCTAATTTTTGTGAGAAACTCTATTACTGTTGGCATATGCAGATGACTGAAATTGTTCATAGCTATGCTGGAAAACTCAAGCAATTTAGCAGCCAGTTGAAGAAATTCCCAAAGGGCTCGAATGCAAATTCCAGTATCTATCTTTGTTCTTGTGGATTGGACAATGAAAAGAAATTATAGGCCTTAACTTTATATGTTTTGAGTATGTCTACTTTTTCATGAGATTTCCTAGGTGGTCTTGTGGGACTAGTTTTCGTGTCTTCTTGTTGAAGTACATTAGAGATGTGATAGAATAGTAAGAATTTGTATGATGTATATTCTTTTACAATTTATTATTGTGTAATTGTTAAAATATTTAGGTTCCAAAAATGGCTGCAACTTTTAGGTCACAATTGGTTATTTAGAAAACATATACTGTTCTAACTTCTAAGTATTTGAATTTATGAGCACGTGTGGGACATGAACCAACCTCCCTTACTATTTGGTCTATTCTGGTTTTCCACAAACTTTTAGTAATGTAAAAATCACATGATTTTTTTGTTTTTCCAATTGCACCTTAAACTAAATTCAAATCAAACGACTCTTTTGTCTTTTCCCTCATTAAAAGGTACATTTTAAGAATGTCTTAAGGTTTAGTAACATTTGGATGAATGATGAATCCAATGATGGCGAGGGAGGCTATTACATTCATTATTTTTACACATAAAATTCATATAATTTATTAAACAATTTGTTTTCTCTCAAATCATAAAATCTTTCCTATGCCCATTAGTAATCTTACCATCCTTACATATATGAAATAATTAAAATAAAACATATACTTAAAACTGGAAATTTAGAGGTGAAATTTCTGAGAAGATCCACCAAACCAAAACCCCTAGTTAGTAGTTTTACCTTCCCCTCCGCAGGCAGACCCCACCACAGCCACCTATTCAACTACCACAATCCTTCCACTTCTCACCAACCCAAGATCGTATTTTTTATTTTAATATCAAGTTTCTCCTTTGCGATGTTCGAATCCAACATCAAATTTACAGTCGCCAAATTTGAAGTCTTAGCCCACCAAACTTTTCTAAGGAAAAGGTAATGGCAGCAGCTGCATCGTATTCTCTTCAGGCCCAATCAAGCATTGCCTCCGCACAGATTCAGCTCAAGCCTCAGCCTGATTTGCACAGTTCTTCATCGCTCTCTTTCTCCTCTCAATTGCAGCCTTTCTCTATCAAGTAAGTTACTTTTTCCCTGTTTTTTAAATTTTCTGACATGGGTTGTCCGCCATTTTGTGAAAGCATTCTGATTTTCGTGTCTTTACGGTGTTTGATAATGGGTTATGTATGTTGTTAGTTAATTTGTGTAATTCTGGAATTATTTCTGCTATTTCGGTAAATTGATTCGCTTGTAGAAAATAAGGTTAATTTATTGGTATGGCATGTTCGATGATGAGTTTTACATTACTTTAGGTTCATAAAAAGGAGTTCCCAACTCTTTAAGTTTTTTTTTTCTTTCTCATCTTTGCATGTAAATAAACTCGCCAATGAGTATTATCTATTGTCTGTTTGAAACTGTTTTTGTGCATTAGTATTTTTTGTTTTCTGTTTTGTACATAAATTACTGATGTAGCATAATCTGAACTGTTAGATGCATATATACTATATAGGTTCTGGTTTAACTGATGTATATCAGAATATTTGGTTTGAATAGAAACAAAGATGTTTATGCTGAGCTCACCTTGTATATATATTCCAATCTAGTTGCTGTTATTAACTGCATTTATTTAATTTGAATTAATTTGTATTTCCGTAAAGATCATTACGCACGAGACAAGTACACTTGAAGAGAGTTAGTGCAGTAGTGAGAGCAGAGGTCAGCTCGGAGACAATGGAGGTTGATATCTCACTGAGTCCTCGAGTCAACTCAGTGAAGCCTTCAAAGACTGTGGCTATTACAGATCAAGCAACTGCACTTGCACAAGCTGGTGTGCCTGTTATTAGATTAGCAGCAGGAGAGCCTGATTTTGATACTCCTGCTGTAATTGCTGAGGTGAAGCCCTAAATTCCAAAAAATCTTTCATAAGTAGTATTCGAGAAAATAGGATTTGGTTAGTAGAAAATGAGAAATAGGATTGGTTTTTGTGGTTTTTTGTGTAAAAAGATGCATCTCAGAAAAATATATCTTTCCATAGTTCAGAGTAGTTAGTTAATTATTAGAAAACATAATCATAAATAGTATAAGGTGTTGGAGTTCAAATTGAAAATGAATAGTGTTTGTTCTTTTTCATGAAAAATAGATACTAAAATAAATGAAATTTGAAACTAAAATAGTCGATAATGGAAAAGGGTAATTTGGAACCGTAAAGTAATATGCAAGTATGTTCGGTTTTCCTTTCTGGAGACATATTTTATTGTACATGTCTCTTTGTGGAAGTTCTCGTCTGGTTCTTGGTGTCACATCAAGTTTTTTATTATTGTTTAATTGGAAAAATAATTAAAAGATATATCTTTATAGTAAAAATGTCTATTGGAAGTATACATATATATACTTTAACTGATGTAATGATTAGAAATATTTAAAAAAATTTCATCATATTTTGGGAGAAGAAACATGTATCTCAGAAGAATAATTAAAAAAAGATGGTTGGTTTGCCAACTTAGGCTGGAATTGTTGCAATTCGTGAAGGATACACGAGGTATACTCCTAATGCGGGCACGATGGAACTCCGAACAGCTATCTGTAAAAAGCTAAAAGGTACTTCTTCTGACATCGTTTGAGTTCTTATTTGTTAATTTTAATAAGAAGCACAATCTTAATTTCTTTAATAAATAATAACAGAGGAGAACGGAATATCTTATACACCTGACCAGATTTTGGTGAGTAATGGGGCGAAACAGAGTATTCTCCAGGCAGTTCTTGCTGTTTGTTCCCCAGGAGATGAGGTACACGTTTAATTTTTCTAAACCTGAGGGTTTTTTTTTCACATTTATTTCTACTAATGTATACTGACTAAGTTTCTTTTCTCCTTTTTACCTGTGTGTAATACGCAAACTTCCCATCACACTTTCAAAATTACAAATACCCCCTTTTGATACGAAGTATCGAAGTTTATAAGATACCTAGATAACATTATCCAGATATGTGGTTGCAATTTATCAAAATTTGAATGTTGGTATAATCCAAGTATATGTGTAATGAACAATTTTGAGGGCGAAAATAAGTTATAAGGGAGGTCTGCATAATTCTGATGATAAGACGGGAGATTTGTGTTAATGTAAACTTATATCTATGTGTTAAAGCATTAAATACTACAAGACTTTCTCTACAGGCTGCTAATAAGTAACAAATAAACATCATTTGTGCAGGTTATAATTCCAGCTCCATTTTGGGTGAGCTATCCAGAAATGGCAAGATTGGCTGATGCAACTCCTGTGATTCTTCCTACACACATATCTGAAAATTTTCTCTTAGATCCAAAGCTTCTAGAATCCAAACTGACTGAAAAATCGAGGCTGTTGATTCTTTGCTCTCCTTCCAATCCAACGGGATCCGTTTATCCCAAAAAATTGCTTCAACAGATTGCGGATATTGTGGCGAAGCATCCCAGGCTTCTGGTAGGTGTTTTTTCTTTCATCTGTATTTATACATCAGGAATTTACGTGTATCTAAGATGATTAACTTAAAAGTACTAGCATCAAGCATACTCGTTGTCTGTGCAGAGTAAAATAGAGATGATTTAGTTATGGCTTTAATTTTTGATATTATAAAAATTCTAAATTTATTAGATTTTTCTACATGAATATAATGTTTATGGTATTTATTGACTTATGATAAGTGAAAGAAAAATAATTTAAATAAGATGTGGTTTAAAATTTAAATGATTAAAAAGTAAAATGATAGAGTTATCGATCTACTTGAAAAGACCAAAAAAAGTTATTACATGTCACGGTGCTTTATATAATAGTATAGATGTCAGTTTTATTTTTGGGGAGACAAATTTTATAATATATGTGTTTTTATGTAACTTTCTGTCTGGTTAGTTGTGTCACCGAGTCATGTCAAGTTCTTATGTTGTTATATATTACTATTATAGTGGTATAATAATTGAAATCTGAAACGTTTATATTAATATAAAATAATTAGTTGAAGATATAATAAAACAAACATACACTTTATTATTATTTTTGTCTCTCACTTTTTTCATTTTTTTCTGTCCATAGGTTCTGTCTGATGAAATTTACGAACATATTATATATGCCCCAGCAACACACACAAGCTTTGCATCTTTGCCTGGCATGTGGGATAGAACTTTGACTGTTAATGGATTCTCAAAGGTAAATTAATTCACGATAATGCTATAGCTTTATCTTGATTTTTGCATTTCTATTTGTTTTTTATTTATTCACTGTGGCAAGAGATTTGAGAAAAGGTTTGTTAAAATTTAATTGATGATATCGTTGGACTGTATAATGATAGACAAAAGAGTTGACTGTAAAATTGAGAGAATTTATGAGGGGGCTATGTGTAATTTTAAAATCGGGATGGCAGATTTTTGTAATGAACAAAGTTACAAGGGAGGCCACTGCAATTATTTTCTCTGACTCCTGTGTTCTTTTTTTTTATTATTTAAACAATCATAATATTGATGTTTGCTTAGGCCTTTGCCATGACTGGATGGAGACTTGGATATATAGCTGGTCCTAAACACTTTATTTCTGCCTGTGGGAAGATCCAAAGTCAGGTATATATGCACATACAAACACACACACTTGTTAAATATCAATATATTGTCGTCATAAATAAATGAGATAATTTCAATATTTTGTTGCTACAGTCGACTTCAGGTGCCAGCAGTATATCTCAAAAAGCAGCTGTTGCTGCTTTGGGATTGGGCCATGCTGGTGGAGAAGCTGTCTCAACTATGGTTAAAGCTTTTCGTGAAAGACGGGATTTTCTCGTCAAGAGCTTTGGAGATTTGGAAGGTGTCAGAATTTCAGAACCCCAGGTATGATCATAACTTTTGTATATTATGCATAGAAATTTAAATCCTATTCGCGATTTATTCAGTCTCCTTATGAAATAACTTCCATGGCGTACTATACGGAAGAAAGACGTTCTGATAAAGAAGCAACTAGTTTGTCAGAGGAAACATATTCTAAATTTTCTGAATTGCTCAAAACATAATAATAGCTAAAGAATATGAGGAGAATAATATTTCAGTGCATTAGTTTAAATACTTTTAAGTATATTTGACGTAACTTACTTTTTTATGGCGTTTTGCAGGGAGCTTTCTATCTTTTTCTTGATTTCAGTTCTTACTATGGCTCAGAGGTTGAAGGCTTTGGTTTAATCAGTGGTTCAGAGTCCCTCTGCAGATATTTTCTTGACAAGGCTCAAGTAAGATATCTACTTTCTTATAATCTGAGTATTATCGACACTTCATATTACGTAAATGTGTATGTAAATTATATTTATTTTATAATGTCAGAAATGCATACATATTATGTATATACATGTTTTTATTTAATTTTATAGATTAGTGTAAGTTTGAATAAACCTATATCACAGCATTTATATACACATACACTCATATTTACGATATTATTACATCATAGGTTGCTCTTGTCCCCGGAGATGCTTTTGGAGATGATACATGCATCCGAATCTCGTATGCAGAGTCTTTGACAACTCTGCAGGCTGCAGTTGAGAGAATTCAACAAGCGCTCGTCTCACTCAAGCCTGCTGTTCCTGTTTAATCCTTATAAATTTCTATATTTTGCAGAATTTGTCGAAAGATTTGAGAAACTTCTGCTTTTGTTGTAACTAAAACTTAGCCAAACGGCCTCGCGATTGGATTTGTATGTGTCGTGAAGAAATTTGTGCTTTAAAAATTAGTAGAAAGGGAATAATGCATTTCAAAACTTGGATTGTACTTCAAAAATAATGTACGGTTTTAATTGTCTCTCTTCTTTTTTGTAACAGATAAAGTTGAAGCTTTTGATGATTGGTATTAGACATTCTATGGTATCTGTAGCAGAAGAGTGCTCCTGGCAACATAGGATTATATTGTTGTTGGTTGGCCGATCCTATCCAGTTATGTAGGTACCCAACTACATTTGTGACTGTTGGATCATACTTATATATCATGATTTGATTTTATTACATCACCAAACTATGATCAAAACAGTCACAATGCAGTTGGACACCTATCCAACTGGATATATGATCGACTAACCCTGTATTGTACTGCCATATCAGGTTAATTTATGTTGGATACTTGGCACTTTGCAGCCTCAATTTGAGGCCCGTTGGCACTTTTCATCCTCAAATTGCTAGAAAAAAATTGCAGTCTGCAGTCTGCACCTTCAAAATTAATATTTGATTAACATCCGTACGAGACAGCTAAACGTTAACTTTCAAAAGGAAAAAAGAAGCAATACAAATTCAACAAATTAGTTTTTTTTTTTTTAATTAACCAAAAAATTGAATAAAGCCATAAAGGTCATGATAATCTAGACCTCTAATCTCTGTAACTAAACTCCCCTTAATTACATGGATTAGTGATCATCATATTTTCTTAATTTTCTTCATTAATCTTTCAGCAGACCTCTTTCTCAACCCATTGAGTTGCCTCTCCCAAACCTCTCTAGAGAAATTACAGTACTGCATATTTCTCTTGGAGGATCCGAAATTGGACCCAAATGGTTCCAGCTCCAAACCCGTTAACAACTCATGATCGTAAACTCTGCGCGAATCTGGATCCGAAAGGGTCTCATATGCCCGCCGCAGCTCGATGAATTTCTTAGTGGATTCCTCCTTTAATGCTTGATCACCAACGACATCAGGATGATATTGCAGAGCCAAATTTTTGTAAGCTTTCTTTATCTCATCAAAACCTACATTTCGAGAAGTTAGAGAGAGAAGTTGATAAAAGTTAGTTTTAATTCCTGATCCAGTACTTTGCATGGATACTTGACAGGCGATAACTTTTGGCTTAGAATAATTCTTGGAGATGATTGGATTATGTTTGTTGTGGGAAATCATTTTTGCTGAGTTTTGGGTGATCTTCATATGCATGGACACCTCCATTGTCTGTATTTGTGTGTGTTTATCTGAATATACGGCTCGGATGTATAAATAGAGCTAGCTCTTCAGCTCGATCATGCATAAATATATATATATATTAATATATGTGCAAAATCTGAAAGAAGGTTCTTAGTTGTTGCAGGAAAGATTTGGACTTCGGAGTAATTAATGAAATAATAAGATTTTTGTTTTAACATGCATGAATGGATATGAATTAAACGCGTAGTTTGAAATTTGAATGCAAATTTAGCTTTAAATGTTTGTTCTTTTTCTTACTTGTGTCATATATTGCTGTTTTCTTAATCAGAGTTTATGGTATCTATGCCTATAAATAAATTGGCCTGCACGCATGCATGCTTTTCTTGTGGTATTTTAATCTACAAGATCACGAGGAGATACTGTTCTTGTCTCTTTTCATGTTTTTGCTCGAATGTAATTATAAACTGGAGAGGGCGAAGTCAGGATTTTAATTAGTAAGGGAGTGCGATTAAAAAATAAAAAATATAACTATAGTATATAATATTTTTTTTTATGAGTGAGAGACCGAAAATTATCATTTTTGAATAATTAGAAGAGTAATTTTTAAATAAATGAGGGGGGAAATCACAATTTTTTTAAAATTTATGTATAAAATAGAATTTACAAAAAATTTAGGAGAGCGGTCGCCCCTGGCCCGGATACTCCCTCCGCCTATGTCTGGAGTATTAGTATATTAAAATTAAAATTTGAGAAAAAAAAACAATTGAAATTTGCTCGAATTTAATTTTGGCAAACAATTGATAACATTAATCATATAGTATTGTGCTATGTTAGTAAAATACAGGATGGGTACTTTACATTTTTTTATACATACGAATATTTTTGATATTTTTACTAAAAAATACATGAAAAAAATCGGCAAAAAAAACAGAGTTTGATATATTACGTACTTTAATATATTCGAGTACAATACATTTATTAAAAAAGAAAACGGGATGAAAAAAATGTGAATACTCCTATGTATTTTTATTTAAATTTTATATAAGTTTGACATATAACATACTTATATTCACTTTATCAAAAAAATTTATTTTAATTATATAATTTAGAGATAAATATTTAAATAATATTTAATATTCTTATAGGTTAATTTAATAATTATTCGTATAATATTTCATTAATATAAATAAATAATTTGGATGTATTTTATTTTTAAAATAATTTTGATACATTTAAATGTTTAAATAATATTTTTTTGTTGATAAAAATTGAGTTTAATTTATTCGTCAAGTATTATATAGGATATATATAATACGTGTATTAAACATATAACATCAAGAATACGAGTATTATTTATTAAGTTCAGATTATATACGAGAAATGGAAATATTTTTCAATTATTTGTACATATATGTACTATATATATAGTATATATTTTTACTAATAGAGGTACTGTGTAGCTCAACCAAAATTCAACCAAATCGACAAATCTAAAGTCAGAAAATTACATTAAAAATAGCTTATGAAAGACAAAAAAAGGCTAAAAAAAATTCAAATGATCATTTACTAATTTGATTTTGCTAGGCGCCGCCGCATACCGCATATATATACTTAGCCAGATCTAAAACCGCCGTTCTATGTAGTTTTAGATTATCTCAAACATTAATAATTATGCAAAAGATTTCCAAAAGATAAGATGGAATATTATTAATTAATAGAGCCAAAGCATTTATATGTGTCATGATCAAGAAGTGGTTACAATCTTGGGCCATAAAAAAAGGTAGTGGGCTACAATTGAATTAGTCTTTTAATTTCTTAATTTCTAGTATGGTACCAAAAAGAAAATTTAAAATTGCAAGTTGTTTCCTAAGTATGAAGAATTTTATTGAATTATTAAGTTAATTTATTACAGCTCGCACTTCAGCATCGATCATATAACATTCAAAATAATTAATAACCAAATGTTTGATTAAAATGACAAATGTGTCAATTGCCTATGATACATATAAAAGTATAAAACATCAGTATAAGACAAAAATCAAAATCATCCAATCTCCATAACCATAATATTTTTTAAGAGCTTGCCCTTCCATTCTTCTATTTTGACAATTTTGACTCTAAAATTACCATGGGCTCAGCCCAATCATATTATGTATAAAAGAGCTAAGAGACCAAACATAGATTAGGCTACATCAATTATAAGTTCGGCCCATTATCCTTGCCACCTACCACGGGCCATAGCAATAAAAAGGCCCAAATTTATTACATGCATTTTAGTTTTTGAAATTATCAACGTACGTAATACTTTGGACAACTTAGAAGTAAACAATATCAACAATTTTGGGCAACTATTGTGAAAAAAAAAAAAAAGCAATTTTGTTTAATCAATGTCTAAGATTCGACCCTATCCCCTTGTTTATGGAGCAATTGGAGTGAGAGGATCACTATTAATTGAGCCTATGCAGCCCGGAAAAAAACCCATGTTGGAAAATGAAAAAGAAGAAGAAGATTTCTTGATGTTTCATCAAATGAAAATTGATTAATATTCATAAAAACGTGAACTTCTAATTCCTCGCAAAATAAAACGTCCGAAAACCAAATAAACCAATCAATGTCCCGTAACAGGAAAAAGGCAAAAGTTGTACAATTTTCATGTAGTCTATTATTTTTTTGATAAATAAAGTAAAGTCTATTATTATATTTGTCCTTGTTATATATTCCTAAAAGATGAAGAATTCCAGAGACTTCAATTTCACCTCACACCTTTTACTTTTTCCTCTGAATGTGAATATCGAGCATGTGATCAACTCGACAAAAATGTTAGATTGGTATCATGTGATTCTTGAATCTTCAGAGAACAATAATTATATATGTCACAAGAGAGTGTCCCACTTAGCTTATAATTAGGTATCTATAATATACCGAAATTCCTAAAAAAATCATTTTACAGTGTCGTGATCGTATCGAATGTTTATATCAAATGGTAAATAAAAAATATATATATTATATCATTATTTTCGTACCGTATCATATCATACCCATACCCGTGAATGCATCACAACTAGGTATATACTCCATACACAAATTCATTTTAAGGCGCACGTTTCTCATCCCAGGAATTTCACTATATATGGGTCACTCATCTAGTAATAAACATTTGAATTATTGAACTACTATGTGGGTCCGGTCCTAAAATTCTTGAAACCCCCAGACTTGTTGGATTCACGTGAATTTTGCTAAATCAAAACTTTGATGATATAATAGTGGAGACCCACTTTTTTGGGCAAATATTTACAAATAATTACTTGCGATATTTATCGTAAACACCCTCAAGTTTTAAAAATTATAAGAAATACCTTGAGATTTAGCTGATAGTAGCAAAAAACACTTCCAAACTATGGAAAATCACGGACTCGGAATGTTTTTGTGGTAATTTTCTAGGTTTCGGGATATTTTTTGAAAAAAAAATCAAACCCTTTAGTATTTTCGTAATGATTCCTAATTTTTTAATATTTGGAGGTTATGTGCGAAAATTTCTACGCGAAAAGGTACGTATTTATTTAACCATACGTATTTATATTTATTTTTTTTAAAAAAAATTGATAAAGAAAATGTGGCATGATTGGTTTAATTAAATGATATATATGTGAGATTCAAACCCAATATATAAATGTTCTGGTTATATGAAATAATCAATATGTAGAATTATTGAATTAACATCTCCACATTGTAGGGCAAACAATAAATAAATAAAACTTGAAATGTATAATGGAAAATGGAAATGATCCTTTCATGTAATTAGGCTTATGGTCCTCCTCCTAAAAAGCTCAATTGTAGTATTTAGGGTCCCCATTTCTAAGAAAGTGATTGTACCTTCAAAGAGAAAAATTCTAAATTGAATTGTAATTTGTGATGCACGGACACTCTAATTATATATATATCTCATTATCTCATATCATATTGTATCGTCATGTCGTGTCGTGTATAATTACATTATACACGAAACCCTAAAGCTTTAGGGTTTAGATTGTACCTAAACCCTAAAGCCTAATTACATTGTAGGGCAAACAATAAATAAATAAAACTTGAAATGTATAATGGAAAATGGAAATGATCCTTTCATGTAATTAGGCTTATGGTCCTCCTCCTAAAAAGCTCAATTGTAGTATTTAGGGTCCCCATTCCTAAGAAAGTGATTGTACCTTCAAAGAGAAAAATTCTAAATTGAATTGTAATTTGTGATGCACGGACACTCTAATTATATATATATCTCATTATCTCATATCATATTGTATCGTCATGTCGTGTTATGTCAGACATCAAATTTCTAAGTTCAACTTTGGGTTCTCGCCTAATCATTCTTGAAGCTACACCCTCTTTCTTCCTCCATTCGTTTAGCTGCAACGACAACAGGCGTCTTAAAACTTCAACTCCGTCCAGACCTCTTTAGTGATAAATGTCAGAAATAATTTGTATTATCGTGTCCATGTCGTGTCCGTGTTTGTGCATCTCAAATTTTACCCTTCTCAAATAATTGGTATACTCTGAACTTATGTTATAACATGGTATAATCTGAACTGTACTCTAATCCATGTATAATAATATAAAACCAAATACTGAATTCGTTTGAAAAATATTCAGTGTAGTATAGTGCAAAGGCAAAAGGGATGACTAATGTTGGCCACACATGAAACAGTGAGCAGAAGGCCACATGCAATTTAGTGGTAGCAGATTTTCTTTTTTGCACTAAATAAATTTCTCATACGTATTTGTTTTTATCGTTTGGTTTTTGGGGTATTAATATTAGGGTTGATTGTAACATCCCCTAACAGGCCAAGGCTCATTAATTACTCTCATTCCATAAGATGATAAATTGGTCCCAAAGCAAATCACTTTTTTATTTGCCACTCTCCCACACACTTGTTCTATTATTATCTTGCATATCTAATATTACTTCATTTTATTAAGTGCATATTAAAGACAAGGAATAATTAAATAAAAAAAACCCGAAATTAGGTATTTTTTCTGAAAATATCCTGAAACCTTGAAATTAACATCACAAATATCCCCTGATCAGCTGAAACCTTACAAATACTTCCCCTTGAAATATAAAAATATCTACTTAATATTCCCTGAAAAACCTTACAAATACTCCCCTCAGGGAATAAGTGTAAGTTTACAAGATTTAAGGTATTTTTTATAAACAGTGTAAACCTCGTGAAAATTTTATACCTACGACATCTACAATACCCGAATTCGAATTATGCGGTCAATGAGTCTGAATCGAGTGAAAACCAAAAAACAAAAAGATAATCAAGGGTTTTTTTAGTTATTTGTTTCACAATGTCATATTTGCTCATTTGGGTTATGCATTCTACCCTATGAAATACGGATATGGACGCGGCCACACAGACACAACACGACATGGATACGGTGACACGGATTTATTTTGATATTTTATAATAGAGAAGTGTCCGACATGAGTGTCCAACACGGCGTCGAATACAATGCAGGATATAATTTTTAGAAGTGTACATGCATCATAGATTCTACCTTAGTTTTTATTGTTTATTCCTATGTTCATATAGTTTATTTATTGAGGTAAATTAATTATATAATAATGGATTTAAAAACGAATGACAGAAGAAGGCGCGCGAAATATGGTCTTAGTTATAATGTAAAATAAAATATCAATTTGAAGTAAAAGATATGATTTTTTTTTGTTACAAACGAAACAAATGGAAAAAACCAAGAAAAAACCAACTAATCTTCCTGGCCTATGAGCTCGTTTGGAGGATCATCCAAGATCAGAATTTCCGTGTGACTCGGCAACTCGTGTCCCATCTTTGCAAATTTATTCGCTATTTTATTCTTTTCTTTCCAGACATGGTTGAAAAAATTATTCAATGACATATGCAAAAGTTTTCTATAATAAAAAATAAGAAGCTCAAGAGGGTGATTAATGATCAAAGTTTCACTCACTAACTTAAAGATCACATCCGAATCAATTTTCCCTTCCATACGAGGGAAGCGCCGTTCCAAGTAAAAGATACGATTGATTGAATATTCGTATGGTAGATATTGATGGCTTAACTAGCTAAAGTCGCATTCAGCCTCAAATTGCACGGAAGGACCATTAATTTGGGTGTTGGCCACTTGGCCTCACCCTAAAAACACCAATTAATTATACTTTTTAATTTATTCTTCGACCATCACCCAACTAATAGACTACTACTATTCATCACAACAGAAAGTGATGCGAAACTGCACGATTCTTGAAAAATTATTTGTTTTCTTTCCTTGGAAACCATGAACCACAATCACTAAATGGACTCAGAAACATTGTAATTTAATACAATATGGTTCATATATAGTCCAATTTTAGTATTTTCTTTTTTCAGTTAGGTGCAAATTATTTGCTTTTCGTTACAACTTTTTTTGCCAACTAATAAGTGGTGAAATGCACAACTCCTCGCTTCTTATAATTTTATCATCGAAACAATACAATCTTATACTTATTTTTTAGAGGGTATTTATACAGTTTTTCAGAGGGTATTATGTTAAAAAACAAAAATTATATTTCAAGGTATATTTATAAGGTTTTAATACCAACGTGGTGTGACTCAGTTGGCAATACAAACTGAGTTTGTGGGAAGAGTCTCATGGTCGATCCCCATTAAACACATTCTTAGGAGGAGTGAAGAGTCTTAAGGGTTCTCAATGTAGGATTACCTGAACCGGTAATTTAATGTAGGATTACCTGAATCGATAATTCACACACAAAAAAATAAGATTTTAATTTACGGAGTAGGTATTTATAAGATAGTTTTTCAGATTTTTATATTGGTAAACATTTGTGTTATGTGGATTGATTGTTTCATTTTGAATCTAATTTCATTAAGAGCTATGTGATAAAATAGAGGTCGACTGGCATAGGCATAGCTCGTGTAGAATTGACATGGAAGAAAAGGACCAATAAAATTAAGCTTGAATAACTTACAAATTTCTTTATGCAAAATTCATTAGAGGTTTAGAAAAATCAAACTATCAATTTCCCCACACTACATCACTCTCGAACTTGAAAGATTGAGAGAAAATGACAAAGAAAATAAAATTAAAGGCAAATGTAGGACAAACTGAACAAGAAAAGAACATTGTGGAGCCACACACTTCACATTTAAAAAATATATATATATATATGAAACAAATAAATAAGTAAGGACTAAGGTCTATCACTTTTTCTATTTTGTAATCTTTGAAAAAGAGAATTATGACTAATTTTATTTATTTCAATAAAAGAGTAGAATGGAAAAGAACCCTTTGGAAATGGTGGTTTATAACTTATATCATCATGAAATGAAAAAGGAAAACGGTCGTTGATTAATTGAATTAATTTTTTTTTTAATTCGATTCTTGTCATTATAAAGAGTCAGAATCCTAAATCTCCAATTTCCATATTTAAAATAATATCTGATAGTAATTAGGTTAAACTTAATGGTTGATTAATTGAATTAATTCATTTCACGAGCATATTCAAGTTTTTTTTTGGTAAATCATATTCAAGTATTGTTTCTCGTACGTTCACACAATTGAAGCAGTGGGCCAATATTTGGGAAGGCCCAATGAGAAGTCCACAAATCATATTGCCAGCAAATTGCCACGCGTAAAGCCCACTCCACACATGTCCATTTGTCAACTCGCTCTCATCTCATCTCCATAGTCTTTTTTTTTTTTTTTTTTTTTTTTTTTGTTTTTTTGCTTTTACTTTCTGAAATAAGTTTGAACTTCACAAATTTATTTTCTTCGAAATTATGCTTTTAACTTGCAAGGATGTGGCTCTAATTCTTTTTTCTTTTTTATTCAATTGAAAATTTTGGGAAGTAAAGTTTATCCTCTAATTGTTTTCTTTCTTTTTTAACAAACTAAGAAAACTATTAACAACTGAGATTTAGAGTTTGTTTGACTATGCTTATGTTAAATAACTTATAAATTCTCTTTATGTCTTATAAAATATTTTGGATATTTATAAGATAGTAACTTTCATTTTAGAGATAAGATCTCAAAATATTAGAATAAAATTAAGACTATGAATTTATAAAATAATAATAATGAATTATATAATTTAATATAATCGATAGGTAGGCAATTATGTTAACATCTTGAAAATAAGTTGGTCTTACTCTTCCCCATTGAACTTATAAGTCCTTAATATTTTATAAGATCTTTAATTAAAAAAATTACAGAATATACACTTTTTGATGGCTTATAAGTTCATAATAACTTATAAATTATTTAGAATTCAGTGGCGGAGATAGATATATACGAGAGATTGCATCACTTGCATGTGACCCTTAACTTATATATATATATATATGTATATATATATAACGTCTTTCAAAAATTATATTGAAAAACATACTAATATTGAAGATAGAAAGCAGGAAATAAGAAATTAAAAATACGTATATACATTTGCATTGTTTTTTGGGTGGGCTGTGTATACATTTGCATGGTCAAGCACTCAAGCTTCACTTTATAGAATATAAACCACTTATAATTCACGAGGTGGGGCCAACTCCACTATTCTGATGCCACGTGTACCCCAATCTTGCCTATATATGCAGGGCTCTCGGTGCCAACCGAGTAAAACACACACACACACAAACACTCAAGATACACAGGGCAAATTAAAGAGAGATATATTTTAGGAGCGAGAGAGAGACACTTGTTTCTCGATCCTAAAGTCTTGGAGGGATTTGCATATCTCTCTCTATTTCAAACGAAAGTTCGTTAATTTTGAATCCCACAAAAAAAGAAGAGCAAAAATGTTTATTGAGAGCTTCAAAGTTGACAGCCCAAATGTTAAGTACACAGACAGTGAGATTCACTCTGTGTACAACTATGAGACCACTGAGCTTCTTCATGAGAACAGAAATGGCGCCTATCAGTGGACTGTCAAGCCAAAAACGGTTAAATATGAGTTTAAAACCGACACTCATGTCCCAAAGCTAGGGTAATTGTTAAAAAGTTCAAAAAGATTGCATTTTTTTTTGCTGCTTTTAAGGTTGTTTTGTTTATTGTTTTTAATTTATCTGATGGGATTCTCGTTTCTCTTGTAGGGTTATGCTTGTTGGATGGGGAGGTAACAATGGTTCCACTCTTACTGCTGGAGTCATTGCGAATCGAGAGTGAGTTCTTGATCCTATAATTTTGGTCCAATTTTCATTTAAAAAGCATGTTTAAATATTTTAATTCAAAGGTAACTGTTAGTTTTTGTATGTTTTTCATCTGGGATTTGAGACAAATGTTTTTTAATGTAAAACATTTCGTGGGCATCTCTACTTTGATGAGAAAAAAGATCTCTTTTTTGATATATTACTCCTAATTCAAGAGAAAATATTTTGATGCATTCTTTTGCTCGAAGTTTCCATATGGGCTAGGATAATTTTGTTTCTGAATTTCGTGGAGAAATTTATTATGTGGGTATCTCTATATTATGAAGGGAAAAAAAGAACAAGAAAAATACCACTTTCTTAACCCTGTTGTTTTGCGGAGATTGTGATTGAAATCGATATATATATATGTTGATTGATTGTAATTTTGCAGAGGTATTTCATGGGCAACAAAAGACAAAGTGCAGCAAGCCAATTATTTTGGATCACTCACTCAAGCTTCCTCAATTAGAGTTGGCTCCTTCAATGGAGAAGAGATCTATGCTCCATTCAAGAGCTTGCTCCCCATGGTATATACCCTACCCTACCCCACCCAACACACAATACATGAAAAAATTTACCCACTCAAAATTCTTGAATATTTGAGTCATTTTTTAAAATAAAGGGTCAATTACAGATAACCCTTGAGGTTTCCACCATTTACCAAAAACACCCTAAAACCTTGAAAATTACAAAAAACACCCTGAGGTTTGGCAAATCATAATGAAAAACACCTCGATCCAACAGAAAATTGTTGACTTGGTTTTTTTTTTTTTGTGATTTCAAGGTCTTAGTGTGATTTTTGTAAATGGCACAAAACTCAGGGGGGGTTTCATAATTATTCCAAAGTTAATGATTTGTGTCATCTGCCACTATTCTTTTAGTGAAATAATACATACTATGATTCACTATTCTCTAATCATTGATTTTTGTTGCTAATCATTTCTTAATGATTTTGACCACTGATTAGGTTAACCCAGATGACATAGTGTTTGGAGGATGGGACATCAGCAACATGAATTTGGCTGATGCTATGGGAAGGGCCAAAGTATTAGACATTGATCTACAAAAGCAGCTGAGGCCCTACATGGAACACATGGTCCCACTTCCCGGAATCTACGACCCTGACTTCATCGCAGCCAATCAGGGTGCACGTGCCAACAACGTGATCAAAGGAACCAAGAAAGAACAAGTTGATCAACTCATCAAGGACATCAGGTAACATAAAAGAATTTGATCTCATTTTATGTTGTTAATAATTTGATGTTGTTTGCAGAGATAGAGCCAAAAAAACATATAAAAGAGTGAACATTAGCAAAATTGAGTTCTAGACTGAGTCCCTTATTGTTGATTTTATTTCCAACTTAGGATGAATTCTTGATACAGTACAAAATGGGACAGAGGGGGTGGTAACACCCCTGAAATATTTTGAAAATCAGTATACACACATTTTGTTATGTGTACTAAATATTTATCAAAATTGAATTCTCAGCTGGCATCTCTGATTATGTTTTTGATTTTTTGGATTTGGGCTTATATTCTTGTTGTGGTAATATTTTAGAGGTTTTATTTATTTATTTTATTTTTGATAATGTATAGGGAGTTTAAGAAGCAAAATAAGGTGGACAGTGTAGTGGTGTTGTGGACCGCCAACACCGAGAGATACAGTAATGTTGTTGTTGGTCTGAATGACACAACAGAAAACCTTATGGCCTCATTGGAGAGAAATGAAGCTGAGATCTCTCCTTCAACATTGTTTGGCTTAGCTTGTATTCTTGAAAATGTCCCATTCATCAATGGCAGCCCTCAAAACACTTTTGTCCCAGGTAAAAAAAGAAAGATTCAATTTTGCCTAACTAAGTATATGCAATTAGGATTTGAAATATATTCTCTATAACTATCATTTAATTTCAGGGCTGATTGAATTGGCAATCAAGAGGAACTGTTTGATTGGTGGAGATGACTTCAAGAGTGGTCAAACCAAAATGAAATCAGTGTTGGTTGATTTTCTCGTTGGAGCTGGAATTAAGGTATGGAATTCAAGTAATTTACTAGATTGTTTTGTTTTTAAAAAAGATTTATTTTGGTTATTTTATATATACTAAATGAATTGTTTGGTTTAACAGCCGACATCGATTGTGAGCTACAACCATTTGGGAAACAATGACGGGATGAACTTATCAGCCCCACAAACATTCCGGTCTAAGGAGATCTCAAAAAGCAATGTGGTTGACGATATGGTTGCTAGCAATGGCATCCTATTTGAGCCGGGCGAGCACCCTGATCACGTTGTTGTTATCAAGGTACTTGACGAATATCTGAAACTCTTAAGTGAGAGTATTTTCGTTTACACATTTATTGGAAACCTCAGAGACTATATGTTAATATCTCAAACTAGAGGAATCGATTTATAAGTAACATCAAATTTCAGGATACCCAAATATAAATTCACTTTTATTTCAGACTAACAAATGCTTGGATCAATTTGTAGTACGTCCCGTATGTGGGAGACAGCAAGAGGGCGATGGACGAGTACACATCTGAGATATTCATGGGAGGGAAAAGCACCATTGTTTTGCATAACACTTGTGAGGACTCTCTTCTTGCAGCTCCAATTATCTTGGATCTGGTCCTTCTGGCTGAACTCAGCACCCGTATTCAGCTCAAAGCCGAAGCTGAGGTTAGTACTTTTGTAACATTAAAGCTTAATTAGAGCTTTTGCTTTTATTATTGAAAAAATAAATTGAATTCGTATCCCTATTTTCGCAGGGCAAATTCCACTCTTTCCACCCCGTGGCCACAATCCTTAGCTACCTAACCAAAGCCCCTCTTGTAAGTACATTTCAAGAATTAACTCGTGTTTATACATATATAGTTTTTGTTAATTCATTAATATTGAATTGCGTCGTTTGGCTTTGAAAACAGGTCCCTCCGGGTACGCCTGTTGTGAATGCGCTCTCGAAGCAACGTGCAATGCTCGAGAACATTTTGAGGGCTTGTGTTGGATTGGCTCCAGAGAACAACATGATTCTGGAATACAAGTGAAGAATGAAAGCTTATTATGGGAGAATACAGACCTATTTCTTTTCTTGATCTTTTGCCTTTGTTTTTATTTTTCTACTAAAATCTGATATATGATATATGAATTATGACTCTGTGCTGGGATGTAATATTGTGCCCCCGAGTCTACGTTTTATCTTTATTAACTTTGTAGTTAATTTCTTGTAGCTATCGCAAGTGTATTTTGTTTACTTTAGCTCTCTTTCAGAGCACAGCATTCCTCTTTATGGAAATATATATGGAATCGTTCATCGGTGTGTATACATTTAATTTGTCCATTTGGTTGGTTAATTCTCCTAATAACTGAAAAAATTGAGGGACGATTGAGTACTTATTTCTTTCATGTTTGCTTAGAAAACATAAAAAAAAGAATTTCGTTCGGGTTGGTGGGGAGTGCAGAATACATTGTGAAGTTGGTATGTTCATAATAAACTAATGGGATAATTATATTTATGTCCCTCAATTTAGGAAAAATATAATAAGATTTTCTTTACTATTTTTTTATTTTTAAGTATATATTAAACGTTTTATTAACTAGATCACAACTTAATCACTTCACTTATTTAATCACTTCGTTTATTTCATGTATAGCAAACACTAATGCTATAACAAATATTATGGGTGATTTAATTATTTACAACTTTCCGTTAAATTTTAGATTTTCGTTAGGATTAAAGAATTTATCTGTAATTTCTAATAGTTGAGGGATATTACTATATTTACATCTAAATTAAGGGGTGTAAGTGTAATTATCCCTAAACTAATTTGCACTTGGTGTGAAAACAAAAAAAAAAAAAAAAAAAAAAGCCACTAGTCTGCACTTTATATGAAGACTAAACAAGTTACTATAACTGCAAACCCCAGTTGTTGATTAAGCCAAGTGGAAAATGGATTTGTTCACTCATCTATTTATTAAGGAATCTATCGAAAAGTTGTTGTTGCCAGATTCTCCGTTTCCATTATCACAAGAAACAGCCATAGCAGATTATTTCCTTAAGCTTCAATATTCTCTAGGAGATGAAGATTGCGCCAAAATGATTGAGTCATCTGGTCAAGATCTTCATAAATTCTTCCTAGTCCCGAAGTTGTTGTTTCAGCAATTACATCACAAGAAAAATGAAACTGTGGCTGTTTTTATCGATTTCCTCCTACAATTACTGTATCACGAAACAGATCCGACTCGGGTTTTTGGGGATGGAAATCGGATTTACGTTTTGAAGAAGGAGTTGAGATTTCTTATTACTGTTCTGGGTGATGAAGTATTGCTAAGTAGTGAAGTTGAAAAAGTTGATAATCTCTTGGTAGAATTTGAAGCGGTGGCAAATGAAGCTGGAAGGTTAGTCTATTCCCTTATATACTCTACTGATGAAGATGATGATAGAGGAATAAGAATGGATACTCTGTTGGAACATATTGAACTCTTGAAATCTAATATCACCAGTTTCTCGATTATACTTTCATGTATTGGTAAACCTCATATTGTAAATCGAAATACTGCTTCCGTGCCTTCACTCTATATTGTTGATTCTGTTGTTCATGATCTTGAGGATTTAATAGATCGGGAGGATGATCAAATTGTTGATGATGTGAAGGGACAAATGAAAATACTCCATCAAGAGATAATTCTTTCTCAATCTCTGCTTAAGGATATAAACTTGCCACGAAATCCAGAGGTTCAAGAGATGAAGGAAATTGTGATGCAAATTATTAATTCGGCATTTGAAGCTGAATATTTGATCAACTCCTTTTGGTTTGGTGATGCTCCGATCTGGTATCATACCATCAGGCTGGCCAATGTCATCCACAAGGTTAAGTTTATTGGAAGTGAGATGAAAGAAATCAAGAAAAGTTATGATGTTGGAGCCTTAAAAGTTGCACAGAATTTCAGTGCAAAAATATCCTTGCAACTTACGAGGAATTCAGATATTATTGATGACATCATAGTTGGATTTGATGAGAGGGAAATAGATATTCTAGATTTACTTGTACACGGAACAGAGCGCCTTCAAATTATAACCATCTTCGGGATGCCTGGACTTGGTAAGACAACATTAGCAAAGAAGTTATACAAGCATCCCTCAGTTTACTACCACTTCGACAAATGCTCGTGGTGTGTTGTTTCCCAAACATATGACAGGAAAAATCTATTGAATGACATTTTGATGAGTTTTTCGAGTGAGATCGACAAAGAAGCAATCTTGAATATGGAAGAAGAAGGTTTGGCCGAACAGATTTACAGAAGTTTAAAGGGAAGAAGATACATGATTGTAATAGATGATATTTGGGATTCAAATGTCTGGGATGATTTGAGAAGATATTTCCCCGATGATGTAACTGGAAGCCGAATAGTGTTCACCACTAGGAATAAAGATGTCACTCCACCTAAAAGCATAGTTTATGCGCTTTCTTCTTTGTCAAATGATCAGTGTTGGGAGCTATTAGAGAAGAAAGTGTTTCATCATACATCTTGCCCTCCACAATTGATAGGGATCGGGAAGGAAATTGCTGGAAATTGCAATGGTCTACCACTTGCAGTAGTTGTAGTAGCTGGTATACTTTCGACCATGGACAAGGAAGAAAGTACATGGAAAACTGTGGGAGAAAGTTTAAAGTCATATATATTTTCCGAGCAAAATAATATCGTGATGCAGATATTGAAACTCAGTTACAAACATCTACCTGAATATTTGAAACCGTGTTTTCTATATTTTGGAGCATTTCCAGAAGGCAGAGAAATCCATGCTAAGAAGTTGAGGAGGCTCTGGATTGCAGAAGGATTCATACGCAGGGAAAAGGAGAAGAGCACAGAGAACATAGCAGAAGAATATTTGCTGGAGCTAATTGATAAAAGTCTTGTAATGGTCTCCAAGAAAAGATCAGATGGCGGACCCAAACTTTGTGTTGTTCATGATTTATTGCGTGACTTGTGCTTGAAAATAGCTGAAGAAGAAAACTTCTTAAAGTTAATAGACAAGTAAGTTTAAACTTTTCCTCTGTTTCGGCTTCGACTAGCATTTAATTTCTATTGTGCTAATAACCTATATAGATGATGACTCTTTTTTCTTTTTCTTTTTTCAGTGATTACCCGATATACACGAATCACCAACGCCTACGTTCCATCCATCCTTTTTGTTTAGTACCTTTTGGCTTTAACATCCGGTCTATCTTTGGCTTTGATGAATCATCGTCGCTGTATGTTCTCAAGATGAAATCACTTAGGGTCATGGATTTGGCACAGAAAACTTTTGAGTGTGGTGATGGAGTTGAACATCTGGTTCATTTGAGATATTTGGCCATTAAAAATATGCCTCTGACGTCAATAGGCAGCCTTGTCAACCTAGAATGTCTTACTATTAACACATTAAGACTTCATCTAGATTCTATATTCTCAATAATTCACCAGAATATGAAGTTGAGATACCTCGACGCTCCCTTGCTAGAAACCTCTGGCCTAGATTGCAATAGCTTAGAAATAAATAATCTAGAATATCTTTCCTCGGTTTCTATTGAAATGCTAAATGATGAAGAGATACTGACATGTTCACCCCATCTCCGCTTTCTCAAATGCATTTGTCTACCATTATTGGAGGAAAATGGTGTATATTGTTTTCCTGATCTGAGATTCCTCACTCATCTCGAGTCCCTTTACATGTCTGCCTATGATATAGTACAGCGTGAGATAGTGTACTTCAACCTTCCATCCAATTTGAAAAAACTGACCTTATCTCGTTTGCATTTGCCTTGGGAAAAGGCGTCAGTAATTGGGGGATTGCCAAACCTTCAAGTTCTCAAGCTAAGATTGGATGCCTTTGTGGGAGAAAAATGGGAGACGAGAGATGGTGAATTCCAACAACTCAAATTCCTGCAACTCGTATGCTTAGAAATAGTTCACTGGAATGTGGCCTCGAGGGAACATTTCCCCAATCTCGAACAATTGGTCTTGTTCGAGTGCGAAAATTTACTAGAGATTCCTTGTGGAATAGGCGAAATTGCGACACTACAGATGATTAAGGTAACACTTTGTTCAGAAGCAGTGGCTGAATCTGCTAGAGAAATTCAACAAGAACAAGTTGACATGGGAAATGATGAGCTCAATGTCATCATCAAGGTACTCACTAATTGTAAATATCTCTAATCTCTTCTCCCTCCACTATAGTTTGAGAATATAGAATATCATAAGCATTTTTTCTTTTTTCATTTGTAGCGCTCTTCGACTCGGTAAGGTGCGTCACTCGAGAGATCGTAGCTAAGTGTGGTGCTTTAGACTTGGGCGAGGAAGCATTTCCCCAAGCTCGAACAATTGGTATTGTTTGCTTGCGAAAATTTACTAGAGATTCCTTGTGAAATAGGCGAAATTGCAACACTGCAGATGATTAAGGTAATACTTTGTCAGAAGGGGTGGCTGAATCTGCTAGAGAAATTCAACAAGAACAAGTTGACATGGGAAATGATGAGCTCAATGTCTTGCTCACTAATTGTAAGTATATCTCTAATTTCTTCTAGCTCCTCCGGTACAATAGTTTGAGAAAATAGAACATCACAAGCATTTTTTCTATCTCCATTTGTGACAGGTTGGATATGATATTTCCTAATCTGCCCATCCAGGCCTTTCATCACTTGAGTGTTTGTTTCCGAAGTGATCTTGTTAAAACAATCTTACTTATTTGATCCTATAAACTTTTCTTTCAGAGTTGTATATTTTATTGGATGAAAGTTTATAGAAAATCGCCATAGGCCCGAGATCATAAATAGCTTTTGGATGCTTCTGCTACGGCTACGCCACAGGGCCAATCGAACCCAGCAGTGGGGCGAAATGGCAAAACGAACAGGTACAGTTCCCAGTCCCCTACAACCAACACATTACAATTTACACCAGTTGTCCTTTTTATTAAGTCGATTAATTATAGAGCAAAGTTCCAACTCATTGAAAATCTGCATTATTGCCCACAAAGATTTATTATATCATCAAGTTTTAGGAAGGTCGGCCGATTATTATATCCACAATTATCTCATATGTTTCAACTTCTAAATGTCCAACTCACTCTTTTTCAGACACTATAGTAAAAAAACCATGCTTTTTAAGGACGTTTAGCCCCATTTATCGACAATTATTTAAGTACATTAAAGTGTTTATTTATAATTTTGTAGATTTGGTGAATTCCAATATAATTCTGTAATTATTGGCGTATACAATCTAAAGGCGTTTCATGTCACCTGAAAAGAACGCTACAAATTAAGAGGAATAATAAGAATTTTTGTTTTTTGATAAAAGGTACTACTATATCTCAAGTGTTGCAATATTAATAATTACTAAAAATGAGTTAATTGAAATATTTTACTATTGATAAAGAATATTGGCACATATACACAAATTCAGCAATCATAAAAGTTAATTCAAATATTTTCACTGTTACTATAAATTAATATGCTACAAATCAATAATGACATTTACAAAAAATAAAAATTAATGCTATTTAAATTTGAATAAAAAATTATTATGAAAAGAATAAAATTTATTATTATTATTATTATATCAAAAATATTTCATTACACATTTCGTTGGAGCCTAATATTTTACTGCTAATATTGTTTACTGTTTCTTGTAGTGATGGATTACCAAAAAAAAAAAGAAGAAAAAAGCATTCCAAATCGTAATATAAGAATAGAATAATATTATAAATTAAAATGCTGTTATTATATTATATCTAACTTATTAATTTCTATATTATTTTGTTAAACTAATAATTTTCATTATAATATATATGCTTCCTTTACACCAACAAGTAATGTATGTTAACGGTCCGGTTCGGAGTCATGTTAATATTGATAGAGTGAACTTTACGTTTTATCGATTCGAATAACTGGAAAAAGAGGAAAATAATTACACATCTGCAATGCCACAACAAAAATATTTTGTGCAGGTTTGACAATAAACACAAGTACATGATATCTATGGTTTAAAAAGGGGGAGTTGACAACAACATCCAAAAGATAAAATCCTCTTCATTTATTAATGCGTAGTGAAATCCCATCACTTTTTAATGTCTAGATTCGGCATACCTACCTGCTAAAAAGCTGCATGTCTCTTTAATTTCTAGCGTCCAGAACCAGATTTTGCTTCTTGCTTTTGCTCACAACTTTTTCTGTTAATTTTCTTAATTTTATTATTTTTCTTATAACTGTATAAATTGTTAGCTACTCATAATGGATCTATTATAAATTAAAATAAGGATGTTCTTAAATTAAACAACCATATTCTTTACCAATATTAATCGACTATTTTTGTGTAAAAAGTAATGACCTATATATGAATAATCAGTATTGAATTTTTCATTATTATTTCTAGGAAAAATTACACTTAGACCCTAAAAAAATTTGTTAAAATTATAACTCAGGATCCTTTTAGTCAAATAATTACAATTATACTTCACACGAAATTAAATAATTACAAAATACGCCCACAAACCACTGCTTTCTTTTATGACTATACTATTTTTGGTGATGTTAGGCTGATAGGACCGAATTTGTATTAAATTTGTTTCCTAAGTCATCCAAATATTTTCACACAAAACAAAATTAACTTATTTTTCTTCTTTGAACCAAAGTAATATTTTCTTATTTTGGTAATTTGACCTATAAAATGAGTTTGACACTTTGACCTCACACACCATATTCAGACTAGCAGCCTGCTACTCATCAGTCATCTCTCTCTCTCTCTCTCTCTCTCTCTCTCTAGATTGAAAGAATTTTGTGTAGATATGCTGTGATCGAGGCTGGCCCAATTCCATTCTTTCTTCCCCTTTCTTTCTCGCCTTGTCTCTGTCTCTGCGTCCTCTGTTTCGCTAGTTGGAAACTGAGATAAAAAGGGTATATAGAAAATACTCTGTTGTGTTTGAAGGTTTTAAAGAAGAGATATATAGAAATGGAGGTCGTTGTCTCCCAAGCTGGGAGAAGGATTTCTAGAGAAAGAAACGTTAATAATCAGGGAAGAATAATGAATAGGCCCACGTTCAAGAGAGTTCAAGTTGTTTACTATCTCTCGAGAAATGGCCACCTTGAGCATCCTCATTACATGGAAGTCACTCATCTTGCTCACCTACAGCTTCGCCTCAAAGGTTTTAATTTTTTTAACTCGTTTGTTGTTCGATAAAATGCCTCGCAGGAAATTATTCATCTGTTTTTGTTGTTATGAAAAACGTTTGTAGGATTGCTAGGGACGTTCTTTTTTCTTTGAACTATGTTTTTGTACATGCACGAATCTCATATACGTGTTTGTTGTGTGATTAGATTTTTTTGGTAATGATTTTTCTTGTGTAATTCTTGCTTGTAGATGTTATGGACCGCCTCACAGTCCTCAGGGGTAAAGGCATGCCTTCTCTCTACTCATGGTCTTGCAAAAGGTAATGTGTGTGTGTGTGTGTGAGAGAGAGAGAGAGAGAGAGAGAGATTAAACATTAAGTGACTTTATACGTGTATTAACTGGTGGATTGTGGTATTAATACACAGGAGCTACAAGAATGGCTATGTTTGGAATGATTTAGCAGAAAATGATGTGATTTATCCATCAGAAGGAGCTGAATATGTACTCAAAGGGTCTGAACTTATTCAGGGCTGCACTGGTAATCATAGTTTCATTATATAACATTTATATACTCATACCTATATGTAGTAGATTCAATAATTCTATTGCTATTTAAATTTCAATCTTTAGAGAAATTGCATCACCTTCAAGTGATTGGCAATGTTCAAGATTCGAATTTCCAGCCCGAACGCAGTTCTTTAGCTTCGAAACGCGAAGAGTTGGTGATTAACAGCCAATTATATGGTGAAAATTATCAAGATCATGAAAATAATAATAACATTGCAGTACAAGAAGAAGATGAAGAGACCACTCCACGTTCCAGATGCTCAAGAGGTGTCTCGACTGATGCAATTCGTGATCAAGAGTTTAATAAAATGCAACAAAAAAGAAATAATAATAATAATGGTTCCTCTCATGAATTATCCCTTGATTGCAACTCATTCTCAATATCACCACCATCAACCACTTCTTCCAATATTTCTGACAAACCAAATAATAGCAGTAATAATAATATTAACATTTCCAAGAGGTTTGAAGATGTAGACCAAGAGGGGAATGAGTCAATTTTTAGTAGAAACTCTATGCTGCTCAGCCTCATTGCATGTGGTGGCTCAGCCTCATTTCGGAAGATTGTGCCCCCACCTAAGAGTGGCGGCAGCTGTGGTGACGGTGGTGGAAATCTGCATAAAGGGGTGGTATGCAAGGCAGCAGCGGCGGTGGAGGAGGAGGAGGAGGAGATGATGATCGGCTGCATGTCGGAAAATCCGAGGTTCGGAAATTTGCAGGGTGAGGAAAAAGAGTATTTTAGTGGGAGCATTGTGGAGGCCATAAAGAATGAGGTTAATGTTGAGCCTGGATTGAAGAGATCATCTTCCCATAATGAGGAAAGGTTAGTGATTAATTTTGCTTATTTGGATCAATAACATGCTCTGAGTATGGTTAGCATTTATATCTTATCGTTCTTTGATCATTATGAGATTAGTTGATCTTTACATGATATGTTTGGTCTGCGTATAATATTGCAAAATTATCCAATAAATAACCGGTTTGAATATAGGGATATAATAATCAAGATTCATAAAACATTTTTACAAATAGGGGTTTTATTTTTGAGGGAAGTATACATTATCATTTTAAATAGTTATTTTTACTAAATCTAGCATTAACATATGTTCCTCATCCATGTTTTCGGTCCTTCATTCCATCAAACAAAGTAGACATGACCTAATTTCATAATACTTACAAGTTACAAGAATAATATGACGACAAATAATAAACAAACAAGAAATTAAAATCAGATGAAGTTGAGATTGATATGTGAAAGTTGAACTGAAGTCAACTGAAAGTCCCTCAGGTGTATTCATGTAGGAAAAGGACATAAGAAAAAACACAAAGGATCATAACAAGATGATAAACACAGTGACAAAAGGGCTTGTTTTTTAGCTCTTGGCAACTAGTAGAAGTGCATTTTACTAGGCCCCATTTCAAATGTACAACAAAAAAAAGTTTTGAAGTCATCTTCGCTTCACAATAATAATTTCTCTGTTTTCAAGGCATATGAATCAATGTTAGTCATGCATTTTCGTCAACTTTGGTCTTAGTCTCAACTCTATATGATTAGAGAATTTTGTTAAATTCTTGATTTCTGTCAGAGTTATATACTAAACTTTTTATTAATCAGGAGCAGAAAGAGTGGATTAGGAGAAGAAGCTGAGGGAGAAGTGGAAAAAGAGAAAGGGGTGAAAGGGAGATGTATTCCAATGAAGAAGTCGTCTACCAAACAGTCCAAGAAATGATCCAGCTTTTTGAAATTTGTGAAAGTTTATATTGAATTTGTAGCAAACTTTACTGCACCTACTTATGAAAAAAGTTAATTTGAGATTTTATTGTAGTTTGATGTGCTTTTCCCAACTGTTTTACTAGTAAAAAGATGGTAAAATTAATGTGGAGATGAAAAAGTTGATTCTGTCTTTACTGTTTTTAACTGTATGGGAAATTATTGTAGTGTCATTCTTGTATAAGTCTAGAACCTAAGAGTTGCATTATTATAAGTACTTTTTTTGTGTACAAATTAGATATATGTACTTGTGAGAACTGAGAACGCTTATAATTTGATGGTCAATAACTATTTCTATTTGAAATTATTTACATTTAAAAAAATTAATCCATATGTTTAACTTATGGGTTGATTAGGTGGTGGGCCCTCGACTGTCTAGGCTGTTTACATTTCCTAAAAAAAATAAATCTAAGTAGTCTTATTTTGGGCCACCAGTTTACATTTGTTATTTATTTGAGGTTTAACGGTTGTTAACTTGAGTCAGGCAGTGGTTAATGACCCTTTAAATCAATCTGAACTCAATATCTCAAAATAGGAGTTGTTATATAAACTACCCAAATTAAATTTAGTGGCGGACTCGGTTGGGAACCCGTTTTAGTGGCCCAAACGATGTAAACTGATTAATTTGGTTATTTTTGATTGTTAAATGACGTTATTTTTAAATGTAAACGATTTCTTTAAGTATTATATAATAGATGTGGTACTGTTAAATTTATTTTGATGGATAAATGTTTGGATAACACCTCACCCCTGTTACTTAAAAGTTAAAACGTTATATGCGTGTATGTCTATAATACAACTTACATAAGAATAATTGAAAAATATTTTTATTTTTTCCCGAAAAAAATTGCGATTTTATCTGTCAACTTGGGAAATTGAGATTTTTGTGACTATCGGTTTATTGGATATGGATAGTTCATCTCCTAAGTCATAACTTTAAGAAAGTTGTATGTTAGGAATAAATTTTGTTGGAATTAGACTTTTTCGCCCGTATAAATCACGTGACTTGGAGCATTCAGTAAACAATTTTTACTTCAAATCAATTTATATCATTATGTGTCTATGAGCAACATGCCACCATGGCAAGGTTGATACAGAATTGGGCCAGTTAGTTGGTAAAAGGAAAGCCCATACCAATAGTCCGTTATCCGTAATAAACTAATTCGGCCGGTTCAGATCCAAATCAATTCCATTTGGATCTTGATCCGTCCAAATTACTTGCCCATATTCGTATTTAGTCCAATTCATCCTAAATACATTCCTGTGTGTGGGCTAGGCCTAGAGGCCCCAAATAAGGATCAGTGCATGTGCATCGCACGTGACAGTAGTAGTACTTGGAAAAAAAGTTTAAAGCAGAAAACGAAGACATTAATCACTTATTATTTATTAATGAGCTTTTCTAATAACGATGTTGTATTATATTATCATTAATTAATTAAATTAAACGGGTCAGCCCAGATTCACCAGACACGGATCTGGCATAGGTACTCTTCAATTTGCTCTTCCTTTAAGTTAGCTTTTGCACATGCAATAGTCTCTCAAGTCTTAACAACTCTCAACTCAATTATTCTCAACGCCAAATTATTATTGTTATTATTATTGTTTTTGTTTTTTTTTAATTCCACTTATCTTTTTTCTTCAAAATATTACCCATATTTTTTTAATCAGTTCTTTTGATTATTTTTGGCGATATGATATGTTAATTAACATTGAATAAGTAATGTATGGATTACTTTTCTAATAAAGAAAAAATAAAAAAGCAATGATTCTATCAAACAAAAGTACAAAAACATAGGTATATATCTTTTCTTTATTCCTCAACCCCACTTTCTATATTATACCCAAGCATAAAACAAGATATAAAAATGATGTATTTTATTTTTATCCGATGATGTACAGAGATTTCTAAAAATTTTACTTTACTGTATCGTGTTGTGGCCGATACGAGTGTAAAATGACAAAAAAATCCGTATCACCGTATCCATATCGTATCGTATTCGTATCATGTCATGTCCGTGTCGCCGTATCCATGTATGTGTTTCATTGATTTTATCTTTCTTTTATTCTACCTATTTCCCCAAATATCGAAAAAAAAAAGAGAGTCGTTACTTATTGGTCCTAAAAAAAATCAAAATTCCTATATTTAAACCTTGGTGAACATTGTTGAGCAGGTCTTTTTCTTGAATAAATTCAAGAAAGTCTATGAACTACAATAAGAAAGAATGAAAAAATAAATCAGATAACTTAGCTCATTATCAACCCTAAAACCCAAGTGGTGAAAAACAATTTCCAAAAAATTAACTAAAACAGATCTCCACACACTGGACTTGAAGAGCACCGACAGAAATAAAAAAATTGAGAAATGCATGATAATGAATGCAATCCCATGTGAGCACCTCGCTGTGCGCCAACCCTACACCATATATACATACCGACGAACACCTCTAACTCCCATCTCTCTTTATCACTTCCCATTTCCTCCATTAGAACAAAATCAACAAAGGGCTCCATTTTTTTTTCAGTTAAAGATGGCTAAAATTTTGCTGGTATTGTTTGCTGTATGTGTTCTTCCAGCAATTGCCAGCGCCCGTTTCGCCGGTGCGCCGTTCCACGTGACCGGTTGTGTGTACTGCGACACTTGCCGCTGCGGCTATGAGACCGATGCCACTACGTTTTCCGTTGGTAACTACGCTCTCTCTCTCTCTCTCTCTATCTGTTGTTTCTTTCTCTATTTCAGACATTCAAACGAACACTTGGTGGGTTTAGCTGTAGCTTATAATTGTATGCTTTAGATCTGTGTTCGTTGTATGCATTTTGTTGAAACTAGTTAACATAGTGTTGATCTGAGTGGAATGCGAATTTGTTGATTGTTTGTTGTAGAAACTTGATTTGTGAAACGGCTCATGGTTTCTTGAGCTGACTGAAATTTTAATTGAGGTTTTGTTTAAAGAGTATATGTGGATTAAGATTTGTAGTGAATAGTAGCGTGGAAACTTAAGAAGTGACATTTGTGGGGTTAATATATTTACTTTTGGCTTTTTAAGATAAGAAGGTGCTGATTTGGTGCTTAATTCCTAAATTCTTTCTGAAGAGTGTTTGACTTAGACAACTCTAGTTGTCATGTAAATCAAAATGCAGTAAGGACTGTTTAACATCTTTCCGATTCAATCAGTAAGTCCCAAATTACTTATTCATAGCGTCGGGAGATTATAATAGTGCCATAAAAAGAGAACCATATTTTGACCATAGAATGGCCTCACAGATAGGGAAAAAAAAGATCCACTTTTCAGCATGTATATTTGAATTGCAAAACCCTAATCTTTGATTTTAAACTTGTTTATATAAGTGTTTGGTATGCAAGTTGGTTTTCTCTTAGTTAATTTTGGTCAACACTGATTAATTGAAATTAAGGGAAATAGGTATAATTCTATAACAAGTTTGATATTATAGATTACATTTCCAAGTACATTAGTTTCGTGTTCGTTATGCTTGATTAAGTTACCAAGAGGAGATTTCAAGTTTTTGAGAAATTAATCTCATTAAATCTCACCCCGTAGGGTGTGATTCAGATCTCTAACAATTAAATGAATAGTGAACCGTCCTGAAGATTAAGTGACAAAGCCCGAATGAATTAATCTTACTTACTGAACACAATATTTAAGTAAGTCCATGGTCATAATCTGTCATAATCTTGCGTACCAAACACTTTCGAAGGACAAGGATAAGCATATATACTCCTAAAACACCACCGTGCAGTGTTGTGTCTTGTCGGACACTTGTCTATTGCTAAATGTTGAGAAAATGTCTGTACGTGCATCACAATCTTTTCGTAGTTCATTTCTTTGTCGCCCTGCTGCTGCTGCATGTATATTATCGCGACAAAATGAATAAAAAATGACACAGTATATGTAATTTTGCAGGTGCTACTGTTAGAATCGAGTGCAGAGGCAGAACTAGCGGTGAAGTTACATACATGAAAGAAGCGGTGACGGACTCGACCGGACATTACAGAATGTTGGTTGAAACAGACCGTGGTGATGACTCGTGTAATGTTGTGTTGGTGAAGAGTGCTGACCCTGAATGCAGCGCACCCAATGGGGGCCGTGACAAGGCCACCGTTATACTAACCCGTAACAATGGCATGATCTCAAACACACGCTTCGCGAATGCAATGGGATTCCTCAAGAATACACCCTTGGCTAGCTGCCCGCAGATCCTCCTCAAGTACCAGGAAACCGAGGAAGATCTTTGAATTTGAAAAATTAAAGATTTTAATTATTTTTAGTCTTTTTTGGATTATTTTAGGATATCCCATGTTGTTGTTGTGGTTCCTTTTACTTGTTTGTGGATCATAGTTGTTATTGTTATAATTATGTTTGTGGTCACGAATGTGGTATTCCACGGTTAGATTGTTGCAATAGAACCTCTCTATTGTAGCTAGAAGTTATATATTATTATTACTGCTATTATTTTTTGGTGAAATTTCATCTTTTTATAGTCCATGATTACGGAGCAATATCACTCTAAAATAATGAAGTTGTTATTTTTTTTGTCTTTTTTGTTGGGTCAATTTCCAGACGAGCAATATCACTCTAAAATAATGAAGTTGTTATTTTTTTTCTCTTTTTTGTTGGGTCAATTTCCAGATGACAATGCTACACTATGACTAATTTTAAATTTTACTATGGATAAGAAAATGAGTAAACTATCGATAAGAAAATGAGTAGGAAAATAAGTTAAAAACAAATTGCATTGAAGACAACTTAGTGGTGTTTAACTATACCTTCAAATTTTTAATAATTTCTTTCAAAATCAACTACATTATGTGACAAGTGACTTCCCACATGGGTACTTGTTTAATGAACTAATTGGGAGTTCAAGATTGTGAAACTTCAACCCAAATAAAAACGTGACCCGGATCTGAGAAGTACCAAAATTGAGCAAAAAAGCTCAAATATGACTTCTTCATCATTTGTATGTATAAGATGAGCAAGAGCGGGGAGCGCTCGTTTGACCTGTGCATGGGATTTCAAATAATACAGGTCAAACAACAGCCTACACAGGATTTTCTAAACAAGAGATACCCTGAAACACGAAAGGACAAACCTGCTCAAACTTAGATTGTGGCTTTCAACCCAAAAGAGGCATTGAAGCTCCATAACCAAGGACAAGAACACGACACTTTGGAGCGTCACCTGCAACATTTCCTAGGCCCAAATCTGGAATGTGGGGATTGACATAGATCACAAAGTCTCCTTTGCCCGGCGGCTAAGTCGAGAGAGACGTCTTTAATAACTATGTTCATAGTTGAGAGAACTAATTAACCTATATTTTACTCTATTGTTTGATAGTTGACCATAGGAGGCACACAAGTTTCACTTTATATCATAACTTGTCTCTATGATGTGACATGGATTTGGTGTCACTAGTTCAATTATCACAGCTTCAATCAATATTTTAAATTTTATAATTCATATCATTACATAAATAGAATGTTAATACTTTTTAGTTTTAACTAGATGTTTAACTGTCACAAAATATGAGAGCTGCACAATAAATTTCCGAAACACATCTATAGCAAGCATAGTTTCTTTTTTTTTTTTTTTTTTTCTTGTGTAACAATATAAGGATAGTTTCTGTTTGCTTGACATATGTGATTTATGTAACCAAAAAAAAAAAAAGAAATATGTGATTTATATGGCTCAACCTTAACTTTTTGCTAAGAAAAGTTATAAAAAAGAATAAACTTTGAATCTTTGATTATCAGTTTAAGAGCAACACTAACATTAATCTGGTTTTAGTTGCTCTCATTTTCCCTCAGCAAACGGGCAGTGGCATCCTTATTCAAGATCCATGTTATACATTGATAATCTATAATCTTCCATTTTTGCTGCTTCCATATTTCATGTTGAAGGCCACGGGTCTCCTGTTTTCTATGGTGTTTCATCTCCTGTTATAAGGCTTAGATTGTTGACAACAGGAGATCCGTGGCCCATGTTGAAATTTGAATTTTTGTGAACTTTCAGTTAAAAACTTGGACTCAATTTTTCATGATTGACTATTTTATGATAATTTGTTGTTTTTATATATTAAAAAAAAGCATGAATTATTTTTCAAATCAAAGGATCAGTCTTAGTAGCTCTAGTTCACATGTATCAGATGAGTGCAATTAGAAATAACATATAGAGTACCAGAAATCGGATATTGAGAATTTTCAGTTAAACCCTTGGAGAAACTTGCTCGTAATTGTAGATTTATTTGATATAAAAAATTTCTTAATGATTAACTTGTTTCCAGAGATATTAGAAATTACATATATAGTTTGAAGGAATAACGGAAATTGAATAAAATTGAATCTTGAGAATTTCTACGTAAGAACTAGGAACAACTTGTTCTAAATCCATTCATAACATAGTCGGGTCCAACCACTACGGAATGAATATCTCATTACCAATGACAATTGTAACGACCCAAATATTTTAATTATATCGCAAATTCTTATCTTGCCTAATTTCTCGATTTATCCAATTGGATTAATTAATCTTGTGGAAAAGATTGATTTAACCTATCTTTTAATACTCTCAATTATTCAAATTGCATAAATACCCCCCTAAGAGCCTAAATGACCATTTTACCCCCAAGATATTTCCTAAATATCTATATATCTCTCTCCCATTCTCATAAACCACCAAAGAAGAAGAGAGGAAGGAAAGAAAGGAGAAGGAGAGAAGAATCTCGAACCGAGCTCGATTCCCGACCGAATGAACTCCCGTCTTCGATTACACGACCCTCATTCCATAATCTACCGGTAACCTCTTAACCTCGTCTCGTTTATTCCGTCGATTCTCGATTTTTCATTGAGTTTATTAGGTTAGGTTATTAATTGTGTATTAAATGGGTTTGTTAGTTATAGTTGATGGTTTTGCACGATTCTTGTTTCTAAATGTCAAGCATGTTTAGGAGAGTAACATATCCGAATTTGAGCATGATTGACCGAGTAGAAATTTCGTTAGGATGATTTTTGTATTTAATTTCTTGTTTCTGCTTCTGTTACTTGCGACCTGCTGTTTATTGAACTGCACGGTCTCGCCACACGGCGTGGCGAGAGCCCGTGTACATCCGCACGGCCCAACCTCACACCGTGCATGAGACCGTGCGTGTTCCTCACCACACCCCGTGCAGGAGGCCGTGTTCCTTCTGTGTAGCGCGCACGGCCTTGGCACACCCCGTGCCGTAGGCCGTGCACACCATATTGGCACGCACGGGCTTCACACACAGGGTACAGGCTGTGTGTTGTACCCCGTGTGTATGCATTTGTTGATTTTCAGCTTATTTTCTAGCCTTGCCTTCTGTTCCTTTTCATCCCAAAAACCCAAAATGTTTACTTGATCTCGTTTTTGATATCCGTCTTCACCAATAGCTTTATATAGTCCTTTAAATCCTTAATTATCGAAGTAGGAATTTTTCCGACTTCTTTCGGGTATTGAATAATACCAATTTCTTTTAGGGCTTTTAAGCGATTTTTCGTATATCGTCTATTTGATCCGAAACTTGCATGAATGCTTCCTTATTATGTTATGAGAATGAATGTGGAATCTAAACTGTGTTCGCAGCATGTTTGCATCTTTATATCTCGTTTAATTGTTTTAAATGCATTTTGTGAGCACTTCAATGGAAGTCATGTCTATATGCTCTTACATGCTTTAATTACTTATCGTACGCCGTGCGTCTTGTCAGAGTCTTACCTGGTTATGTCGTATCTTAGAATTTGCAGGCTTTACTCCCGTGGAGTACTTGTTCATTGCTTACTTTCCTTCTTTCATTGTCGAGCCAGGTAAGGGTTTAAATGTTTTCAACTGGGGCAAGAATTTAGATAAGTAGGTTTCGAAATAACTTATCACCCCGTATTTCTTATTGCTTGCTCTTCTTGCTTTTAATATTCCCTTATGTGCCTATCAAACCTTTTAATATCAAATACGATAGTATCCAAAATTGATTTGTTTTCAAAAGGGCAAGTAAATACTTTCTTTTCAAACGTGACAATTTGACTTAGGATCAGGTCTATGAGGAAAGTCGTTAGGGAAGTTTGTCAGAACAACCCGACGCGTACGGAACTTGTAGTTACCCCCTTCGTCGTCACTCACTTGCCCAATTGCCCGTTTGGCACCCAAACCTTTCTTGAAAAGCGAGTAAAATTGTGGACTTTTCATGGGGCCCTGGGATGGTATCCGGAGGTTGCATCTGGGGACGAGCGTCCAGGGTCTAACCCAAGGTGCTTCTCCCAGAACTAAGCGTCAATCGTGGCCCGTCAGGAGTTTGATAGCCACGGTTGGGAGCGATGGTGGGTGTTGCATATGTTGCACACTTTCCTTAAATTCACTATAGTCGAGTCTTGCGTTTCTCCTTGGCTTGACACCAGAGATGGAGTTTACTTGTCATGATTGAGGGGGTTATAAGGAGGAATAGGCTCATTCTCGCTGGGATACTTACTTGCTAATGTAACTGCTTTTATTGTTATTACTGTTAATTTATTTCGACTTTCGTTATAAGTCGAAGCACATTCCGGATTCCTTCCTTTAGCATACGTAGTTCCCTATATATGTATAAAACCGGAAGTGTGACTCGAACTTACTGACATAAGCCTTCCTTTGTTGTTCTAACATTTTAGTTGAATTACGAGCCGTTTACTTATCATTTTCAATTTATTTATGCTATGTCTTTCGAAATTGTAACGGCTTCGTGACTCAACTAATATCATTTCAAATGATCGGCTTGACTTATGTGCAAATGTTTTCAAAGGATCCGGCTCGTCAACTTTGTGTTTTCAAATAAAGCCGAACCCGAGTGTTGCTTGTATTACGTTTTACAACTTATATTATTATTTGCACTTCTTCTCAAAATGGGCAACACTCACCTCTTTTGTTTTAAAAGATAAACGACGAGCTACGATCAATACTATATTGTATTTCCCCCTTACTGAGTATCCTTTATACTCACCCATTCTGTTTTGGTTCTTGCTTCAGGTGGACAGGTGGTGGTGTCACCTATCTTGTCAGTCGGCAGCAGCAAGTCTAGGTTGACTCTTGTATGTTGTCTTGTCAGTGTCCCAACAACAGTCGAGTCTTTTCTTTATGGGTTGATTTAATTTATGGTATTCAAAATTATGAATTATTTTCCGTACTTATGTGCCCCTAATGTGTGATAGTTAGTTGAGCCGTGGATGGCATTAATCGAATGTTTAATTTGAACCATTGTATGAATTATGTTGCCATGGATGGCTTATATGATTAATTGTTATTTTCTGTTATAGCTTCCGCACTCTATTATTCTGTTTATTACTGTTGTTGTCGGGGCGTCGTGGCGCTGTTGCCGGAGTTTGATCGAGTGATTGTCGTTCGCCCGGATGGATTTTCGAATGGGGTACATTTACCTCGTTTGGGGGTTCGTCTCGGTGCGGATGTGGTGTCCTTCCTCCTCCTACGGAAATAAGCGGCACAACAATTATGTTTTTAGGATTTGAATTCCAACCGGTAAACATAGACCTTAATTATTAAGTTACGCCACTTGATAACCAAATAGACCGAAGTTGTTGGGAGGTAATTGAAATTGGGCAGATACATGCTTAGAAACACTAATTTTGTTTTCTGATTTGATTTTACGACTGATTGATTAAGCTTTATTAAGAATGGGCCGAGTTAGCACTTAACACAGTTTATAATCCAAGCCCATCCAAAAAACCTCAAACTTGCCAATCTAATACAACGTCGTAGTCTCCTCCACCAATCTCCGCCGGCCGTTTCCCCTGCCATCAACATTCTGGTGATCCGGCTGGTGTAAGATCGCTTTTTTCTCCCATTTTCTGGTAACTCTTTGTGAACCTTTGTTGCTGTTCCAACTCCCTTCTGTTCGCTCTGCTGCTTTCGTAGTGCTGACTTTATTACAAAATCTTGTTGAAGTCGTTGGTTCTTAAAATATAACATTTTTACTACTTGAGTCTGATGTACTAGTGATTTTTGATACGATGCAAAGAAATTTATATAATTTCATAATACCAACATTTATTTGACGGGCAATTTTTCCCCCTTGTTTCTTTTTGTTATGATCAGCTATTCTGTGGTTAAATTTACCTGCATTTATGATTAGCTGATGTGTGTGAAATTATGGTTTATCAATCAAAGTGATGGTTTCTGTCTTAATGTCAAACTTAATCTGCTTATGTTGTAAAAATGTAGGGATTCAAGAATGAGTACTTGTGCTATTTCTCAAGCTTTTGATTCCAATTGGGTTGTGAAAAATGGTGTTGATTCTCATTCTTGTAAGAGACTACAACCATTATGTGTGGGATCACTTTCAGTTGGTCTCAGAGGAGATAAATATTTATGTATAAGAAAAAATAACAGCTCTAGGCTCAATGGATTGTACGCTTTCGATTCATCAAAATCTCGATTGGCATGCCTAAATACAGTTTTATCATCCTCTGAAAGCCATCCTTATGATTCTCAGACAGCAGAGAGTGAGTTAAATTTCATTCCTAAATCATTTATAAAAATCTGTCTGGATTCTTGGAATTTGGAGCTTAGTATTTTAATTGCATTGAGTTCGTTTGAAAATTCTCATGTTTTAAAGTATTTAAAATCAGTCAGCAGGGATGGAGTCAAGATTTTAATTTTGGGGGACTATGGATTCCAATGAAATCCATTGTAACATGAAATTTATCCGACAAAGCTCAATGGATCTGCTATTTACAGATTTGAAATCCTCAGCTCCAAAATTATCAATCCAAACACAACCTAAGTTATTGTAGTGCCCTTATGTTATAAGATGTTTGTTTAATATTTACATTTTTCTTAGAGGAGTCTACTTTGATTTTGATGCGCCATGGAGAATCAATGTGGAACGAGAAGAACCTTTTCACTGGTTGTGTGGATGTGCCCTTAACCAGTAAAGGTGTAGAAGAAGCTATTGAAGCTGGGAAAAGAATCAGCAATTTACCTTTGGATATTATCTACACATCAGCATTGATTCGTGCTCAGATGACTACTATGCTTGCTCTAACACAACACAGTTGCATGAAGGTATTTTTGAATTAAATGCATGCAGGAACTTTCTTGAATCTTTGATTTGTAACTCCTAAACCAATCTGGAATTCGAAGGTGCAGTCGTCCACCACCACCTAAAGTTAATATAGAAGTACTCTTGTTTTCATAGCATTTAACTATGAAAAAAATCAGGAGTAACATAAATAATTGCCTGTAAATTGTTCTAACTCAATTTTTCAGACCATTTAACCTACTTTAAAAATTTTCAGGTGCCTACAATTTTGCATAACACAACGGAACAAGCAAGGACATGGACTCAGATTTATAGTGAAAGCACACAGAAGCAATCTATCCCAGTTGTCAAAGCATGGCAACTGAATGAGCGAATGTAACTTCATACCTAGGTTTTAGTCTGTCTTCTTCAGCTTATTTATTACATCACATCCTCTTTATTATTGCCTAAATTTGACACTTTATGCTTTTGTTCATAGGTATGGAGAGCTGCAAGGTCTTAATAAGCAAGAAACAGCTGAACAATATGGGAAAGAGCAAGTTTATAACTGGCGTAGAAGTTATCATGTTCGTCCCCCAAATGGAGAGAGCTTGGAAATGTGCTTAGGAAGGGCAGTTACTTTTTTCAAAGAACAAGTAAGCAATATGCTAATGTGTGTCCATGTGTGTGTGTGTGTTTGAGCTAATTACAATTTGGTCCCTCTGTTTTGAGAAATTACAAAAACACCCTAATAATTCACTTTATTGCAAAAATGAAAATGGCTGATTATTTGCATTTCTTGGCTACATGTTGTATAGTTGTAGGGAGGGTAATTATTGTAATTTTTGAAAATAGAGGGACTAAATTGAAATTAGGGAAAACAATAGGGGTAGTTGATGTAATTCACCCTACATATAGTTATGTACTGAGAAGGAAGGATTATCTTTGCAGATTGAGCCACATCTTGTGATTGGACAGCATGTGATGGTTGTAGCTCATGCAAATTCACTGAGGTCGATAATTATGTACCTCGATAAGTTGACTTCTCAAGAGGTAAACAAACATTTACCGATTCTATTTGTGTTTTTTTGTTAATTACGCCATCCTCCACTGTAGTTAAGTATAATTGCAAAGACATCCCCTCTGGTGTTAACTATCCCACGTCGAACAAATTCAAAGATGTGGTTTTTCCTTATAGTAGCTTCGGCAATCCCCATCTCACGAACTAGGTTTTGAGGTTGAGTTAGGTCAATGGGGGTGTTTGTAATTTTGAAAACCCAAGAGGAGTATTTATGTAATTATCCTTTCAATTGCAGTATACAATATATAGATCATTAATCACTTCTCAATTGGTGGTTGTTTTAATGATAGGTTATCAATTTAGAGCTGTCAACTGGTGTACCTATGTTGTACATATACAGAGACGGGAAATTCATTAGGAGAGGAAGTCCCTCTGGATCTTCTGAGTTCGGTGTTTATGCTTACACAGAGGTATATATATATTTTACGCTTAATTGCATTTTGGCCCCGTAACTATGACCATATAGCAATTTCAGTCCTAAGGTTTTTCAATTTCTCAATCAAGTCTTGTAATTAATAAAATAATTCGATTTAGTCCTTTATACCGAAAATCCGGTGGGCAAAGGACCAACATTGAATTATCTTTTAATTACAGGATTTGATTGAGAAATTGAAAAACCTTATGACTGAATTTGCTATATGGCCATAGTTACAGGACCACAAAATGCAATTAAGCCTATACTTTCATATATTGCATTTATACCTTTTTTATTATGATGTTCTTATTATATTATATATACATATATAATATCTTTTATATACGCGATCAAATTATCCTAAGTAATTATTCCAATTTCATTTTTGCAGAGCTTGGCTTTGTACAGGCAAAAATTAGATGAAACGTCAGATGTTATCTAAGGTGATAATATCAAAACGAACTCGGAGGTGTGATTGAGTAGAAGGAACTTATCAATTCTTAATCAAATGTCAGGAGTTCGAATCCTGACTTTGAGTATGAAATGATTTTAAATCTCTTAGCCAGCTATCCCACATCATTCTAATATGTAACATGTATTTCGCTTTCATGTGAAGACGGAAAAATATTTTAGAAGACAAAATTGTATATGTGCTTTATCAAAATCAAAACTTTTGTCCTCCTAAATGTTAAATTTCTGCACAAAAAAAAAATATATTCTTGATTTTTTATTTTTTTATTACAATGCAACTAGACATGTATATTCGGTCCGATAATAAATATAATTTTATTTTGCCGATTATTTATTAAAAAATAAAATAGATTGCCAATAATAATACCCACTTACTAAGTCAGATACACTTTTATATTAACAAAAATGACAGAGGAATTCGTCAAAAAGTAAAATTTGGTGGAATATCCTATTATGCTTAACACGAATCTAATCCTAATGAAATTCATAATAGATTTTCCTATTTAAATTATTTATTTCCAAACTTAATTTATGATACCAAAATTGGAAATTAATTATTAAGATTATAATAAAGCCAAGTCAGAGTCCAGAAACACCAGCCAAGATTGAACTGTACTTTCACCACTTACATCTTCCACATCCCGAAACCCATGGCGGCATTAGCTGATCGCATTCATCGCAAAATTTAAAAAATAATCTTACGGAAAAACCCACAAAAACAAAACAGGAAATAATAAATTTAGAAAAAAAAAAATAATAATAATAATATTCCAACAACCTTTAACAAAGAAAAACAAAAAGTCAAGAGTGCACAGAAATTCAGGTTTCATTCATAAACTTAGAATTTTTTTTCCTCATTGGAAATCCAAGCGGAAAAAAAAATGCTACGACATTAATTAATTTTTATTGAGAGTATTTTATTTAAATTAATATTTTCAAAGATTATTATTCATGACGACGATATGAATGAATGCCATCGCCGGCGAGGCCAAATGATATTATGACTAAGGCCAACGGCAGCACCTCCACCAGCCCCACCGCCACCCCTGATAATTCCGTCAAAGGTCAAAAGAAAAAGAAGGTACGTATTTAATTTATATAACATTTATTCTTTTTATTCTCTATTTTTAAAATTAATTTTCTTTTCTTTTTATATGGAAAATGGAATGAAAGTCCATAATTCCAAAGATTTTTAGTTCCAAGAGATTAATCAGCAGAGAAAACTCAGAAGACGATATTGTTAATCTCCAATCTGATGGAAACGACAATGAAAATGGTTAGTTCAATTCTTCTAAAAATTCTTATGAAAAATTCAAATTCGATCAGTTGTGTTGATTTTTTTTTATGTTTTTATTATAATAATCTTTATGTTGTAGGATTACTGGGGACAGAAGTATCGGAAAAAAAAATTATATCAAGAAGAAAAGATTTTATGGCGGCGTCACCCTCCTCTACGAGAAGAGGTCTCTCAGGTACGAATCATACAAAAATATTATTAAATGCAGAAAAAATCAAATTCATTAATTATTATAATATGAGATTTTCTTCATACATTATAGTACAATATCCTATCCATGACACTTTTTCTTCGCTTATTCTTCAAATGGATTCTCGTATCTCCTGTAAAATTCTATGTTATCCTAAAAACCCAAGAATTTTTAAAATTAAATTCATTACTAATTAATGTATGCATGCCACGTATTAATTAATTAAATATAGTATACCTGCTGGCTTGTGCATGTATATATTTTGGTAGTTTACCTAACAGAAGACTAAAGTGCATATACAATCTAATTGCAAAGGCATTTATTGTATGTTATGATAGAAATATAATAATATATTTTTGTGGAAGTAAATTTTTTGGTGAAGATATTGATTGACTTATGGGGCTTTGACATTAATGATTAATTAGAAATTTAATTAGACCCATTACATATGGGTCCTAAAGTTTGTTATATTTATATTTAGATTCACTTAGATACGTTTATTATATTTAGGTTTCTGTATTGGTCTACATTTCATCAAATTTAATGTAAAATGCGGGTCCATATATGTATGCGATACTCAAGATCATTTAGTTTAACTTATATGACATACATTTAGGTCCCACCACCACCGACTAATTTGGGACCTATATGTAATATATGCATCTAAATAGACCTAAATGTAAATATGTCAAATGTAAGATATCCAAATGTAATTCGCTCATTTAATTACTATATAATTATAAACCCACATGGGAAAATGTATAAACAGATTGTATTAATTTACTACTTCTTTCTCAGAAAGGCATAGTAGTGCTGGGATTGAAAGCCTAAACCTCTCAAGTTTTGATCAATCAATGGCACCGGCTACGTCTGTTCAAGATATCCGGTATGAGCTAATATATATATAAGGAAAATAAAAAATTGGTCTTGCAAGTTACCTTTAATTATTTAGATTTTTGTTGTTTTTTCTTTTTTATCAAATCACAAATTTTGTTCAGTTAGCTTAAAAAAAATTGCAATGTTAGTCTGAGTTCGCCGGAATCTGATGATTTTGCTGAGTAACAATCAGTCATGTCGACATATATATGAACATTCAAAAGTGTAAAACTACAGGAATATATGTCAAGTTCCAGCGAATTTGGACTAAAATTGTATCCAGAAACCATAAAAATGTATGCATAATACTCCTGAAGAACCTTACAAATAGAGTCCCTCAGGGGGTAAGTGTAAGGTATTGTAAAGTTCTGATGGTGAAATTTTTAAAGACGCAAACCTCAGGGGATTTTGCGTAATGAAACCTAGATTTGACTAACAAAATGCCAACAAAAATGCTCTCCTTACTGATAAATGGAAGTAGTTACGCTTCATAGTTTGATCCTTTTCATTTTCTTCTACTTCTTCTTACAAGAATTTACAAATATTGCAATATAGTATTTTTAGTGTTTACTTGGATACTAAAAACGAGAGCTTTTCGAACATAATTTTGTAGGGTTTTCGTGGGAACTTGGAATGTAGGAGGGAATACTCCTAACCATGGACTCAATCTTGAGGATTTCTTGCAGGTCGAGTGCTCTGCAGACATATACGTACTCGGGTACTCATTCAATCACAATGTTGCTCCACTGTTATCAAAGTTACAAAAATAAAAAAATAAAAAATAAATAAAATCCCTGACATTTCACTTTAATGCAGAAAGCTCCTTGAAACAGTCTGGTTATTTGCCTTTTTGGCTTCATGTAGTATAGTTGCAGGGAGTTTTTTGTAATAAAGTGAAACATCAAATATTCTTTTAGTTTCTGAAAAAATAGAGGGACTAAATTGTAAATAATACAAACTTAGGGGTATTAGATGTAATTCCTACCTGTTAACTTATCAAAAAAACAAGAGAAGAAAATCTTTTGTGACTACCTTGTTCGTGACTTAAAGAATATTAATTCTGTGTATTATCTGAGAAATTAAAATTTGTAATTTTCACATGATTTATTTTAGTGGTTTCCCTACTCTTCTCATGTTATTGTCAGGTTTCAGGAAATCGTTCCACTAAGCGCTGGAAATGTGTTAGGCTCCGAAGACAACGAGCCGGCTACAAAATGGCTGGCGCTGATAAGCCACGCCCTTAACAAAACCTATCACGATTCACTCTACGCCTCCGACTCAAGCTCAAACTCAAAGCACTCATCCAACGGCTCAAAATCAGCCAGCGATACTATCTTCCACAAGCCATCTTTGAAAGCACTGACCAAGAATCTGAGGGGTTACAGTGATCTTCTCAAGGCCTGCAACTGTTCACGAGAGCCATTGATTTCGAATCGGAGGCCTAGAAAACATAGAGATCCTTGTTCGTGGCCCTTGAATTATATTGATCCAAACATGGATGAGTTGCTTTCGATGGCCGAGATTTCTTTGCCTACGAGATTGGATTATCAACTTGTCGCAAGCAAGCAAATGGTGGGGATTTTTCTGTCTATATGGGGTAGAAGAGAGCTTATGAAGGATATTGGCCATGTTAGGATTTCATGCATGGGGAGAGGAATCATGGGATGCCTTGGCAATAAGGTAGGTTGAAATTATTAAGGGACCAAGTCAGGAATACTTTCACAATCCCCCTTTAGGTTTGCTTAAAAATCCGAAAAACTATGGAAACTTTGAAACCTTACAAATCCCCCCCTTGAAATATAAAAATATATACGTAATACCCCTTGAAAGACCTTACAAATACCCCGTCAAGGGGGTCAGTCTAAGGCTACAAGATTCCGATAGTGAAATTATAAATGACATACCATATTAAATTTCACAAAATATAACGGATATGTTTAGCGGGGAAAACTTTTAAAACTCTAATCTGTATGATTTTAAGGGGTAACTCTGTATTATATTTATCAAGACGCATTTTAATACTCCTTAATCTTGATATGTAAAGCCCATTATAATTTGTAGGAAAAATTACATACAGTACCCCAAGGTTTTCAATGATTACGAAATACCTCATATGTTTCCAAAAATTACAGAAAACCCCCTGAGGTTTCAAAGAATTACAAATTTCATGGTATTTTTTGTAATATGTTGTATAATATACAGGGGGTATTATGTAGGATTTTTATGATTGTTTGAAACCTCATGGGCCCCTATTTGTGATATTCCCGTAAACTAAAATTTAATTTAAAAGATATTTATATTCTATATTTGTGAAAATCTAATTTTTGTTTTAAATTTATGGCTTCATTTCTAATTTGTAGGGTTGTATATCAATAAGCATGACAGTGCACCAAACGAGCTTCTGTGTGGTGTGCAGTCACTTGGCCTCTGGAGAGAAAGAAGGAGATGAACTTAAAAGAAATTCCGATGTAGCTGAAATCCTCAAGGGCACTCAATTCCATAGGATTTGCAAGAATCCTAGCCGTCGAATGCCTGAAACAATTATTGATCATGAGTAAGTTTAATTAAGAGGTTTATAATTAAATTTATAATTAATTCTATTTCGCTTTCATATATGTCATTATACAGTAATAAATATTACTATACGTAAACACCGTTTTCAAAGTTAGGCAATACATTTTTTTGGGTTAGCAAATGCCTTAATCCTTATCACTAATTTCATTGTCATGAAAATTTTAGGTTATTTAAAAGGGATGATTGCACAAAGCCCTGAAGTTTGCTTAAAAATCCAAAAAACCATCGAAATATTATAAATATTCCTCTGGTAAACTGAAACCTTACAAATACCTCCCTTAAAACATAAAAATATTTACATAATACCCCTGAAAAACCTTACAAATATCTCTTCAGGGGAGTAGATGTAAAATTACAAGTTCCAATGCTGAAATTGTAAAATGCGCAAACCTAATAGGGTTTTGTATAATTGGCCCTATTTTCTTGCACTATATGTTTATATTGTAGGGTGAATTAAATTTGGTTATCCCTCAAATTTAGTATATTTATAAACTGATCTCTCTTATTTGAGAAATTATCATATAATTCATAATGTTTCAAGAAATATTTATATTTTTCAAGAATACCTCCAAATTTCTAAGTTAAAAACCCTAGGTGTGGGTTAGTTTTATAATAATTACATATTTATCGAAAACTTCGTAGATTACATTAATTATTTTCTCGAACAGAAGGGATCAATTTATAGATATACCAAATTTCTGTTATTGTAATATATTACAATTTACACATGTACACTAACTTTGTCATAATATTGTGATACAAAAATTTTGCAGCCGCGTGATTTGGCTAGGGGACTTGAATTATAGGGTAGGATTGAGCTACGAAGAGGCAAGACTTTTACTAGAGGATAATGATTGGCACTCACTCTTGGAGAAAGATCAGGTTCGCAGATTTGTTATATAACTATTTAAATATTTTGACTATTACAAAGTTTACACACTTTATAAGTCAATTATCACCTAATATAAGACATCGAACTACTACTAAATTACGTAATTTAGCGATTCAATTCAATGCTAACTTAATAAAAAATTTCGAGTTTGAATCTCTGTAAATGTACCTATCATTAGTAGAGAGAATTTAATACCTATCAAAACCATTGTAATCTTGAAATCTTACAATTTTGTGTAATGGAACAACAGCTAAATACGGAGAAAGAAGCCGGGAGAGTGTTTAGTGGGTGGAATGAGGGCAAGATTTTGTTTGCACCAACTTACAAATACTCCCACAATTCCGACTCATATGCAGGAGAGACTGCCAAAACCAAGAAGAAAAGGAGAACACCTGCATGGTAATTAATTCAATACAAAATAATTACTTAAATATGTGATAAGAGTTTTTGGGTAGTTACATTTACACCCCTTTTAAATTTGGTAACTCTTCTCTAATAATTAGAGTGACACCTTTTGCTGATTGATCTTGATCCAACGTCCTACAAAACCGCATGACTAGGAACAATTTAGAAATGATGCATCAATTAATCTTAATTTATGTTTGATGGATCTCAGGTGTGACAGAATTTTGTGGCGTGGTGACGGAATCGAACAATTGTCGTACATACGTGGGGAATCCAGATTTTCGGATCATAGACCGGTTTGCGCGGTCTTCTCCATGGAGGTGGAGGCGATCAAGAACAAGAACAACACACAATTGAGGAAGGGACATTCTTGCACAGGCACCAACTTGGAATTTGAAGACTATATACCCCAAAGACACAGTTTTTGTGACTTTTAGCCAGAATTGATCTAATGAACAACCTAACCCTACAACATTAGGACCTTGGGGAAATAGGCAATTTGATCCTAAATAGTGTTGCATTCTCGACTATGTATACATTTTAGCATATGTATATGATGTAACAGTAATTGAAATAGAAGAACTGAACTGTAATTTAAACCCGACCCTGTATGGCAACATAACTAGTGATTGAGTGATGATCAATTCACCTACTAAAACATCAAATTATTGCACAAATGTGCATTGTAAAACCATGATCACCATTCTGCAGAGATGTTCATTAAAGTCTCACACAAGTAACCAACTTTAATCTAAACGAAACAACGATGGAAAAGAACTAGAAAGTTTTAAACCTAGCCTAACGTCGGATTGGCGTTTTCTTTTTATTCATCGATGTCTTGATATGCCAAATCCCAAATAGAAGTTGCCGTCTCTTCATGCAAGAACTCTTCTAATGGCTTAGCGTTCAAGTCCACACCGTAAGCCGGATCGAGCCGGTGGTGATCGATCACATTTTCACCCCAAAAATTTCCACATTGCGTCATAGAATTATTAGACCCTTCTCCAACTTCATTAATATGCCCACCATTGAAAACCTCGTTGCCCGACTTCTCCATTAATGCTATATGTATCCAATCACAATCACTAATTTTCATTTCATGCTGTCCATTCTCTTGGGAATTTTCACAAACACTTTCTGGGCTTTTTTCAAATTCTCCTTTTTCGTCATCAGTTCTGGAATGGCTCTCTGCAAATCCAAACTCTGCATCACTCTTGGGGAAGTTGTTAATCATGGGCTGCCGATTAACGGTGCGTTTTCTCTTCTCCCTACCGAAATCGGGCTCTATATCGAACTCATCACCAAGATTACTTCCAGTTTTGTCCTGTTCGTCTTCTTCTTCATCGTCTTCATCTGAGATTCTCAGTGAATTCTGTGTTAGCTTCATAAGGGCTTCTTCTTGATTAACCACCTTCGACCAAGTCACCGTATCTTTCGCCGTCATTTTATCCTGTAGAGATTTAGACTGATTCACAAGTCTCTTCATTCTATCCATATTTGGAGACATATGTTTGATAATCGCAGCCAAAACGCTGATTTTCCAAGCTTTCTTCAAATCATGGGGCTTCCGGTACGGCGGAGGCCCGTGCTCACGCGCCACCCCTTGATCCCCCCACCACAGCTCATCCCCCGTCGGCCACCACGGTGGCGGCAGCCGTCTCTCCAACGGGAACCCCCGCTGCGGCGGAATACAGTGCTGCATCAACGCCGAAAGCAGAGAACCCAGAGTCGTGTCCTGCAGCTCTTGCAACAAATGCATACACGAGACCGGGTCCAAACCCTCGGCAGCGGCGGCAGCGGCGGCGGCGGCCGCCGCTTCCTCCTCTAACTTCGGCAGAAACTCGCCGATCGCCGTCGGTGCGTTCTTATCAAACACCACGGACTCTTTCCACCACTGGCGGAGACTGTCCGAGGATCCCGTCACCGGCTTCCCCTTGTCCGGCACAATCCCGTAAACAAACCCCTGCGCATTGCAGACCTCCATGATTTTCACCATGTACTTGAGAATGGCGTCTTGAGCTCGGCTCATCTTTTTCCGGCGAGACTGCTCGATCTTGACGTCATCGGGCTCGTTGGTACTGTCGAGCTTGACCTTCATTTTCTGCATCCGCATCCGATCTCTCCACATCCGGCACTTGAGATCGTCGTAGCTGAGTGTTTCATCTTCGCTCAGCTCATCTAACTCCATATTTGGTGCCTCAATATTTCCGTCCTCTTGAATCCCCACCATAATTTTAGTTTTGCTGATCTATCTGTAAATATAAAACCCAGTAGGGATCACTCCAGAGCTTCTCGATCATATGTAATAATAATTGCATGCAATTAAAAGTCGGCAGAAATGTGTAGAAGAGTGTAGAAGCAGCACAATTTACGAGATTGATTGTGGATCTTGGATGTATATATGCGCATACATATATAAATGCTGATCATCATCATGATCGTTTTCTTTTTTCAAGAAAAATATTCTTAAACAGAAACAAGGGGATGAATTTCTGGGATTTGATGGGTGATATTGAGGTTGGCGGATGTTAGCAGTGATGAAAATGGTTTTTGCATGCATGTGAGTGAGACATGTGGGATTGGGAGGAACCGGCCCGCTCCAATGCAGCCTCTCTCTAATTTTTCCCAATACATATTTGGATGATTGTCACATAATCAGGAATTTAAACTAATGATTTATATTTAGTTCACATAACTATAGACTTAACTCAAATTAATCTATCATTTATTCCTATATATTTAATTAAAGAAAATCTATAATATTTTCTCTCCCCTCTATTACCGTAAAAATCTAATTTTTATTCAATCTACTTCTCTCAATTCAAGCTAATCTTCCACTCTCTCTCCCAATTCACACGATCTAGTAGAATCAAAAAAATATATTAAGATTTTTTCTTTCTCCCGCTAATTTTCAGCCTTATTCTCACAATAGGCAAATATGATTAGTTTTTTTTTTCCTTTATGTTTTCCTCAATTTTTGTATTTTATATATTTAAGGAATAGATTTGAGTCTTGGAAACATTACTTTAATGAATCTATTTTTATTGAATTTTGTGTTTTAGAATCTTTCCCATAAAACTTTATTAAGATTTCGTGAATCATTTCATATATAAGTTGTAGATGATCTTTATTTTTAATTGAATTTGTATAATCAATCAAATATTTCGTTAGAAAATAAAATAAAAGTTTTTTTGTCTCTCCTAAAAATAATACAAAATAATCTTCATAAATTTTAAAAAATGAAGATTCTTGCACCCAGGTTTTTGCCTGAGTGAGATCAATTTTGCCTTCACTTTTTTGCCGTACAAAAGATATAAGAATAAGGCTGAAAATTGGTGGGAGGAGAAAAAATCTTAACATATTTTTTTGATTCTACTAGATCGTGTGAATTGGGAGAGAGAGTGGAAAATTAGCGTGAATTGAGAGAAGTAGATTGAACAAAAATTCAATTGTTACCGTAATAGAGGGGGAGAAGATATTATAGATTTTCTTTAATTAAATATATAGGAATAAATGATAGGATTAACTTGAGTTAAGCCTATAGTTAGGTGAACTAAATATAAGTCATTAGATTAAACTCCTGATTATGTGGCAATCATCCAAGTATGTATTGGGGGAAATTGGAGAGAGATTGTATTGAAGAGGAGCCGGATCCGGATTGGGACGGTTTTTGTGTTGCCAAAACAAATAAACTTTGCAACCTAGCTGATTTTATTTTTTTTTTATAATTATTTAGAAACCTTTCTCACAAATTTAATTAATTAATAAAATTCTCATTAGTTTATTATGCAATTTTTAGAAAATTAATATAGAATTATTCATTACACAAATAATTAGTGATAAGGTACTCACCGACACCAAAATATTTATTATGCAATTTTCAGAAAACTATATCATGAATTTTTTTATTACAAACTAATTAGTAGTAAACCTATGAAATAAGGATACGGACGATACATATACTATACAACAAAAATATGATGATACAATATTTATTTATTTTTCTATATTATACGTATACTAAAAAAATATCGAACATAAATATCAAACACAATATAGTACAACAAGAAATAATTTTTAGAAGTGTCCATAAATTTAAAGTAATGATCACTAACGGAAAAATGATTCTATGAATAAAATAGTATTGCTTCTTTTCGGTTTGTGTGGGAGATTGTTTTAAGTATTGCTAAATATAGTATATTAGATGAAATAATACTATTGTAATAAAGAAGATGATTCAAATTAGTAAAATTAAAGAAGAGCTTTTTATTTTAATTTTGGGATTTTTCTATCTTTTTTCGAGCTCGAAATGTAGAAATATTATGGTATGAAAGCGAAACTCCCAATTGCTTTATTCAAAATGGTAGGATTTGAATTATAAATTTTATAACTTAAATGATCCAATGCATCATGATCTCCTACTAAATCTATACTGAAAAAGGATATTCTTATCTGCATTCAATAAATATTAAAATTAAAATTTGGTGTTCATTTAGCCAAATCTTAATAATTAGGTGTCGGATATATATATATCTGTATATGAACGAATCTGAATATTCAAATACAAATATCCGAATTCGTTTGTGCAGAATATTAGGTTTCGTCATTTGAGTTTTTACTTTGGTTGGTTGTTTTGTGCATTCTTGTTACTTCTTTTGGTGCAATAATAATATGAGGGGGCCTTTTTAAAACTAAAGAATCTCTCTCTCTCTCTCACAAACATCATGCATATTAAGTTGTTAATTAACTAACTAGCTCGTTCATGAAATTAGCACAACAAATTAGGTTACATCTCATGGTGACCATATGACTCATGATTTAAGAAAATAATTATGGTTTCACTAGTTAATTATATACCATATCAAGATAAACACTTACTAGCTATTTAGACTACGATATGTATTGGAAACTTTTTATCTCTACCAAACACAGCTATAGATACGAGAATACGAATACAATAATACAATTTTTTTCAATATTTTATATTAGAGAAATATCAAACACGATATAGCAGGTTAATTAGGATTTTTAAAAATATACGTGCATCATGCTCTGGAATGTTGGGTTTTCTATATATTAACCTAATTTATTTTCAATATATATTTAGTTAACAATGGTAAACAAAATAGGACATAAACCATTGAGGTTTGACCCAGTGGCCACCCGATATTACTTCAGATGTGGAAGTCTGAGGTTCGACTCATTGTAATGACAAGGATTGAATTTAAAAAAAAAAAAAAAAAAAAAACAAAACAAAATAGGACATATTGCACTGCGTACTGCACCACCTCTCGATAATACACATTTTCACTTACACCCGACAGATACAGAAAAAGATATATGTGCCTCTTACAAATTGTTTTTGCTCGTTTATTATTGTTTTTTCAAAATTATTCTCGACTAGAAATTTATTTTCTGTGTAACAAATCTATATTATAACTATATTACAAATTTGATTAACGAAATACAAGAATATAATAAAAACTTAATACATAACATACCACAAAAACCTCCAAATTAATTTTTTTTTTTTTTTGCTTGTCGATTACATTGATTTACTCACTGTCGTCCCACCAGAACTCAAGCTCTAGTTTTCCAAATTCAAACTGAAAATTGAACAAGTGCCCTAACGGTTTTAGAGATTGAAGTGCGTCAGGCCTGCAGGGGGCGATATGTAATTTTAGTGATACTGATTTTGGAAGGCTGAATCCATTATTATTATTATTATATCATAATCCAAACTGCTTTAGAAAGTAAAATATTCTGGGGGAGATAAACTTGAATATTCAAATATCTGAGCAACTTTTTAAAAGAATATATACAATTTTAGGACATTAAAACAGTTAGAATATTCATTAAATTAAAATAGGTATGTAAATGCAGAGTGGACGGCCGGGGGGGGCGGCGGGGGGCATATGCTTCCACATTGCTAAGTGCTAACCTTACTACAGTACAAAAGATGCAACTCAGCCACTACTCATCCAAGACAAAAAGTTGCCCTAAACATACTACACTCCTACCACACTTAACTTTTCTCAATACAAAATAATTAACAAGTATCGTATATACACATTATATATATATAACATAATAATCTAGTATATATCAAATCATCAATACTCCTAAAAAAATCATGGACAAATTACCCAAACCTCCCATAGGTATACGGTATTTACAAAAAAATATCCTAAAATCTTAAAATCTTATATTTACCCCCTATAGAGGTAAATGTAAGGCTTTTCAGTGAGTAGTTTTAAGGTTTCAAGACTTTTTTTTGCATTTTTAGGGAATATTTATAAAGTTTCAAGGTTACAGTGGTGTTTTGAATTTTTTGAGTAACCTCCGAGAGTTTTTAGTAAATTTTTCAAAAATCATTATGCAAAATGCTATCGCACCAATCACCGGCGTGGTTAAAAATTTAAAACTTTGTATCATTATATCTCTATAGTATCATATCCGTGCATTCTAATACAAAATTCTTGTTTCCCCTTATGCTGCATATATTGGCTTTCGAATCTAGTCAAAATATTTAAGTATAAGAACTTTTGCTATTAATAGCGTCTGTAATAAAATTCGAACTCGAGACTTTTTATCGAGTTATTATAAAGCCAAACAAAATCGCTATAACTAAATTGGAAGTAAACTTATAATTAATATACATATATGTTATACTTAAAGCATAGAAAATAGAGCGTGGGGGCTAAAAGGAGCCGTTATATAGAAATGGAAAACCTAGGGGCAGTTTTGTCACATGCACATTTCCCATGAACAGCAGCAACAGTTGTTTCTTGACCTGTTTCGAATTTATTGTACTTGCCATCTCTGTAACATTTAATTGTACAACATTCAATGGAGTTGGATTATGTTTTTTTTTTTTTTTTTTTTATCATAAGTTGGATTATGTATTATGTAATGAAGTTATATTTACAGATTATTTTTGTAATTAAACTCTTTCTATTTCTAAAATAGAATATGTAAAAAACAATTGAAAAAAAAGAGATAGAAAAAGAATCCAACCCCTAAAAAAAGGAAGAGAAAAAAGAAAAAGGTTGTGCTTTTGAGGAAGAGGGAAAAAGAAAAGAGAGAATATAATGGGGACTAGACTGACTAGTCTATTTGTCTTGTATAATTCAACTTTTCCCCCCTAATTAAACAGAATTAGAGAGTATCATTTGCACACATTCCAATGCGTTTCTCGTCTTCCTCTGTGTATGTCTGTCATACAGTACCAACTTCTCCTTTTTTCTCATCGTTTCAGCATTGCTCTTAATCTCTCTCTCTGTTTCTCTTTCTACTAAAAGCTCGTATATACATTTCTTCTTTTTCATCCAGCAAAAAGGTGAAGTGGTCTGCAATCTGCATGAGTAAGAGTTCTGTTGATTTGCTAATCTATTCAGGTTTGCTTCTTTTCTGGGCTTTCGAGATTTTACCGTTTTTCTTTACTCTTTTTGCCCCTCCACCCCCCTCTCTCTCTCTATCTGTGTGTGTAACATAGCTGAATATACTGAAGAAAAGAAAATAACATGGGTAGGAGTCTCTTGGGTTTAATTGATTAGCAGAAAGAAACCCCAAAGAAGATGCATTTGTTTTTCTTGTACTTATGATCTTTCTTTTCTTTGAGTTACATTTTTACTTCTTAGAAACTACAAGGGTTCTCGGATTTAGTTGTTTCTAGCAAAAAGGTTTAACTCTGTTTCCCCTGTTTCAGGTCAGGGTTTGCTGAAAGCGAGGTAATACAGAGCAAATAGAGGGGTTTGCGTTGCTAATCGTCCTACATTCTCTATATTAGCATCGATTTTCATCACTTGGGAGCTTTTGTTTTTCCCAGTTTCTGTTTTCCAAAGAATTTTTAAGTAAGTTTACCTTAGTGAAAAAATGGGGTTTAATTGTTTATTCAAAAGGGGAAAACCCTCATTGAAATGCTGAAAAACCCAAACATGTCCGATTACACAACCCATTAGGCGGAATATCTTCATTTTAATTTATCAAGTAGTTTCTCGAACATTGACTTGAAAGAAGATGGGCATATCAAATTCTAAATCCGAGAGCAGCACTGCTCTCAAACTCTGCAAAGAAAGGAAAAGATTCATCAAGCAAGCCATAGATTCCCGATACGCTTGGGCTGCTGCCCACGTTTCCTATGCTCAATCTCTTAGAAACATAGGCATTGCTCTTAGAAGATATGCAGAAGCAGAAGTTTTAGTAGAAAACTCATTATCAGCTGATAAATCCCCATCACATTCTTCATACCCATCCCCCTCTATGGGGCCCGGTGGAGTTTCAGATTCTCCGAGCCCGATTTCGCCCTCCACAGCCAGGGTTAGTTACATGAGGTCTAGTGGGCCAACTGCTGTCACAGTTAGAATGGGTCCCACAATGCCGAGAAATGCCTACATGGAGGAAGGTGAATTTACAATGCCGCCCCCGCCTCCACCCCCTCCTGAGGCGGGGGGGTCGTGGGATTACTTCGATCCAGCTGATGAGAGCTTTAGATTTTTGGGACAGAATGATTTGAATGGAAATGGTGGTGGTGCTGTTGGTGATGATGATGACGATGTCGTTAGATTGGCGAGTTGTGAGAAAAATGATGAAAAGGAAGATCAAGAAAGTGAAAAAGAAGTGAACATACCAAATTTGAGGAAATGTAAATCTTCTGTAGAGAAAGATGGTATTTCTGACGAACGGGAGGATCCTTCTGAGTTTATAACGCATAGGGCGAAAGATTTTCTTTCAAGCATAAAGGATATTGATAATCGGTTCTTTAGAGGGTCAGAGTCGGGCAAGGAAGTTTCCAGAATGCTGGAGTCAAGTAAAATCCATGTTGGCTATGCTGAGGCTAGAGGTGGGAAATTGTATTTTTGCGAACATTTGTGGTTTTTGTGGATCTTTTTATTTGAACTTTTCTTGTTTTTGAGGTTTCTGATGTGGCTTTGTTGTTTTAGGTTCGTCTGCCTCGATTTATTTGAACTCTTTTGGGAAAGGGTGTTGCCAAGGAAGAAATGGAAATGTATCGGATGGTATGTAGAGAATATTTTTCGCATTTTAGATGTTTTGGTATTGGGAAAATATAAAGTTACGTTCAAATAATTATTTTATTAGGTGTAGATATATGTAATTTTTTTTGATATGATGATTTGGAATAATAATATTTTAAGACAATAAAGATTTACTTTTTAATAATATCCGATGGTACAAACCGGTTTTGTACAGAAAACTTTTGCATTTAGAAGTTTCGGTATTGAAAAATAAAAATTTATATTTTAAACAATGAAAGATTAGATAAATATATACATAATTTTAATTGACATGATTTGAAATGATTAAAACTGTTTAGTATAACATGTTTTGACGAAAGCATGTATTCTGAAGTAAATACTTGGTTTTATTTTAGGTTTTGTAGTTTATTTTCTTGCTTCATTAAATTCTCATTCTTTGCCATATGACAAAAATCAGATCAACTTGTTACTAAGGTTATCACTTGGAAAAGGACAACATCGTCAAGGTCTTCCTCGTCTAGGAACCCTCTTGCAGCTAAGGATGATAATGATGATAGTGGCAGTGATTTTATTGAAGAGTTCTCCATGATTTCTGGAAGTCATTCTTCCACACTTGATAGAATGTATGCTTGGGAGAGAAAGCTATATGATGAAGTGAAGGTATATATATTTGTTATGGTTTTTATTTTTTAACATTTTGCAAAGGTTAAGTTTCCCCTTTCCTTCTATGTATGGTTGAAATTGTTTTTAAATAGAGCTCAAGAAGCTTGAATATTTTTATGCGAATTTAACATTTCTTTTTATAAGAATTAATTCACAGTAACTCAATGTGATTATTATCCTGTTTGCTATTTTTCCCTTTCTTTTCTTTGATTTATGAATTTATATTTGGTCTTTGTAGGCGAATGAATCTATAGAGAAGGTATATGACCGTAAGTGTGGCCAGCTTCGGCACCAATTTGCAAAGGATCTAAGTCCCCAAGTAATTGACAAAACTCGTGCAGCTGTAAAAGATCTACATTCTAGAATTAGAGTTGCTCTTCATTCTGTTGATTCAATATCAAAAAGGATCGAGAAAATGAGGGACGAAGAGTTGCTCCCTCAGCTCCTTGAGCTTATTCAGGGGTGAGATAAATTTCTGATTTTCTAACTCTCCATTCGTGTCTTCTATTTTTATTGGGGAAAAAACCATGCGTTTTTTTTAATGCATCGGTTTTTGCATGAAAATGACAATATGATATTGTTGTATTAAAAATAGGGTCAATTACAAATAACCCTCATAAATTTTCAAGGTGTCAGGATGTTTTTTGTAAATGGCACAATGTGCCATTTACAAAAAACATCCTGACACCTTGAAAATTACGAAAACACCCTGAAGTTTGGCAAATCATAACAAAAATCACCCTCATACTAACGGAAAATCATAGACTCAGGGAGATTTTTGTAAGTTCCAAGGTTTGAGGGTTTTTTCATAAACGGAGCAAACCTCAGTTTCTTTTTTTTAATTATTCCTGAAAAAATAACATTTAAACGTAATAGTGCTATCTTGTGACGCTGAAAATAATATCTAAATGGTAATTTGTTGGTCCCATTAGATTGAATAACAATTTAGTGCAAGGGTGATAATTTGTTGGTTTCATTTACAAGAAGGAAAATGAGTCGTGTTTTTCTTAAAAATGAGACATATAATTATTTTGCAATTGAAAGTGAGACAATAGTAAATGAAATACAGCCTATCACCCTCATTCTTGTCTAATTTTATAACCTTCGATCATGACTGTTGAATTATATTGAAATAACATCTAAATGTAAAGCGTAATTATGTCTCTTTTGTAATTTCTCAAACTGCATGAGGCCTGTCATCTGTGTAACTCAGGGTAAATATGGTACTTTTACTTTGTCTGCTAGTGCTTCCCCCGCTGAGGGTGTCTATATGTAATTTCTCAAATTACAGGGGTTCTATTTGTAAATACATCAAATGTTAAAATATAATATGATATTGGAAAATTGTGGGTCCCATCATGAGACTGAAAATAAATCGCATTCTCGTGTCTCATTTTTTGTATCTCTCAATCGTGGCTGTTGATCATAATGCAGATTAACCCGAATGTGGAAAGCCATGCTCGAATGCCACCATTCCCAATACATCACAATCTCACTAGCCTATCATGCTAAAACCTCTGCTGTGGGCCCACCCGGAGAAACACAAAGACAAATCACAAACCAACTCCAAGACGAGGTCGAATATTTTGGCCTAAGTTTTGCAAATTGGATCAATAGCTATACATCTTACATTGAATCCCTAAACAGCTGGCTTCAAAACTGTATTCTACAACCAAGGGAACAACGCCATAAGGGGAGACGGGCTTTTTCCCCCCGCCGCTACTTGGCCCCACCAATCTTCGTCCTGTGCCGCGATTGGTCAGTTGGGATCAAATCTCTGCCGTCCCAAGAAGTTAGTGATGCGATCAAGGGTTTTCTGGCGGAATTGCGCCGTTCTGTAAGAAATCAAACTGTAGGGACGGGCCAAGTGGAGAGTTTGGGAAATGAGGGAGATGAGGGGAAGAATGGGGATAATAGGGATTTGAATGTGAGCTGCATTCAAGCGAGTTTGACTAGGGTTCTTGATCGGTTGACTAAATTTTCGGAGGGTTCTGTTAAAATGTGTGAGGATATTAGACAGAAGTGTGATTCAGCACGTAATGCGTATGAGAATTATAGGCCGCCGCCGAGGGCGTTTAGCATTTGATTAAATGGTTTGGAGTTGGGATGAAGTGGATTTTCTTTTTTCTTTTTCGTTTTTGTAAATTGAGGTCTTGTTGAGAAATGGTGAATTATGTGAAACGGATTCTTGAAAAGGTTGGGAAGTGATGAGGGAGTAAGAAGATTGATTTAATTTTTATCGTTTCTGTTGATATTTTGTGTGTTTTGTTTGTGGTTCTTATTTCAAGGTATATTGTTTGTTTCATGAGTTGCTTTATCTAAAAATCTGCTGAAACTTTGTCAAAGAGTTCTTATGAGAAGTTGAGAACTCACGGTTGATTTTATAAAATGCATTTCCTGTAGCGTCGCATAAATTATTAACTATATAAATTCTCCTTTAGTTTCGAAAGTTTTAAATTAATAATCTTAAATAACGTTAGTCAAACATGCAAGAATAATTAGAAAAGTTCCTCTAAAAGTTGAATGATGTTACATAATCACCAAAATGGGTTAATTATAAGTTAAAAGATTGTAAAATTGAAGAGCAAGGGAAGTATGTGTAATTTCGAAACCAAGAAGGGAACCCCTCTGTAAAATCTACATAATTTTAGGGGAGGGTGCAGGAAATATTGCTTAATTTGTAATGAATTGTTTATCATTTTATTCTAACATAAACATATGATTCAAATTTGCTCAACCAAAAGGCATACAAAACCATGTTAGAATATACAACAAATAAATAAATTAGGTTAGTAAACTTATCGTTTAATCGAGTGAATGATCGCCAGAAGCCGATTCTGAAATATTCTTATTGATTGAATCGCCGGCATAAACCAATTCCTTAACATTCTGATTGATTGAATCACCGGCAGAAGCCGGTTCTGTAATAATCTAGTAACATGAAACAACTGATGCCGCAAGTTTTGCATCTTTAAGAAAACATTCAGGCTTAAAAGAAAGAAGCAGAAAAGTTTGGCAAACTAAATGAATTATAGTTTACTAATTGAAAGGCTTGCTAAATTTTGAACTATAGAATCATTAAACATGTATTACTAATCAACAAAATTAGGTAACGCCAAGGAAGAAATCAGCTATAAGGGGAAGTATGTGTAATTTAAATAAAAGATGGTATACTTTTGTAATTGAATATATTTGTAGGCAATGGTGTTGTACTTATTCCTTCTTTTGTTTTTGTCTTTAATCAGACATTGGCTCTTTTTCTCTTCTTTCTTTCCCCATTTTCTTCAATCCCTGAGGTTTCAAAGGGGGTTTGTTGTAACTTTTGAAAATAGAAGGGGCGTTTTGTAATTATGAAAAATCTTAGAGACCCTTTGTATGATTAGCCCTGAAACAATGAGTGAATTGCATCAAAAATCCTGTGTTATATGAAAATAGCACAAAAAATCATGTGATACAAATATTCACTTAAAAAACCTTGTGTTTGCATAATGAGGGCATCAAAAACCCTACGTGAGTCACGCGCTATCTCTACGATTGAGAATGGTTTTTTTGTGACTTTTCATCCTAAAATGACCAAAATACCCCTATATCAATTATGTATTTATATATTTTTTTCTGTATACAATATAAATAAATTATAACTATCCCGGTATTCCCTTGCCCATCGGAAAATTTTTCCCGTCGCCGGCGAAATTCCTCAAACACCACCAAACTCCTCCCCATGTCCATTTTAAAAGTTGAATCTGCAAATCTGTTAGAAGAAGAAGATAAGGAAAAAAGATATGCCGTCCAACCACTGCTGTCGTCCCTGCTGTCTAGGTACGCTGCTTCACACCTTCATCACCGCCACCTTTACTCCTCACTCCAGATCCGCCGCCTCACACCTCCGCCGTCACCTTCACCTTCACCTTCTCACACCAGATCTGCCATTATCGCCCCATGAGTGAGAGCATATTTCCACTAGAATTTTCAGAAGCACAAACATCTTTTAATCTTAATATTCGGAACTTGCTTTCAAAACCACCACAGAAATACCAGAAATCGGTCTCTTACTATTAATTAAACAATATCACCATTCGAACTTTTATTCGCTATTAGCCATGGCCTCGAATTTCAATAGTTTCATTGAAAGAAAAATAAAAACAAAACAAAATAATAAAGAAATGAAAATTTTAAATTAAAATTTGGGGTAATAGTGAAATTTCATGTCTAAAACACATTAAATAGATGTTGGGGTTCCGTGAGCAAATTATGAATAATATAAGGTTTTTTAAGTGATTATTTATAACATAGAGTTTTTCGTGCCACTTTTATATAACATAAGGTTTTGGAGTTTTATATAACATAAGGTTTTGGAGGTAATTAATTTCTGAAATAATTTAGGCATCCCAATCATACGAGGCGGCCAATCTATATTAGGATGAGTAGATGAGATATAGCTGAGTCTGAAAGCAGAAAGATAAGATTAAGATTATTATTTTTATTGATATGAGGTCAATCCCAACACTTATAAATTGATGATGCCAGAATAAATTATAAGTTATAATTGCTTTCAAGTGCATTATTTGATATTATAAAGGTTGACTTCTAAGCACAATATCGTAGCTCTCCACTAAATGCAAAATATATATTTATTTTTTACTTTTGAGGGGATGAAGTTAGTTGATAGATGTGGGGCAACTATCATCCACAACAGAAAACAATATAATAAAATTTAGGATTCAAATTTTAATATATATATATAGAGTAATTAAAATGAAAGAATCATTCTTAATTAGTCTTTTGTAATATTTGAGCCCGGAAAAATCCGCGTGAGAACCCTAAAAAGTAAAGATAACATTATGTCCCAATCGCAATATCCTCAGTTAAGTACTTAGCATTTCTTTGTGTACTTTTATATTATAACTATTGAAATTTGTATGAGATTGATGAAATTATTGTATTTGGGATTCCGGTCTATGGTTTTGATCAGTTTAATATAAACTTCATAGGCCCATTTACATTTGTAGATTACGGTAAGTTTGGTTTTAAATATACCCTCATTAATTTATATTCACTTTTCTCATTTCTAATATGCATTTTGATCAATAAGGTTTAAATATACCCTCATTCATTTCCCAACTACTCTTCGTATTATATTTGTGAGACTTGAATTCGTGACGGTTTTGTCCGAATTCGGGTATTGCAAAAGTTCAATTGGAACAATCCTAAATCTAACTATCCTATAAACAAATTAGAGTTTGAACTCTAAACCTTATTAATGAATTTAGTATCTCATCCCACTGATCGAACCAACTGAAATTTGAGTTAACTGGTCAAATATAATTACCAAAACGTCCACATATACCCCATAAATGGGCAATTTTATTTTCAAATTCCCCACCAACTTGAAACATAAAGTAACTAAACAATATCGATATATTTGAAAATCAAGAAATATTTTTTTTCTTAATGTTTCAATTTCACTAAAAATATAATATCCGAAACATTAATTTAAGTGTTTGTGTACAAATATTTCATTACTTTTTGGCTTCGAACAACCGATGTATACCAATATTTTTAAATTTGGTGATATTCATTTGTGTGGAGAGTGATGCTGCACCCAAAAAGACTAATACTCCCTCACTCATTGGACAAGTTTGTATAATTTACATTAATTAGTTCAGTATAATTATTTTAAAGGTTGACATTACATAAGTCCACTCTTTTTTTTTTTTTTTGAAACTAAGTCCACGCAAAATGTATGGTTTGCGATAAAGCTAGCTAGCGTATGTGGTATCAACCAATAGTATCTGATTCATCAGCCTCAACCACCAGTGCTATAGTCAAAATATATCCATTTATTAAAAAAAAAAAAAAAACAATAGTGTGATTTGACTCATACAAATTCTTTTTGAGAAGGAAATTAAAAAAATTAGAAAGTCAATTACATTTTCGGAGCTAGATTAATCCAGATTCGACTATGCCACATAAAAGTATCTGGTAAAATATGTTAAGGAGTCATTGGTCGAGCGACAAGGAGGATGTCCCATGATTTCAAGGTTATGGATTCCATTTCCACGATTGTGGGCATTAGTCTTCTGTATAGAAGTTTGATATATAATTTATTAGTTTTGTTTTTAGTTTGTTGGCATGTATTTTTCCATATATAATGAATTATTTAATGTGTTGATTGAATTATATATGAGCTTTTGTAATATAACTAAATCGTACCCAAAAAAAAATATTTTAAGTTTCTAATTACTAGTTCATTTTTTTAAGTAATTACTAGCTAGTTCATGTACATTGTAAATACCAAAATGCATGTGAATTGATGGGACAAAATTATGGGCTGGCCAAAAATTCACATGGATACTTTGATAAATTCACATGGGTAGCTACTCAATGCCATCACTACCAAACATTTGTTTTTTCTTGTTTCAGAATAATTCATGAATCATAGCTCGCTCTTCAAAATCTCACCACTCACCACATGCTCCTCCACTCTTTTTTTTTTTTCTTTCTTTTCCTAACTTTTTATTTATTTTCGTTTTTTATAAAAAATAAGGTATATTTGTAATGTTTGGAAATTGATTAGTTGTATCTCATACTATGATATACCATATATTTCCTTCAAATGAGTTATATAATAAAATAAATGGCAGAAAAATATAATTCACACTGATGTATGTCATATTTTGTATTTGTTACGTATCTTAATTGTATCCACAAATTACCACAATTATATTAAGTACAAAACTACATCAGAAATAACTAAGTATTATCCTCAAATACTATATCCAAGGATACCTCCTCAGATCTACCCGCTCAAAGTTAGCCCCTTTCCGAATAATACTTGAGCTCAGGTATCCAGATCGGACGACTCCTCGAAGTTAGCAACATCTCCCCAATTGTTGCCCATTTTATATGAGATTTCCATATCTCCTCCATACTCCCAGTATGGAAGGAGTCCTAAGGAAATTAACCCTAATGAAAGTAGGTAACTCCCCCATGATAACTCTCGCTCCAATTGGATAGCGAGATTCTAGGGATTAGCTCCCTTCATAATCTATAAATACTTCTAATCATCATGGAGAAAGGTACACATATTTTTATATACTGAATAGCTGTCGAATCTCATCTCAAGTTTTAGCAATACACTCTCATAATCTCTATTAATTTAACAGTGGAGGGTCAATGATGGAATCACTTCTAACTTTTTCTTAACTTAGAATTTCTTATTGTTTTTAGCAGGTAAAAAGAACTCAAAGCACTTAACTGATCGTTGTCATTTGGAAAAATCTCATCCGTCGGATTCGTTCCCAATTTTAGATATCATCACACGCTAAGTGACAAAATTTAACCGTTCGGCAATATATTAACTTAACCAGAAATTTTGAATTTAAATATCTAGAAATGTATTCATTATTAATAAAAAAGGGTTTTATATTTAAGTCATCTGAATAAATTTTACCTATTAGACTTTAGAGAACAAAAAATAGAAAAACATAATCCTAAAATTGCACAAGAAACAAAAGATAATTCGTAGAATGAGCTGCCTTTTTAGCAGGAGTGGCGATGAAATAACGGCGAGGGCCCCACTTTACGTGTCTTCTAAGTGACCTCCACGTAGACTAGGTCAAAGTGGGCCCTGTTTCCATTTTTTTTTCTATTTTTATTTTCATGTTATGTTGCATTGAGTTTAAATTATATATTAAAAATCTGTTTGAAAAGATTAGAAATTAGATTAATTTGCAAGGGGTATTTACTGCAATTACGCAAACTCTCGAAGGCTATAGATGTAATAACTTTTACAATTTAGAAGGTAATTTTGTTTTGATTTTATAGCAGAACTTTGAAAACATTAAAATTAGCAATCCAGATGGAAAAGACTCACTAGTCACTAATGTGATGTGACTCAATTGATAATGCAGTCTGAGTTTGTGGAAAGAATTTTAGATTCGATTCCCATTAAACACATTCATTGAGAGGGATGACGAACCTTAATTGTGACTAAATCACAAACCGAATTAAGAATTTTTAAAATTACCCGAACTTTGAAAAAAATAAAAATGGAACAGACTCTCATTGGCTCCGGAATTGTCGATGAATTGTCTTGTCTTGTCGTCTCTTTACTGCAATTAATAGCCAGTTGATTAAGTATGATTAAAATTTCCCGCACTCTTCTGCTTCCTTAATTCCCAGGTGAAACTTCTGACTTTTGGGTTTTAAAACTACTTATATATTATATATAGAGAGAATTTGGAATATTTGGAATATTTTCACGCAAAAATCGTCTCATCTTATAAATCTTTTTTCCAATACTATGGTGTTTTTTAATGTAATTCAAAATAAAAAAACACGGTCGTAGACCAGAAATGAAGACTTCCCTCTCAATCTGATACTTCATACACAAATTAGAGCTTAAATTTTAGACATTGTTTAAGAGATTTGGTTTCTCATTCTAGCATGCCAATTGATCTTTAGTTTTAAAAAGTAATAATGAAACAATAAGATAAAAGATAACAAATAAGTTTAAAGCATGAAAATTGGGAGATCACGTCTGTTGGTCCCATGACTCCCTATCTTGATTTGTCTCTACACTATATAGTTACAAAAACATCGAATCTAGGCTCTTACATTGGCAGTTTAATTAATGAATTAATGACGGATTAGAAAAGACAAATCATAAATTAGATGGGAGTTGTTAAGGATAAGAATGATAAATATTACATAATTACTTAGGGAAAGTGGAATCTTATGTAGGCCAAACAGGGTAGGGTAGTGCCGTGGGCCAACAATCTATGGTAAATTTTAGAAATAGTTAAGACTATTGTTTTATACTTTCTTATGGTTACCTTTTAGAATTTATTTTAGGGATAATTATAGTTATACCCCTCAACTATTAGAAATTATAAATAGATTATCTAATCTAACGGAAACCTAAAAAACTTAATAGAAAGTTATAAAATGACTAAATTACTCATAACATTTTCGTTGTAATGTTTGTTATACATGAAATGAGCGAAGTGATAAGTTATTATTCAGTTAATATTTACTTGAAAACAAAAAAATGACTAATAATAAAATATAAGTGTTAGATAGAGTTATAATCGATGAGTGTCTCTGTAATTTAGTAGCCAATTCAAGTTTGCATTGTTAAGAAGTTTGGCTAATGATCATCAAAAGATCATTTGATTCATCCAACGGCCTAGATCTCTTGGAGGAATGCAATGAATCATAGTACCAAAAACACATGATTGCAGCCTCGAATCAGTCGATCACATTAAACTGTCGGAAACCGCGGCATGGCACTACAATAGATGCGACAAAAACTTATAACCTCCCAAAACTAAACATCTACTGCCGACTACCAGTCAATCCATTTCCCGACCCAATGGAAACACCCCACGTGGCGTGCAACCGACACCCGCCGGTCACCAGGTAGTTTATTTCCTAAATCCTACATTGTCAGCACCTATTTGGGTGGCACAAAACATGGGATAAACTCGACACAGGGAATCACTGAGCCAGGAGATAAGACAAGGTTAATTTAGTGAGAGAAAATCTAAGGTTAGAAAAAACTAATCTAGAGAGAGAAAAAGTACATTTCGACGCCTTTATAAGCTCATCGAGTGGCACCACCATTCTCACACGATCGAAAAAGAAAAATCCTTGAACAAGAATATTAACATTTTCCTCCCACTTTACCCGCTCTCAATTTACGTCCTGTTTCCTTGATCCTTGAACTTGAAAATTCAGTGTAAAGTTTTGATTTTTTTCACTTCTTTGATCAGAGGGTTTGTTTTTATCTATCCTCTTCTTATCAGTAGCTAAAGAAAGGTTTGATTATTTGAAAACCTCTTTTTCTTCCTCTGTAATAGGTTTCTTCATAGACAAATCATGGCGACGGCTTTAGATACGAATACATATGGTACTTCTGGGGAAGAACTTCTGCAAGCACTGGAACCTTTTATGAAAAGTGCTTCTTCTTCTAAACCTGGTTTATACGCTGATTTTAACCAAATCTCATCCAAAACGCATTTCTATCCCGGGACGGATTTTACCCAAATGGGATACAACCAAACATTCGGCGCAATCGCGCTCAACCATCTTAGTCCATCTCAAATCCTGCAAATCGAAGCTCAATTTCATCTTCAGCAGCACCAAATCCAGCAATCTCAGTCTCAGCTAAATCACAGCAAATTCTCAACCTTTCTTGGCCCAAACCCAAACCCGATGAAACGACCGGGAAATCCATCCAAACCCGCAAAACTCTACAGAGGAGTGAGACAGAGGCACTGGGGCAAATGGGTTGCCGAGATAAGACTACCTAAGAACCGTACACGGCTTTGGCTTGGAACATTCGATACAGCTGACGAAGCCGCTTTGGCTTATGACAAAGCCGCTTACAAGCTGAGAGGAGACTTAGCTCGGCTCAATTTTCCACACCTTAAACACTATCTGAGCCGAGAGTACAGCGACTTCAAGCCGCTTCAGTCCTCAGTCGATGCTAAGCTTCAAGCCATATGTCAAAGCTTGGCGGCTAATACGGAAAAACAGGGGAATTTAGTAAAACCCTGTTTGGCTGGTTCTGATAAGAAATCAGAAATTGTTGTCCCCAAAGTGGAAAGTGCGACATTATCCGGGTCGGGTTCACCCGTATCCGATACAACTTTCTTGGATTTTTCAGAGTCGGAAATTGTTCCAAAGGTGGAAAAAAGTTCATCAAATGAGATATTATCCGGTTCGGATGAGGCATCGTCATCCGGGTCGGGTTCACCGGTATCCGAGCTCACTTTCTTGGATTTCTCAGAGCCCTGTTTTGATAAATGTGACAATTTCATGTTGCAGAAGTATCCTTCAGTTGAGATAGATTGGGCAGCTTTGTAATATTTTTGTTTTGATTCGCTTGTGTTTGTTTTTGTGTATTAATTTCGTAGGAGATTTTCACTTAGGTTAGTGGCATCTGCAATGGGTTTTTTGACATTTGCAGATGTCAAATAATGAAGTCTTGATTTATGGTCTTGCTGGTGGTTTTTTTCCATGCATGACCATTGGAGATTGTGTAAATTATTTTGTGTTTTTCTAGTCTCTTTTGTGCTTCTTATGTTCTTATTTTCATATTTTATACCCTCTAACATTTCACTATATTACAAAGAAACCCCCTGATCATCTGCAACACGATGCCCAAATATGAACAAATCGGACTATTTCAGAGCATACTTTTAGTTTGTTTTCTTGAAGAATTTAAGAACTCACAGGCCAGAGATAGTAGCTTTCGACCTGATGTTGTGGCTAGTGAAGTCATATTCAGATATAATTAATGAGAAGGATGTTCATTGTAATGATAAAGAATTTGCTTGCCCATTTATGAAGGCCAAAGGACAGATATGGAAATTCATTAACTACAACAAGAAAAATCCATACATTTGCATGCATAGAAAATGACTATTAGCAGATGAGTGACTGATCAATTTATGAAGAGCCATTAAATACATACAGAGTCATAAATTAAAAGTATTTTTCAGTGAAAATAAAATTAATATATTGAAAACTTCTTGCTAATCTTATCTGCAGCAATGTGATTAACTTGCGTGAGGATTTGAACAGAGAATGTTGAGTTTGCTGATATTCTTTGAGTAGGTCTGAGCCTGTTAATTGGCACAGAAAATAAAGGCACACCTTATCACTTGGAAACAGATCAAAGATAAGGAATTTGTTAAAGGTCATCATCAATTTCACCCTAAAAGTCTAATCAATCCCACTATTCTCATTCTTTCTTTAGATCAGCATGCAAAAAGACAAGTTCACACTGCCAAAATATTTGTCTATAAGAAAATAACTCTTACAAAGTATTTTGAATCTTCTGGTTTAAACATCCACCAACAGAAAAAAAAAAAAAAAAAAAAAAAGGAGAGAGAGGAAAGAATCTTTTGAATAGTGTTACGTTAACTCTTATATATATATATATTATATTATATTTCAGGGAAAATTACATACAGTACCCCTGTAGTTTTCTGTAATTACAAAATGCCCCTCTATTTTCAGAAATTACAGAAACCACCCTGAGTTTTCAAACAATTACAAAAATCTAACGGCCGTTAGGGTTTCAGTAACTTTTCCGTTAATCATTGTTTTCATTCATGTAACCCCTTTGCCCTCAGGGGGTATTTTGTTATTATCTAAAATTTTATGGCTCGTATTGTTATTTTGTATAAAGTGTAGGGCTCTTTCTGTAAGTTTTTGAAAATTGGCAAATATAGCTTTTTATTGACTTAGGGGCATAAATGTCTTACACACTTTCCATTAGATTTTTATAATTGTTTGAAACCTCAGGGGGTTTTATGTAATTCTTGAAAACATAGGAGATATTTTGAATTGCCGAAAAAGTCCTTCATGGGCCATCAAGAATCCTTCCAATAAGATGAGCATTGGGCATTTGGGATAATCTTTGATCACCTCTTTAAAGTTTAAACAATATTGGTAATAATAAATTTATTCTTTTCTATTTTCTAGGATCTCTTGTCTTTAGTTGCTTGCTTAAAGTCGGCAATTTGAAGGTAAAAAGTGATGTGAAATGGTGCACAAAATCTTGCCGCATAAAGTGATTCTTCGGAGGAGAAAGAAGAAATATCAAATTGCTCAACTTGATCTTCTAATCATCCGAGCTCGCTTTACACGCTTTGATGAGGTGGGAAGGATTAATCTTTTCTACAATAGCCAAGAATCCCCATTTTTTGCAATCTTTATGCAAGAAATTAACTAAAGTGAGGTTCCAAATATTTTTTTAGTTTCCATTTATATATTCAGTGCTATATATAGGAATTTGGGTTGGCTGATATCGTCCTTACTTGTAACTTATTAGGCTTATCTTTTCAATTCATATCAATGATCTTTCAGTACCCCTGAAAGTTCAATCAGTAAATAATTTTAAAATTGTATTTAAACAATAGTTATATCATTTTATAATAACTTCAATTAATAATATCAAACACTCATCAAATAATGAAATTCCAACTATCATATCATTTTATGATAGCTTTAGTTAGTAACTCCATACATTCATTAGCTTAGCTATATATGAATTAGTTTTTGTTATTACATGTGAAGATGAGAAATACAGATCTCATTATTTTAAAAATCTGATTACTTCAATATCTCATTTGGGCTTTACTCCTTCACAGGCCTCAATCAATCTTCACACTAGGCCCACCATAAAATGGGTCCTGAGTCCATGGGTCGGTCTTGTATTAAGAATAAAGCAGGCACCAAAGCCCGTTGGGCTGAAGACCTCTCTTTTTATCTATTACTTGAAAACGTGTCTCTCTATATGGTAGTTGGTGCATAGTACATACTCGAACTTAGGATTTTTTATCTAGATGAGGGCGGGCATCTAAAGTCGACTACAGTAACTTGTCTATTTGCTAAATTATAAATATCTCAAATTGTGGGAGAGGTGACCAAAAATTTAAGGTTGCTCTATACTCAAAGTCTGAATTCGAATTCCGTGGAATTGGGGATTTTTATATAATATAATATCTTCAACATTTGCACCTATCCCACTCCACCATATTATGTTATCCATAACCTCATTGCATTGACTACTTTACACTATTTAATTATGCCCACCATGACTCTTGAATAATTTCTTGATGTAAAATCACTCGATTTGGTTCTCTTTTGCACGCGGCAATTGCTGAATCAAATGAACTTTGTTGCATTTATCAATCATTTCTTTTTTTTTACTAGGTTTATTCTCAAGAACTTCGAAAAGAATATACTGTTAATGAAAATAAAAAAGCAAGCTAATTTTAATTTTACAATCCGACCTAATCAGCGCCATCGTGTTGCATGAGGACCATGGGGAATATGTTTGAAAAAATGAATTATATTTGTGTATCTTAAAGTTTGGGGTATTTATAAGTCGATTATTTTAATATGAGAAATTACTAAATAATTCCTGAGATTTTTAATAAATATGGTAATATTCCAAAATAATTCCACTTAGAGTTTCAGTTAGAGGTACTTTCGGAAAATTTATATATTTATTTGAACATAAGGGACTATATGGTAATATATTAATACTAAAACGAATTTTCGAGGTAATTAGATGTAATCTGCTCTTACAAAATTATTATATACCAAACTGTGTTTTAGCTGGACTCAAACAAATATATAACAAACTAAAAATCAAGTCTGGTACCAATATATAATTGACAAGAATTTTACCAAACTGGCTCTGTTCCGATAGAATTGATATCTCAACCTGAAAGAGTTATAAGTGAAAAGATTTGATAATACAAATATGAAATGGTTTTGTTAGGCTAGCATTGACTGAAACACATGCAGAGTAGTGAAAAAGATGTAATAAATAATTTATAAGTGGTGACTTTGATCAATGATGTAAGTATACTTCTAAAAATTATATTCCATATCGTGTCGTGTCGGACACTTCTCTAGTGTACAATATCGAAATAAATTCGTATCATCATATTCATATCGTGTCGGGTACATATCCCTATATCCATATCCGTGTTTCATAGCTTTTGATTATTATAATTCTATGTATCAGTTAAAGTTGAGTCAGTCGTCTAGCTAGAAAACAAGGTTGTCTCTGCAGTAATTTGATTGGATTGCACATTGCACTACAAATTATTCTTCCATGGTAGGGGCCGGGACATCTCCCTTCAAACATATATTACTAAATTTAGAATATTACAATTTAAATTTAAATTTTTGTTTATAATTAACTCCTTGATCATCAGTTCATTTAGATAAATAATATGATGTTATAATGAACTACATATATATTCATCTTGTATTCCGTATTTTGGGAGGTTTAGAAATTAAATAAAACCTATCACAAATATGTAGCGGGTTTTTAGTAAATTAATTACTAAATACAAAACGTACGAAAAAGGAATTTTATTTGGAAGATAATGTTACTGTACGGTACGATATTAGCAAACAAACTTTTTTAAAATGATATATAATTAAAATAAAGTTTTAATCATATCACGTTTGATCTGACTGTAGTCTGAGATTCGATTGCTTGTAATGACAATGATTAAATTTTTAAAACACAAAAAAAAAAAAAAAACGTTTGATCCGACTGTTGCAAGCTGGAGAAGCGGCGAAGTTCGATTTAGCTTCTAGCTAAAACACTTTTCATTCATTGATGTAATTATATAAGTTAGTAAGCGCCAAAGTAATACATAGATAGATATAGATATATAATAAATAATATATGTACATATCTTCAACTTATGGCTTATTGATGTATCCTTCAGCTGGTGGTGCTCCACAGCTACTTTTTGTCATCAAGTCACAGCTTTTCAAGAAGCAATAATTCCAACTTAAAGCAGTTACTTATATCAATTTCTTTAATTTAATTACTCATCACTTATAATTACTACATGTCTAGAAACATCTTGGCAGAAATCCCACCACTTAAACACGATTCATTTAGCTTTTAGCCTTTTACAACTCCCTATTAAGCTTCTCTTTCTTTGATAAAAGTTAGGCTAAATCCGTTTACAAGTTGAAAAAAGCACATATTAGCTTTTTTCGTGGTTAATCCAAAACAATGATATTTAATTTGATATTGATGGCACCCTCGTGGAAGGCCATAATGCAGACGTGGACCCTTGTAGGAAAAGGCCCCATTAACTGTTTCAGTTGGAAAAAAGGGACTATATATATTCTAATAATTAATTAATTATGGATATTGCAAAAGGGCCATTTAAATTTAAATTAATATATTAATTCCCTTTTTATCTTACTCTATCTTAATTCATCTCAACTTTCTATATACATGTGATCTCTCTTTTTGAGCACATATTAGATTTGTGCTGAATATTAATTATTTGTTAAAAAAAGAATATCCAAAGTCAATTAGTTTTAAGTATTTTTATTAATTGACTCTTTTAAAAGCGAGCCCATTAATATTATTTTGATCAGACCCTGATTTTATATTTGAATTTGCATTTAATTTCTTGAATTTAAATTTTTAAAAAAAAATACAAGATGATCAAGTACTACTTTAATTTCTTTTAGCAATTGCGACTCAGGTCGATCATGCATGCATAATCATTATCCAATTCAAAATAGAAATCATGAAGATATAAAGGGAAAGCACAGAGATCTGTGTAGAGCTAGGGCTAATCAAGATGTGACGACAAGGAACCCTAATTACTAATAATTGGGCACTCTATCTTTAAAGAGAACGAAGATAATACAATTTCCCTTTTTATATACTATGCCGACCTCAAGAAATGTGAGACGATACATACTAAAATTGAAGTTTTAGATTAATAAAAATATATATCTCAATTGTTTATGCAATCTATGGGAAGTGAAGATAAGAAGGATCAAAAAGCTATATATCCTTTTTCTGTACCACTATAAAAATGCCTTAATTATTATGATCATGTGTACAATTTTCACTTTATTTAGAATTTACTATATATGATTGGTTTTGTTTAAGAAATTGGAAGCATAGACTAGATTACTATAAGCCTCATTGAGTTTGAAACCGATGAATGATAGGCAGCAAGAAATACGAAGTTTTCCAGGCCAAAATCCGAAGAAGATAGTACATAAATAATGAAACGTGATGTATACGTTCTTGGTAATTTCTAAACTAAGAAGGATTAATTTGTAATTACACCAAAACTAATAATATCAGCAAGAAAATCATTATTACTGAAATTATATAGCTGAAAATAACTATTGAACTCCACGCATTCACTTTTAAATTTTTTTAGCTAGCTTTACACCAAATCAAGATCAGTATAGCCTTTTTCTTTTTCCACTTTTAGTTTTTGTCCTCCCCTGAATATTCTAACTTTACTAGCATCAAAGGATAATTTCATTTTTATTCGATGCTATTTATCAACAAATCATAAAGTTGTATCTTTATCAAATCAACTAAAAAGATGAAAAAAATAAATAAATTCAGTAATGCCACTATTTAACAAAATTACCCATCAAAGTTTTATAGGTTCTCAATTACAATAATTAAGCTGATAATATTCTTAAATATATAAATTTTTCGTAGAGTAGATCTAATTAGATGCCTACAACAAACGTATATTCCATATTACTAAATTATATTTTGGTTGACTTAAATATCTTTAGTCACTGTAGTACTGTACAAATTGTCTAATTATATGTACTAAAGTATAAATGCCACATACCTTCATTAATTTTGATAAAAGAATAAATATAAAAAAAAAAAGTAGCCATGGGTTCGAAAATTGAAGTGTCCGAAGGGGCAACATCATGGCAGAAAGTTAGTATAGTGGCAGTTATGTTGGTTATTTGTCACAATTATTATGGCCATTGAAGATTCTTTATTCTGCCATATAATGTATGTATACTTCTAAATATATCAGCATATCATGCCGTATCAGATACATATTTAGTGATAAATATAAAAAAAAAAATTATTTGATATCGTGTTGTATTCGTATTTCTGTATCCGCATTCATACATCACAATTTCGCTCTCTTTTTAACAAATAACACATAGTCTTATAGTTATATTGTCAAATTTTTGTTCTTGGAATCTCCAAGACGAGGCCACTTGTATTGTTAGTGGTCTAGCTAGCAACATGGATTGTTAGCTTTATGTTTGTGTATATATGAATCCAAATGATCGGTCATTATTCATTGATATATATATTTGCTTGGAACTACTTTATTCATGTCGAAAACGAATCATCTCTATTGTGGGATTAATTATTGGTGCTATTTGCTGTACCATATTATTTGGAGGGTTATGAATATGATTTACCGATACAGATACGATAATACGGACACGACACAATACGAGAGAGATTTACACATTTAATAAACATATTAGTGACTATATGATAATATTTCAAACTAGAGAGATAAACATATAATTTCACCCAAGTTTAGGAATAGTAAGTGTATATTATAAGCTCATGAAAACCTACATATTAGAACATTAAACATCTGAAACCATATTATATGTTTAATGCATTGATTATATGTATTAGAATTTCGGTATGATAGTATTTCTATACGCATTCTTCAAGCTACACGAAATTTAAATATTATCTTTGAATTCAAATTTAAACTTATATAGTATATTTTGTGAAAAAAATACGGTTATATAATAGAAGAAAATGTATTTAAACCCCAATAATTTTAGGGGTTCAATTCATGCATTATTGGTCCCACTAAGTATGATAAATTGATGATGAATAATTCCAAAAATAGGTGAGTCCAAAAATACCTAAAAACTCATTTAAATTAAAATTTCATGGCAGTTAGTTGTCAACCAATACTATACTATACTCCAATCATTATTATTATTATTATTATTTTCAAGATTAGACGTACTCCATTTTCATAGCCATATTTATTTCAATTATCAATCTAAGAACTGCGCCCAGCTGCCAAGTGGGCCACTAATTGGGTCAAAAAACTCACCCTCCCAACTGTGGGCCGACAACGCGTACAGTTTAGTTTGCACGCGCAACTCATTTATTTTTATTTTTTATATATTTTTTTTCTTTTTTCCTTTTGATTCGTAACCCTCCCTAAATTAATTTTTAGGAGTATTGATTCGTAACTATAGTATTTTTTGAGTTTATCATCTAAACTAATTTTTCGTACACTTTATCATCTGTACTACACGAAACTTACACTTTACCATCTCCGTTCAATTTTAAGTGAAATATTCCGTCTAGATTCTCACATATGTCACTATATGATTTTTTTAAGAGTATTTTCGTCTTTTTGGACAATCACGTGTAAGAAACTAGACGAAATATTGACCCTAAAATTGAACGGAGATGGTAAAGTGTAAGTTTCGTGTAGTACAAATGGTAAAGTGTACGAAAAATTAGTTTAGATGACAATTTCAAAAAATACTAATAGTTCGGAGGATAAAAAATCAATATCCCTAATTTTTACTATATGCCAGTTTCACACCTTCACATAAAATTCATGATAAATTACATAAATGCGTGCATTAAATAGTCAGTGAAAATATTGTATTTTTATTTAGGTTACTTTCTTTCAATTATTACTTGTTCATCTTACATTTGATGTACTTTCATTTCCGTAATATTAATAATCACGATCGAGACTAAAAATACACGTAAAAGTTGCACTTTGTCTATATAACATTTGTCTTTCTTGTACATGCACGCCAGAGATCAGTTCAAAAGAAATCTCATTACTAGTATAATTGTTTAGAGTTGGAAGGTAAAAAGTCTTTACAATTTTTAGAAAAAGTGAAAAGTACTTTTGTATAAGTGCTTGATAATATTAAGAACCTTTTATCAAATAGACTTCCTATCATGTTTGTTAATATTATCATTCATTTCAATCAATAATTTTTTCTCTTGCTTTATAAGAATTTAATTAAGAATATTTATTTCCAACTTTTGGTGATGGTCAAAGGAAGTGTAATGTTATTGTAACTAGTTTTAAGGAGAATTAACTGATTTAAGATTGCAAGAATTTGCTCAAGCTACCTTGAAACGTCAATTTTTTCACATTAGTAGAAGTAGGAACTCGAAAAACTTGGTCAGGATGTTGTTAGTTTTTGCATTGTTTGCAACGAGCCTACGTCGGAAGTTATCGACTTTGTAAGCGTTAATTGTTTAAGTTAATAATAATATGATGTCTTTTCGAGAAAAAATAAGGGCAAAAAGTTGGACCATAGAGTGAAAAATCGACATGTTTGATCTATTGAATTCTTAACTAACTTTGAACTTAATCTCATTCAATCTGCATTTGACAAGTTATATATAACTCAAAAGGTGACATTGACAATCAATAAACTCCACATAGAAAATTGCTTAAATAATGAATGGAAGCATAATTAAATTCAAATATTAAGTATTTGTTTTACAAGTCTTTGTGTGGCAATTAAAGAACTAATCTTAATGGAGACTCTTAATGTCGGCGAGTGGCCCAGAAGTGTGACAGTTAGACTATGTCAATATAAAATATACAAATAATTAGCTAGATTAGGTAAGAAATGTATATAACAAATCAAAATAATTACCCAATAACAATTAGAAAATATGTCGGAATCCAAAATATAATATACATTAGTTAAAATCGCGTGTTAATTTATTTAATATAAAATTTGTTTTATAGTTTACTAAGTTATCAATATATGAAATTCTTATACTTCATTTAATTAGTTTTTAAGTTTGAGAAGAAAAAAAAAACAGTTCCAGTGAAGTAGATCCCGATATGGGATGGGCCCTACAAACTCCAAAAATAGATCTGTTTTTTTAGGGAATGAATTTCAAATTTCTAAGTGAAGTAATTTAATTAACATGACATGTGAAGAAGATGGTGAAGGCGAATTAAAGCAAATAACATTGAATCTGAAAGAGTTTCGTTTTGTTTTGTTTTGATGGAGAAAAGATTGTTCACCAATTAATGTATGGATATCTGTCCTTAGCTAATAATTTGGACCCCCTTTTTTTAAATATCATTCTTTTTGTGACATTCAACAACTCTAATTTTCAATTATAGCCATTACATCCATGTGAATTAATTTTTAGTGGCCCTGAATTTCTTTGATTCACTAATTAGGGCACCAATCATTTTCTCTATTTGGTCAAGATGTTTGGCAAACACATGGATTTGTTATGGAGTAGCGAGAATATATATGATGAAGAGAAAATTAGAAAAATAATATGTTATAATATTGGAAAAATTGCAAAATTCTTGGTTAGTATTTTGAAAATTCTGACCTTAATATGTAATGCACGGACACAGACAAGATAATATAAATATGACACGGCATATATTCTTTTCAACATTTAATACTTAATAAATGTCTAATATGGGTGCCGGAGCCAACACAATGTACAACATAATATAATATCGTACAGTGTTTTTTTTTAAAGTATTCTTACATTATAAAATCTAACTAATCTTGATGGTGTACTTGTGCGGTTGTGCCCATTAGTTTGCGCATTATGTTTTTATTAATTAGTGTGATAATTACTTTAGAAAATTTGGCAAACATATAATATTAAGAATTCTTTGAAATCATGAGTTTTTAATTTGGAGATTTTTAGAAACAAATTTTTTTTTCCCATTTCCTTTGTGTTGTTGAAAAAGAATCAGCCGACTATATGAACATATGTGGTCCCTCCAATAATGTCATCTCCTTAAGACTAGACACGTGTGGAAAAATACTCCAAAATATTCACAAATCTCAGCGTCTAATTATTTTACTTTGGAATCTTTAAAATAAAAAAAAAAAATAGCATTTGATCACACGTGTGGTGTCGGCTTTAAGGCAAAACAGAGTAAATAGGTCTCTTGGTTTTGTGTGGATGCATGTTTGTTGTTGTGCTGTTGCCGAACATTGCAAAAGCTAATTAAGAAAACCAGAAATTTATAATATGATTAATAAATTTATATTAATTTGTGGTGGTCTGTCCAATGGTTTTGAGGTACTTTCTGTTGCAAAAATATTAATGGGATTAATTATTGTGCTAATATAAGTTCGATATTAATTGCATATAAGAATTTTAATTATCAAACTTCCAACTTTCCGAAATTAATTATCAAATTCTTGATAAGTTGATTTGATATATTTGTCAACATTTTTACTTGATTTGAGTATATTAGGCAGATGGCATGCACTGTAGTCAAAGATATTCTTCGCGTGACATATTTTTCAAGTATAAAGATTAATTTGATGCATTTTTCCGCTCAAAAACAGCTTAAATTCTTTCATTTTACTTGCAAGAAATAAAAGTTTGGAATTTGTCCTAATTTCACATTTTAGGCAAATCAATGATGCAAAAAGTTAATTTTTAGATCATTCTCGAGTGAAGTCTCAACCATATACTATATATTTTTAAATCATGCAACTCTATTTTACTTATTTTGTGGGGGAGAAGAGATGTTTGTCTTGTGCCGCAGGTACTCAATATTTTCAAACTCTCAATCCTCCTCTTCCGAATCCTTCTCTTCATCTATTTTGAAAACTTACGAACAAGCACTACGACTGAAATAGAGATTGCAAGAGTAAATATTCGTCCGCGAAAACTTTCTTTTTTTTTGAATTGGTAACTTGGATAAAGAAAAAAAAAACCGATCTACTTTCATTTGGTATTTTGGCCGGTGTTTAATTTATCTTTATTTTGTGGTCGACATGTTTAATTTATATATATAGCATAGCTAACCAGTAACCACTACAAAAACAAACATTAAAAATTAATAGATATAGAACTAAATATATCAAGCAATTGAGTAAGGAGAATTACATCTATGACGTTTCCGATTTCGTTTAATTACAAATTAGTTCCCTTTACTTTTAAAATTATAAAAATATTCCCAAGATTTTATAATTCTTGTAATACCTCCGTCGAATTTTGGTTATGTTCATACCATTATATTGGGAGCGTCTTGTCTCCTACAATCCAATGGTACTGTAATTGAGTCAATGCAGTTTAAAGCTTAGTCAATGTCAGTGTATATTGCACGGACACGGACACGGGGATACGGACACGACACGACACAGACATGGCGACACGGATTTTTTAAAAATTTTAGGACACGACACGGCTCCGACACGGTTGACTAATATAAATTTTAATAAAAATATAAATGTCCATATATAATATATGTACAAATAATAATTAAAAATAAATTTATCACAGTATAATATAATTATTAGTAAAATTTAAATATACGAATTGATTATTATGTTAAAAGAACATTATAATTTGTAAATTATAATATTGTGATAATCAATTAAAAATGATGAAAAAATAAATTTAAATTAATTTAATACACCGTTTCATTCATTTATAATTTTTTATTTTTTTTCAAATAAATTTTGATCCTTTTAAATAAAAAAAATATTGAGTTTGCCGTGTCGAACACTTCCCTCAACCGTGTCGGACACTCCCCCAGCCGTGTCCGACACCGTGTCCGAATTATTTTTTAGTTTTTTTTATTTTCAGATACTTTTTGCCATGTCCGACACGTGTCGGAGCCGTGTCCGTGTCCGACACGTATCGGACACTGCACAAACATATTTTTTGCCGTGTCTATGCATTAGTGATGTCAGTCAAAGCATCTATTTTATTCATTTTCATTACATGAATAATGAAATTTCAAAGAATTTTTTATTTTTTATGAAGCAAGAGGGACTAATATTGTAATTACATTGGGTGGATGTTGATTGCCCTAAAAAATGTGGTGTATGAATATATATAGAGTGGCAATTATTTGGCCACACTAGTAATTAAATTAATAATTAACAGAGATAAAAATTGAGAGTTTTACTGGGCACAATTAGCGATTTATGACGCTTATGTACCGTCAAAACTTGGTGAAAATGAAGTTTAATTCGTGTTGACAAATACAAATTTTAAAATTGCGAAAGTTTGAATATGTTTGCATCACTTGTAAAAACCGTATGTTAAGAAAAAAATTGTAACATAATCCCTGTTACTGAAATAATGATAATATGAACCTTATTTTACTAGTTTTGCACTAAAAACATGTATGAAAGTGCTCTGAAAAATATTATACAAATAAAACAATTTTTCAACTTTCAATGTCGCCAAAAACATATATTAAAGTACTTTGAAAATGATAAAATAAAACGTTTTTTCAACTTTCAATTGACAACACTATTTTTCAAACTCTTTTATTTCATAATTATAAGATTAATAAAGTTTATTTATATAGCTGTAATTTCGTTCATGAATACAATATAGATCAAAGAACATAATGACATATTTTGTTATTAATATTTCTCAGTCGATCTTTAATTTTCCACGAGGTAATATTCGATCTTTTGTATTCTTTACAGATTCTTGAAACAAGTTGATAAGTTTGAATAAATGAACTGAAAGAAGAATCAAGAATGAAATCAGAAAAGATAGCTCTCGAAATCTTCCTTTTCTCGCCACCTAACTATAAACTATACAAATATTTTGCAAATACCCTAATTAATAATGTTCACTTATGACTAAATAATTTGACAAATGTGAACTTAAATTTATTTAATTTACACCACTGACTATAAATTAATGCCCTATTCCGATTATTTAGGCGTAGCAAACGGAATCACATAGGAATTAACAAATATTTCCTATGAAACACAGGGACACGAACATGATACGACATAAACACGGGTGTCTAATATGATATTAGTTACGACACAGTATGATTAGAATTTTCCGTGTATATAAGGTAAAATATTTCACCCTTTATTTCAAACAAAGTAACTCCCATCTGTGAGGTAAAATAAGATTTTTTATTATTTTTTTTATTTTTTAATTGTTTTTGGAAGTTTTCCAAGTAGACGCAGAAGTTTCTTGTCTACTGATCAGTTTTGTCTCTGGTTTTGACTTTTGACCAATATGTACACATGACTACATCAGGATCTCGTACTGCATTAAAATACAAAAAATTGCAGTTGGAGAAGCTGGCTCGCATGTGATCATATACCATTTATAGTTAATTATTATGTTATTTCTCATTTTGTTTGTTACTTTTTTGTGTTGTATGGATACAGATATGGTAACACATGCATTACGATACGAATTTTTTTTAATATTTAATACTTCTATAGGAGTGTTAAGACACAGTGTCCGACAAACACGATACAACACAATGATTTTTTTAGGTGTGTTTGTGCATAAGAGGTTACTTTCTTTTCCAAATTGTAATAATAATTTTTCCTTAAAGTCATAATTTTAAGTAACCTAATTAAGTTCGTAATCAAAATTAATTAGCAAAAGCAACATTTTTTTTTTTTTAGAAAGAGCAAAATCAACATTCACGTCCACGATAGTAAAGTCATTATAGTATGAGCGTCATAATATGCAATTTTTAAATAGATTCTAATTAATTACTAGGTACAATTTCCTAGTAAAGTTGCACAACTCTATCCATTCAACACATTGGAATATCCATTTCTCCAATTATTATTAGAGTATTATGATAGAGGGAGAACGTGCTAATAATTGTTACATTTGTCAATTAATATTGTTAATTTAGACTGTTCTCATTGCTAAAAATCTTGTAATTGAACTCACTAATGTGACATTTTTTTAATAAAATAAAATGCTTAAATAACATAGTAATTAATTAGAAACTTAAATAAATTAATCGAGTCACTATTAATAATTTCTACCTAAATTGTTTGTTTATTTTTTTTGGTACAATACCTAAATTGTTTGTGTTAAACATAAATTTTGGTGATACTGCAACAATACACGTTATAACATATGGCATCACAAATATTCATTTTCTTTTTGTTTGTATTTGTAATCAAAATAATTTGCAAAGTGTTGACTTTACCTTTATGACCGTGGAGAACGAGGATTATGGCTATTTTATCATTCTTTTAATGTTATAATATACATTTTTATTGATCTCGTCCCCTTTTTTAAAAAGTAACTATTGATTTTTATCCACTTGCCTGAGTACTCTTCATCTTGTGTAAAGATATTTGTGCATCTTCCAAGAAATTATATCTAGTATTGGTAACAGTGTGAGGGACATAAGAGAGATTTTATTTTTGGTTCCTATTTTTTTGTTCTCTGTTGTTCGTCGTTCGGATAATGATGTTGTCCATTGTTTGGCCAGAAATTTTGCTAGCGTCATTTTAAGGATTTTGATATCCCTGATATTGCTTCGTCTATTTTATTATCGGACAATCCGAATTAATGAATAGACTTTTTTCCTTTAAAAAAACGGAGTATCAATTTTCAGAGATAAATTTAGGAATGAAATTGTACCTTTATAAATTGAAACTTTTTACCATTTATGGAGAAAAATGAAAATGCGCTAATATAAGTATTCTAAAATTGCAAATTAATGGCAATTATAGTCTCAAAGTTTGTAATTTGCCCACCACTAACACATTTCTTATGATTGTTGAATTGATTACTCTAGCAAACAGAAACACGCAAACATCAGGAAAAAATTCAGACTTTTCACACAGTATTAAAATCATGAAAATTTTTGTTAGAGATTTTATAGAACTTGAAGTGAATATACTCAACGAGTACAAAAAAATTAAAAAAATTGAAGTAAGAATCATCAGGAAATTGAAGAAATAAGTTTCTAAAAAAAATAATTTGAACATAATATTTCTGTAATTCTACCTAAAGATACATTTAGGGGATTAATAGCACGAATTGGAGCATGGTTAATACTCTAAAACAAATGCTAGATGGGAAGTACAAATTACATAAATCTTTTTTTTTTTTAATTCGAAGTTCAGTAACAAATATACCCACTTGGATATCACTGCACAATAAACAAACATTAGAATTAATGCTACTCGATTAAAGCATTATATAAAATATTGTCAAATAGCTTACTATCATTATTCCACCAAATAGGCAAATACTATGTTTGATTTCATATGACCTTGTCGAAAAGCATAAATAAACATATGCAAATTGAATTATATTAAAATCTCAAAGCTACAGCACTGCTGCCGGTTTTACTTAAACATGGCTAGGTTTTTGGCTGCTGGTTTTATTGGTCCAAAATGTATGTATACTAGTGGTCTTAATTAGATTAATGTAGGTCCTTTTTGTTTAATTTTGTGGCACATATCATACTGTTGAATTACAATATTTTTATATTCAACCATCTTGATTACTGTAATTTACTATGATATTTTTCGTTCTTTTCAATTTAATTTAAATCTTGTTACATTCCACATTTGAGTCGATTCAAACTAAGATATGATGATTTATATTATGAAATTTAGATAATAAAATTCGAATATGAATGAAATATATTTAGCATAATTTAGGACCATTATTTTATATTTATATGTACTAAGTTTGGGAAATGTCACAATATGTTTTAAAAGGGTTCGAGTGGAGTTTCTCCCTTTAGAGAAATGTGGTTTTGGGTCCATTTTAGGAAACCCAATTCAGTGGGTTGTATTGTATTTTATTATCATGTATTATGCCCACATGCCACGTGGCAAAAGCCCACATCATTACAATGGTCCAGCTCCCATATCCCACGTGGCTGGCCCGCGGTGGTGGTGCCGACCCTTGACGGCGGCCGAAATACATACAACCACCAGATGCAGCAAGGAGGTGAAGGTGGGGTGGGTGTGGGGGTCGGGATCAAAACCCCTTCAACCCCACTCTTTAGGATATTGAAAGCGGGGGCCGCAACCCCCCCCTCTGGGACCCTATCAAGACCACTGGGGTCTTGGTTTCGTCCGTTAGTGCCTGATTACAACTATAAAACAACCAAAACTACCTCGAAATATTTCACTCACAACACACTCTGACTCTCCCCTGTCCTGTCCGCGCATTCTCTCTCTCTCTTCTCCTTCTTTGTTTTCTCTCTCTTCAGTCTTTTGGGAAAATCGTTTGTTTCTTCTCAGTCTCCAAAATAGACTCATAAATTGGAGTCCCATCTTGACCCTTCTCTCCACATTTCTCAAGAGAAGAAAAGACCGAGAAAAACAGAGAACTCTGTTTCTTCAAGAACTCATTTTGTTTTTCTTTTCACAATCTCAAGATATTTTAGGTAATCATACCTCCATTTTTCTTGTTACGAAGATGGGTTTTTTTTATTTTTTTAATTTAAAACCCTAAACAAATGGGGGAAAAAAGATTAGATTTTGAGAAGAAAACAAAATATAATTTATTATTTTTGTTGGTTTTTGTTTGTAGTGAAAGATGACGAAGCAAAATATGGCGGTTGCAGGTGCAACTTCAGGAATGGACTTGGCTATATCAATGGCGGCTGCGGGTTCTTCGCTGTTCAACTCGGCGGCGCAACGGCCGCCGACCTTGCCCGGCGCTTACATCACCATCTCTCAGAAGAAAATGCTGCAAAACCTTGATATCAACAATGGCGCGAGAATCAACACATGGATCGATTCCATGAGAGCTTCTTCTCCCACACATATCAAAGCCTCTGCTCTCTCCGATGACCACAACTCTTGGATTGTAAGCCCTACCCCTTTTATATGGTACCAAAAAATATAAAATTTATGAGGGCAAGATTAAATTTTTACAAAATCCCAGTAAGCTAGTAATTTTAAATAAATAAAATATATATATATATATATATATATATATATATATATATATATACACAGACACGTACGTGTGATTATGTTTCTTTGTACTTTGAATTTTCCGTGTAATTTGTTGTTTTCCTTGGAAAAATGACAAATGAAAATATTTTGATGATTGAAACAGGTTCAGCATCCATCAGCACTTGATATGTTCGAGCAAATCACAATTGCATCAAAAGGAAAGCAAATAGTAATGTTTTTGGACTATGATGGCACACTCTCTCCAATAGTAGACGACCCAGATCGCGCCTTCATGTCCGATGCTGTCAGTACAAACATATAATATATATCTCTCTACACTGCAAACAAAACACACACACACACACACACGTACACGTGTTTGTGTGTGTAATGATCGCATTTTAGAAGTAAGTACTTATAATGGATTGTGTCTTTTTGCAGATGAGGGCTACAGTAAGGAAACTTGCAAGATATTTTCCTACTGCTATAGTGAGTGGCAGATGCAGAGACAAGGTAAAATACATAAATACGTATGTGTATACATAAAAATAATTATGTTTGTTTTTTGTAATCTTTTACTTAGATTACATGTAATAATTGCATTTTTTTGTGTGTAATAATTGCATGTTTTTGTTGTGTATGTATATAGGTATATAGTTTTGTGCGTTTGGCAGAGCTGTATTATGCTGGAAGCCATGGTATGGACATAAAAGGCCCATCAAAAGGTTCCAAATATAAGAAAGTAAGCTTTTTCATATATATATTTTTAGTATTTGTTTTTTATTGTTTTTTTTTCTTGCTTTCCATGCAATGATTTTGTCAGTTTTCTAATGTTTAATTTTCTTGTGGAAAAATTAACAGGGCAATCAAGGTGTTCTTTGCCAGCCAGCCAGAGAATTTCTTCCCATGATTGATGAGGTATGTGTCATTCTTCTCAACTAAACTTTATTTATAGTTTTTGTTCATAAGTGACTAAAATTTAACAAAATAATTTGATGATGTTCAGGTTTATAAAGCCCTGCTGGAGGTGACAAAATCTACACCAGGTTCAAGGGTGGAGAACAACAAATTCTGTGTCTCTGTACATTTCCGCTGTGTTGATGAGAAGGTATATATAGTATATATTATTATACAAATTCTTTTATGTTTTATTATGATTATTTCTAACTATGAACTATTAAATCACAGAAATGGAGTGAATTAGCGAAGCAAGTTGGACTGGTCTTAGAAGGGTATCCGAATCTTCGATTAACTCAAGGAAGAAAGGTGTGTTTAATTTCTTGATTTTGTAATATTTTATATGACTTTATCTACAAATTACAAGCATTGCTAGTAATCAAGAATCAAGAACCTTAATTAATTTGTTCGTTTGAAATGCAGGTTTTGGAAATCCGTCCTACTATTAAATGGGACAAAGGGAAAGCTCTTGAATTTCTCTTGGAGTCACTTGGTGAGTTCTTCTTCATAGATGCTCCATTTTGAATTATTATTATTATTACTACTCTCTAAATTTGATTTGATGTGGGGTCTCAGGGTATGCCAATTGTGCCGATGTTTTTCCGGTATACATCGGTGACGATCGAACTGATGAAGATGCTTTTAAGGTAATATATTACATGTATCTATATCAAAAAACTTTATTACACATGCCTTAATAGTATATATTTCAATATGTGTTAGGTATTATTTTGATCATGATGGTTCATAATTGTGTATATTTGATTAGGTATTGAGAGAGAGAGGTCAGGGATTTGGAATTCTTGTTTCCAAGACTCCAAAAGACACCAATGCCTCTTATTCTTTACAAGAACCATCTGAGGTATGAATACTAATCATATTTAAACAATTATTAGTGACATGAAACAAATTGTTTTTGTTTTTTTTCCTTAACTAGGTATATTGAAAACAAGACTGAAAAACGTTGTATGATTTTACTTGTCCTGATATAGGTTATGGCGTTCCTGAGACGGCTGGTGGATTGGAAAAAAGTGTCACTGAAACGACGTTTCAGAATGAGAAGAAGACTTGAAGAGATCAAAATGTCTTTTCCCTAATTGACAATCTAAACTGTGTTTAATAGTATATGTATGTTATTTTTTTTGAATTTCTTGCTAGGAACTAAGAGAAAATAGTATATGCAAGTTCTACTATCCAACTGAAAAATTAGGAAAGATGGAGGAGTAAATAGAAAGAAAGGGGAAAAGTATCCTCTTGCTATCAAGCCCTTGTACAACTTTTTATCTTGTAATTAAGCCTGTACAGGGGTGAATTTGTAATTTACAGCCTTAATTTAGTAAATAGAGCTTCTTCATTTCTGCCCACTCTTTTTTTTCCCTGTTTGTTTTCACCCAGTAAGTTTTATGGCTTGCTACCCCATTCTCTCTTTAATGGGATCAGACTATCAGAGCTCAAATAACTATTCATATCACAAGTTTATTGTACTAGCTAGTAATTTGCAATTATTTTCCCTAAAATATATATCAATCTCATGGAAGTTGTGTAATGTCAACCACACGATTAATACTAATTTGCTGAACCAGGTTTGAACAAATTAATACTTTCTTTGATAGTGTATGTTATTGTTTTTGGTTCAAACAAACTAATAAAAGAAAGAGTCAATTACACAAAACTCCCTGAAGTTTGCATTTTTTATAATTTCACCATCACAAATTTGCAATCTTACACTTACCCCCCTGAGGAGGTACTTGTAAGGTTTTTAAGGGGGTATTATGTATATATTTTTATGTTTCAAGAGGAGTATATATCTGTAAAGTTTTAATTTACCAAGTAGTATTTAATTTTATGATTTTCCGGATTTTTAAGCAAATATTGGGGATTTGTGTAATTATCCCTAAAGGAAAAGACAGGGAATTGCTTTAACTTCTTACTTCAGTTTTTTTCCTTTAGTTTACTCTTCTATATATTATTAATCTTCCTCTATAAGTGGACAAAAGATATAGGAGAAAGCTATAATTAATATTACTTTAATTTTGCTATCATATATAGTTACTATAGTAGACCCTACTAACCAGTACTATACTGCCTATTTCTCAGCTCTCCCAATTAGACAAGTGGGCTTTAGTGTAAGATTTAGATTCCTTAAATTAACTTGTTTAACTTAAAGACCACTTGCCTAATAATATACTTAATTTCTACTAGAAATCCACTGATGAAGCTTAAAATTACTTGGTCCAATTACCATCATTCATAATCATAACAACTAAACGGAAAGCGTGCTTTAATTGCTCAATGTCGTCATGAATACATGTCTAATTAACCCCTGCACTCTTTAAACCAACAGTAGACGACGACCATCGTAATTGCTCTGATAATATATATAGTAAGTTCGATCTTGATATATAGTTGAATTCTATTACAAGGGTCAAGCTAGGAAAGTAACCTAAGAAAATTAAAATTAAATACATTTATATATATATATATATATATATATATATATGGACCCTGGTTTTCATCTTTTTCCAGATAATTAACTAGCTAGTCCCATGCTGAGTCAAAAAGGAGATGTTATGAGTAGTCCTATGTCCATTATATATTCATTTTATCAAAAAGATAGGTTCTTAATTAATTCAACAACATAAATTAAACACTATTTGATCATTTTCAATCTTGTTTCATGTTCTTAATTAGTATATGAGATATTTGTCTCATCGTGGTGATCTGATTAGAGGACACGTATGATTTGCTTCTAATGGGACACATTCGATCCTATTCCTACTCAGAGAGAGAGAGAGAGAGAGAGGTACGTGTGGAAAGCGAAATACCAAGTTGCAAGTTACTTTGCATGAAAGAGGCTAATGAATATGCCAACGTACCTTTAATTAGATATATATAAAGTTGTATTGTTTTTAGCCGAAAAAAAGGATTAAGAGTTATACTAAATTAATTAATGTTTATAGCTGTACTAAGAATCTTTGGTAGTGCATGGTGCATGGTTAATGAACCTTCTTCCGAGGTGTATCGACATGATCAATAATTGGTGCCCTCGATCTCTACCTAGGCTACAAAAATATGCATGCCTACACATGTATATTTATATATCTTTTCCACCAAGAAATTTGACCTCAGATGGTAATTTGAAATTTTGTTCGTTAAATTCAGATGGTAAATGTTATATATAGTTTGGAAGAGAAAGTGTAAAAAGCTCATAGTTTAGATGTCAATATTAAATAATTTAAATTAAATAAGAAAAAAGTCAATTTATAATTAATAAAATATTTTATTTTATTAATATATAGCTAGCATACGTGTCTATGTCCTCGTCGAAATTCTAAATTGTAATCACATAGTGTAATGTGAAAAACAAAATAAGGAATAATAATATATTGTAAAATTTCTATTGGTTCTTGAGACAGACCATCCATTTAGCTGTCCCCTTTTAACATACGATAATTATACTTGCATCCTCGTTATGAGACCGATTAAAGAGTTGATCACATTATTTGGTACAAAACATGCATGATTTCGTATCATGTGACAGAGAGTAAATTACGGTAATAATAATATATATCTTATGATCATATATCAAGAACATTAGTTAAATACTAACACCCATACGGGGCACACAAATATGCATGTGAATTCGACGAAACTAACATTAAAAAACAATAATAAGTACTATGTTTTGTGGGATCATGTGTGTATGTTATACTGGTTACACGATTAATGAGGATGAGGACACAAACATGCATGTGAATTTGACCAAAAAGTTTTGTTTCTTTGCACGCGCACATAGATACATGTCTTTACCACCAAATTGCGTGATTTATCGGTTTAACTGCTATGCTAGCTTAATGTGAGGTCTCGAATTCAAGTCTCTTTGGAACTTGAATATGTAGCTATTATTTGGTAGAAAAACCTAAGTAGCCCGACCTAACTTGACCCATATAATGGGCTTCAGAAGAAAAAAAAATACATTTTTGATTTTGCACATCATCTCATTTTAGCCCCATTTCATTTTTTAATTTTTCTAATTTCAATTTTATGATTTTTCAAGATATATTTTTATGGTGACATGATCTTTTTAAAATATTTACCACTTTGACAGATATCCGATTCTAATATAACACAACACTGCATATGTTGGATCATAGGACAAAACCAATGGCCCAAAGTATGAAAACAATTGAACTTCTCATATAATTGGGGTACATAGATTTTGAAAGATTCCACCTTACACTTAAAAAAAAAGACTTGTAACATGACCTCTCATTAATTCACCAAGAATTAAACTTGTTTTAGAACAAATTCCGGCCATGTTAGGAGACCTCGAAAAAGGGAAAAAACAGACAAGCTTAAAAATTCCTTTAAACTTTGTTAGGTTGTGAAAGGGAAACCCACCTACAATTTGGCATAGGTGTAGGGAATCTAATACAAAATTGGTTGAATGAGGAGTTGGAATCCACTTTTGAATTCTGATGTGAAGAAAATTACACATGGATATTTTTTTGTAAATGGGGACACTTAACATGCCTCCAATTTATTTGACAACCTTATAAGCCCTTTTGGATGTGGAAAGAAGACCACTAGGTTCATCCCTCATCATTGGTAATCTTAACTGAAATTAATAATAAAAACAACCTTAAGTTACTCCAAAGCTTCAATTATTGGTTGGCAATTAGCTAGGAATTAAGAAAGAGAGAAGAAAAAAAGGAGTTATTATAACATGCCAATAGGAGATGGGCCCAAGTATTAAGAATTCTTTCTTCAAGCCACGGTCATCTCTTGGTAAGGTATTTATAAATTCTGAAAATACTCTGTCATAGTGTCATTTGTTGGAATCGTGGGTTTGTTGAACGCGAGTATAAGCTTCGAACTTATTGAGTGCAGCATGGAATTGGGTTTACACGTGAATTCTAACTTATAAACCAATTCATTTTCATTTAAACTTTCGATGTGGGATAATTTACCACATTTGGCGCGCTACATACTCGCACTGATTAATAGTCCAAACAAGACCCTCTAAATCTCAAAAAGTCGGGAGTATGAAAAAAAAATAACATGCACTCTTTGTCCTTCTCATATTCTACCACTTTTAGGGGTATATTGCAAAATTTTCTATTTTTTTTTCTAAAAGAGTTATAGTTGTAAAAAATTAAAATAGTAAAAGATGTAAATGCTTTTAAAAAAAGTATAGTAAAGTTTTGATTAATAAAAAATAATCTAAAAGCAAGACTTCTTTTGCAATCGAATTTCAACTTATTTTAAGTAGTGAAAACATATTTGAGATCTTGGTTTCTAGTTTGCAAATTAACACTCTGTTACCATTATGACTTATGATTACACAAAGATGAATTAAGTACAATTGTATCCCTCCATCAATCTCTCCCTCATTTGAGACTCAATTGGATCCTATGTTATATATCTATAGATTATATAGTTATTAAGAAACTAAAATTTGATTTATATGCATTAGATTGGAGAATACAAATCGTTTTTGATCACATCACATGTGTTCTTCATATGATCAAATTCAAGATTCAACTGTTTTACTATACAATGTATGATATGCAATAAATCTAAGAAACACTGGAAATAGCACGGCAACACAAACATGACACGACAATATGAATTTTTTTTATATTTTATACTAAAAAAATGTCCGACGATATGGTATCCGTATATGTTTATGCAACCTTGTATAAAGTAAAAGATCATTAACCCTTAGGAATCACATGACGTTTAGATACTTAATTTAACTAATTAACTAGTTTATTAGCATGGAATAATATCTACACGCATCTTTCAAAATAAAATTAAATAAAATCATGATTAATTGGAGAGATCAAATATTCCCCACCGCATGCAATGACGCTACCTATTTGTGCTAATAAATATTAATTAATATTGAAAAAAAATAAAGATTCTAATTAATTAAAACGTATCATGAACTATTATTTTATCAATGTCATTTTGGCCCCAAAATTATAATAATAATGTCATTTTACCCCTCTCAACTCCTGAAATAGATCTTCCCTTTCTTAAATTAAAGTATAAAAATATTATTCTTTTAATTTAATCACACTACTTGTTCCATTATTATTAGTGCACACCTTTAAAGTTAATCAATTACATTGATTAATCTACTCGAATATTTAATTGGAATTATTAGAAACTTAATCCACTCATCTCCAAGGTTGGAATTATGATATTTGTAAAATATTATACTGTAATAGTTTTAGGCTTATTAGACTTTGAACATAACACGCTTCTTATATACGTGTGTATTGAGACTTAGTATAAAAGGCATCTTGCCTGATATTGCGAATATGATGAAATATGCAAAATATGAATGTCTTTTCTTTCTCTGCGTCTTCCCCAAATTCCTTTTAGGGTTTAGGTCCAGACTTATGTTGTTTCAATATTGCTGTTCATTATAGTTATCATTAATTGAAATGGACTTGTCATTTCAAAATTCAAATTAATTATATTTTGAGGCCCTTCGAAAATACATAATTAGGCCCAAGCCTTGGTGGTTTAATTTACAATCCAAAACTTCTATGGCAGCTAGGAAGCAGCAGTAGAATAGGAAATGGCCCAAAGAAAACACAAAGAAAAATAAAATGGAAATAGCAAAACATATTGGTGGGCCATTTTTTCTTTCTTAAGCAAAAAAGAAATGCTATTTTATTTTATGTTGGCTTACACATTCATGCGCAAATTTGAGTATATAATATATTACATTTGCATCCTTTAGATAACAAGACCACCCTTGATTATTAGAAATTACAAAGATACCTCTTCGATTATGGTTCCGTCTAACTTGTATCTTGTCGTTAGTCATTTTCTCATTTTTAAGTAGACGCAAACGTGTTATTAACTCGACAATAGATCAATCATCAATCACTTCACTTATTCTACATATAGCAAACACTATAACAAAAATATTGTACGTAATTTAATCATCTTGCAACTTTCCGTTAATTTCCAATAGTCAATGAGGTATTGTTGTATTTAGCCTTAATTATCCCTAATATTAATTTGTTTGAAGTTGGACTTGATATTGATCAAAATTCCATTTAATATCAAGGGCAAAACATACAATTTTCGCAATGTAAGGCTAATTATCATATATATAACGGGCTATATTCATCTCGTATTTCACTGCAGATATATATACTTAATTGTTTATACTGATCTAATTGCACTAAAACTATGTATATATATACATAAATCATGAAATTTTATACATAGTGTACAATTTATGACGTGAAATACGAGATGAAACACTAAATGAGAACAAGGATTATCAAACTGACCAAACAAATTTTTACATGATCACTTGTACTAATTCCAATTAATTATAGTCCAAAATGGTGAAGAAAACCATTGGAGAAAAAAGAAAAAGGAAAAAAAGGGGAAAGCGAGTAAGAAAAAGAAGTAATTATGATACTATAAACAACACAAGCAATCAATTGTTTCTTCAAAATAATACTCTAAAAAAGCTAAAAAACTACATACCAGAATTTCAAATTAATAGTTTCCATTTTTTTTAGGGTTTTTCTGTTAAAAAATTATATTAATATGAGAAACAAATGATTGATCCCTTGATTAATATTTACCAGATAATGAAAAAAAAAAAATCTTTTTCTCCTGCATGCATGCTGTTCTAGAATTTCGATACGCATTCCTGAAATGAAATCTTTGTCTTGTTGAACAGATCATGCAGCTTGATATCACAAGAAATTTTGAGATCTAATTTTTCTTTTCTGGCCCAGCTCTTCATCTCCATAGTCAAATCTGCATTAAACGCCAACGTTTTCTCCGCCGCGTCGGAAAGTGATTCCTTCACCTCCGCCGACAACGAATACCCATTTCCCGACAAAACCAAAGGGATATCCACGACATCACCGTCTGGGATTTTCGATACCATCTTCCCTTTCCCGATTTTATGAGTCTTAAAAACCAGCGACGCATCTCCACCGGTCGGGTAAGAAGTAGACATGTGCTTATTTTTATTCGTGGCCCTCAGCGTGACGTCATATTCCGGCGATTTGGTCCCCCCTCCATGGTTCTTGCCGTGGACCCGGCTGAAGGCGATGTCCGGCGGCTTGGGCTCGTAGATTGTGTGGCGGAGGGCAAGCCATACGCATGCAGTGATCAGGCCGAGGAGCATGATCAGGAGAATAACGCAGCAGGTTATTATCCTACATGGGCTACTCTTGGGGCGGCGCTTGAGGCTCTGGTGGTGGTTCTCGAAAATCCGGGCGTGTTCCGGTGGGGGGACGCGGTAGATTTGGTCTCGTGGGATCTGGACAACGTAGGTTGCATGAGCGGCGTCAACGGCCAAGGCGGCGGCTTTCGCCCCCGGCGGAGGAGGTAGGGTTTCACCGGAGGGTGGTGGCCGCTCCTCCATCGGCATTTGAGGAGCGGTGGTGGTCAATGATGGGAGGTGAAGGTGGCCGCAGCAGAAAGCGTTTTTGTGTTAATTGGTTATTTGCATGGAAAACTAAGTTACTAATTTTGGTGTTATTTTTGCAAGGGAATAGGAAAAAGGTAAGAATTTGTTAGTACTAAATCTAGTCAAACACAATTATTAAATTTTTCTAAATATGGTGAGGTATTAGTTGGTTCATGAGTTATTTCTTTTCTTTTCTTTTATTTTTATTTTATTTTATTATTTCTTGTGGTTTGGGAAAAATGTTAAATTTCTTGTTTGCACGATTTTGTTTTATCTACCCATTAAATATTCAGATTATTTCAAGAAAGTCAATCGCCAGCCTATTTATCCTTATAAGTAGATTGATTATTTTATATTATTGAATAATTTCTTGGCAGTTTTTATAATTTAATTTATATTTATAAGTATGTCTTCCTCAGGTAAATTTAAGGAAAATTGCAGAGTTGTGATGAAGTGTCTCTCTATGATTTTAAAATTTTCCAACGGGTTTCTAGCAACACTTGAATTTTTCAGACTAAAATGGCCCAAACCAGAAAATTAGAGGATAAATTTTGCAAGGTGGCTGAGTATTGGGTATTTATTCTTTTGGGCTATTACATATAACTTTTACTGGACCCAAAAGTATTTCAATTTTAATTGATCAATATTTGTCCGTACCTCACAAGCCTACAAAAATATTAGTTTCGTGCTCAAGCAAAAAGCAAACAAGCCCACAACATATTCCTTACTCATTGCGCAGAAATCATATATATATATATATATATATATATATATGAAAATGAGTTAGTTGAATGTTTTAGGAAAGATGTTTATGTGGCAATGAAGTGGATTAGTTAGAATTGATCCATTTTGCTATGTAAATCATTTCTATAATTAATTTCATTAATTATTATTTTTATAACTTACATATGTATTTATTGACATTCAATATTTTTATTTATATTAAAAAATTGTAACTCCCACTTATTTATAGAACTATATAACTAATTTATAAAATATTAAATTTTATTTTTTAAAAATAATTTTAAATAAACTTTAGATTTATCCATATTGCATTGAATATTCGTTAATAAAAATAAAATAATATATTTCATAAATTCATTAAAAAAATTATATTTAATATTTTAATTCCTATCAAATATTTTTGACATAGTGGATTCAAATGAAAATTTATCTGACTAAAGTAAGGAATAAAATTTTATAATATAAGTTTAATTTTATTTTATTATTATATTAATAATATAATATAAATAAATAATTAATTTTCTCGGAAAAAAAATTCCAAATGCATGTGTCTCATGTTCATTTTACGATGGCAAAGTTATATTTATTTCAATATAAATAGATTTATTAAATTATTATATTCGAAATATTATTATTTTCATAATATAAAAGAAATTTCAGTAATGAAATGAATATTATCATTACAGAATAACAAAACAATAACAAATTATTTAACAAAAAAGATAATACCAAGTATAATAATTAGCTTTTTTTCCACCAAAAAGACAGAGAGATTCCAATCAATATTTACATATTCTATTATTAAGTATTTTTTGTATTTTAATTGTCATTTTAAATTATTTTTTTGGTCATTTTAATATTTATATAACATTCATGATATTTTCTACTATAAATATAAAATCAGTACTTCGTCATAAAAAAATCATATTACTATTTTTCTATATTTAAAATGAGTTTTTTATATACATAATTCCTGATTATTTTATAAATGAATTATTTTGGTATGTCTGCTTCAAAATTCTAAATTAATAATTTTTAAGGTATTGTTAATAATATATAAAAATATAATTCAATTTATTAAATAATGTATATTTTATGATTAAATTTCCCTGTGCAACGCAGGGGATAAAAAACTAATTTAAATATGTATTATTGAAAGCCAATCCATAAGTATAACAAAATAATAACGTGGTACGACTCAATTGATAACACAAGTCAAATTTGTGAGAAAATCACTAAATCTTAACCGCGACTAAATTTCAAACCCCGACTAAATTTCAAACCGGACTAAAAACCTATAACAATCGAAATAAAAAGTAATAACTAGTTGTAGAGAGTCGACATCTCTGATCTCTAGACTCTAGTTTTAAATGTAGCAAGTTGGTAATATTATTCAACTACCCACTTACCTAACCAAATCCACGTGTTTATCGTCCTATCCTTTAATTTTGCTTTCAATTGGAATTTATATTCGCATTATCATTCTAATTATTTTCCCCTCTTCAAATTAAAAACATTATTATACTAATTCTAATTTTTCTTTATGATAGTTTCGTTGAAAAATTATGTTTTTCCAATAATACAGAGTAGTTTAATAACTTAATTTGTATCATATTAATATGGTTTAGTTCTTATTCTTCACTATTTATTTACTCGATACATATGTAAGCATATCTCGGTAAATTGATCTATAAATATGCCTAACTAAGATCTCAATGTAGACCTCTCATCTAACCATATCAAACAAAACAAGACAAGACAAGAACAAATTTTAAAAATTGTTTATGTCTGAAAAGTGAAATCTGAATTAATACATCAATTTTGCCTAGCTATTTCCACACCTAAACCACACAAAACTTTATTTCCTAAAACAGATATTTATTTAATAAACATTATTTCTTATGTTTACAGTGTAATTTACTAAAGTCCAGCTGATTTTGAAGGTAAACATAGAGAAAAAACTTTCTTTTTATGAAGACTTGGTAACTGCATGATTTTGAATTAATAATCAAGACAAGAAATAGTAAACTTAATACCAAATTAAATAAATTGATCCTTTTTCCCTAGAAAATTAAATAAAGAATAGGCAAAATCGGGTCCAATCACGAGGGGCCCCAAGATTATTACAAACTTTAAAATCTATCATATTTTCCAAGAGAAAATGTTTCAGTCGACATGTGCACCAGTGACCACTCACTCACCACGTCCAAATGGGAAATGCCACCCCTCAATCAATATAAAAATTAAAAAAAATATATATATATATATATGTACTTTTCTTTTAATTAAATAAATACAATACAATATCTATTCTTTATTTGGTAATTTTTTTGGCAATCACATATAAAGTAACATATATTTTATATCATATCATTACACTATTTTCCTGGCCTGAAAGTGATCCACAAGTTGAGAGAGCAGCAGAACCAAAAATGGCAGCCAATCATCACCTCTTCTTTCATCTGCTCATCTTCCTCTCAGTCTTGATCACCATCTGCAGATCTGTAAGTATATATCTCTCTTTCTTGCTAATTTCATATTTTCACAAACTAAAACAAAGATCTGTGATGACCCTTTTCGATAATTATATGCATATTGTCTGGATTTGATCTTGTGCTCAATCTCTGTATTTTCATCAAGTGAAAATTACTATATCTGGATTGTCCCTTTTCGATTTTAGGCATATTATATTATCTGGGTTTCTTGTACTCAATCTATGTTTCTTCATGTGAAAATTACTATGTTTGGATTGGGGAAAAAACATATGCTTATTTTCGGACTTTTATGCATGATTGAGTGCTGGATCCACCAATGTATCAAACGATCACGGTCATAGACTTTTTCTAATTTACATATATATTCTTTGTATAAAATATTTATACATATGACGATGTGACGTAATTATTTGATCTTATTTACTTTTTGGTAGCTTTTGTTGGAAAAAAAGTAGAAGATCAAAATAAAACATGAAGTGCCATAAGTTGAAGTTAAAAGAAAAACATATTTTTCTTAATAAAATATATGAAAGTGAACGGAACTTAATTTATAATTTCATTTTTGATGATTAGAACTCTTATATTTGAGGATAATTACCGACTATCCCATTAGCTTTGCTTAAAATACAGAAAACTCCTTGAGGTTTATCCCTAAGTTTTCAAATTTCTAAGGGAGGTTTGTGTAATATCAAATTTTCCAAAGAGTTGTTTGTAATATTTCGATCTTGTAATTACGCCATCTCTTGAAAACCTATGTAAAAACCCCTAAAAAAGAGTTCCTTTCATATTTTCTTGATTAAAAGATTCTAACAAGAACTGTGAAAAAACACAGGACGATCCGGATTGTGTTTACACGGTTTACGTTCGGACCGGCTCTATCATAAAGGGCGGAACCGACTCCACCATCAGCTTAACCCTGTACGACACAAACGGGTACGGTATTCGGATCAGCAATCTGGAATCATGGGGCGGGTTAATGGGTTCGGGTTACAACTACTTCGAGAGAGGAAACCTCGACATCTTCAGCGGTCGGGGACCGTGTTTGACCGGTCCGGTTTGCGCGATGAACCTCACTTCTGACGGGACCGGTTCGGGTCACGGCTGGTACTGCAACTACGTGGAGGTCACCTCTACTGGGATCCACGAGAAGTGCTCTCAGCAGCAGTTCGAGGTGGAGCAATGGCTGGCGACTGATACGTCGCCGTATGAGCTCACTGCTATCAGAAACTACTGTTCGTCGAGTGGGAAGAAACGGGATGTGAAGCTTATGTCGGTAATTTGAGGGGTTTTATGCGAATCGGAGGATTTGGATCCATTTGTATTCGGGTTTGGGTTTTGCTTTTTTACCTTACCTGCTTGGTCTGTCTGTGATTTGTCGGTGATCGTATTATTGTTTGTATTGTTGTGTGTTTACACGGCCGGTAGGGGTAGGTGGAGGTAATAAAGACGGAAATGACTGAAATGCCCTTTTTGATTTGAAACTTGAAAGGGAATAAATAAAGATCTCTTCTTCTTCTTCTCTACTTTTGGATATTTTCTTTTGTTTCTTTGTTTTAATTATTATTTTTCCCCTTTTAATTTGGGCGGGTTTTGTGTTTTTTAAAATATAAATTGATTCATGCGTTTATAGTTTTTGTGGGTGGATTTCTAAATCAAATTTGAGAATAAGGTAATGTCAAATAGAATGGGAAATTTCGTAGTGTTTAAATGGATTTTTAATGAAAAGATGTTTATATATTTTTTCCTTTTTATAATTTTATCACAGATCTGAATGGTCTTTTAAGGTCGAATTATGCGGCTATGGCGTGATGCAACGCATTTTCCAGACTTTTATGTTTAGGCTTGATTTACTATTCTAGATAAAGCCACATATAACGGTAGAATTAAACAGGTCAAACATGTTTACTATGTTTGAGTCACTACCCAACTTAATGTGTTGAACTCGACTTTTCATATACTTTTATGTCCCATCAAATTATTTACATAAGAACTTTTTATTTTAACAAGGGAATCTTTGATAGTAAACATAATTAAACAGGAATTATTAGAAAATCTAAACTAACTTAATATAAGCGGCTCTCATATTAATTAGAGAGATAGTAAACCAAACCTTAAAATATTGTGGTTGTTTGTAGTGGGACCTGTCTAAGATTCCCATTCGAAATGGTGCAGGCCTCTGTTTTTTCGTCACTAAATCGCCAAAATGGTTCATCAAGTGTAATGAAAAGTTAGAGCTAAATACACCCAAAATTTCGTGTTATATGAAAGGAGCAAAAAGCATGCACACCCCTATATTATGGGAAACTAGCACAAAAAATCTTGTGTTACAGAAATTAGTACAAAAGACTCTGTGTTACGAATAATAGGTCACATAAAACTCTAAGCCCATGTTTTGTGCCGCACGCGCCCGGAGTGCGGGTGCTATTGCTCTATTTTTAAATTTTCGACCTAAAATATCTAAAATATCCCTGCTTTACCCTAGCCTTGTTGTACCTATGTGAGCTTCCTTTTTTCAATTAAAAGAAGCTATTTGGTTTAAATTCATATTGCAGCTTGCTGAATACTTAAATTAAATTATAGCAAAGCCCATTTTAAATTTAAATTGCAGCAACGTCACAAGCCATTCTAATTTAAATTGCATTAACATGTCATAGTTTTTCATGGTAAATTCACATATATAAGCAACTGTCAATATTTTTTTTTGGTTGAAAGCAACAGTCAACATAAAAACACCAACATCGCGTAAATATTAAATAACAACCCCACTAAATTTATTCTATGGCTCTGCCAATGGAGACGATAGTGAAGAATTCAGTTAAAGTCCTCTTCCCGAAATGTATTAATCTCTTTCAAACAAAATACGGCGCAAATATTTGATGATTTCAGAGGCTGTGGTTTTAGGATTTTTCGAAAGGAGAAAAACAATTTCGCTCCTAAACTTGAACCATCTGAAAATGTTTCGATTAATTTTTGGAAGACAACATACATATGTATTTGGGTAAGGGTATTTCAGGAATTTTGCATTTTAATGACATCATATCTAGGTAAGGGTGGTGAACTATTATTTGAAAATATAGGGTCTTTCATGCTAATTTTTATAACATAGGGTTTTTTATGCTACTTTCTCATAACACAAGGGGTTTCGTGCAATTAGCTCTATACGAAAGTGTCACCAAAAATTATTTGTTATATTTTTATACATAGAAAACCCTGTGTTTGGATAAAGTGATCACGAAAAACCCTACGCATAAACACGCGCAGGATGTGCGAGTGACATTAATTTTTTGCAATTTTTTGCCCTGAAATAACCATTATACCCTTAAGTCTTGTATGTGTTCCACCACACATTTTAAAAAACCTAATTTTGATTAAAAGATTATTTAATAAATTCAAAAAAAAAACAGAAACTTTTTAATCTCTATTTAATAAATCATGATAAAAGAATATTTAATAAATAATATAGGTTCAAACTATTAAAAAATCTGAAACTTGAATTTTAATATTATAAATTCAAAAAGTTAAAAATATAAATCTTATTTAATAAAATTGAAAAAAAATCTGAGAATATTTAAATTATACATGGTAATTTATAAAATTATGATAAAATTTATATTATTATTTATTAGTTTATATATTATAACACAGGGTTTTGAGTGTAGTTACTCCTTTATGTGAGGGTAATATCGGAATTTTAGATTTTTATGATGTCAGATATAGGCTGGGGGCAGTGTAATAATTTTTGAAAGCATAAGGTCTTTTATGTGTAAAAATGTAACACATAATTTTTTATGACACTTTCATATAACATAGGATTTGGGTGTAATTAGCTCTGAAAAATTATTATTTTAACCATTGTAGTTTACTTCAATACCCACAAGATATTATTTCAATTTGAAGATTCGAGTTTGATTCTTTGTAATAAAAAGAGTCAAATTATGTGCTTTTTTTTAAAGTGCAATGGAAAGAGAAGCTGAATGGGATTTATTTTCATTAATTAGGGTGCTAAATTAAGGAATAATTACACTTATACCCTCTCAATTTTGGGGTATATATAACAATGCCCCATCGGTTATTGAAAATTACAGATAGACCCCCTAATTCTAACAAAAACCTAAAAAACTTAAAGAAAAAATTGCAAAATGATTAAATCACCAATAATAATTTTGTTTTAGTGTTAATACACGTGGAATGAGCGAAGTGATTGAACTTTTGTCTAGTTAAAACGTTAGTGTCTACTTGGAAGCAAGAAAATGATTAATGACAGTATTTAAGCGTATGATGGAGCCATAGTTGAGGCCTTGAGGAGGTGTCTCTATAATCTCCATTAATCAATGAAGTCTTGCTGTATTTTATCTTAAGTCGAGGGCTAAACATCATTATCCCTAAATTGAAATGAGTTAGTTAGGGGTACTATGGTAATAAAACATCTTTTTCAACTTAATCCATATTTTCAAACAGGAATGTGAAGAAGTAAGATTAGGTGGAATTAGATTAATCTCTATCTAATCTTCAGCGTTGAGTTCAAGTCCAGTTAGTTAATTTAGGAATTCAAACGCCTGCTTAACTTAAGTGCTTAGTATACTAAAAAATTCTTGTAGATATCTTTTAAATATTTAATATTCTAATGAGTAATGATCAAATAAAGATATTGTATCAAAAAATTTAATATGATAATGTACGATCATGAGTGAGACATCCAAAAATATTCAAATGATCAAATTTTACATATATCTTTTAAAAAAAATGTCACGTTTTTCTTGGATTTAGATTTTCCGATACATGGAAATTAATCATACCAAAAAGCCAAAAATTCTAACTCAAACATGGTTTGAGTCGTTTGACACGACGACTATATTATATTCACTACGCAATTAATAATTCTCATTAAAATAGAAAAAATTATCATCAACTACCCCGAACAGTTAGTATAATTATAGATTATTATCTCTTATTGAAAAAGGTACAAAAATTAAATAAAAATTAGATTCATTTTTTATTTATGTAAAATAATTAAAGAAACTTTTGGAAATTAAACTCAAAGAGAGGATTTGACCGGGTTCGACAAGGTTTTATCAGCATTTATTGTTAGATTGACCGGTTCGAGAAGACGAGACACTTTCGATGGTTTGAGTATAACCAAAAGTCGATGAATTAAAGTCTTACGTAAATGTTGAGAAATGAACTTTGACCTAATTCAACCCCAAAAAATAGTTTAAGAGGGGAGGTTTGTTATGCCATTATATATTGAAATTTAAACACCACGTTTTTTATTATTTAATGTGGGATGGTTTAACACACCCAGTTCCACCGAATATACGAGACAAACTGGAGTGTGAACTTTGTAGGAATGAACATCTATGATTTGAGAGAAAGGGCCAAAGGAGTGGAGAGACAGACTTAGAATTGAACTCGCTTTGATACCATGCTGATGAAAATGGGCTTGGTTTAACTAAATCCCCAAAAGATCGTTCAATAGGAGAGGTTTGTCATGTCATTATATATTCAATATCAAATATTTGATTATTCAATATGTGATGGATTAACTGTAAATAACAAAATCTTAGGAGTACTTTTGAAATTAAAAAGAAAAAACTAATTTAAAATTACACCCAATCTCATAATTAGTGAAAATAAATTATCCTATTAAAATATGCATCAATGATGAGTATTAACGTATACATCGACCAAAAATAAATAAATTAGCATGCACTGATTCAAGACACTAGGTTGGGACTTGGGACTAGAGTTTTTCTACTCTTGCCTATATAAGAAGGGACACAAACATAACAATATACCCCAATCATAGATACTAACTAGAAAAAGTACTCTTAAAAAGTCGTCATGGCAGCTAAGAACTTCTCAGTCCATCTCCTTATCCTATTCGTCATCTTCACCATCTCAACTGTAAGTAATTAACCTGATCTTCACAATCTTATATTTAAGGAATTAATTTTAAGTGATGATGATGAATCACATATGGTTTAGGGCTTCGAATTTTCTTATATTTTACTTGAAACTACTCAAATTACATATTTGTATCGATATATATATACTGTGTGTATATATACATGATAGTATGATACTCGAACTCATAAGTTTTACCATGCAACTAAAATATTAAGATATTTTTATTTTGTATTGAATTATTGTAGGCTCGGCCCGATAAGTGCATATTCGGGATATTCGTGCAGACGGCCTCAATCCCACGGGCCGGGACCAAATCCACCATTAGCCTCACCGTAACCGCTACTTCGGGCCAACAACTCGTGGTCCCGAATCTTGAGGACTGGGGCCTAATGGGCCCGGGCCACAACTACTTCAAGGTTGGAAACGAAGACATTTTCGCGGTGAAAGACGAGTGTTTAGCTGGGCCTATATGTGGACTAAGCATCACTTCTGATGGGTAAGGCCCATATCATGACTGGTACGTTGATTATATTGAAGTGACCATGTTCGGGGCCCAAAACCAGGTCCAACCGGAGTGTGCACAGCAACATTTCAATGTGGATCAGTGGTTGGCCACTGATACGACACCGTATCAGCTCAGTGCTACCAGAAACGCGTGTTTGAGGGATGGAAGTAAGCGTGTTTCCATGGTGTGATTTCGTCAGTCGTCTAGTCCGACTAGCTAGGCTGCATTAAGATTAAGCTCCTGTGTATATATATTTGGCTTAATCTAAGGCAAGAAAAAGTGTGTTGTGATATATTTAAAGTAGTCTTTCTTGTTAAAGGGAGCAATTATGTTTAATTTGTCATGTGTTCAATAAAAGTTCTTGCCAGTAATTAATTTTTCAGGTATGATAATCTTTGTTATTTAATTTCTTTTAGAAGTGAAATTTAATTACATTCTGTATTATGGTTCTAGCTATTACATGTGCAGCAAAATTTTCAGACACATGCACTAACTGAAAAAAATAAAAACTCTATTACATGTCCTAAAGTCATTGGGCTGTGGGCAGTTGAAATTTAACACAGGAAGAAGAAGAAAAAATTGTAATTTGAAAAGAATGTAGAAATTATTATTATTATTTTTTTTTGGGTTTTTTAAGTCGTCGTTTTTTGGGTTTTTTAAATCTCTAAACACCCATCAATACGCTTAACTCTGTTGTGCAACGAAAAATGCAGTAAAATCAATGGTCAGGATCATTCGTTGTATGGTTACACTATTTCCTCTACTGCTCCTAAAAGAAAAGTTGAAATAGGTCCTCAATGATTGATATATAAGATAAGGGTTAATTACACTTACACCCCTCGACTTAGGGGTAAATACAGCTAGACCCCTTGTACTATTGGAAATTACATATAGATCATCTAATCCTAACAAAAACCTTAAAAACTTAACGAAAAGTTGTGAAATGACTAAATTACCCATAACATTTTTGTTATATATAGTGTTTGTTATACATGAAATGAGCGAAGTGAGTAAGTTATTGTCGAGTTAATAGAATGTTAGAGTCTACATGGAAATAAGAAAATGACTAACGGCAGGACTTAAGTGTTAGATAGAGCCATAGTAGAGGAGGTATGTCTGTAATTTCTAATAGTATAGGAGGTCTAGCTGTATTTACCCTTAAGTCGATAGGGTGTAAGTGTAATTATCCTATAAGATATTAAGATACAAAATAGAATTGCGTGGAAGTTCCAAGCACACATAAGAAATTTTCTGGAAGTCGCTTTCTGCCTTTCTTTGAAGTAATTGAGAGTTTTCAAAGCAATCGTTGAGACAAGGACCATTATTTAATTTGTTTTCAAAATTACGACTTAATTATTTTCTCTAATTTGCACATCAGAGTATTTCTCAACTTATTGGGTTCCACCGTTGGTAGTACCACAATAAATGATCAAATGTTATCTATATATATATGATGATGATGAATTGCCAAATTTATTAAATTAGTGAAATTAAATGTTTGATTTTAATATAAACTATGATGTATAAGTTAAGGGCATCCAATTCATGTGCTTTCAAAATGAATACAAAAGATGAAAAATCATTTGAAATAAAATGTAACGTTCAAAATCCTGCGCTTGTTAACTTAGTTCACCGCCCCTAATTATAACCATTTACTTTCATTCTTCTTAAATTTTTTCGAAATATCTAATTTACTTTCCTATCCTGTTTATTAGAGTTAATATTTCCAATTTGTTTGTAAGTTAGGCTCCTCACTTCTTTCAGGAAATATGTTTAGTGGGAATCGAACATGAAATTTTTCCTACAAACTCAGTTTGTATTGTCAACTGAGTCACACCATATTGGTGGACATAGCTACTATATACTTTATTTTATATACGTATTATGTGTTTAATTAGTAAATCACAAAAGACAAAAGAGAAACTATATATATATATATATATGAACTTTCTAGGAATTCATCTTCCACATACAAGAATTTATTTATTTTTCCTTATTCTAGATTCATAAATGGTACCGATCGAGCTATTTTAAGTTCCACAAAAAATAACAAAAAAAAGATTATAGGAAATACTCATCCTAAAATTGGGATTTTCTTTCTTCAAGTGGCTCTTGGGAGACAAAAAGATAAGTTACAATCAGTTCGTAGCTTTCCAAAACATTTTCTGGATACCAAAAAAATTCTAATGCACATCACGTTTTTGTGCCATTTAGATTTTCCCGTGACATGTATGGTCCCAGCTAGAATGTAATTAACCACGTTGCAAATTATTTATTTGTTTTTGTTTTCTACCCGGTTTTTCAGAGTTCGGGTATTGCAAAGACTCAACTGCGAGCGACTCTCTCAATCGAGTTATTTCAGTACAAGTTAGAGTTTGAATCCTGGACATTGATTAAGAGATCGATCTAGTACCTCATCTCATTAGAACAATATCTCACTAGACCGACTGAAATTTGCTATCGCAAACTATTTATGTGCCTATATATATGTGAAGGGAAGACCAATAAAGCAAATCCCAACAAGGCAGAAGAAACCATGGGAGCCAAGAACCTCTCAATATTCCATCTCCTTATCCTATTTTCGCTCCTCACCATCACATGTGTAAGTGTAAGTCACCTGTACTTCTCCACAATCTATATTCATTTTAAGTTCTCAACTGTTTCTCCAATCCAGTCTTACAAACATAATGTTTGCAAACACTAGAACAACGTTTCGCTAAAAATAAATTGACAAATATATTTTATTTGGTCACTAAATAAGCTGAAATAAACGCCATTGAAGAATGCTTTCTACAGCTTATTAAAAGTGTTTTTGTTTTTGTTTTTCCATGTACTCTCAACTCTTTCAACTTTAACTTTTTATAAGTTTAATTTATTTGTGTTTCAACTTATCTAGAAGCAGAAGATTTTACAAGCACACCCTAAGTTTCAGGAATTACCTTTTAATGGGTTGGGTGCCTTCCAATTTAGAGGTTGTTTGGCTAAGCTTATCATTTCCTTGAAACGATTATAAGCTATTTGAGAGTTTATACGTTTTTGAGTTTGACTTTTTTATAAATATTTTTTGAAAGAAACTAATAAGTTGAGAAACTAACAAATTTTCAATATTTGATACATTTTCCTACTTAATTTTTAATCATACTAGTTGTGATGTATAGATATGAACACGGTAACATGAATTGTTTTTTATATTTATTATTATAGAGGTATCCAACGCGACACATCACGGCATAATAATTTTTTTAAAAATGTCCGTGTTTATGGGCGTTTTGTGTTTACTTTGATTAAGGTTCTGAAAGTCTTTAACCCATTTGATAGTTAATTTAGGAACTCATGTGTTCAATCATATCATAATATTAAAAACAAGTGTTTCCTACAAAATTATTGTAGGCTCAGACCGATAAGTGCATATTCGGGATATTCTTGCAAACGGGCTCAATGAAACGGGCCGGAACACACTCCGTCATAAGCCTTACTCTGTCCACACCCTCGGGCCAACAACTCGTTGTTCCCGATCTCGAGGATTGGGGCCTAATGGGCCCGGGCCACAACTACTTCGAGGTTGGGAACAAAGACATTTTTGCCGTGAAAGACGACTGATTATCTGGGCCTATATGCTCACTAAACATAACTTCTGATGGGTCAGGCCCATACCATGGCTGGTATTGTGACTATGTTGATGTGACCATGATTGGGGCCCAAAACGGGGTCCAAAATGAGTGTTCTCAGCAGCATTTCACTGTGGATCAGTGGCTGGCCACTGACACGGCACCGTATGAGCTCAGTGCTACTAGAAACGCGTGTTTGAGGGATGGGAGAAAGCGTGTTCGGGCAGGTTTGATTTCCTCTGTGGTCTAGTTTGGTTAGACTAAATCGTGGTTTCCTATGTATATTTTGCTTAGTGTCAAGACAAAGTTTTCTATGAAATAAATGTACCGTTTCTTGTTTAAGGGGGGTGGAGTAATTGTTCTTGCAAGCAATTAATTTTTCGGTATCTTGGTTTCATATTTGGATGTGGTGTGTGTCTTTGTGTATATAGCATGATTTTATTACATTTTATGCAAATATTTTATATAAAAGTTGAAGTTATTCCGTATAACATATAGAGGACACTTCAAACACTTGATTGAAAACGACTCTTAAACAAATCCGGTAAGCATCGCAATTTTTCAGGCCTCAGACGTCGAATATTTACGAGAAACCAAGAACGAGCTTTTAGCTCAACTAATAAGCTGCCCCAAAACCTCTTCATAACACTCAAGAATTTCCAAGATTTTCCGAATTCGTTCACAAGATGGACAATTGTACATAATAAGACCTAGTTTTTAACCCAAAAAGAACAAGCTTAATTTTCTCTTCGAGTGAAATTAAGTTCTTTTTAAAAAGCAAAGAGGGCCACAAACAAAAGTTCCAATTAGGTTTAATTAATTACCATCCACCTCCCTAAAGTAAATGCTTTATACCACCGAAGTGTAGCTGTTATGCACTTTAAACAGCCATAATTACTAGGCCCCTTCTTAATCCCACTAATAATTTATCAAAAGTAAATAAATCAAATCCACAAATGTAATCATTTTCACTTCTACAACTTGGAGAGGACAGAAACTTCCAACATCCAAATGTGATTTTTTTTTTTTTTTAATATCATGCACAACAAATAAGGGAAATGAGAAAAATAAATCAAAATATAATCTATACTATATTATATTAAAGAGCAGTTTGACCTCTTAATTGAGTGATTTAGACCCAATATTTTTTCTCCTTTTTCTTTGAGTGTTTTAATTAAAATAAAAAAGGCTCATTGGTTGATTGATATTTATGACATTTTGTTTTTCTAAAATTATCCAAAGGCATTACCTTTAAGATCTTTCTTTAATTACGTCTCATTAAGTGCAGTATGAATTTCTTTTCATTACATTTGAGAATTTAAAAATTAATTTATTACTTTATTTGCAAAATGGACTATTTAGGTATCTGAATTAACATGGGTATTCTTTTAGCATCAATTACGTTTAATCCAACTTAATTTTTTCTTTTTAAAGTCATTCAACTTTAAATTTTAATAGCCACATAATTGAGCCTTAAATAGAAGAATCATAATTAAGAATTATTTAACTTTAATTCATTTCTTTATAATTAGTTTATGTCCGGTTAATTAAGGGAATATGGTTGCATAAATAATTATCAAAATTTATATACTTTTGTATATAGTACAACGATTTTAGATTTGCAATTGTGCGATTTTAACTCAATACTTTTTTGTTTTTTTTTTTTTGTTTTTGAATTTTTCAATTGTCTAGAAATAAATTTATTGGTGAGCTCTTATTTATAAATTATTATTTTTTAAATAAATTACTTACCCAAAATCTCTCTATTAATTGATGGACATATATCATAAATTTAGTAAACGTTTTTAAATTTTAAACCATTTCCAAAATCACCAACACCATACTTTTAATTCCATATTTTGATATATGGAAAGTCTGGACTTTTTTTTTAAATAACTATCTTGAATTAAATGTAATTAACTTGCATTAACTTATAAAAAGATTGGCTCTCTCACCTCACTCCCACCGGCCGCCCAGAAGCCATGCTCACTCAACTTCTCTTCTTATCCCATGCTTGAAAGTTTTTGCTTTTGTTATTATAGTTTAGTTTGTGATTTGTTATTCGTTTTTTTTTCATGATTTATATATATATATCTTATATTTTAAATTGTTATTGTATTTTATCAATGTTGTTGCTTCTAAGCTTTTTGTTGTCATTCTTTCTGCCTTAAAAAGATGATATGTTTTGCATTTTTGCTATGGGAAAATACATTTGGTAATTTTTTTCTCTCTTTCTTCCTCACTCTCTCACCCTTCCGTCTTACCTCATTAGTTGTTTATTTTTATTTTACTTTATTTTATTCAATTTTTAGATTTTGTTTTTTTGTAGGAGACAAGTTTATGACTCACTTGATAGATATTTCAAGCACTCTTATGTTGAGAAGGACGATAAAGGAGTTTTACAGCTTTCTTAGGATAGACATAGTTTTTCTGATGGCTTTTGCTTGATCGATGCAGCATATGACTAATATTAATACTTGGAGAAGCAACATCTGGAATGGCTTTGTTAGAGAAAATTACTACAAGATCTGATGGAGATTTATTGGCCAATTTGATTTGAACTACTATTGGCACGCACTTAGTTTAGTTTGCTATTCACACATTTGTAATTTATAATTTTGTTGGTGTGTTTTTTCTCCCATCTTTCTATGGATGATTTGGATTTCTGTATACTTTCATTTTTATATTTTATAGGATAAGGGGGGTCCTTGCTAAAACCTCACGGCGCTCGCCGTTTCAATTAAAAAATATATTTAATTTTTTGTTTTTATTAAATTTTGATAATTGAAAGGGTTTATGAGCCGGATGTAATGGTTCAGTTTTTCAATGGTATCAACATAATATGTCGTTTAGTGTTTGATTATATCATTTTTACTAATTATTTAATATATATATATTAGTATTTTCATTGAATATTTGTACTAATACTGTTTCATTGATCTTTTTCTATGAGATTTACTCTCAATTGTAGGAGTTGCAAAAGGCCGGAAAAGGTGAGTAAAATTTAATTTTTGTTTTGATTAATACTTTTTTATTATTTTGCTCAATAGTGTCATTATTAATTTACCAATTTTTTTTTTTTATTTTATGTTATCTATCATTATATAATTCTTTGAAACACATCAATTTTAGTTTAATTTTAATTTTTTAGTTTAATTATCTACCATTTCCTATTATAATTTCAAAAAATCCGTCATTCAGTTTGACGTACATCTACTCTATAGTTTTCTTTTTAAATATATTTGTATTTCTCCATTTCTAGGTTTCCAATTCAATATTCAATTTTTATATTTATTGACTTATTTTTATTGTTTACAATTAAACAGCGCCTTATCTTAATATACCCTGTGCAATTAGGCTACCGATATTATATTGTTCACTTTAAAACTGTATTCAAAAGTTAAAAAATGAAATAAAATAGTATTATTAATTAATCGGAAATTTAAACCCAATTAAAATATTTTAGAGTTTTATTAAAATAATTTTTCTATCATTTCTACTTTAAAAAAACTTTTCTATTATAATTTTTCCGTGCATCGCACGGGTAAATGCTAGTACATTTTATACAATAGCCTTAACAGACAAAAATGATTTGTGTTCACACTCAAATCAATTTTAGTTTCCTATATATGCTCCTCCTTCAATAATAGGATATAAAGAAGAGCATTGTTTCAACTTTCAATATGCTAATAATTAAATTCCTATTGAATTTGATCATCTCATCATCTGAGAAAACAAATATTTGATTGAGGTCTCTAACAAATCATGTTTGTCGCCGGGAACTTCTTTCGCCCGCGATCCGTTCATGTAAATTATGAACGACGGCAATCTGTTCACCCCTTCGGATTTGGCCAATGAAGGATGATCTTCAACATCAACCTACAATTCGCAGTCAAAAAATAAAAAATTAAATATCGTCTGATAATTTATGAAACACGCAACACGAATGTGGTAACATGGATTTTTTCTTATAGGGATAATTACACTTACACCCCCTCGACTTAGGGGTAAATACAGCTAGACCCCCTATACTATTGGAAATTATAGAGACACCCCCTCAATTATGGCTCTATCTAACACTTAGGTCCTATTGTTAGTCATTTTCTTATTTTCATGTAGATTCTAATGTTCTATTAACCCGACAATAACTTACTTCGCTCATTTCATGTATAGCAAACACTATAACAAAAATGTTATGGATAATTTAGTCATTTCACAACATTTCGTTAAGTTTTTAAGGTTTTCATTAGGGTTAGAGGATCTATCTGTAATTTCCAATAGTACAGGGGGTCTAGCTGTATTTACCCCTAAGTCGATGGGTGTAAGTGTAATTATCCCTTTTTTATATTTTAAACTAGAGAAGTGTCCTGTCCGATACACAACACGGCAGAGTAGGATTTTTAGAAGTGTCCATGCATCATAGATAATAAATGATTTTATCGATTTTCACCAAATTTCTGTTGTTTTTACAAAGGGGATTTTCATAATTTTAGCAAAAGAACTGTGTTTTTGGGACGCCAATTTTTGGCATGGCAAATAATCCATTAAGTCAAAATAAAATGGCAAATTTAAGTTTTCACTACCGGAAAAAGGAAAACCGCCCGGAAAACCCTATTTACTGCTCACATGATCCCTTAAATTGGCGGTTTTGATTGTGGTCAAAAGGGCAATTTTCTTTTCTCCAGGGGTGAAAATTCTGAAATTGTCACTTTTTGTTTTTTTTTGCTTACATAATCATTTCGACATGTCAATGCTACCATGAGTGGGTTGGTATCTCTTTTGAAATTTTCCCAATAAAAATCAATCAATTTTGTGGTAGGTTTGGTTTGATTACTATGATCATGACAAGAATCTTCCATCATTATAAAAAAGGGGGAAATTGTTTGCATGTTGTTTAGACTAAAAAAGTTGACCTTAGAAGAAGAAATTATGAAGAGTAGTTTGAAATCTGGATAATGTAATTGAGCTACTTCATTAGGCAAAGATTAATAATAATTTGTGGATTGGATATTTAATTTTTACCTTAAGAAAGTTGACTGATGGATATCTCTGGTTCAGTTGCTCTATAAGCTGCATGATTGCTCTGTCTCCTTGCTTCTTACAGAATAAAACCACAGATATACCTACATTTCTCAACAAAAAATTATGTATATAAACATGTACAAAAAATTGGATTTTGCCCTGCTATGATAAAACCAGTTGTATATCTCATAAAACTTTAATTTTGTCCACACAAAAATATATATTTTATCAGCTTGAGTTTTGTTTTCTTTGTCAAGGTACGTCGAAAAATTACCGGGAGATGTTACATAGTCTCTGAAACATTCGTTACTTGAAACGACAAGCATGCCGGTAGCATGACTATTGTCAAAGCTGATCATGTCTTGGCTTCCTCCATTTTTCTCGAGTTGTGTCTTCGCCTCCTTCAACATCTTCACAATCTCTTCATCTTCTGGATTTTCTTTTATCAACACTTCACAATCTTGTATGCAAGCTCCCCATTTTTCCATCTGTTAATCATATAAAGAATCATAATTTCAAACCGTGTGTTTTGGAAGAAAATGATAGGAAATATACAACATCAGACGGCGAATTTGAATCTTGTATGTTGGCACTTCATCAATCTTCTGTATCGGTGAGGAGCTGAGATGATAAGAGATAAATTTTAATTGTTTAAAGCTAACATATTTTACCTTTGCGTAGCAATCCGCTCGTCTTAATCTAGCCTTACTATAAGATGCGCGGACATTAAGCGCAGCATTGCAATCCTCTATGGCTTTCTGATATTGACCTAATTTTGCTCTGCAAGCGGCTCTGTTGCACAACAAAACTGCATTATAAGGGCTATCACTTATCCCTTCCATATAGGCAATACCGGCCTCAGAATATCTTGCTGCCCGGAAAAGCTCGTTGCCATTTGATCTGGCTGTTGAAACTGCTTTTGCTCTCCTTAATATAGCTTTTGCTTCCTTGTTGTTGGGATCGAGTTTTGAGGCTCGTTCAGCTGATGAAATAGCATCATCGAACCTGTAGTTTTAAATAGGGTTACTATATTAGGCAATGAGTCTTGGCTAAACATTACAAACACAACTCGATCTGCTCTTTAAAGTATGTACACTACAAGAAGAAAATAAAAGGGATAATTACCAATTACCCCCTGAGGTATGGCCTAAATACAAAAAAGACCCTGAGGTTTCAGTCTATCACAAAAAATAATATGAAGGGTTATCTTGGTTTTCAAAAACCAACCTTGCTCTTTTTTCTTTCAGCGCTCTCCGAAAGGGCAATATGGTAATTTTACCATCGCTGTTAGTTTTTCTGTTAGGCTACAAATTTCGGGGGGGGGGGGGGGGGGGGGAGTTGGTAATTTCTAAAACCTCATGGCTTTTTTGTATTTAGTCCATCACCTTATAAACATTACGATTCAAACATAATTCTTGAAATAATTGAAATCTTTTGAGGTTCTTGTGACTAAAAGATAAAGATTCTAACCTCCCTGCAACAATATCAACTTGAGCATGAAATAACAACAAGCTTGCACCTCCAATAGGGCCAAAGAATTTGGTACAATCACCAATCCCAAGATTCAGACCCTTTTCCATAGTTTGAATCGCTTCTTCATGCCTATTCATCTTCACCAATGCTTCAGTTCTCAAACCAAATATCTAATTGAATCAAGAAAACAACAATCAAAAACTTATTAAAACCAAGCTTTAGCAAGTTACTTTATATACTGAAAAAATTAAACTGACGATACATGACTTACCATTGGTGCGGAATCAGCACCGGCTGCTATTGCTAAGTCAGTCTCTCTCAAAAGGGTTTTCCAATCTCGTCGTCTCTTAGCCTCAGTGCAATTATTTAAATGAATTTGAATATTTTTAGCCTTATTCATAGCATCGGGATCGGCTTCTGATCCCGCCTGCTTGAAATGAAATAAGGCCTTCTCTGCTTCTCCCAATCTATACAAAAGAAATGGTTTAAAACAAGGAATATTTATAAAAAAAAAAAAAAAACCTTGAAATTTGAGTTATTTATGAAAAACTCCCTAAAACCTTGACAATTACAAAAAAAAAAACCGAGTCTGTGATTTCTGTTAGTTTGAGAGTGTTTTATGTTATCAATGTGAAAACCTCAGGGTGTTTTTCGTAATTTTCGAGATTTGAGTGTGTTTTTTGTAAACGATGAAAACCTCAGGGGGGTTATATGTAATTGTTAAAGCACATTTTTACTATAACAAACTGATATCAAATCCCATTTCCTAATTACCTGACACTAATCATCCCCAATCTATTATGCGTCCGTTGGTGGAACGGGTCGATACGAATAGCCTCGCGACACTCGAACGCGGCCTCGAGAAGCTTCCCCATCGCCACCAACGCCGCGCTCCTGTTACTCCTATACGACGCCTTATTAGGTTCGATGGAAATTGCAGCATCATAGAGAGCCAAAGCCTCAGCAAAGTTGCCATTTTTATAATCCTCATTACCCATAATCTTCAACTGCTCGGGGTCCATCCTAGTCGACACGGCCCGACACAACGAAGCCGCGGGCTTTTCCTCATTATTTTTCCGAACAACATTCCCAATGCCGCTCGTGGTATATTTCACTGCCCGCTCCTCCCTAGCCGGATTACTTCCGGGTGACCCCCGCAAATTACCCAAATTGCCATACAACATGAAGTTCTTGGACGTGGCTCGTATCAACGTGCCCTCCCCTCTCGACTTCTGGTGATCGGCTATCATACTCTCGAGCTCGCCCGATAAGCTGAGCCCCGCGGGCTGGGGGGTACTTTTCCGCGCTCGGTTGTTGTATACTTGTTGGCTCCTAGAATGTTCCACTATTTGATTCCTAGCATGATGGTGGATTACCGGAGAATTCTGGTGGTTTAGGATGGGCCGGGCTGGGTTTCGGGCTTTAGGGGAGGCCGAAAGGCCCGCAATCGCTGCCGCATTGTGACCCTTCTTTTGGCTTTTTGATGATGGAGTGGAATCATTGGAGGTGGTTGATCTTCTTGGTGGATTCGGATTTGGATTTGTACGCTTTCGACGTCGGAAAACATCAAACAAGCCACATCTTGGTGTTTTTTCATGAGAAATGTTTCCCATAACAGAATAACAGCTCCACGAACCTGAATTTATGGCTTGATTGGATTCTTTGCAGAAGGAAAAGCAAGAAGAAAAAGGGGTTATGGCCTGTGGGGTTGTTATATACTATGCATGGGAGGGAGAAAAAGGTTATCCTGATTGAAGGGGTGTTTATGTAAAGCTAGAAAACAGGAAAGGTTTCTATAATAATCTGAAGCTGGAAACTTGTAGGACAAGGGATAACACAGAAAAGACGATGTTTTTTAATCCCATATCATGAAAAAATTAATGTTGAGAGTTAGGTTTAGATTCTTGAAAAAGATTAATGTTGAAAAAACAGAGAGATTGCAGGGGAAGAAGGCCCATTGGTCAAACAATCTATTTCTTCTTGTTCCCTCTTTCTCTCTTTCTGTGTAATGGAGATGACAGAGAGAGAAACACACAACGGCATGAGAGAGAAAGAAGGATAAAAAAGAAAAGAGAAAAAAAAGAATTTGACTGTAGGTAGAATAGAAATGTGGCAAATAAAATATTTTGCAGAGACAGAGAGATGTGACTTTTGAGTATTTGGTGTTGAGAGGTTTTGAACCACTTTATTCCCTTCTTGCTTAATTTTATATTTTCCATTTCTTTCTTTTTTTCACTTATCTTTTTATTTAATTTTGTTTGTGGAGGAGAGGAGGAATCCCCAAGACTAGGTCATAGAACAAATTAGGTTGTCTAAATTATTAACCAAAACGGATAACCGAAATCTACTTAACTCAGTCAGATCAGTGTTAATCATATAACGAGTGAAATTGTATTTACTAATTTACTTTTTCTTAAAAAATAAATCTGATAATAAATATAACAACACAACTCCTCCTTCCTCGAAATTCAATTTCTCTATTTTAAAAATGTTACATAAAATTAGTGTTTTTTTTACAAAAAAATTAATTAAAATTGGTACAAGAATGTAAAAAGAAAGGAAAGAGAGAGGAGTTCACGTCTAGCATTAGGTGCGTTTGGTTAAGTACAACACAGCTGTAACCTGTATGTCAATAGGTTCAATTTTAGAAGTTTTGACTTATACATCATACCTCCTATTTTTAGTTTTATTTTTTCGTACTTTTAATTTGTCAAATTAATTTCTCCTTTTATTATATACAAAACATGATTACATGATGTTGCTATTTGCTACTATTGCTATCACCCCAGCACATTTTCTAGTACTTTGTATAGGACAAATATTAATCACTTCGATGGGACATACAAACAGATAATTAATCTATAACTTAAAGAATATATATATATATATATATATATATATATATATATATATATATATATATATATATATATATTTTTTTTTTTTTTTTTTTTTTTTTTTAATATCTATATATTGTCAATGATTAAGGATTTAAGATCATAATTGATAATTATAAGACACATATCAGAATCAGGAAGAACCTAGCATCAAATAAACCATGATTATGATTAAGGATGTGATTTTGTTGGTTGGTAGCACCAAGGCATTTGACATTCTCTTTTTTCACTTTTTTTATTTCGTTCTTGATTATAGTATATGGTTTTGATTTATATATTGTACTTCAGTTTTTTAATATGATCTTAGAATTTAATATTGTAAACAAAAGGGTGCAATTCTATCTCTGGAGGGAAACAAAACTATCAATTTTTTATGAATTTCAGGTACAAAATGAAGGATTAGAGAATAAATCAAAGAACAAATAAGGTGTCGTCAAAATTTGAAGCCCGTCACCAATAAGGTATAAAATTCTTCATACTAATATCAAAAGCATTCTGAGGAATTTAAACCCGAAATCTCCAGTGAAACTATGATAGTGTTACCGCTAAACTATGCCACTTGTTGGTAGCTCAAGTCGAGAATTTCAAATAATTAGCAAATTCTATGTTCTCTTATCTCACTTTTGCTATTTGTTGCGTAATGCATAGCTCCATTTACAAATAAAACGAGAAACAGGGTTGAATTGAACATAGGAAAACAAAGTTAGAAGCTCTTAAGTGAAGCATATTCGTCTTCTCTTGCATTTCCAACTAGCTTCTGAACTGAAAATTTCTAATTTCAAGCTCTGAAAAAAAATTATCTCTTAATTAACATTTCCAAGATACTTGGGAAATATTTCAGAAAAAATGTCTAAAACGAAGCACCTGCAAAGTGGAATCAATTCTGTGAACTGGTTATTCTATTTTTCTTCATCTCTTTGGTAATTGCCTCAGCCAGTTCATCTGCACTATATTCAACACCGAACGATCTTGACACCTCCATATTCGGGCTTATCAAGTACCTTTTTATGATGAAAGTAAGACGAAAAATTGAAAAATATTTATGTGGGTCCCCATGTATTTAGCAGAAAATGGAAAGCAACAAAATAAAGAAATTGTATACAGAGAAAAGATGGTAGGTTATTACATGTTGTGAGAAGACTCAACAAGATAATCGTCTCCTTCTTCATCAACCTTTTTGAAGAACACTCTGTATTCTTGTGCCATTTGCCTTATTGATGCAACTGATCCAGTTAATCCCACTATTCTGGAGTCAAACTCTGCACTCCATATGAATAAAAAAGGTTGAATAACAGTTCAGGTCGTAGAAAGTGAATAACATGGAGTCAGTTGATAGAAAAAGAAAAGCTTAATAACATGGAGTCAGTTGATAGAAAAAGAAAAGCTCCAAGCTTGCAGAAATACAAAAGATAATCTCTGATCATGCAATAAAAGCAACATTCCCAAGAAACTTACAGAAGGGAAGACTAAAATGGAGAAGAGTAACGAGAAATTTATTTTAAGGAGGCAATGGCTCCCATATATGCATGGAAATTCACCGAGTGCAAATATGCTTTTGGAATTTGAGTCGTTTGCAGTAATGAAAATAATAAGTATAATGGTCTACTATCTGCCTTCAACCATTTAATATACAATTGATATATGAGAATTCTGTCAACAAGAAAATGGGAAAGCACTTTAACTTGACGATAGTTACACTACAAAATAATTATGAGTTATACAAAATTAATTATACGAAAACCTTCCTTGAAGACATTCGTTTAACTATGAGGATTTGAATAATTAAAACTAAAGCTATTCACAATCATTTTCGTGTACACATATTGCCAATTGTTAACGGGGAATAGCCTATATTCCTTAGAAACCTTCCCCAAAGCACTTCCAAATTTTTTCTCTGGTAGATCTTTAATAAGTAGTAATTTTGCAGAAAATGATTTCTTAAATTAAAAACCAGAGTACATATACTTCAACAATTTGTGATAGATAATAGAAAACATAATCAAGAAAGACTCACCACCAAGATAAGCACGGAGCTGTAAGGGGTTGTCACGTTGAGGATCAATTGTGACAAATATAGGTAAGACTTTGAGTTTCTGTCTTGACTCTTTTTTCAATCAAATGAAACAAGTTCAGAACTAGAACCATTAGCAGAATAAATTAATGCGAACATATTAAAATTGTAGAACCTAATATATTAATGGCATTGGCCATTTTCCGAACTTCTGAGGGCCCAACATCAGGGGACGAAGTATAACCAAAGTATAGAAGAACCCAATTCCCCAGAAGATTCTTTTCAGTCACGAGACAGCCTTCTGTATCAATTAGACAGAAAGGGCCACCAATTATCGGCCCTTGAATAGCACTTCTTTCAAACTTTTCGCCCTTGCCTATTACAAGTCGAAATGAAACAAATAAAAGGTTTAGATGATTCATTCCATAAATAATTCTACAAGATTAGTTTTAGTTTTGTGGAAATCACCTTTTGGCACGGCTCTCCTTTCATCATTATAGTGCAAGAACAAAACCAGCCCACTAATTCCAGCTATAACAGAACCAGGCTGCAATAATAAATCTGAGATGAAGAGAATTAAAAGAAATGTAAACGAGAATAGGAGGAAATGTTGAGTAAAAAGACATGAGATTTTGAAGCATCCTTTCAAAGAAGATTAAGTCATGATAGCATACAATTAGAAAAGATTTCCACGAGATAGGAGATGACACAGCTTCTTCAGGTAACTGAAAAGGAGAATTAGAGTTGTTGTTGGACCTTGAGCTGGAAGAGTAGTACCTCTTAGAGAAACCAGACCTACACAGAGGACAGAATGGTTACCGGAAAAGTAGGCGGATTTCAGTTATCACAGATAGAGATAGTGATCTAGAGATCTTTATTTTATTCTCTTATGTAACTGAGTTTATGTAATATTCGAAACTGAATTCAATGTAAGACAAAAAAAAGGGTCTCGAATAATTTACTCTTCAAAAAGACAGAGGACCTTCAAAATAAAACTGCATGCCCATATCTCGAAAACATATTCAATTTGCTCTCGTCAATATATTTCAAATTACAATATTCTAAAGGACAACATAGAATCCAACAGATATGTAATTTTTCCATTTCAAGAACAAGCTCAAAGCCTCAAATTAAAGTTACACCAGTAAATCACTGTACAAGCCAATGCATTTCACGTATATACCGTATCTCTACTAAAAGGCAAAAGCATTGTAGATTGCATTAAACCCCAATTGAATAAATAATAAGAAAAGAAATCGACATACTTCTTGAAATAATGCAGACCCTTCGGGTCAGAAAACATTCCATGTTCGGTTAATGACGGACGATATACACTGCTTGGGGCAGATCCAGAGACGATTGATGAGGAGAATCCCCTAGAAGCAGAAGCACCAAACCTACAAGAAAATCCAAAAGCACCTACAATCATTCATAATTGATCCTTAAGCGAACACTAACACTAATACTGATACACCACAATGACGAATTCATTCCACTGCTTCGCAAGATTCATAAAACAAGTAAAAATCCAATGTTTCCAGTTCAAAATAAATTACAAGTCTAAATAGGAATCAGGATCAGCCAGAATGCAGCTTATAAGAAGACAAACAAGCCCATTGAATACTGAAATCCCTGCCCTCAAAGTTCTAATGAACTGTGAAAGACAACGATCTTCTGCAACAACTTAATTTGGGATAAATTTTGAAACAGAATGAATAAACCTTCTGAAAAATCTTGATATCAATGGCATTTTCCAGCTCTAGGCTAAACACACACAACGCATGGACGCACTGCTAACAATTGGAATACAAATTTTCCCAAAGTAGAAAAAAGATTGAAATAGTATGGGTTCAAATCAAATCGAAGAGGTTCAGGGTTTAGCGCTAAACGGTGTCGTCAAATGTCATTCATTTTCGTCTTACCCAAGGCAAGAAGAGTAGAGTGGACTTTGGAGGAAACTTGCCGGCATACGCCGCCGTTTCACCGCCAATCCAATAATCTAATACTAACTGTTAGTGGGCTTGGGCCTACATTAGGTGAAGACTCAAGTGGGCCGAATCTTAGTCCAATCGTACAATATGTTTCTACACTTATTCTTTGGGCCGATGGACCGAGGCTGCCGTATAGTTGCACTGCACCAATATTTTTGCAAATTGAGATTAATACAAGACTTTGGGAACTATGACAAAAAAAAAAAAAAAAAGACTTTGGGGAGGATATAATATTTGAATTGAGTCATAATTATTTTTTGAACGTAAAACCCCTCCAACGAGGGGCAAATGTATTAATTTAAATCAGCAATAACAAAATCACAAGCAAAAATTGGCACATTACCTAAACCAACACGAGTCAAAGCTGCATTTATAACTAAATCGTGAGTTAATTTATTAGTATCACGACGAACAAAAGCAAACTGACAATCACTAAAGCTACCAATCAAACTACGAATATCAGCTATCAAATTACTCAACAAGAAAAAATCATCTTGCGTAACATGAAGCTTCCTAATTAAGTTGAGGCAATCACGTTCAAAGATCACTTTGGACCGTCCAAAATCTCTAGCCAACAAGATATGGTACACGTAAAATATTTTACTTTTTTAGGGTGAAATTTATCTAAAAATGTAACCATACTGTTTCCATTAAATAAGAATTTGAAAATATATGAAAAGTTACATAGGACTTCATCCAATATTTATACAAACAAATGCATATTATATGAAACATATAATAGACTCGGATAAAGATAGCCCTCAACTTAAATTTTTACATGATTAATCATATCTGATACGTATTATATACTTGAAAAGTTAAATTTTCGTATATAAGAGCATTTTGGATCATTTCAACATATAAATTACACAATCCTAAAACAAGTTTAAAAGAAAATAAAAAGACTCGAGTTGGGTCATCTAGAAGAAATTAGCTAGAATGGACAAAAATAGTTGTGGGTGGACCTGGTTCCAATATTCATTAAATAAAGGGGCAAATAGTCAAAATTGATAAAGTTTGGTGTGTAAAGATAAGTGAAGGATCCAATGTCGATTACCATTCTGGAACCGGACCGGTCAACCTTTTATTTTTTAATTGAATAATATTTAATTAAGTGTCCTTTTTTCTTCTTCTTATTCTGTTATTTTTGGTTGCATAAATTTCAATTCAAATATTTGAATATATGGTTCTGTACTTCTGCCTCACTCCTGACCACACTTGACATCTACATTCATTTATCTGCTTCCTATTTCCCCACCGCCAATATACCCATTTGTTGACCATAAATAATAATCTCAATTCTTTTTCGTTTTCTCTTTCTATAAACAAGAATTTTCTAATAACTTTTCTGGGGTTAAAGTTCACGTGGATGTCACGTATTTTTTTCGAGAAAAATGTCAATTCCGTCCTATAAAGTAACGTATTTGTTAATTCATAGCAAATGACATTTGCCGTTAGTTTTGGATGGGAAATATCAATTTTCATTATTTCTCTAAAATGGAGGAAAAATTTACATATAAATAAATTAAGATTTCGAGATTACAAATAGAAAAAAGGCAAATTAAGAACATGCAAGGATCATTCATGTATAACTAATTACCACTTTACAGAAAAATAGATCGATCAGGTGATTGCAAACTAGCTATTAGATCAATAACAGGTTGCAAATATTTTAATTTGTGTTTTGTTCTAATTAACGATCCTACATTACTGAGAAAGTGTAATTATTTATAAAGTTGAATGTTATATTTATTACTTAGGAAAAATAATTTTTTGCCTTATTTTACGATTGTATTTTTTATATTTTGTCTTTTAATTTAATTTTTATTTTAAATTATAAAACACGTGAACGTTAGGAGATAATTTGAAATAAAAATAGATTATGATGTAAATTGTGAAAAAACGTAATAGTCCAGGAGGCAAAAAAATTATTTCTCTTATAACTTATTTAACAATAAAAAGTGACATAACTTATTCAATTTGATCCTTGCAAATTTATAAAAATGAACATCATTGAAAGTATGAATACAATGTTTAGTAGTGACGAAAATATTCCAAGTTTCTGAAATGTCGATATTTTAGAACATCGTTGAATTATGTTAAATACATAAAAGTTAATTAATTTATAGGTGAAATTTAAGAGCAAATGACACGTATATATCGGATGTTGAATTAATGGACTTGGCCTAACTCAACCCCCAGACGCTATCTCAAAAAGGGAGGCTTGCCAAGTCATTATATAGTGAACACCACATCTTTGATTATTCGATGTGGGATGACTTAACACACCCCAACATGCCCAAGACCGCAGAATATGCGGGACAAACTGGAGCGTGAAATGATTTGCAAGAATGGACATCTGCGAGGAGAGATAGGGGTGGAGAGGCAGGCCTAGAACCGAACCCGCTCTGATACCATGTTGAATTAATGGACTTGGCCTAATTCAACCCCCAAAAGCTAGCTCAATAAGAAAGGTTTATCAAGTCATTATATAATGAATACTGCATATTTGATTATTCGATGGGGATGGCTTAACACGGGGAAAATAAAAACAAAGTAGAATAAATGCAAAGCAAGAAAGCTTAGTGATGTCTAATCACGTTGCGGTATTAAGTATACAACTTGAAATTTCTTATTTGGGTTAGGTAAAGGTCTGATTTAAGTATAATAATATTCCTTAATTTTTACGGCATAAAACCCACTGATTTAAAAACAAAAACAATAATAATTTATTTAGTGAATATTTTCTAAAATTTGTAATAAAAAAAAATACTTTATTACAGTACTATTATAAGAATGGAATGAGTAATTGATCGAAATACCGTGAATTACATATATACAGTACAATGCAGGTTTTGGTCATCAAAGTTATAGCATAATTATTAAATCATTTTTCCGGCCATGCTGATCTTAAGTAACTACAATTAAGCTGATACATTGAATATGCAATCTATCATACGATTCTGTAATCAAAGGGGAGAATATCTGAATACTATATAGGTAGCATTTCCTAAAATAGTATATGTGAACTTTCTACTTATTAATTTGACATTAAGTTAAGACCCCTTAATTAAATAGCATTTCTGAAATATAAATTTCATCTTTCTGTTAATAATTAGAAATATACATGCATTTCCATATATATAGAAATATATATGTATTAATAATATAGATATATATTATACTGTAGGTATTATATATATTGAAATTACGCAGCATATTTTGCTTGATTAGAATTAGGTTTAAAATAATTAAAATTAGAGATCGACGGATTTGCCCTTAAGTAAGCCATGTGATTTGCACTTTAACAGTATTCTATAGTTTAAAACTATCTTTTAGATATCAAAGTGTTAGAAAACGTAAACTTCTGATGGTGGTATGTCAAAAATAGTTCTGATGATAAAATATCAAAAATCGAATAATTTGGAAGATAAATAAGTTTAGGGATAATTATATTTACACTCTCTCAATTTAGGAGAAAATTCATCAAGACCCCTTCTACTATTGAAAATTATAGAGACACTCCGTCAACTATGGTTTTGTCTAACACTTATAAGGTCCTGCCGTTAGTCATTTTAATTATTGTTTACAAGTAGACGCTAATGTTTTATTAACTAGACAATGCAACAACTTAATTATTTCACTCATTTCATGTATAGCAAGCACTATAACAAAAACGGTATGGGTAGTTTAGTCATTGTACAACTACTTTCCCTTAAGTTTCTTAGGTTATTCGTTAGGGTTAGAGGATTTCTCTGTAATTTCCAATAGTTGAGGGGGGTGTTGTTGTATTTACCCCTAAATGGAGGGGTATAAGTGTAATTATCCCTTAAGTTTAGTGCATGTCCCCTTACAATTCTGAAATGATTGGCCTAATTACTTTGAAAGACGATATAAATGAATAACTTCTGCATTAATAATTACATTTAGCTCCGAGTTAATTCATACCAATTAAGCGTAGCCAACAGATTAAGTACGTACTGAATACTGATTAAGCAATCTAGCTAAGAAAAGTGCTTAATTAATCAATTATAAGGTATAGCTAGCTCGTGGAGACGAAACTGAAACTCTTTGAGGACGACTTCATGGGTGAGAATTGCAAATAACATATTTTGAGGGGCCGGGGTTGTATTTTTTCAACATCATCATAATTGGAAATCGGTCCTTTTTCTTTCATTGTTTAAACCCGCCCTACTTGTCAAGAGCTAAGCTAGCTAGAGAAAAAGCATATATAATTACAACAAATATATGAGCTGGAATTATGACCCCATCGAAATAATAAAAAAAAAGGAATCTCATCATCAAAGTTAATAAGATCCAACGGCCATGATCATAATTAATGTTGCCTGCAGCATCACAGGAATATATATATGCATGATACAAAACGTCCAATCAATCCATCTCTCTCTGTCCTTCATATAGCACCCACATATAGAGTTGCACCTTACGAAAGTTTGGGAGGAGCAAGCAACATGCATATATATAGATATATTTTAAATGTGTTTAACTAATGTGAGATAAGTTAGATCAGTTTATAATTATATCACATATTTGGGGAGAATTAAACACTTGAACTAAATGGGAGACGAGTTCTAATTTGTGTAACTCGATATATATGTGATCATAAACCCAATCAACGGAGTTACAAATGAACAAGATCTAACTTGTAGAATGGAAAACTATATTTATTTATTTATTTATCTTTCAGTGTTAAATTATCCCACATCAAATAATTAAAGATGTAAAATTTAATATATAATGGCTTGACAAACCCTCTCTCTCGAGCTAGTTTTTGGGATTGAGTTAGGTTAAATCCATTAATTCTAGGTTAGTATCTCACCTGCACATGTGTGAACATATAAATCATGAATTAAAGTTACATAATGGTTCAAAATCAGTAAAAAAATAGACCTAGTTATAAATAATAGGTTTATTGAATTTGGTCTTGAAGCCCACATTTTTAATTAAATTAACATAGTTGCGAATCATTTTTAGTGTATTTGGTGATATACATTTAAATACTGATTATTCCTCGTGTAAAACTCAAAAACCTCTTTCTACCAAAAAAAACAAAAAAAGTAAAACTCAAAAACCTCTCATATTTGGGTCATAGTTATAAGTACTCATACCAACTCTGCACGTAACGCTAAAAGCAGGTGACAAGTGGCAGATCGAATTCTAGTATTACCCAGCTTCTAGAAATTAGCAAGCAAAACAAGAATAATACACACGACTGTATGGTATGTTCATATAACGATTTTTTTAAAAAAAAATTATTTTATTTAAGTTTTTATTCTAGTTCATTATGTTTTAGGTCATATTGTAATTACATTTAATATTTTTTGTTGTCATATTACAACTTTAATTCATTTGTTACGGAAAAATATTGGTGGATTTATATATATCCTGAGCAGTGAGCACAATCGGCAATCGCGCGCGCTCTACCTCAAATGGAAATCTCCCCGACATGATCAAATCCTTAATAAGAATTGTTTTAGTTTTAGGTCAATTATCAATTTATCATCAATCTTGTTAATCATAAAATTAAACAAAGACTTCAACTAACGACTTGTCAAACCCAACCTGCATCACAATTAATATATATTGATTAAACTGAGGCCACACCCATAATATTCATATAAATATTTTATTTATTATTATTATTATGATTTTTTTGCTAAACCGGCCGAGCGGACTGTAGAGTTAACGAGAACCCCTGTCAATATATAGCACCCATCAAATGGAAAAGTTCAAAAAAAAAATCAACATCATGTTCTGCTTGTTAACAAGAAAACAGAGAGCAACATCAATCCCCAAGCGAAAATACATTATATAAAAGGCCGACCAAATGATAGATACAAGTTTCGCACTTACCAAATTAAGCTATTATCCTCCGGGTCACCACGCCATTGTCTCCCTTATGCACCACATCAGGAGCGTGTAAGATGTTGCCTTGATGGTCAATCGCTCGATTAGTATTGGCATATTCATATAAATATTAGTATTGAAGAATTAATAATAAAATAACTATCATTTTAGAGAGGGTAAATTAAATAAATAAATAATTTTTATGTTTTTTTAATTTGCCATAATCTGTCTTCGATGCAATTGTTATATCAATATATATATATATATATATATATATATATATATATATATATATTTATGAAATACGAATACGAATACGGCGACACAGACACAGACATGACGGTATGGTTTTTTCAATATTTCATACTAGAGAAATGTCAGACACGGTGCATGCTAGACACAACACGTCGATGCTAATATATAGGGTATAATATTTAGAGAAGTGTTCGTGCATCATAGGTATGCTTATACGCAACCTACAAATGTGTAAGTGATCACTAAGTTCCATATATATAATGCATAAGATTTATATTTAAGGAACTAAAAATTAGACGAGGAATGAGACCGTACGTTCTATTCTTTAACATTTAAGGTTTTTTAGTATGCAGGAAATGATGAAGAACAGTGACAATTTTTAGTTCAGACGGTTGCAGCGAACTTTAATGTGTTGTTCAACTGATCCATCCATATCTAGTTAATTAATTCTCATAAATAAATTTGAAAAATGCATGCCCAGAATTATAACATACATCGAACTATCCTTTTCTATATATAATTCACAATAAAAAATAAAATAATAAAAACTATCTTTTTCAATCATCAAATTAAAACGGGCAATAATTGTAGCATTTATATAAGGTGAAAATGACAAATTAAAACAGAAACTAATATATGAATATGAATATATATGTCAATATTTTACTTTTATTTATTATGTCACGTTAATTTGGTAAAATAATTTTCATTTTAATTAATAGGATTAATTATTTCGTTTTTAATGAAATTGGAGAAAATAATTGACAGAATTTACTGAATTACATGATCACATGCTAATTCTTTCACATTCAATGGAGCTAGTTAAATGAAAAATGTACTTGCAAGCCCATTTTGAGTACGTACTTTTGAGCTAGCAAATTAAATCAAAATACGAATTAACATTACAGTACCCCAAAAAAGAAAAAATTCAAAATATATATTTGACTTATGAATAAGACATATTTCTTTTTGGATTATTTACTTTTATGGGAAAAAAAATAAATAATTCAAAAGTAGCTAGGTTGTGTGCATGTATGTGCTGAAAGATGATATATGTTAGATCTCTGTTTTGTTTCATACCTTTCAACAACCATCCTGTCTAATAATTTGGCTCTCATAGTACCTACCTATTTTTATCCCCATCAACAATTAATATTAAATATATAAATATATATATAGATAGATTATCTATTTTTTCCCTCTATTCTTCTTATGTAAACCACAAAAAAGTAAGATTTATTTAATAAAGTAGAAGAAAAAAAATTACAAAAAAAAAATAGAAAATCTCTGCCTTTTCTTTATGTTTGACCTCTTGCAAAAATTTGCACATTTTTCTCCCTCAAAAGCACAGTTCCCTCTTTCATGGCTACCCCACTCTTGTTCCTTTTATTAGTCTGAAAAATCTCAGCTAATGTTCTCTCTCTCTTGCTCTCCCTCTCTCTCTAAAACTCTTTCTGGGAAAGAAAACCCTAGCTAGTTCATGAACAGAGAGATCATTTGTGAGTTTCTTTCAGAGAAAATTAAACCCTTTTGGCAGAAGGAAAGGAAGACAGATACAATATATGTGTATTTTGTGTGTGTCTACATATATATATTCTGCGCAGATCAGAGATTCTTGAATTCATGGGTACTTTCTGAAAAAATCTCTCTCTCTTTCATGGCTTTTTTTTGGCAGTTTGTGTTTTAAGTGGATAATTTTATAGTGATAAACTTGAGAAAAATTCAGAGTTTTTCTGTCAAATCTCTCTCCAATCTCTGTCAGCCCTTCTTACGTTATTCCTTGTTCTTCTATTATTGAATATTGGTTCTCTTTGATTTCAGAATTTGTAACTTTCTCGCTGTAAAAGAGGATAGAGAGAGAGTGTTAAGTGTGAGAAGAATATATGGATTCCGGCAGTGGGAGCCTCCAGTCTTCGAGTGGTGGTGATGAGGAGTACGATTCACGCGCCGTCGCGGACTCTGTGTCAGCTTTCATGAGTAGTAGTGGTGGTGGCGGCGGCCCCACCATGTCGAACCCGCCACAGCCAGCGCCGCCGTTCTTTGATCCGTTTTCGAACTATTTGCAGCTCCACCAAAACCCGAATTCGTCGCTCTTGAATCAGACCCTGTCCTGGCCCAGAACCATGCGATCCGACCCGAATAATCCGGGTTCTCATGATATTATCAACAACAACTCCTTCATGCCATCTTTCCAACCGTCGTCCACGGCGGTGGGAGCGGACAGCAACCACCCCAGTACTCTGGCTCCTCCTCCACAGATTCAGAACCACACCGCGGCACGTAACCCGAAAAAGAGATCGCGCGCGTCGAGACGGGCTCCGACCACCGTGCTCACCACCGACACCACCAATTTCAGGGCCATGGTACAAGAGTTCACCGGAATTCCCGCGCCGCCGTTCACCAACTCGCCGTTCCCGAGGAGCCGGCTCGATCTTTTCGGCACGAGATCTGCCGCTACAGCCTACCAGCCGCCGCCGCCGCAGTATCTCCGCCGTCCGTTCCCTCAAAAGCCCCAGCTGACGCCGCTACCGTTTCTCGCTTCCTCTTTTAATCCCGGCGCCGCCATGGAAACTTCTTGCTCCAACACTAACAACAACAACAACAACATTTCTTCGTCTTCATCATCTCCCGCCATTAACAACCAAACCTCAAATCTCTTCACCATTTCCAACCCACTTCTCACTTCTTTCCTCCAAACAAACCCCAAATTCCCGTCAATCTCGAACCCGCCGATGATGATGGGATCATCAAAAACACAGAACACATTTGAAATCCCGTCAAATGCTCATCAATCCCAAACAACAAAACTCGTGGGTTTCCACGAACAGTTCGAATTAAGCCATGGAAATCACGTTCCAGATGATCAAACCCTCACCGCCCTCCCAAATCTCGTCCCTTCAGATCAAAACAACAGCAACCCAGGAGATAAAGATATTAATCTGATGAGGTCCACCAATGGCGGGTACAATTACCAGAGGAATACAACAAATTTTCACGGCGAAAAGGGGTCGGAAAACGGCGTCATGCGTGGAGAAGGTATGGTGGAATCATGGATTTCTTCAGAGTAGAAATGATTATAGTATAAAAAGTATGTAGAGGTAATGATGAGGGTTATGATTAAAAACATTGAAAGAAAAATGAGATTAAAATTAGTGTGATATATTATCTTCATCATGATAATCTTAACCATAACTTTCACAAATTACAGTAAAAAAGAAAAGAAATTAAAATTCACAATGTACTAGCTAGTGCTTAAATTATGTGTAAATAATAGTCTTCTTTTCCTGATCAGTTCTTATTATGTGCTTGTTTTTTAGACATTTTCCGGGTTTTGACTATTTTTTCAATCAATAATGAGAATCCGCAGAAAGAAAAGAAACGAACAGAAAATCATGACAAACACATCGAAATTTGTGAGAACTTTCGGCTTTAATTTTTCCTCGTACCTTTCCTCTATCCTAGGATTAATTGTTCATATACATTATTTATTTTCAGTTCATTAATTTAGAAATTTTTCATGACTATGAAATTTAATTTTCAGTTTCTCTAATTTCTTTTGAAGTTTTTTAAAATTCGTTTGAGTGAAGAGAGCAATCGGCGGCAGGATTTGGGGAAATAGTTAGGCGCCGCAACATTACGGCAGAAACAAGTTTCATTTCTTAATCTCTCCAAACTGTACGTTGTCTTCTCCCTTCAAAAAAAAGAATTTATTTTTTTCGAGAATATATATACGTATTTGGACTACCAAATAGTATAGTACTGTATCTCTACCCTTTTATCTTTCTTCTGCATCTTTTTTTTTTCATTGACGTCCCTAAAATTATCTGAAATAATAGTCAACTTTAGCAAAATTATGAGATGATTTTTATTTTTAATCATAAATTCTATTGCTGTTTATTAATAGGCTCAAAAATTGTTACGAGTTAAGGGTTTGTACTTTAGGTGATCTTTTAATTATTTTCTTTTGGTGGAACATTTAGGTGATAAATTCAGAACTTTCATTTATATCCAAAGTTTGTTTATTTTAATACATTTTTTAGCATGATTTAAAAATCATATCACCAAAAAATTGATCAACATTGATACACTTCATACATTGATAAAGTTCTTGCTCATTTTCTATACGAATGATATTGTGATACGAACACAATATAATACGGATTTCATTTATATCATGTTTACACCATCACACATCTTTAGTTCTCATAATCTTATACTTTTCTATATAAGATTTTTTTTGGCGGTTTCCCGTTGAGACCTAAGATATTTGATTCTTGTAACAATTTATAAGTCGACTGGAGTCAACTCATGAACTCAACTCAAACATGTCATTTTTATATTAATTTCGTTATTCATTATTATAGTGATGAAAAGAATAGTTTCCCCTAAAGAAAATAATAGCAGTTTCAGGGATGGTGGAATATTCAATAAGATTTTCTATCTTACTTGTCGAATGGCAAGGTAAAAATAGTGAAGATGAAATAGAAATTATCTGATCGGGGAATGTTGAGATTGTAGTCATGTTTAGCAAGGTGTCTTAGCTCTTCTTCTGCCACTCTCGGGAATCTACTATAATATACTCATTTGCACCATAGGATTACTTTTGAAAAACATGGCTCTGATACCACGAGAAGTCGGGAGCCCTGAAACCCCATCAACTATCAAGAGAGAGTCAGGAAAGTATGTGGGAGAATTAATATACATAAACACTGCAAATGAATACTGATTTGAAATTCTAATATTCTTCACATATTGGTAAAAACTAAAGAATATTAAGTAGAAAACACATAATATATATTATTGTTTGATTTTAATTTGCACGAATCTCAAACTTTTTATTTTGTTAGTGAAGCCTATTTGAGACACTAGACAATTCGTTACGCAAGAATCTTCATATTTATTTGAGTAGAAACAAAAACTGAAATTGGGTTGGGTCCAACTAATTACTATATATTTCTTCAGACCACAATAAATGTTTTCCCAAAGATATGCATAAACTTTATGCAGACTGCTTTCTTGCATCACAATTTATCTGCTTCATTCGCCCCTACTTTCTGTTCCCTCGGAGATCTTGCTAAATCTAATAGTAATAACTATTTTCCTTATTTTTTGCGAGAGTTTTCAAAATTCAAATGTATAATTTATGAGTTAGTACTCCGTAGTTTTATTCAATTATATTGAAACCTTCGTCAGACGATTTTGGTTATGCTCACACTATCAAAAAAGCGTCTTGTTTCTTGCAGTCTATGAGTAATTAAAAAAACAATTATGTTTCTTAAATGAAATATAGAGAGGGTTGGGTAAACTAACGGCTTAATTAATTAATAACCGAGTTAGATAGATATATAGGGTTTAGACAAATACGGATTAACTCTACGGGGGCAACCATGATAAAGGTTACAAATTTATTTCTACTATCTCCATACCTACCTAGCTAGCTAGCCACTTTTAAAAGGTGCTGACCAGGGTACGTAGAAATTTAGGATTGATTACCTTATATAATTTTTGTGTTTTAATTAGTTGTTTAATTCTTGTTTGTGTAATTAATTAACATGGGTTCTTTAATTAATTATTAACTTGAAGTGGCAATTTAATTAGCTAAGTCCATTTCATGCTGGTTAAATTAATTAAACGACGACTTCGCTAGTAGGCGTACTCATGAATAATGTTAAGAAACCAGTTCGGTTTGTCTAGTACGTAGGATGAGACACTAAATTTTTTAAATAAGATCTGAATATTTTAAAAATATTTTAACTTGTGCATGGAGATCGCTCCTAATTGAGCCTTTGCACGGTATCAGAAAGCGTTTTGCACATCTCTCTTTTAAACTTTCAAGCTTAATTTCCTTAATATCTTAATTCTTAATAGCAAAATGTCTGAATAATTTCTAACACATGAATGTTGAAAATTATTAATTTTCTTAGTAAAGAAGTAAAACAATCAAGAAATTAACTAAATTTGGAATGCATGCATAGAATTGAAAACGTGGCAAGAATAAATAATGGGTTTAAAAATTACATTTTTCCCGAAGTAAAAATTAATGTGTGCCTGTAATAAATACGAGTATACGTACTAAATCAGAATGGCGATAGCTAGGATAGGATTTAGGATGATGGGCAGAAGATGTACTAATTAGTTCAAGAATTGTGATAAATGTGTTATTTCCAGCAAAGGATGGGCCATTTGTGATATTACTCAGAAATATTGGTATTCCCCGACAGTGAATTAAGGTTGCGTTGGTATGGCGCAGAACAAACACGCGTACGTATATATCCATCCAATCAAATGCTTACCGTATCCAATTTCACCACAATTTCGTCCTTCTCTGCAAATATTTAAAAAATCTGCTGAAAATAAAAATCTTAATACAAAAATTGCAAAGAAATTCACGTTATCGTGTTCGTATCTTTGTATCGCATGTTACACCAGATAATATGTGGAAAAAAGCCAGAAAGAAAAGTAGTGAAAAGATGAATTGCAAAGTGCAAGCTGAGTGTCAATTTTTAACATATATTTCCAAAGGCAGTAATCTTTTCCAAATCATTTGATTTGGTTGATAGTAATTTCCTTTCCTTGCCCTTTTTTTTTTTTTTTCCTTCTTGGGATTCATTAATATCCCTAAGGTTAAAAGTAATAATTTTGAGAAAAAGATAGACACCTTTATGGTGAATATTTATTTTCTTTTATTGTTTTTACTTTTTAGTGATGATGACCATTAGAAAACTTTTACACCAGAAAAGGGAATACTTTCTTGTCTTTTCTGCTTAAATCTTAATTTCCTCTCAACTTTTTTTATCTTTTTATATATTTATCTCTTGATCATGTTCACTACTTACTTTATGGAAGGGTATTCACTACATTCAATTAATTATGTTAATATTTTAAACTAATTAATTATGTAAAAGCCCTCATTTTATTACTATACATAGCAAAATATTGAGTTCAGAAACTTGAAAATAGAGCTTAATATTTCATGTGAACAAAATATGATTTGATTAAATATTTACAAGGCTTGTAATAGTTTCTCTGATTGAAAATACATATTTATGGCCTAATTGCATTTTTAGTCCTATAACTATCGATCTGTAGCATTCTGGGTCCTAAGATTTTTTCACTTGTAATTTTAGTCCTATAATTTCAAAATTATAGTAAGGGATAAAGATCTTTTCCCATCCCAACTATGACGAGTTTTGCACTTTACCATCTAAACTTATTTTCTTTGTAGTTTGCCTCCTAAACTATAAAAATTTTTGTAATTTGCCATCTCTGACGAAAATATTTCACCGGAAAGTTGAATCATGTTACATGAGAAACATAGTTTTACGTTGTATTGCTCCCCTTAGTATCTCAAAAATAAACCCCCAATCAATTTCAGAAAATATGGAGTTTTTATCACCCAATTAGAATAACGGCAACTTTGATAGATTATTTTTAAATATTCAATTGGGTATTAAGAACTCCAAGTTTTTTGAAATTGATTGAGGACTTACTTTTGATACGCTAAGAAGAGTAATACAATGTGGACGTATGTTTCTCACATGACACGATGTAATTTTCCAGTGGAATATTTTTGTCGGAGATGGCAAATTGCAAAAGAATTTATAATTCAGGAGGCAAACTGCAAAGAAAAAAAGTTTAGATGGTAAAGTGCAAAAGTCGCCATAGTTCGGATGGAAAAAAATCATTTTCCCTTATAGTAATTTTAGTCCTTCAATCGCCGGAATCCTATTTTCTCGCCGGAAATTGGCATGTATCATGTCAGAGATACACGTGAGTATCAGTTTTCTCATTTTCCATAATAGTATGTGCAATGAGGTAGATATGTTATTTGCATCTACCCCAACTGATATTGTTATACCTGAATTTGAGGTGGGGCTTACGTGTATCTCCGACTAAATTGCTATAATTTCAAAATTATGGGACTAAAATTTCAAATGAAAAAATCTAAGGATCCAAAATACTATAAATCAATAGTTGTAGGACTAAAAATACAATTTGACCTATATTTATTTTTTCCAAATTAACAACTTGGGCCATGGCAATGATGACTATGTCTGTGCCACAGGCCCACAGCTTCAACCTCACTAAAGGGCTAGGGCGGCCCTGCCTTTGAGATATATATAAGTTTGACAAGAAAATTAAATAATAAATAAATCAAGTTTTTTTTTAAAACAATAATTATGTATTATTAAGAGGGTGTTTGGCTAAGCTTATTTTAAAGAGCTTATAAGCTCTCACATCTTATAAGATGTGTTTAGCGCTTATAAATAAATCTTATTAAATAAGATCTAAAAGTGTTTGGATAAAAAATAAAACATGTGCTTATAAGATGTTAGAAATGATAATTATGTAATTAATATGGTCAAAATATAGGGAAATATGTTAAAATCTTAAAATAAGTTGGGAATCCTAACTTATTTTAAGAGCTTATAAACTCCTTTTAAAAAATATTTACCAAAAATTTTGCAATATCTTATAAGCTCTTAAACATCTTATAGATATTTTAAAAAGCTTATAAGTGCAGCTAAACACCCTCTAAATGTACCCTACAACTACAAATTTATGTTAGGAAACATTATTTTATTTAGTATTTAACATATGTGGGAATAAAATTACAATTTAGAACATAGTTAAGGAAAAAATCGGTGTACTACATGGTCTTAAAAGATAATTAGATACAATTTAGGCTTGAGCTAATTAATGCAATAACGTCACACGATGACGTTTTGATACTTACAACGTAACACCTCTTTTTATTGGTCTCTAATCATTTATGATAAAATATATTAATTAATAAGCTATCCATTTCTTTAATAATAATAATAATAATATTTCATGCTTTATATTGATTTACTTAACTTTAAAAATATTTAAAATTTTCAGTGTCAGTTGTTCAGAAATAGTTGGAATTGAATGGTAGACAGAGACAAGAAGAAATGTAATGCATGGAAAAAAAGGAACAATATTGTCATATCCTGTATAAGAGTTAGAGGCGTGCTATTTTGCAGGTCACCACTCACCAACATCGTTTCAGTGGGGGGACGGGACCCTACGCAAATATATAGATAAATTAATATGACGATATAGATACGATACAATAGGGACACGCCTATATTGACTTTTTTTAACATTTTATACTAAAGAAATATTTGACACAATACGACGGACCGGTATTCTATTCCTAGCCTTTTTCAATAATAGATTAGGGATATTTGTAGCGGGTGAACCTGATCGTCGAAAATTACAAAATAGTCCCCCAATCATCATATATAGCGATGAGGTCCTTGACATTTCATTACTGTTTTTGTTATTTTAATCAGATTATAGGGATTGTATAGTATTTTCATAAAAAGATGAGGGACTTAATTTTATTTTTTTTTGTAACTCTTTATCTTTTTCCGAATATTGTGAGAGATATTCATGATATTTTCCAATTTCTATTAAGTCTTACAAAAAAATAAAATGTCTAGGACCCCGTTATTATATGATATTTTTATTGAACTATTTTTTCATTTGCTACTTGATTTACCCTATTTATTTATAGAAAGTGGTGCATAATTCGGGATGAAATTGCTAATTACAGGACTTCAGGCTTTGTTATACCACCGACCCACCAAGATATGAAGCCCAACAGACTCTAGTTTAATCGACACAGGCCCAAGCCCAACAGGCTCATCAAAATGATTAATTGAACTTTTACATGTAATATGGGCCTTAGCAACTTTAAAATAAATTGTTGACCCATTTATGTTCGTCCAATTGGAAACAATGCAATTATAATACACGAGCAATTTTAAAAATCTAATGATGTCCTATCGTATCAGATATTATGTCTGATATTTTTCTAATATAGAATATTAGAAAAAAAAAATTATGACACGTATCCGTGTCCGTGTATCATTCTGGTAGTGTTACACCCATATTTCCATATCTTTGTACTCTGTTCCATGTGCAGTTCAAAACTTTTTCTAGCTTCCCTTTGCTTTTCTTTTAATTTTGTAGTGTGAAATGCCCTATATGATTTGAGAAATTAAAGTAATTTATAGTGTGACAGATATGTGTGTGTGTCATTTCTTTCCACAAAATAAAAGGGGTGTAAGATATTGTGAAGAATAGTCAAGAAAAAAAAACACAATAAAAATGGGGAAATTAAAAAGATCAATAGGGTGTCCAGAAGAAACAAGTGGGACTGCATATCATGGAAGCCATACATTTATTACGAAATTATAAGTATCTTTTGATATATAATTTATATGATTGGAAAACAATCTCAAAAGAAAGTCCCATATTTAATTTTTTTTTATACTAGTTTAGTACTCTATATAGGATCAGTAAAAATTTCGCATTAGAGGTTTCCTAAAAATATAGTTGTTATTGATAGGATGATTTTATACCTTTGTGATCCTATGGCCGGGTGCTCGATCTATATAAATGAATTTTAAAATTAAAAAATAAAAGTAAAAAGTTCCTTTATTGATGCGAAATCCGTTTTTGCTAAATTTGATAACTGCTTTTTAAGAGAAAAGAAAGAATTGTTTGTGGAATAATTAGCATGGTAAATTGGTAATTCAATTAAAAATCTGAGCTCTTTCCTCAAAAGTCAAAAAAAATCAAAGATTTGATTTTGTTAATTAAACTTTAATGAAAAAAAAAAGTATTTAGAAAATTCCCCATTTCAAATTTGTTAAGTCTATTGCTGTTCTACCTGAATTTCTTTCCCATTTTCTTCATTGATTAACATAAGGTTCTATAAAACATTTCTTAATTAATAATATTTTAATAACAAAGAAAATCACAAAATATTGACTAGTGAAAACCCAATAATTTGTTTTTGTATAGTATAATATAACCATGCACCAACAAACTCGACAAGTAGGGTATTTTTCTTTCTTTTCAATTTTATTTGCCATTTATCAGACTATTCAAGATCGTCGGCGGAATAATGGAATTAGAGTTAATATATATATATAGCATTTTATGCTACCTAGTTTCTTCTAATTTCTAAGTGTCTAGTTGGACCTTTCATCAGAAAAATGAAGGGGGTTGAGTCCGATTTAATACTTACTATTTAATTGCTTACTATCTTTAAAATTATTATCAATCACACGATAAATATATAACATTAGTCATGTGATTATACTGATTTAATCGAACTGCGAAGACCTTCTATCTCCAAAATTGTTGTGAGCTCTCGGTGCTGATAAAGAAAAGTTTCATATTTTTATATAAATAAAACAACCTGTAACCATGCCGGGATACATTATATTTCAAGCATAAGTTTCATTTTAAATTATCTTTAAATAAAAAAAAGAAGTAGTTACTAAATTATAATTTGCGGATAAATGCAAAAATACTATAATCACCAAATTATTCATAAAAGTGACTAGCTACTAGCTAGCTCCCAATGACCTAATGTTCGTAATTCGTATAGATCTGAACAGTGATTCTTTTGATTTTTTTCCCCAAAAAAGAATTGCACATATCATGATGTGCATGTGGGAAGCACGAGAGGGAAAAGACTCTTGTCGAGTAATTAAAGACAAAGATGAAAAAATGATCCTATAAGCATGCAGTACTGTGTGTTGGCAAAATTTTATATATAATGTCTTTTTTCAATATATGTGGTTCAATAATATGCAAGTTATCACTACTCGGTGAAATTTAACAGTTGGGTGGTGTATTAGTTTAATTAGAAATTCTCGGGTTCGAATTCGAATTCTTGGGAACGTAATTGTTATTGCTAGAGAGAATTTTACACCTTAGTGGTCTGACTCTTACCCGACTCTAACCCATATAAATGGGATTTAGAAAATATATATATATATATATATATATATATATATATATGCAAGTTAAAAATGTTTTATGTTGAAATTATTTATTTTTTTTCGAAACATGATATGTAATTGACTAATTGTCACATGATCCAAATTCTTACCAAACAGCATTGTTGCCACATTGGATACTGCCACCAGCTACAGCAAAAATTAAAATAAAAAAAATAAAAGATGATTTATGTAAAGCGATGACATTCAATGTTTCCACCATGATATATTTTAGATTCTAAAGAAAAATAAAGAATCAAGAAGAAGCTCAACATAGTATGAATTCAGTAATGTCAGCCCTAGTTTAGTTGCAGTTCTCTCTCTCTCTCGCTCTCCCTCTCACACACACACACACACTAGATGTGTTTGAAATCCAGATCCAACAAAGCCTTTTAAAAGTCCTTACAAAAAGACTTCTGCTAGATCTCTGCTCAGTCTCTCTCTCTCTCTCTCATCAGTGCCATTTCCAAATGTCTCCACTCCAACACTCCTCTTCCCACAAGAAGTTACTTCTTCTGTACTTCTTGCTTTTCATCACTTCAACAGCACAAATTTCTGCCCAATCCCAAAAAAGTCATGATCTTTCTGGTAGAAAAGCCAGAATGTTGCTAGAAAAGCTGGAAGAAGATCAACAAACTGAGCCAATCATCAAGCAAAAAACCACTAAATCTACTAAACCCACTAAATCCACTTCCACTGTTAGTAACAACAATACCAAAAATCCCACCAAAAACCAAACCAAACTCATCAAACCCTCATCCAAGAATCAAACCAAGATCATTAAACCTGCACCGTCAGATTCATCCAAGATCATAACAACAAAGCCCATCAAATCCCAGATCAAGAAACTCAACTCCACCTCGAAATCATCCTCAAAAAGCAATTCACTTCCAACCAAAAAAACATCAGATCTAGCTAAAATAACCTCATCCAAGAACAAAACAACCAAGCCCGCTACTACAAAAGAAACCAAAGCCCATTCACAAAAAAGTGTAAATTTCCCCAAGCCCAAAAGTCCATCTAAGGCCCAGAAAAAGCCCACCAAGATTATTGCTCAAGAAGATGAAGAAGAAGACGAAGATGACTTTGTTTCTGAATTCAGAGATCTCCCATCTAAATTTCAGGAAACATTTGTCCCAGATTTGGAGAACTTTCACAGAACGTCAAAAGTTTACCTCACGAAATACAACAAAGAGTTCATCAAAAACTTCAAGCCATATGTTGGCAACAAATATGCATCAACCGTCGCTTCTATAGTCTCTTTTGCATTCATCATAATCCCTCTCATTATTGTTTCGCTCATTTTTGATAAAATCACAGCATATTTTTCAATCCAAAAGATTTTGATTTTCATTCAAGCTTATCTTGCCATATACTTCACTATTCTTGGGCTTTCCTCATTAGTTACTGGGCTTGAGCCACTTAAGCTTTTCTACACTAACTCTGAGTCCACCTATGTGTGTGTACAAGTCATGCAGACTTTAGCTTACGTCTTGTACCTCTTGCTGCTCTTGATGTACTTGATTCTGGTTTTCTCCACTGAGACTGGACTGGGTACGAAATTATTGGGCCTGGCCCAAACTTTTGTGGGCCTTGCAGTTGGGCTTCATTATTATATCACAGTGTTTCATAGGGCTGTGCTGCATCAGCCTCCCAAGACTAGTTGGAAGGTGCATTCTCTGTACGCCACGTGTTTTCTTGTGATTTGTTGGTTGGATAGGATTGATAGGAGGAAAAAGGCTTATTTGGAGGAGGGTGGAGAGGAGGGGAAAAAGAGTTAAAATTGCTTCTTTTTTTTGTATTCTCTTTTTTCTATTCTCTATGATCAGCTGTAATTTTGACAGAAAGCAGCAAAAATTAGAGCATGAATCATGATTGTTTAAAGTGGAGTAATTATTGAAATGGAAGTCGAATTTTATCCTAAGAAATTCTTAGTTTACTTCACTAGATTATATCATCTGGTAAAGTAAATACTAGATATTACAAAATCATGAAAAATTTAATCAAATTATAACACTAGATTGCCACCCATCGAAATAAACTGCCATTCGAGCTTTTTGGTCCGGCCCGGATGTGTCGGTGACTCGATGTGGCAGTGGATGATGACACGTTTTTGGGCAACCACCACCGACGCTATATAGGCTCCGGTCCGGTTGGGGTCCTAGTACCACATTATTATTCACATAAGTTTAGTGTCGACACGTAATTTAATCAATCAATGCTCCTTAATTATTGCCCCACGCCATTAATGATGTAAATAGGGAGTGAAATCAATAACTATCCTCGGAAATTAAACAAAGTTTACTTAATTTTCCATGGAATAGTGAGTGTTTTACATTCGGCGGATATTGAAATTGAAATAGGGTAAAAATTGACTTATTTACCTTATGGGGTTCAAAACAGCGAGAGGGAAAATGAATTAGAGATTTAGGTTTTATTGTAGCAAATTTACAATGCAAAATCTGGTAACGCGTAATTATAACATCATTAAATCGCGTGTATAACAAGAAGTAGACTGTGTAATAATTACTCTTATATCATAAGAGGGCTATTAAGAATAAAAATAAGACAAAAAGGCGAGATAAAATTTATGAATAACGCAGATAAATAATATAAATTAAACTCGATATAAATAAGTTATTTTTATTTAGTGTAGGTACGCATACACTAAAAGTAGATGCATTTATGGACTTATTTTTTGATTTTTGGTATAAATAAAAGTTTGTTTGCTCTAAAAGTATTTCTCATTTTCAAACTTTCATATTTTTTCCCCTAACAGATCTCAAGTAAAGCAGATGACGACTCGGATCCTTTTCGGGTGGGTTTTAGACCCAAACCCAATTCACAAAAGCATGTAATATATGTATATATCCATCTCTATCCCATAATCCAAACTCATATATATTTAATGGAATTATGAAACAAAAATCCATATATGCCCATTAATATGATAAAATATTTGAAGAAAGTCCAGACAATTTTCTCCATGTTTGTGTTTAAATAGTTGGTGTAGAATTTTTTGTCTGTCGGGCCAGACCTAGACCAGGAGGGCCGTCAGCGGATCCAATGGCATAACTAGAATTTTTTTTACCGGGTCAATTAAAGTATAATATACAGTATGCATAATTTTTTTTTCTTATTTGTATTTTGACAAGTGAATTTAACTCTCCGCCTGTTCGACATGGCATGTATACATGTTTTTCTATCTCCTTGCCATCTCTTTATAATGTTAATTTTTTTTAATTGAAAATGTCAATTTATTTAATCCAACAATAGAGGTTAATTCTCAAGATTATTTATCTCTAGGAGATTATAAAATATTCAAATAACTTCTAATTTATTTAAATTGATAATGTTCATTGATTTGATCCAACAACAGAGGTTGATTCTCAAAATCATTCAGCTTTACAAGATTATAAAATGTTCAAATAACTTCTAGAATTAGGTTGAGTTTGGTTATTCAATGAAATTAAGTCATAGATGGAGAAAACTTGGATTTAGTCACAGTTAAAAGAAATCCAGAAATCTTTTAATTTTTTTTTACCAAAAATCAATTTGACTATATATTATTAAAGAATAAATTTATTTAATTCTTTTTCTTATTTGTTTGTGACATGTGAATCAACATTTATTTATATAGGTTTTAGTTTAAGTTAAAAAATTTGTCTATTTCATTTTTATCTTGTGACTCCTCCATATGTAACTTTATAAATTTTTTGTGGTGTCAAAAAATAGAATTATCCTTTCAAAATCAAGAAAAATAAACATTTCTCTACATATTTAATGGATAAATAAGAGTTTTATTAAGTAAAGGGAGTCAATTGAAATTCCTGGCCGTAAGGTGGTTATTAGTGCATGCTAGGGGCACTAGCTGCACTACTTTCCTTATATTTCTTGGTGCCAGTGGCGTAGCCAGAAAATTTCTTCAGACGATCATTCTAGTATAAATTTTTAGCATCTTAGTTTATAAGGATAATTACGAAAAACCCCTAAGGTTAGGTTTTTTTTTTTTTTTTGAAAAAAGTTCTAAAACCTTGAAATATTACAAATACCCACTTGAAATATAAAAATATATACATAATACTCCTGAAAAACTTTATAAATACCTCATCAAAGGGGTATCTGTAAAATTACAAGGTTTCATTGTATTTTCCATGAATAACATAAAACCTTAGTAGAATTTTCATAACTGACCATATTTTTTAATGATTCAGTAACTTATATTTAATTTAATAATATTAAATAAAAATCTTTGATTTTGTAATATATTTTTTAATACACGACCCCATTCTATATAAATTTATGACTTTGTGAGGGGTCAATTGAACAATTATCACATTAAAACTAAACACAATACCTAATTAATACATTATTTATATATATATATATATATATATATAATATATATAATATATATATATATATATTTGTGAAATTTTAAAAATTTGAGAGGGTCATTTGCACCCCCTCAACTATATGTGGCTCCACCAGTGGGCGGACCACCCAGTTATTAACTGGGTCCGAGTTGGGTCTTGGGCCATCCTAATGCTAAGCAGGGCTGGTCTCGCGTCCTGTCACACCTGCCCAGACTCGGCCCCGGCGCCATCCCTAAGTAGTGTTTGTGAACACCCACATAGTACAACGAAATATATGGGAACCGACTCCTACCAAAGCCCAGAAAGTTGGAAGCAAGTCCTCTTACAGGCAAAGCAGCAATCAAACCAGAAACATTTAACATAACCTGGAAACTTTTATTCCTTACACATCAAAGAAAACATTGCATTATTGATCTCCACGTAGCAAAAAAGAAAAAGTATTGATCTCCTAACTAACAAAGGTCTCTCTCACATAATCGTATAACAACCCAGGGATTAGATTTTCTACACCTACATGTGCCTAAATACGCATAATTTCTTTAGTCTTAAACGGCAAATAATCTTTACATTGCATCTGTGACCCACAACTAGACGAAATACACAAAAACCCGAGCACAACCAGCACTCTGTGTATCTTCCTTTCAGTAACAGCAGGTAAATTAGTGTGTTGTCTAGTTCAAGGAAAATGCACCGTTGCAGTACCTGCAAAATTTTATGATAGTTTGAACACCAAATTTGCTGAACTCAAATGCTTTAAGAAGATGAGTGTGTAAACAATATAAAAATGATGGCGAAGATGCTAAACGCATTTTGTATTTGGAACATTGAAGGCTCCATGTTCAAATACAACAAAAAAACAGCTTCACGACAGGTCTTTACTGATTGAATTTGGAAAATTAAAGGCTCAATCGTTACAAATATAAACATAAACACTTTGTCGTCAGACATGCTGCTCTAAGTCCTCTTTCACATAATTTTGTGGCTGCAAAAAATTACTATTCATTCACATTAGCTAGGTTCCACTTAATTAATAATACTCCAATTTCTAATTTCCACATTGGAATATCAATATTAATATTAAGCTATATTAGTTACTTAACATCTGTAATATGGCCCACCCACGTACAGGCCGACTTTTTCTTTTGGGGGGAATCCTTTTGTTGACCTAAAGCTAGTGCTATACTGAATGACCGTCTCTTTTAACACCTTAAGCTCTGTGTGTGTGTGTGAGAAAGAGAGAGAGAGGGAGAGAGTTTCAAAGCTAAGTAAGAAAATATTACCTCTCACTGAACTTTTCAACAGCATCAGAGGCGTAGAGAAGGGTTTCACTTGCTTTCTCAAGAACCATATAGAGCTCCTTTCCTCTAGTAAGCCGAGCAATAAGCCAAGCATTGTTTTTTGCTCTAATACATACTTCTACATCTTTCTCACACCCTGACTTGTCCCACTTAGCTCTACTCTTTTCTGAGTCAACCTCCTCTCTAAGCGTACTCAAGGCAACCAATGATTCCTGTGAAATACCCAAATTAGAAGAAAGATCACAGAAGCCAGAATTATCTGAAAGTTTGAATCAAATAAATTTCCCTAAAGAATCAGTTACAATTAATTACCTTTGTCAGAGTTGTTACTTTCCCAGGTGGAGAAGCTCTAGATATGTATCTATCACCATCCACCAGCAAATAACGATACCCACTCACATGATATGCATTCTCACCACCCCAACCTCTTGATAGCTTCTCTTCAACTTTTAACATCTTCGCTGATGCCTGAGAGTACCACATTATTGTAAATTGTATAAGCAGGGTGAACAACGAACTGGTATATGGCCACTCAGTTAATACCTTTTTGAAATTTCTAGTAATTTGAAGTGTTATAAATTATTATCAAACAATGTTGGAAGAATAATATTAGACCTATCAGATTGATAGAGCCTCAAATGGAAGCTGTAGAGGCGGCACACTATCATGTATATAGTTGTTGGTTCAAAAACTAATCCAAATAAACGAGTAACAGATCATAGGAATTTAGTACAGCAGAAAACCAAAGGTCCTAAACAACAGAACCTAGGACCCCAACAAGTAACACTATGTTTGGTTCTAGGATTTTGCCAAGAAAAAGAGATAAAAAAATCCCTAACTTAATTGGTTAATAAGAAAAATAGTGAGGAAAACCATTTTCCCAAATCAAAAAGAAATGACAAAAATTGATCAATAGGAAAATGATGTTCGGTGTTTTCTCATCCTTTTCCTCACCATTTTGTGAGGAAAATGAGTTTAGTAATTTTTTTTTCTCCTAATTATCCATTCTTTTCTTTAGCAACCAAACACCAAATATACTTTTCCCATCATTTTCTTTCCTTGCTCTCCCTAAAATTCAAGAACGGAACATAGTGTAAAATTACTCTATGGTAATCACATAATCTTTCTCAATATTGATAAAGGCACCTACAAAACTCGCAAATCTATAACAACTCTACTGGTTAAATTTGCTAACATAAATCACAAAAAGTAAGAACCAATAACAGCAGAATAAAACAAAACTTACATTTTCAAGAATTTGCTGCTTCACCGAAGCAATTCCCTGCTCCCCATTGACACACGAGACCGGAAGCAGAAGTATGACAGTGAGGCCCCGATGCTGATAAGCTAATAGATACATCTTCTCCTCAGTTTGATGAAGCCATATTGTGGGTGTTGTAGGCACTAAACTATTAACATCTACACCCCAAGTATCTGTAACAAGAAAACCATCCTTCCCCTTGGACCACTTGGAATGCTGCAATGGCCTCACAACAGGATAACTGCGATTTCTAAGTGGCGATGTATCACGAGAATTGTAATATTGGTCCACAACTGGACCAGAATTGGCTAATACAGCCCCAGCAGAAGTATTGCAGGCAGTGGTTCCTTTACGCGAATAGGACCAAGAACTTATATCAGACGAGAGAGCAAGAGGCGTTAACCTTAGGACAGCATAAGTACATAGGTTCACTGTGTCTGTCTGAAAAAAAGAGGAGGATTTGATGATCATTAGAATGCTTGGCATTTATGCCTTAGAAAAACAGACATGTTAAGGGTGATAATTCAGCCCCTTCTTTTCTTTTTCTTTTTTCATTCTCTTTTCTCAGAAGCGGAATGGGACAAAAGAACAAACCATACAGGAGAGAGATTCGTGGAGACGAGCAGATCCTGGAACAAGGTTAGTGAGTAGCATTGTGTGTTCCCAGCACATGATTCCAACACTCTAACAAAAGACTGCAGAAATCGATGTCAGATGACAATTTATAGGCAAATATATGGTGCTATTTGCAGAAAGCTAGAGAAAATTTAAATCATCTTCATATCGGAGCAATATTAAGAACAGAGACATATCTAATGATCCTTGATGGCTTCACACATATATATTGACCAAGTAAAAACCCTTTAGTACAAATGAAAACAATGCACAGATTGAAGATACGAAGTAGCTAAGTTAAACTAATTGCTAGAATTATCACTATAAGGATTTCTTCTATAAGTGGACAATCAGCAAATAAACAATGTTGTCCATGCCCTTACCATTCTTCTCTCATGAGTGAGAAGTTATTGAATTAGTCCCATTACATTATCAGCAACAAATAATATAGAAACTAACCTGAACTTCAATAGCGGCCTCCCGTCCTATGGTTAACATCTGTAGTGTTCCACGTTCTTTCAGAGAGTCGCGAAAGTTTGGCAATTGAATTTTCTTCCCAATAGAAAAATCTGGCCCAAAGAGAAAATGCAAGGTGTGAAAATGGCAGCTTCAGATTACTCCAAGTGCACAAATGAAAGGAGAAACATTTGATACAGCATCTGCAGCATTACCCCAGCAGCAATATTCCAATGGAGATCTCTTTTCAAATGCTGACAATTAGTAACTCAAGTTGAAATAATAGCAAATATGAGGAAACAAAAATCAACTACACGTAGCTTAGACAGCATATAAAGATTAAAGACCACTCACCACTCAAAAAGTCCATGATGAAATAATACAAATGAGTTCTGGCAAGTCCACCAGTAGGTTCCTTATCAACCAAAGCTCTAATAGATCCATGAAACATCACAAAAAGGGAATGCACTTCTGTAAGAACCCTTCTTAAAGCATCAACCCGCCAAATGGCTTCTGACTCCTTGTCCTTTTCAACTACCTACTCAAGGCAATGACCAGGATAACAATAACGTCAGGAAGCACTAAATGGGATCATCAATTAGTACATGTTCTCAGTAATAAATGAAATAAAAGATAGAAGATTACAGCATTGGAGCATCTGTAAACAAAAATCCAGAGAAATCTCATTGTTCCTCCCCAAGTATATCACTCTTACATCATTTTCAAGACATCGTAATAAGGCTCCATTTTCTAAAATGTAAATAATCAGTCTCTACTTTAAGCACAATAGTGCAAAAATATGTAGAACTTCCACTGTTTCACTCTCATCTACAAATCTGCAACACGTGACATAAGACTTTTTGTTTTTTTGGGACTGATAAATCAGAAAGAGACAGTTAATCTGATGTCAATTGAAAGAAAGTAAATCCAACAGAATGACATTTGAATTAGTTAACATGTATAAGAAAAGTAAAAACATGCTCATGTGCACAAAGGTCCAATACCTTGAACGAAATGCAGTTTTGTAGAACAGCATTTACACACTTAAGTCATCAAAAGCACACAACAATTGAGATGTGTATGCCTCTGAATTCAAGTTCAAGCTAATAAGCAGTAACAATGTAACCTTTGTAGTCTGAATTGGATAATCTATAAAACAAGCTAAGATGCAGCATCAAAGGTGAAATAATCAAATAAACTATTTGATAAGTATTTAATTGTGCAAGGCTGAAGGAAAAACAATATCACTCCTTGATCTAATCAGTATATTAGCTAGGCTATACATGCTTCTAAATAGAAGAAAAAGAATAGTAGTTATCGCACCATCACCATCCATATATCTGGTTCTGCCTCATAAAAAACATGGGAATGCATCTCAGCTTCAATGACCTCACAAGGCGCCTCTGGTGAGAAAATTCTGCAGGAAACTGATGTTAGGCACATGATTTATTGGTCAAAGGAAGTCCAATTACTTGTTCCAATTCAAACTAAAGATGACTAATCCAAATATATCCTTCTACAATATAAATCACAAAGTAGAGCATCAAGTATGTGAAGGGGGCCGTATTTGTGATGACAAATAAAACAAATATCAAATGGGAAATAACAATTTGAGATTTTCTCTATACTTGGTGGTATAAATCATTATGTTTTTAAAGAAATGTCACGTTGAATAGCAAGAATTGCTGTATCTTGTTCGCAAACTTTATATAGTACATGTGAAGGACCCTTAAAAATGTACTACAATCTTGCCACTACAAACACGAAAGAAGACATACTACCCATGATGCACCCTTAGATTGGGAACAAGTAGAATACAAGCATATTATAGATAAATTGCGAAAGAGGAGGTCTATGGATAAATATATTCAAGTCAATAATTTGTAAAAGTGAAGGGTGGACCCAGTAGTCAACCTGGTAAAAGTGACGAGTCCTTCGCTAAGGCCAATAACTGAGAGCTGTGTCGTGAGGGGCAAATCAGCAGGATAGAAGAAGAGAATCTTGTCCAACTCCTGCCCTTCAGTTTGCCCCCTTCTCAAATCAAATACACATAACTTCAGTGCTTCACTTGCATCGTTCTCGGATGTCAAACCCATTTGAAAACCTTAGTGCAATATTCACTAACAAAGCAAATGCATATCAGTACACATCTATAAAATAGTAATCAACACTATAAAGCCAGAATGATAATCATAATGGTTTATAATGCCAATACATCAAAGTTCTTCTCTTTGTTCCATTAAATACTAGATCCCATCAGAATAAGGAAAAGACAATTTTTTATGCATCAAAACTATAAACAGGGGATATTGCAATAGATGGCGGAAGTATGACACGATTATCACTTTGCGTTTGGCTACTATAAGATCTATTCCCTTTGAATAAAGATTTACATATATAATTTATTTAAGCTGACAAGACTAATTAAGATATAATCACAATAATGAAGAAACTCTTACCCTAATGAGATCATTTCCCCAAAAATTATGACTAATTAGACTGTAATCAGCACTTAACTGTAACAAATCACCAAAAAACGGAAGTACTTGACTGGCTCAGGAAAATATATAAACACAACCATAACTACCACTGGAAATTAATCAGCTACGAAACAAGATAAACATCAACAAACGAACTTTACCTATTGGAGGTGGTAGCGGCTGTCCTCGAAAGCCGAGATGAGCGATGGATCCGGGTGTGGTTCCGTCGCCAACGGGCGAGTAGGCGACGCTTAGGAGTCGCTCGTAGTGCCGCTAGGTCTGTAGATTCACGGTGGAGACGACAAGTCAGTTAAATGTCCGATCTTTGTATCTGGACTGTCCATTTCTTGATCTGTAGTTCAAATGTTCAATATCTTATTTCATTATCACTTGATCGAAGTCAAGTCTGAGCAGCAAAACTCAAACCAGGGGCGAAAATGGTTGATTAAGAATCTCCAATTTGTGTATATATATGCCGAGAGAGAAAAGAGAGCGAAGGGATGCAGCAAAACGGAGAATGATATGGTGGTGGTGGTGGATAGAAAGAAACCAATTTTTTACAGAAAATTTGGGGGAAATTTAGACCAGTCAGTGGCATGAAACGTAAATTAGAGTGAATAGAAAGGGTGAATCTGATGTGTAGCATTTGGGCTGCTTAGGAGACGGATTGGGCTTGTTAGTTTAGCCAACAAATGTAAACATGTTTCTCCACTTATTTATGGGCCTAGAATGGCGTTATGGGCCTATAATGGCGTAAATATATCAAAGTAAACAAAATCTTATTTGTTGTTTTTTATGTGTTACCTTGCTCCTTTAAATTACAAAAATATTAATTTACACTAAGAAATTATTATATATTTTTTAATTCTAACCCTATTCGATATAATATATAAATAACTATCATCGTAAAATTATTAGATTCGTGTTAGATAAAATTAAATTGACACTACCCATAAAAACACAAGTGAAATTTTAAAAGTTGTAACTAACCATATATAAGTGATTTGACACTTTTCATTATGTCACTAACTACACTGATATAGTGATTTATCCTATATGTTTCTATTGTTTCTATAGTGACAAGAGTTATGTCTTTTCTTATTATAATTGACAAGTGGTACTGACTCGCCTACATTAACAATTTGGCGACAAAAAAAATATTACTGTAATAAAAAAATTAATCTGTTACTAAATTGTCATCATATACATGTCACTAATTATTAATAGTAACAAATTAAACATAAGAGATGCTGACAAACTCTACTATTTTTGGAAAAGTTAAAGTATGTAGGAGCTAAAATTGTAAAAAAGTGTAGTAGTAAAAGTAGAGAGTATTTGGAAAGAAAAGCTAAAAGCAGTATTTGGAAAAAAAGTTGAGAATCACTTCTAATTTTAATAAAGTTATTAATTTAAGTTGTATTTTAGTTACGAAAATACATATAATCTAAAAGCAGAATCCAAAAGCATATCTTTAAGATGGGAGATTCTGATTTATTTCTGCTTAAATTTAGCAAAAATTATAAGGAGTGTTTGGAACCCCAAAACCAAAGTGCTAGAAAAAGTCACTTATATATATTAAAAGTATTTTTTTTAGAGTTTGCAAACATGACTCTCATAATCTTGTGGTTGTTATGTATCATAGAAATTAATTTTGTGATAATTATATAAAATTTATTGTCACTAAATAAATATAATTAGTAAGTATTTTTATATTTTCACAAAATATTTTATGATCACTAGTTTTCTTCTTCATCATTTGCCTAAGTACTGTGCCTTCCAGGAAGTTGGAACCACCACCACCATCATATACCAAAGTTTTTCAATTCCTGTGATTCATTCAATAATTCATCATTCATGAAATTAAAGCAGATTAATTGAACTTATAGTTTCAATGTAAATGCATCAAGTTTATTTTAATTAATTAATTTTGGGATGGACATTGGAAGTTCAATAAAAAACTGACCAATAATTGAGACAATATAACATCTATGATGCACGCATACTTCTAAAAATCTTATTATGCTGTGTTGTGTCGTGTTCGATACCGGTGTCGGACACACCTCTAATGTAAAATATAAAATAAAATGCGTATCACCGTATTCATATCATGTCGTGTTTGTGTCACCGTGTTCGTGTATGTGATTCATAGTATAACATTGATTACAAAATGGAGGTCATACAAAGATTTGCACTTGTGAGGAAATAAATTAATAGTGGAGGAGCTGAGCAAGCAAAAGAAATTTCCTAGCTAGCTAGGGCCCCAAGATTCGCCATAATTGCTCGTGGACGTGGATATGATGAGGTGTATATTCACAAATGAACCAGACATGATTCATGGAATCTACGCATAATTAACCTGCCACTTAATTAAATACTAGTAAAAACCGCACACTCTTAAAAATAGATTATTAAAGTAAACACAACTCATTATTATAAGTTAGCATATATAAAGAGTCTCAATTAATATAGGATGAATTATATTTTCCCTCAAGCCTCACCCACGCTCGTCCCCGGGTGTGTGGCCCCTCCAAATTAACAGGCTCACGAACGTGTAGTGTGGACTCTCGAAGAAACAAGCTCACACACATGGGTCTGTCTCTGGGATACTGACACCTGAGCTCTGATACCAACGGTAACAGGAACCCAACACATTCTTAAAAATCGATTGTTAAGGAAAAAGTAATTCACCGTTATAATTAAGATATATAGTACATGTCAAAGACTTTCAACTTCGGGTGGGTTACATGTACATATCCACCTGGACATTACTTTCTTTTGGTTTTGAAATAGAGCCATGGCGATTTACATTATATTTAATTTAGACGATATTTCACGAGCCAGAATTTTACATATATAATTAACACATTGGATGTATGATATTATCCATGACAAAAATGAAGTCAATTACAGTGTTCTAACTCAAACTTGCACTAAGGGTCGTTTAATTATAAAGGGGATCATGAGAACCTTTCAAGAATCCCAAGGGTTAATTGAAGTAAATCTATTGATAAAGTTACAAATCAAATTATTGAGTTTTGATTGTGCACTACAAAAGTCGTGGTATTATAATTATATTATTTTTATCATATTGACCAATTAGATTTGGAGCTAATAAAATCTTCTTTGGGCGGTGATTTGCAGCCATAATCTCTAATTAGTAGATAATTCTCAAGACCTTAAAATATAATTAACCCCACTTTCCTCTCCACTCTTCTAACTCAAAATTCAACTATAAATATCCCACACCAGCTATGACTTCCCTTCATCAGCTCATCTCTCTCTCTCTCTCTCGATCACGTACAGACACTTCTGAGTTCTTGATGATGAATCCTCATGAGGGCAAATCTTCATCTTCTTCTTTGAGCTGTGAACTTACAATAATAAAAGCCAGAAACATGGATCACATGAAATTATCAGGAGGATCACTATTTGTGAGATGCTATCTCTCTGCAGGAAACAAGGCAAGAGTCGCAGTAAACAGCCAAGAAATTTTAATCCCATCAAAATCATTCGACGCGACAATCACTTGGAATCACACCTTCTCCCTAGACTGCTCGGGCAATGAAGAATCCATCAGACGGCTCAAACAAGAAACCCTAGTTTTCGAACTAAGGTGGAGGAGCGCATCTGCAGTACCGTTCATCAGCAGATTGATTCAGGGCTCGAAGCTCATTGGTCGAGCTGAGATCCCGTGGAGCGAAGTCCAAGATACAAACAACGTGGAGATTGAGAAATGGGTTGTGATGATCCCTCAAAATATTAATGATGGACGTGATCATCTGCATGATATGATCATAAAGCCACCTGCTGTGCAGATAGCGATGAGAGTTAATGAATCTGATCATGATAGAAAGGAGATTGACGGAGGAAATTGGGATGAATGCTGTGGTAATGATGGGTGCAAGTCTTGTGTAGATTATGAGATTTTCGCCATTGAAGCAGCTTTTGAAGCTCTGCTGTAGAACTTTTCTTGGGGTTCGGACATATATTTCCTTTTGTAATTGGCAATAATTACTCCGCTAATTGTAATTATAAGTTTATATTAACTAAATGATAAATATTAGTGATCATAATCATTAGCTCATCGATCTATTGACAAATTAACCGCCAATCACAGTAACTTAGTATTTCAGTACTATATGCTAGTTTAATTAGAGTTCTATTTATAGATTCAATTGTAAAATCACACATTAAGGGAAAATTGCATTTTTAGTCCGTATTTTTTGGCATTTTGCAGTTACAGTCCATTAACTTGAGATCTAGGGATAAGAAGGAAAAATCTTCATATAAGTCTAATAATAGGCGATTATAAATAGTAATTGACATAAAACATGGGCCGACTCTTGAGGCCCATGTTTTATATATTGATTTCGTTTCAAGTACTGGCCCTAGAAATTCGATATTCCGTCTTGGGCTCCTGCCTGTTGTACACTTTTCCATGTTTTCTAATACAACAATTTGCTAAGTTAATCTGAATATCACTATAAAAAAGATAAGTTAATTCGAAATTTCGAACAAAATTGATTCACAAATCATAGAATATATTCCTGGAGTTAAAAGATAACTATTCTTGTAATATTTTAAAAAAACCTTACGAATTTATTACATTTGAGATACAAATGTTTTTATTCACTAATTACGTTCACAATATTGTTTTATTTATATATATTTTGAAATTTGCTAAGTCCAATCCCAAGATAAAAAGAGTATCTAAGTGATGATGATTTGAATATTCATATCACCATGTTTATGATGTACGGATACTCCTAAAAGTCCTATCATGTCGTGTCGTGTCTGATATTATGTTGGATACTCGTGTCGGATACTTCTCTAATGTAAAATGTCGAAAAAAATCTGTGTCGTGTCATGTCCGTATCGCCGTGTGTGTCCGTGTTTTTTTCAAGCCATATCTTGGATAGTACGGATGCATGCAATTTTATGTAATTAAAAACCAAAAATCAGTAAAATATATATGGCTAATCAAATCTTGTTAGCTCATCACATAATAATTATAGCAAGAGTCAAGAGTTTCCAGCCAGTATGATTAAAGGTGGTCTTGAAAAGGGTAAACACGATTTACACTTGACTTTTCAGGAATAAAAGCTAGAGAAATTGAAGGAGGTTTCAGAATAATTTCGACTTATATTATGGCTTTTTATGGTGGGATTCATCATATCCTCACGTTTAATTCTAACCTAAGAGTTTAAGAGGGTGTTTGGCTAAGCTTATTTTAAAGAGCTTATAAGCTCTCATATCTTATAAGATGTTTTTGGAGCTTATAAGATGTTAAATCTTATTTTAAGAATAAGATTTAAAAGTGTTTGAATAAAAAATAAAACCATGTGCTTATAAGATGTTAGTAATGACAATTATGTAATTAATATAGTCAAAATATAAGGAAGTATGTTAAGATCTTAAAATAAGTTGGGATTCCTAACTTATTTTTAAGGAGCTTATAAGCTCCTAACATCTTATTTTAAGAGCTTATAAGCTCCTTTTAAAAAACATTTACCAAACACTTTACAACATCTTATAAGCTCTTAAACATCTTATAAGATGTTTTAAGGAGCTTATAAGCTTAGCCAAACACCCTCTAAATTAATATCGTTAAATGAAAATTAAACTTATCTTTTCACTTGGGGTGAGTTAATGGTTAGATTTATACTCAAGGACGATACCAGGATTTTTGGATTGGGGGGCGAACTATAAAAATACTAAATTTTATTTTTATTTGGGGAGAAAAATCTTATATTATACATAAAAAAATCTATATTTTTTAAATTTTGGTGGGGCGAAAGCTTATATTATGCATGAAAATCCAAATTTTTACCTATAATTTTTTTTTTAAAATTCCGCCCCACACTCTATAGGGTGGTACCGCCCCTGTTTATACTATTACTAACATTATTTATTGATTTCGCATTAATTAAAAGTTTTGAGTTCGAGTATTGAGAAATGTAGTTGTTCTTAATAGATTTTTTCTTTTACAGTTTTAAGTGATCTGACTTTATTCGATAGTGAAATAAGTGTGATACGGTACTTTAAGTTACTGTACTCTCACATCGGTTGTGAAGGAGAACGAAACCTTCCTTACAAGGGGTGAATACCTTTACCTTGTAGACGCGTTTTAAAACCGTAATTTACATTCTTTGAGGGCTCTCCCAAACCAAATAGTATCTGCAAATGGATTTCCAGACTGTTACAGATGGTACTTAAATAAAAATCAATCCAATGGTCCCAAAATAAAAACATTGTATGAAAACTATCAAAGACACTTATCAAAAAGAAAAAGAAAAAGAAACAATTTTTTTATATATTTTTAATTATTGGTAATAATTTCTAGTATATTATACTCCACATACCAATCTATTTATTTGTATCAATATAAGGACCACATGTAATCATTGGGGTTTTGACCTAGTGATTAATATATATTACTTTAGGTATGAAGTTCAGGTATGGAGGTCTGAAATTTTACTCCTTACAAAAGCAACTATGTTTTTGAAAAAAGAAAAGGACCACATGAAAATGACGTCAGCTTCTCAATGGATAAAGTCTCGTGGCTTCTGTAAGGACAAAAAATAAACGAACTGGAAGTGCATTGAAACTAGCCACTAGGTTACCATTTTCCAACTTTTTTCCCATTTTACTAAGTATCTTTTTAAAAATAATAATAATTTACCATCAAAAGGGTAGAAAACACTTCAAACTTATTTAAAATTTTATTTTCAGATGTTTAGATGAGAATAGTAATATGAAGTCAAACTTATTTTTTAGTTTTCCATTCTGTTTTTTTGGCACACAGACACAGATTCTATTAGGGGTGATCTTGTCAACCCGATTGCTTAATACACATATGAAGTCGAACTTCACTCATATTAACTTGATCTGTCTAGAAATTGGAAAAAAGATAATGTCACATGTGGACTTTACTCACACTTTACCCTAACAACCTTGAGAAAGTCAAACCTTCATCACCTCAATTCATAAAATATCACAAACCTATCCATTACACATAAAAAATTAAAATAAAATAAAAAATCTACCCAGATTTTGTCAACAACGAGAAACTATACAAAATTATCTGAATTCTTGGGCAAAGATAATCAGCAAAATTCAAATTTGAACTCACTTTCCAATCACCTCATTTTTAGTTGCCAATTTGTTGAGATTTCTTCAATAAAAACAAGTTTTGGATATTAAAAGAGGATTTGAATTTGAATTAATTCTTAGCCTAATTTATTTATCTAACGATATTAACAAATATAAACAATTTTTGTAACATCATTCCTCAAGTAAAAACTACATAAATATTTAAATTTTTAATTGAATATACTGTCCTCCATTAATCTTTTTTTCTTTTTTCTCAAACATTATCTAAATAGACACTTTTATCAAAATTATTTTCTCTAAAATACTCAAAAATATATTGAAAAGTAACTAATATTATACCTAATAGCTACCAAAAATTTTACTCCCAATATAAAAGTTCGACTATAAAAAATAAAATAAAATAAAATAAAGTACCCCTTCATTGAGTAAAATACTGAACACTTCTCTTTTCTCTTCCACGCCAAAATGGTAGTATAAAGGTAGACAAAGTTCTTGAAATTCAAAACGACTACTTTCTCACTTCCAAGACTAGAGACTAGAGAGAGAGAGAGAGACAATGGAGAGAGCAACGCCTGTTCGGAGGCCTCACACTTCCACTTCAGATCTACTCACATGGTCGGAGGCTCCGCCGTCCGAAGTTTCCTCCGCCGCCACCAATGCCTCTCGCTCCGCTGCTCGTCCTAACCAGGTGCCCCAACACTACGTCATTTCTGCCCAGCTACATTACATATTTATTTACAATGCCTCATTCCCTCTCTCTCTCTCTTTCATCGTGTTTGTAGCCATCCGACGGAGTTGGTAAGGTGCTGTTTGGTGGTCAGATCACTGATGAGGAAGCTGAGAGCCTTAATAAAAGGTAATTAACTTTGATTTCTTTTCTTAGGTTTCCTTCAAATTTGGTCTATTTAAATTTAGGAAGATTTTCTTCCTATTTGAGATTTAATGGATTGCACTGGTTTTGTGCTATCACCTACAAAAAATTGATTTTTCTTTTTTACTTTTTGAGCTCTGTTGGCTTAATTAATCCTCAATCTTAGCAGAAGAAATAAATATATAAACTCTCTGTAATACCAACAATTCCCTTTATTGGCTATTGCGTTCGCTTCTCACTCTCATTGTTCGCTTTATCAAACATTGTTCCTCACAAATATAAGTAGGATTTAATTTTCTCAATTGAACCTTAGCATATGACATTAATGTCTTTCTGTATAAAACTCAACAAATGAATTGCTGTATTTATTGCTGTCAGGAAGCCTTGTTCTGGCTATAAATTGAAGGAGATGAGTGGCAGCAAAATATTTGCAGGAGATGGTGAAGATGATTCATTGGAATCCGGAACTTCTGATGGTAGCTTTAATAACCGAACATCAGTCCGTATTGTGCAGGTATTTGTCTGCATTTTTGGATCTTCCATTACGGTCTTGGTTTCATCTGTTAATCGATATCTTGTTGTAATATGTTGTATTAACTGCAGTTTCTGACTATTAATATACAAGGGGATACAAACATATTATATTATTTTGAATCAAACATGTCCTATATGTACTTGTTTCAAAGTTCAAAATTTTGCGCTCTAAGATAAAAAAGATTCCTTTTATTCTATAAAAATCTAATATCGCACCAAAAAAGTGTTATAAGTCTTGCATGGAATGATGAAGTGTAAGTTTTGTTTGCAAACTCCAAAGAAATAGTGCATTTTGCTTTTAGCTTAAGAAAGCAGAAATGCATTGTTTTGTTTTGATATTCCTTTTTCGTTGTTCTTCGTGAAACGTTGTATTTTCTTGTTTTGATGCTTCTGCTTAACATAAGCTATAAGGTATAAGCATCTTTCGGGGGGCTTTCTTCAGCATCTAGGTTCTTTTTTCTATTACTGACAATTGATTTTGTACTTTTTTATCCAAACACTCCCCAACTTTTACTGCAACGATCTTGTATAACTCTAGCTTGTACTTTTAAATTTGCAGTAGATATAAACATTTGTTGAAACATCAAACATCTAAATTTGCTTGCTTATTATTACTATTTTTGAACTACTAGCAAGCTGCAAATGGGATAAGTCAAATTTCGTTCAGCACTGAAGAAAAAATATCTCCCAAGAAACCGACCACTGTCCCTGAGGTGGCGAAACAGCGTGAGCTGAGCGGAACATTAGAGAGCGAGGCAGAGATCAGGTTGAGGAAGCAGATTTCAGATGCTAAATCTAAGGAGCTCAGTGGAAATGACATTTTCGGCCCTCCTCCTGAAATTCCTCTTCGGTCCTCAGCTGCTCCACGCTCTGTGGGTATAAAAGAAAACATGGATATGGGTGAACCAGCGCCGCGTAATATACGCACTTCTGTCAAAGTTTCTAATGTGAGTAAAATTTGCAATCTAGTTAAACACGCTTGCAGCCTGCTTGTGTTTTATGTGAACATCTATTAGAATTTTGTTTTTGTTTGGAAATGAAAATATGTTTTGGATTAACAGTGTGAAAATATTGTGTTTAGGTATGAAAATGAAGATATCTTTCAGGTTTATAATAACATTTACATAGGAAAAGATGTGTTTTTTCAGAAATATATGAAGTTAAATTCATCCAACCCCTCATAGTATGGCTAACAAGCATAAAAACCCTGTGATATTTACCACAGAGGAACCTTTTGCAAATTTCAAATTTGCATGGAGAACCCCTGTGTATCTCACGTGTGCCAAACGACATGCACGTTTTATGAAAAAATTACTCTTTCCCCCTCAATTTTTGTTTTTGTTCTTCCTTCCAATTTTTTTCTTTGAACAAGGGAAAAATTGGAAAAGGTTATAGATTTTTGGTTGTGTCCGTAATTTTAAATTTTCAGATGAATTTTTATGCTCATTAGCCACATTACAAGGGGTCTGCTGAAATTCACTCGATTTATATGTATTTACGTGGTATAAACTATAAAGTTAGTTTCATAATTTCTGCAAAGCTTCTTATATTGGAAAAAACTTCAATCTGTCAACATTTACAGGCTCCCGGAGGTCAAAGTAACATATTATTTGGAGACGAACCTGTTGTGAAGACTTCCAAGAAAATCCACAACCAGAAATTTGCAGAGCTGACCGGAAACAACATCTTCAAGGGAGATATACCTCCCGGATCTGCTGAGAAGCCGTTGAGTTCAGCCAAATTGAAGGAAATGAGTGGGAACGATATATTTGCAGACGGAAAAGTGGAGTCGAGAGAATACTTTGGTGGAGTACGCAAACCACCTGGTGGAGAGAGCAGCATTTCCTTGGTTTAAATAATTTAGCCGGTCTTAAGTTAATTTTCTGAATTAGCTGGAGTTTTTAAGGTTTCTTAGGAGATGTAGTCGGATGTCATAATGTAGGAAGGGGTTGGATTAGGATTTTATGTATCTTGTGATGTTTAATTCTGGGATATAAATGCAGGGAGCCTGGAGAGTGAACCTGTTTGTCCAACTATCAGTACTTTTTTATTTTTCATGGAAGCCCGAATGATTTTCTTTAATTTTAAACCGCCTTTTTAATTGGATTGCTATTGGCATCTTTTTCAATGAAATTAACTTAGTTTTGATAATATTATTGCATGGAAAGTGGAAACTGAAGAATTATGTAAACCTTATTTATTCAAAAAAAATAAAAAATAAAAAATAAAAATGAAATGATAAAAAAAACGACTCTGCTGGGGATCGAACCCAGAATCTCTGGTTCCGTAGACCAGCGCCTTATCCATTGGGCCACAGAGTCTTGATGTTGTTAAACTTCATTAATTAGTTATATCAATACGTAGCAAATCCTATAGAATATCATTGCTATAAAAAGAAGAAAGCTTAAGACCGGACCTTCTTTCTTTAGTAGCGAGTAGAACTTGGATCTACAACTTCACGTAATTATTTAATTCACTGCGTGGTGGAACGAAATATATTTCCCGGTCAATGATCACTGTGCAGTATCTTGACCAATTCTACCACCATACCAAAGGCCGGAGAATGAGAAAACAAAGAAATGTAACAAAATCGAAAACTAATATTGAAAAATAATGGAAAAGATTAACGAAAATGAAAAAATATCACTTAAATAATACTCTTTTCTTTCTAACCTCCCACCCACTGTTGTTTGTTAAAGCATAAATCATAATCCATCTCGAAAAAAGAAGGAAAAAGAAAATATAGTGAGGCGGCATATTCTGCTTCTTTTCAATTTTTTTTCAAGATGATGAATAAATGTCAGAAAAGGTTTGCATGCAGCAGGAGCAGCATATGCCCCCCAAAAAGATAGATAGATAGTGGAAACCTTATCATAATCATCGCAAATAAATATTCCAAAATAGAAAGAGCTGAAAAATGGGGAAAGAAGAAACACAAGAGCAAAAGCAGCAATCAAAGTCGTTGAGGAGTAAAGCAGCCCACTTTGTATCTGATCTAACCACTGTTTTACTCAACCCCATCTCCGATAAACCCTCCAAGCCTCCGCCGCATCCGCCACAATCATCTTCTCATGTAACAAAAAAATAAAAATAAAAATCCTTGACTTGAAATTCTTTTTATTTTTTTATTTATTGGGTTTTGTTTGAGGTGTGATTGAAACAAGAGTTTGGTGATTTATCTGTCAAATATCCTGTCTTTTATTAATTACTTGGAACCCAATTGGGGCTAGAATTTGTGGGTATATGCTTAATTTAGAGTTTTGGATATCATTGATGAAGTTGATGATTAGGGTTTTCATGTGCTTCAATTCTATCTAATTGGTTGTATATTACTGTTATCCCAATTTGATATACGTATATGCTATTGGATAATAATTTCCAGCTACATGAAGGTGTAGGATTGGATTAAGAGCTGAAAATGTGACAAAAAAGAACATTTGTTTTTTGATAGAGTAGAGCATTAGCCTACTGGGGGTGTTCATCTATTGGGTGTAGAATATCAATTCATTTTCTTGTATTATGCTTATGATTTCTTAGAGTATATGTAAAATATATTTCTATAGAGACTTTTTTGCCAATAGTTTCTTATGATTTTAATAGGATGATGATTTGAATAGCTCAAGAACCAGCCAATCAGACGAAGAGGAGGAATCGAAGGACTCCGTTGATGGTCCAGACACATCTTCTTTTACTGCATTTCTATATTCACTTCTAGGATCCTCAGAATCTCAGAATAACTCAGAAAAAACTGATTCTCATGAAAATGAGTTTAAGCCGTCATCGGAAGCAATAATAACAAAAGAAAATACCAAAAAGAAAAGTTTATTCTCAAGAGGCAAACAATCCCTTGGTAAAGCATTTTATCAAGCTGCTAAAATTGGTGGTTTTCGAAATCAAGCCTCCAAAAGCAGTTCTGATATGGCTGTTGGCAATGAAAGTATTTCCAAGTGTTGTGAGGATGAAGGAATTTCCATGCAAACTTTGAGCGAGTCCAAAGGGTCTTCTGAGAATCTCCCGGAAACTTCTGAGCCTTCATTGCTTCTCTCTGAAAAAAATCGGAGTATTCTTTATAATGCGCTCCCTGTGATTGTTCAGGGACGAAAATGGATGCTATTATACAGGTTTAGTTTTATGCAATATTCCTTTTTTCTTTTCTTTTTTTTTGTTTTTAATACGAGGTAATACTATATTTTGTTTACCTTTCAGTACTTGGAGGCATGGAATATCCCTTTCAACATTATACAGAAAAAGTTTGATTTTGCCTGGCCTCAGCCTGCTGGTAATCTTTCTTTCCTATATTATATTTGGTGTTAATCTTATCTATATCAATATGATGATAATTACAAAATGTTATATTCCAATTTTCCGCAAACGTTTCCATCAATCGCGATTATGTTTAGCTATATACAAACTTATACCACTTTCTTATCTTTTTTCTGTTTCGTTGTTGAAAACTGACGTTGAGTTCAAAAAGCTGATTATTTGAACTTTTGTTCAAATAACACATGGAGAACAGGTTTTGCCGCCCTCTATTTATTTTGGACATTTGACTCTATGAATTATTGTATCTTAGATAAATATGGAAGTGTGGATTAATCAATAAAATACCACTTTGGTCCAGTTATAATACTTATCCTGCATGATTTTAGTTGTATTATATATATATATATATATACCAAAAAGCTTACTTTAGCTATATATTTCTAGGTTGTTGGGGACCGCAATGGAGCAGTATTTGGCGGTTTGGTCGAGGCACCTTTACGAGCAACAAATAAGAGAAGATATCAGGTAACTGGCTAAATTCAGGCTGGATACTAATGTTCTTTTGCTTACTCTCAGTTCCCAAATCAAACCTGAGATTTTTTACAGGGGTCAAATAATTCGTTTGTCTTCACGAATGTTTCTGGAAACCCTCTTATATTTCGTCCTACAGGTATAAATTTTTTCTTTGCTTTCTTGCCATTTTTAGTTGAGGATAATCTCTTTTTTAAAAAGTAAGGAATGACTTACTAAAAATGAATTATTTAAGTCTTTGGAAATGCCTATAAAAAATAATCTTTGCTATTCATTTTGTATTGCTAATATCTACCTGTAAAAAACAGGCATGAATCGGTATTTTACTTTGTGCTCTACAAATTATTTGGCCATGGGTGGAGGCGGTCATTTTGCTCTGTATTTGGATGGAGATCTGTAAGCTTTTCGATTGCTTTAATATTTCTTTTCCACAGTATATGTGTATATATATATATTAAATTTATTACAGTGTCGTCATCCTTGTAACCATAGTTTTAAATGATTTTGTATATATATATTTTTTAAAATTTTATATAAACTTTCCTAACTTGCTTGCATATATATGGATGAGTTCTAGATTCTTGATTGCCAGTTCTCAACAATTTCAACCAAGGGTATCTTTTTAATTTCAAAACCAAGATCAAGAGATGAAGTTTGAGTAGTTAAACATAGTCAACATTAACCCTTCTGATCGATCATTTTGCTTTATCAAATTTCAGAAATTTCATTTGTTAAATTTAATCCAATTTGCTTTTTCGTATATGGATATTTCTAGTTTCATCCATATTTCGTCAGTTTTGATTAAATTTCAATGGTCAGAGGGGGTATGTGTAGTTTCAATACGAAGAGGAGAATTTTGTGTAATTACACATACTTACAGGGAGAAAAGTTAAATTGACTCATATAAATAGAAATAATTTTCGTTCCTCTAACTTTGTCTCTGGTTCTTTCAGATTGAATGGATCAAGTTCGTCCTCAGAAACCTATGGAAACCCTTGTCTAGCACGGTCTGAAGAATTTGAGGTGAAGGAAGTCGAGGTATTCAAAGATACGAGTGTTTAATCTTCTATAATCATACATTAAAAGCGTTTAATGAACAATTTCTTGATATAAACATGATAAATTGCTAATTGATGCATATATTGTGTAGCTATGGGGTTTCGTATACGCATCCAAGTTTGAAGAGATGATGGCGTTATCACGATCAGAGGCACCAGGAATTTGCCACTGGTAGTAGAGATGTTTTCCTGACGTTGTGTTGATTCTTGTGCTTGTTCTGAGTCCTGCAATTATAGTTCATGTTATCCGAGGCTGGTTATAGGACCAAAAAAACCCGAATTAGAGATTGCAAATACTGAGGCTAGAGCAAAGGATGAAGAAAGGGAGGCTCAGTTCTTAATGTATAACAGTATAAGCAGTGTGATCTTCTGCGATTCTTGTGCGTGTAAACTTTTTATGAGCTATAATTGGAAAAGAAGTAGCTGTATATACTGATCACTCGTTTTCAGAAGCTGTACAGATGTGTTCCCGACTTCTTGTATATAAAGTGATGAATGATACGATTTTTGTCTTCTTATTTTGATGATTGTCGGTTTCTTGACTTCCTTACTGGGTTGATGCGCTACCCTGTTTCTTTCATTCTTTATGAAAAACAATCAACTACATTAACATGTATTTACTAAGATTCAAACCCACGTAACTAAGAGTCTTCACATCCTTATTTCACTTAGAAAGAATGTGCGCTACTGGATTCTTATATGAAGCTCAACTCATATGCGAAAATATTCTTATATGAAGCTCAACTCATATGCAAAAATTTCGCAGCGACCTTAATATTGCAGTAACTTCCACTACCTTATCAGTGTTGCAAAACTGAAGTTATCTGCACCCAAACTTGTGCCTTTCCGAGCCTTGTTAAACCACCGTGTTGTACTACTTTGTCTGCAAGAGCTTTGGGATTGAAAAAAAGACGGTATTACACCACTTGATTCATCCAAAGGACTAATTTGCAAAATCGCCTCCCCTCATATATTGCTCAATTTCACGCACAATCCATCTATACAAGACGAAAATGCAGCCAAAAGCAGAAGAAAATGACTTCCACCTAAGGACAAGTATATATAATGAGAAATGGGACTCTCTAAGAGATCCAACTTTATTATATCATCTTTTCTAGTTCCACAGTACCATGCTAAAACCATATTAATTAGGCACTGTAGAATGACAATCGCGATCAACCACTCAAGTCTCAGAAAAGTTTCTTCGGTCTTCATGGAAAGTCGAGCATATCCATAGGACCATAGCCATGAAATTCAGCTTCTCATGCCTTGGCAAAATTAGAGTGCTTCTCACCCATCAAGTCTGGGTTATTATTTTTGCTTACGAAGAAACTCTTTCATCTGTGTGAGGATTTCTGCTTTCACCACAATGCGCATTTTCTTAGAATTTTCCCACAACAATCCTCCATATTCCCGTGCATACTCACAAGCAGAGTCGAAGACATCCTGGGAGACAAACAAAGGGATTGTAATACAACCAAAAATATAACACATGAAGAAAAAAAAAAAAGAAAAGGAAACTGGATTAATGCATACCCGTGAAGGGAATTCATCATAAAGATGAGCAGGTGTCATTTCAACTCTGTTTAAATCTGATTCCCACAACCTAATCTGGTACATTGAGTGGAGAAATTATTATCAGCTTAAATAGTTAAAGGGCAAATTAGAGCGACTTTCCCTAACTAAGTGAAACAAATATCACCATCTCAAAAGTAGAAGTGGAAAGAAATTATTAATAAACCAGGATTACCTCATCCAAACATGTAATAACTTGATTTTTTAAACTAATATTTAAATTATAACATCTATCTGTGGTAATCAACTGGAGGGGTAACTGTAAGGTGGAAATAAGTTGGACGTGTGCGTAATTCTGAAATTGAGAAGGGATATTTTTGTACTTGTATAGATATAGATACAAAAGAAGAAACCTGGTCAGTAACATTTTCTGGTACAGATGGAATTCTCTCAGCAACTCGAGGATGAGCATTCTGCTGAAGAAAAGATACTATCTGCAGTTCACATATGAGAAAACAATTAAGCCTAAAATGATGCTTGGTTTGCTTTGTGAACCATTAATGCCAAGAGGCAAGACATCTAAAAGTTTAACTTATAATCACAAGTACGATAAAAAAGAGAAAAAACAAATCATAAATAAACAATTTAGAGCTAAAGATAGAGGTAACTAAGTTATTTACATGAAGGCTGGATAGAACTTAAGATACTTGCCTGCTCTGCAGTTATGCCATTTAGAAATGCTTTATACAAGCTTTCTTTGTTGATTGCGCCAACAATTAGGTTAGGAAGCTGATACTCAATCCTGTAATTTCAGTTAGGTTATGAGACTTTGATCAACAGGAAAAGGCAAAAGAGAATGACATTTTACAAGGATTGGATTTATTATGGATTGAAGTATTTTCTTTATTATGTAATTACTACGAGATATGCTGAAATATATGCATTTGTGAAGCAAACAAATAGCATACCTTGAGAAGAGACGTAAGATCTCACAGTGCAATTTCGATGTTGAATATGCGTACATCCGAAAGTTTGTTTCCACAACAACAAACCCCTGATTAAAGGAACCACAATTAAAAAGGTAAGAAAAAGGAAAAAGCCAAAAAAAAAAAAAAAGAACAAAAAAGAAAACAACCCTAGATACCTGCTTTCTAGATGATGTATCTGCTAAGCTAATGGAGAGATTGGTAGCTAATTTAGTAGGAATAAACCAACCCTCTTTCCTGCCCTGTAAAATTAGAATAACCAATTATTAGTGCAAGACGAAGGTTGAGAACAATAAAAAAAGTATCCAATAAAGATAAGCTTCAACCTGCTGGAGCTTGACTAATCCCAAATCAGCAAGATCTTTTACTATACTCCTTTGTATATCCGACAAAGTGTTCAAGTTATATGCCTACAAAAGTAAGAAATATTTATTCAGTGTCACGATAAGGTGGAAGCTCTTGCATATTTTTCTCTATTTAATTCCTGGATGGCAAGATCATCTAATCAGTTAAGAAAGAGGTGAAAAAGATCATATAGGAGTTAAGTGGATAAGTGAAGCAATAAAGTAGGACTACTTTCCTAACATATATAATACAAACCAAGTGAAGATGAAAATTTTCATTACATTCATCTAATTAGATCTATGCTCAGCAGAAACAATCTTAACCTAATACCTTGCCAGTTATGTGAAAACTGAGCTCCAGCAGGAATGATATAAGATCTGCTGTATCCACACCTGTCTCCTACAAATGAATAAAATTAAATGATTTTAAGAAAAATGATTCAGATATTTCAGACTTGACATCTAAATTAACCAATTCCGAAAAATTGAGTCTTATAGAGGAAAATGGTAATGCTAGGAGACAGAAACACAAAGGATCATCGGACATCCTCCCTATACATCCTCATCTAACAAAACATTAGAATGTGAGAACAGATAACTCTTAATCAACAGTTCGGTCTGATATGACATTTATTATTTTCCATTGAGTGATGATAATGAAACCATGTTTGCAGCTTCAGAAGTGTAAAAAAGTTGTAAAAAGTTGCTGCAGCTCCTTAAGGAAAGAACAAAAAGAAGATACTGTTTTCCAAATTGTTTCCTAGCAACACAAATCGCATAAGAAGGAAAGATGAAAGAAAACAAAAGACAGAGAACCTGAATGTACAATACCTCACAGTTTGTTATATATTCTCTGACTATGTACCAAAGTTGTGCATTTGTATCCATAAGCTGTTACAGGCATTTTGTCAGTAATAGTTCACCAGGCAATGTAGTAGAAGTAAGGTTATCAAAAACATACCAGAAATTGGAAACCACTCTCTGTCAATTTTGGAGGTTCCCTGTCATCTCTGAAAGCAAATGCCAGTGTTTCATATAGAAATAAATAAAATATAACAACTTATTGGAAACAATGAATTTATTGGGAGCAGAAAGTACTTTTGAGCCAGAAGACCACGCTGGAATATTTTCATCATGGAAGAGCTTATGTTTGTGGACTTCTCCGCTTCAGCAGAGTTTATAAGGTGCAGCAAGAATAACTGATTTTCCACAATTTTGCAAGATCATAAAAAGAGTTGCCAAACTATTCAGTAAACTGCAGAATAACCAAACATGATATTGACCCATTTCTATATGGATTTCTTCCTCTGTTACCCACTCAATAGAACTTTTGAAATAGAAAAATAAACAAACAATGGAAACAAATTATTAGTAATGATGAAAATGTAGTAATAACTAGTGGAAGATACCACATACGTAGTGAACACTAGTACATAAAAACAGAGATGACTGTCAAGACATTATAAAGAATTCTTACCTCCCACTGCTGAACAGCATAAGCATCCAAATCCTCCAAGCTAGGAAGCCTCACAGTGATGTTTGAAGGCATCGGTTCTCTAGGTAAAACTCCACTACAGATACCAAAAACATAGTCATATGCATTATCTTAAGAATACTCGATATGTAGTTTTCATAAAGCAAAAAACCAAGATAGACAGTGTATGTGACACTCAATCTTACCCATGCACTATGTGCTTCTGAAGATTTCGCTGAAACGTTGGGTTCAGTAGGTAAGTAGCTTCTTTCTTCCTGCCACAAAATCAGAAAGTGAAACATAAGCAGCATGTAACCAAGATCGAAACTTTCAACCTTGAAAATAATAACTGAAAGCACATTTTTAACATCCAAGAAAGTAAAGGCTCCGATACATTTGTGACATCACCAATTTAAAGAAGGTAAACTCCACTTTCAGAAAGCTTCAATATTCAGATAGACTGCTAGAGGAAAGCAAGTACCGCTCAACAGCTTCAGTCAGGACTCTCAACTGAATCAATCTATCTATCGCCACTTTGTGCTTTGAAACCCCATCCGGGAGAACCCAATCTTCCAACCCCTTTGCTGTTACTGGTCCATCTAAGTATAACAGTTGCAGCACATACTTCTTTGCCAACGGAGGCAGAGATCTAAGCATCAAATTAGGAAAATCAATATCAAAAGTGAAAACGTGTAAAACTTTTAAATCAGAAAACAAAAAATACGTAGTGATAATCATAACAAATTCCATTTCCAGTTCTACAGAACATTTTTATGTCCCTGCTACATTTTTTTGAGACTCCCAGATTCTAAAACTCCAATGTTATCTATAGAAGCTTTCGGATAAAATACATCAAATGCGAATCAAAATCATCCTTACAGAAAAATGATTCAAATTTTAGAAAATGAGCTTGCTCGTTGTTTAGCTGAAACACAAAATACTACATAACCGAAGTGATTATGATGGTTTTGGGACTTAACTTACTCCATATCAATTTTACATATTGTGCAGGAAGACACTCAAAAAAAGGTTGAATATTTGGAACAATGTTTTTTTTTTTTTTTGGGTCATCAAAATTGGGGTTTAGGGTTTAGGGCACATGAAACTGAAAAGTTATTCAACAACAGCAACTAGACCAAAAGAACAGCATCAATTGATTCTAATTTGCATGAAAGCTCATCTTAAAAGTGCGTAAAAAGGAACAAATATTCAGAGACGTAGGGCTTAGTAATATAACCTGAGGATAGCTTCGCAGATGAATGAATTTTCATAAAGCTTGTCAAGTTTCACGGCAGGCAATGATGCCACCATATCCATAAAATTTCTCGCCACAATTCTTACTTGAGGCATCTTGATCTCCCGTAGCTACTTTAATTTCCAAATTTCTAACTGATATATAGGACAATTTCTTATGGATCACTGAATAGCTTCAATTTCCAAAACTGTCCATCCCAGTTTTTTCGAATGTGATATCCTTAATTTCTTCTCCAAATTGAATTGTGCCACCTCCGCACAACTTGCAAGATTGTCACTCAAGCTTGAAAGCCGAAGCTGGATACTTAATTGCACCTAGGAAAACGTTAACAATTTTCCTGAAGCTAGTAATAAGGTTTTAGTTAACACCAATTCTCAAAACATAACGATTCAAAGTACCAATTTATCAAATACCTGAGGCTCGGCGGCTCAGCCTCAGATACGCCGGCGGCTGCGGCGGTGCAATGGCCGAGAGGGGAATTTCAGTGGCTGCGAGTCTATAGCTGAAGCCTGAATGTGAAAGTCAAGTGAGAACTAAATTGCCAACAATAAACATTTTAAAACAAAATACTAATAAAGAAAAAAACAAAGATATTTAAGCCAAAAAAAAATTAATATTAGATTGGCCCAAACATTATATAATCGAAGAGCCCAAGCCCAACTTTTGAACCCAAGCCCAACTTTTAAACCCTTCCACAGTTCCACTCTGTGATCAATCGAGTGATCGACTTCCGAGAGTAGAATCCGCCATCACTGAAAGCTTCACTCTAATTCTAATCAAGCATTTCTGCAATCTCCACAGCAGTGACAATGGGAAGCAGATTGGGAAGAAGAGTCGTGAACTTCGCGAATCTACCAATAAAACTCCTGATGCCCTCATCTTTTCACAATATTACCGAAATTGCCCTCAAAACCATCCCCTCCGCTTCCAAGGTGCGAACTGCGAACTTCAGTTTTTTCACCAAAGTTTCTGTTGAATGAAGCTAAATCGTACATATATGTGTGGGTTCTGAATTTTGATTTCTGAACTAATTTTGCAGATAGAGATAAAAAGGGTTTTGGAATCGCTGTACGGATTCGAGGTGGAGAAAGTTCAAACACTTAACATGGACGGAAAGAAGAAGAAGCGAGGGGGGTTATTGATCGCCAAACCTGATTACAAGAAGGCTTATGTGACGCTGAGAAGCCCGCTGTCGATGAACCCTGACCTTTTCCCGATTAGGGTAATTGAGGAAGAGAAAAGGAACACAAATAAGCAGTCCAAGTCCAGCATTGTGGAAGACCCGGAAGCTGTAAAGAAGTCGCATTGGCTCGAGGATAAGCGCGAGAGGAATGGCGGCAGGTTCAAGTCACCAGAACGGCGTAGTTTTGGGGGACGAAGTAGAGGTGGCGGTGAGAAGGTTGACGTCAGCTCTGGGGCTAAGTTTCCTTGGAGCAGCATGAAGTCATTTGGGAGGTAATGCTTTTCGACTTAGATATATGGATAGTGTCGAAATTCTTTAGCTGTGATAAAGTATTTGTCAGAGTTTAATGTTTTTGATGTAATCTTTGGATTATTACTGTCCCATTGTATTTGGATTTTGTTCATCAGATTGTGTTTTCAAAACTTAGTGGAAGATACTGCTCCGCGAGAGAAATTTTTTCCAGTTTTTTCCCTTGTTTTCTTCTTTCTCAATAACTCCTCAATTGCCCACTTTTGTGTAATTCTGTTTTAAAATTAAGTCTTTTTTTTCTTTCATGCTGCTGTTGTTTTAGAAATTAGAATTTTGTTGGTAAAACAACTGTAGTTGTTTCACTAAGTGCTGCTCATTAATCTACAAATAACACCAGCGAGAAATGAGCCTCTCAGAATATGGCCAAGGTTGACCAAAGGTTCAAGTCTAGGACTGATACTTAGTAAATGTAACATACATGAAAAAATAGGATTTTTTATTACATCATGCAAAGACATATGGATCTGATCATAAAAGGCTAACACGTATTTTGCTATTTTGTTCAGGAAATAGAGTATTTTAGTATTACTCAAATTCATGCTCTAAGCTTTATTTAACAATGACTGTTTTTCTTAACAAAACTTGTGTAATCACAGAAAGATATTTTATTTACACTATCTAACATACCGAACTAATCCCATTTTTTTGGCTATAAAATGGCTCGATGTGATTAATGGGTTGTTTTGGAGGTTTGATTAGGGATGGTATGATCTATATGTTTTAGGATATTGATTGCCTTCGGCGAAAGCTACTTCTGCGGCTTTGGTTCGGTTTGTTATGGCTTTCGTCAGTGTCTTCCCCATCTACTTTTAAACTGAAAAGAGCTGACTTTCTGATTTTCCTCCAACTAAGTGACCAACGTGATGAATTCCTTTGCTTGATGTTTTGCTTTTGATTTTCTTGTTGCAGCTCTGAATAATCTCTTTGCAGCTTACTAATTTCTGTCTTTACTTTCTCAAGTTCTAATTTGAGGGCTTTGATCTCATTGTCTGTCGACCATGAAGTACTTGCCTGATCCGAAATGTCAGCAGGTTCTCGGTGACTTGTTTTTTGCGTTGTACCTCTTAATTTCACTTGCTCTGAGAATAAGACCTGTGAGTATCATCTCTTTATATGTCACAAATACAATTTAATTAATTGAAGGCTTATTAGGGTAGCTCTGTAATACTTATATAGATGGCAAATGGAAGAAATAATTATGTCAAATGTCCTACTCATGAATCTTTTCTGAATATCAAATGTTTATACATATTTTAAGGCTCTCTTGGTTTGATTTTCCCAAAAAGTTTTTTGAATCTCAGATAAAACAAACTTTTCTTTCAAGATACGCCTCTTTTCTCCAAAATGATTGTTAAAAGAATACCAATATTTATAGATTCCTATCAGTAATATTACTAGTATAAATATATATTTTCTAATTATTGTACCGCTACAATAAACTTCTTATACAAAGCTTGATGTGACTCCATCTACCAGAGAAAATGGACATGAGAACAGTTAAAAGTATAGTTTCTCTCTCAGATAAGATTAAAAATGCTTTTATTTTTCATACATTTTTCAACCCAATACCAAAACATTCTCTCCCAAAACAATATTCTCATAACACTCCCAAACTAAATCAAATATTCCTCTGTTATTACATCGTGCATAATGTCTAGTTTGTTGATGTCCTTGTTATATATTCAGTGCAATTTATTCATCCTACAGTGAGTACAGTATTTGCTTCTATTATACTATTATAGAAATGAAGTGCTTCTTCCTTAAATATTTATTTGTCACGATAATTTGTGGGTAAGCTCAATTATAAAAGATTACCTGAATCATGGTTCGTAGTGGCAACCTGTCATTTTGTGCAGCATGTGCACATGCATCTTGTGAAAGCTTGCTACAGTTCATAACTTTGCATAGCCTCCTTCTTTCATGGTCTGATAGTAACGGATGAGTCTAGAGAATCAGAACACGAAACTGTCAGATATGGTAATAGTGAATGAGTGCAAGAAATGAATGAAGATAATATAACCTTGAGATAGGTGTCGATGGCTCTGTAGAGGCCATCATCACATGCTCGAGCATTTTCAGGCAAGGATTGAGCTAAAAACTGAAACTTATCAATTGGAAGCTTAGGATCTCTTGCAATTTCTGCTAGGTAATTGTCCAGAAGTTTACTAACGACCAATGGTCCAGATTGTTGCTGCTGTTGTTGCTGATTTTCATACAGCAAGAAGTACTCCAAAATCCTCTGCACTGCATCTATGTTGTGGATACTGTGTCCTTCACTAGAAGTAGAACTGGACCAACCAGATGCTATTAGGCAAGGATGTAAATGGAATTGACCATAATTAAGTTTAATTTCGTAAACTTCTTCTTTTGGAGAAGTTAAAGTAGAAGCTAAAGTTGTAGTAGTAAAAAATGGAAGTGTTTGGAGAAAAAAGTGCAAAAACACTTGCAAATAATAGATATAAGAACCTACAAGCTTGGTTATTTTATTTAAGCAGAAGCAAAAAAAATGAACACTCTATTTTCTGCCTTCTCTAAGCTAGAAGCGGAGAAAGTCACCTTTTTTAGAGTTTGCAATACACTCTCTTAATCTATTAAATTGGGAAAGGATGTATTACACTCTTCTCATCTAGACCATCATATTTGAATGTAGGGGTACAATCAAACCTAGGTTGGGTAAAAATTTACCGTTCAAGCTCGAGCTAGCTTGAGATTTGAATTGAGTTAGAATCATTTCAAGCGTGAGCTCGAAATTATTATTTAATAAAGTGTTAAAAGTTAAACCCATTTAAAATTCATTTTTCATTTAACATTAAAAAAAAGTAATATAAAATGTATAATTTACATATATACATTCATATGACATATATATGTTAAATTATATAAAAAAGTATTAAAATTATATTCTAGCTTGCGAGCCTTGAACTTAGACAATAACTTACTTTACTAGCTTCCCTTGATCACCCGCGACATAACTAGGAATAAGAAGATCATTAACATCTGCACTTTCTAAAACGAATGCAACTCTCTTTTCGAGCTCTGACACCAGAGCTGGTGAAGCAGAGCAAAGTGTCGCCATCTTCAACATCTTCAAAAGAAACTTACAAGGAACTGCTTCTTTCTGTGGTGGAAGTAAGCTAACTAAGCTCTCTATTATCATTCTTTGCTCCTTCATCGTCCCAATATCCTCTTCATACCGCCTACCACTTACAACACTCCATTGTAACCCATTTTTATTTCTTCCCATTTCATCCTTATCGGATTCTGTGCTTGGCAACCATTTTTTCCCATATTTAATAATACATGATCCTATAATTTCGGGATTCAATCCTTTCGCCTTTAATGCTGTTATAATCCTCGTGAAATAATCGACTCGCAGAGTCGCCATGTCATCAAACCACCACTTTTCTCCATTTATAATATCTCCTAATGTCGAAGAAGCTTCTCTCGATATCTTCCAAGAGATTGTGTCACAACATCTTCTTACTATTTGAATGTTCTCAGCCCATGGAGATAGAGCTTCACATGATTTGAGGACGGTTATGGAATCTCTCCATGAAGAGAGGACTACAAATGTGAAGAAAGCTTCTGACTTGGAAATTAGATTCCCATCTTCTAGGCCTTCATTCATTTCTAGAAACTCTGATGCACATCTTAGAGCTGCTACATTGTTTACGGTTAAGCTAATTGGGAGGCCGTAACAGAATTTCAAGATGATCTCAAATGTTTCTGAACCACCTGGAAAGTTTTCGAGCTTGAGGTCAAGACCTATGTTTGACATTTTGGAGGGTTGAAGTTCTACCCAGCCAAAGTAGCCGCATTTGGAAATTAGTGGGTACTGTTTCAGGAGAATATTAGTTAGACTTGAACAAGTAAATGCTTTTTTGTTCTATTTTGTTTTTTCTTTTTAAATGCTTCTATTAGAAAAAATGGAAATCTAATTGTTTTGTCTTTTTTCAGACGTGAACTGAGCTTATTCTTGTTCTCATAATGGAACCCTTGATAATTAGATAATAATATTCGTTCCTCGTTCTTTGGTTGTTTTGACATAAAAAATTTAATGGAACCAGGGATTATCAATGTCTATGCACTTATGATTTAGCCTGGAAGATTCTACAGGACCAATATTCAAAACTATGGTGTATTACATTTACATCTTTCGTGAGTATCAATATTTCACATTGTAGTCAAACCTGCATCATCATATTTTCTTCATTATTATCACGGGAAGCCGGAAACACTTTTATATATGGTTTTTGTCTTCATGCCTAGTTTCAACGAAATATGCAATCTTTCCATTTACCTTGTGAACATAGAAGGTGATATCTTGAACTTGAATTGACAGATCTGTGGGAATTTGAGACATTGCAAACCTGCTCAAGTACAACCATGCTGGAGCGTTTAGTCTTGTGTTTTGATAACTATGAAAAATGAACGCGAAATATTATTGTAATTTAGATTAGATGCATACTGAATGGTCGAATTGACTGAAAAAGGCAAATATTTATGTATCTTAGGATTTGTATATCCTTCTAAATAATTTTCGAGCATTCATTTCATCAGACAGGGTTTTTTTGGTAAATTTTGAAATAAGAGGGACTAATTTTTAATTACACTAAACTTAAGTGGTAGTGGAGATGTAAATACCCCTATACATATATATGATCTTAAATTATTACCATGATTGCTCTTTCTTCTCAACTCCATCAGCCGTAGAAATAATCGTGGCTGGAACAACTATTCCTTGATCTTCTGCTTGATAGATTCTGTCAGCATCATTTTCGGGGCTCTCTGGCTGAACACTAGAAAGCTTCATCTGGTCCTTCTCCTGCCCTTGCTGCTGCATACTGCTAATGTAAGTGATGGTATTTTCATGTTTTTGTTTCTTAATAAGAGTTGAGCAAATGTGTGGGACAAAGGGTATTTTTGAGTAAATGGTTTGAGATGTGAGTTTGTGGCTGAGTGAAGGATTGCCAGTTATGTGCCATTAAGGAGGTTGTTGAGTTGTTTCTTTGTACATCCTTTTCATGTTCAGTGTCACTAGGATTTCAATTTTCAACAATTTGGATTAAATGTGACTGTTGAAATGATGAACTAAAAGAATGTTTCCTCTGAGTTAGTTGACTGGTCGCGGTCGCTCAAATCGGTCCATGTGTGACCGAATCTGACCAGTCGATTATTCTGTGGCTTTCAGATATTCTTTTTTTTTTCTTTTTTCAGTTTCTGCTAATAATAACACTTATCTGCGTGCTTCAATATGTTTGTTGTTCTGAATATACATATCTTGGTTAGGGAGTAGGGACCGACAGATTATGTATACGATGATGATATCCGAGTTTTATTTTATAATGTCGTCGATATTCAATAATTTTAAGAAAGTTTAGATACAAGTGGCTAGCATGAAAATTCATGCTTTTTTAGGGGAATTCCTGTGTTATTTGCCGTGCACAAATCTGCATTTTGAAGGGTCTTTTTAGGATTACTGACTGAGATTATTATGTTTTATGTTATGGCAGCTCTGTTATTTATGAGTTGGAATTTTGTATTTATTTGTGGTTTCTATCAAGAATATATACCGTTTTATGTTATTTCTCTATGTATATTAAACATACTTAGGTTGATGATTTGAATGATGAAATGAATGATTTAGCTTTCTGCTTTTTTAAGAAGTTGGCTTGCCTCTATTGCAAATTACACTCACTCTTTTTAGGTTGAATGTGGTTCGAGAATATCGCATCTCTTTTGCCAGTCTGAAACTTACATTATGGGCTTTCAATAATCAAAGTAAATGAGCTGCTAAACCAAATAAAGTAGTGTATTTAACCTCGTGTTATAGGGCAAAATTGCAAATTTCGGTCCAATAAGCCTACCATTTTCGCACTTTAGTCCTGTCTAAATTCATGTTTTAAAATTCATTATGGAACTTTTTTTTTTTTTTGAAAATTATGGAACTTCTTATTTAGCGCAAATTTAGTCCGATTTTTGTCGGGAAAATTCAAAACTTAGCAAGTATAAATGTCTTCAAACAATGGGATTTCAATTCCCTTAGGACCCATTTGGATTGATTGATTTGGATTGATTTGGATTTGGAGAGGGATTTGAAATGAATGGATTTGAAATACATTTGATTTCAAATCCATGTATTTAGAATTCTATTGTTTGGCTAGATGAAAGATTTGTGAATGGATTTCAAATTAATTTGACCAAAATTTATTTTTCAATTAAAATTTAATTTATATATTTATATTTATTATTTCACAATTAATAAAGATAAAAGATAACAAAAGCGTTATAAAGATATATATATAGAGAGAGATAGTGAAGAGATGTATAGAGAGAAAATATAGAGAGATTGTTAGAGTAATAAAATGGTTGGAAAAAGTGAGAAGTCGTAAAAAAATTAAAAAAAAAGTGAGAAGTTATAGATGAAAAAAATGGGAAATTAGGAGAATAGAGAGATAAATATATATATAGAGAGAAGAGAGAGAGTACTCTGTTGTGTGTGCGCATGTGTGTGTGTGTGAGAGAGAGAGAGAGAGAAATTATGTGTGGGTATGAGATATAGTGAAAATTGTGGGAGGAGGTGTGATGAAGTGATGAAAAAAAAATAGGATGGATTTCAAATAATAACCTTTTGAGATGGATTTTAAATCCATTAAAAATAAACTACAAATCCACTCCACAAAAATGATGGATTTTAAATTCATTGATTTCATTTTTCGTCCAAACGGTTCAGATGGATTTAGACGGTGGATTTAAAATCCACCAGGCTCAATTCCCTCCATCCAAATGATCCCTTATTGTATTGGACAAGGTTTCCACGTCATGCATGCATACTCCACTATGGTTTTTTAAGAGTAATCGTACATCATAGTCTCATAGGTAATATTTGTTATGCCGTTGTGTTTAATTTTTGATCAATTAGTTGGTTTAATGGGATGTGGTACTAAATCTCTTAAACTAGATCTCAGGTTTAAACCCTAACTTGTACATAGGGTAATTAGATTGAAAAAGTCGCCCTCAATTCATCCAAAAAAACGCGTGGGAAAAAAGAAAACGTCTAAAGTCAAAGTATGTAATAATATCCCTAGTTGTAGTTCGCATAAGCTGGTCAAAATGTCTTATAAACATGTGAATTGAGCTTCCATACTTTTCTGGAGTGAAGTTAGAGTAAATAGCATTTGCACACCCTAAAAATTAAGCCATTTCACATTCCAAAAAATAAAAAACTATTACTTACACTCTCAAAGATATTATTTTCTAGATTTGGATATCAATTGCTTCAAATCTTCAAAAAAGTTGAATTCATATATGTCAACGCTGATCATGCCCTGCTTAGCTCTAAAGGAACGGAAAATCGCACTTTACAGTACAATAGAACATGGAAGAACCATGCATAATCTATCTTTAGAAAAAAAAAATTAATTTTTTTTATATATATAACTTCTTCAAAAACAATAGAGTTTGCAAATACCGAACTGGTGGGGTTTGCAACGGCGGAATTTCAGATTGACATACTTATACAACAAACAAGTTTCTATTTTAAGTAGTTAATATAAATTTATTCATATTCCATTTTTATAGGCCATAAAAGGAAATAATATAATACGATATGCATTTTTGTTTTAAAAGACTTAAGTTTGGGTCTATTGTGATATTTTGAAAATTAAAGTGGTGCGTTGCATGACATAGCCATGGCCAAAAACAAGCACGTTGTACGTTACTAGTTAATACATATATATATATATATATCCATCCCTCAATATTCGTTGTTTCCATTCTTCCATGTCTCCTTCCTTAAATTTCTCCACCTTCATTCAGATCTCATCTTCTTCATCATCGTTTTCATCACATAGTACTATATTTTAGAGAGAGACAGAGATGGCGGCGGTGTCACCGTTAGCGAAGTATAAGCTGGTGTTTCTAGGGGATCAATCCGTCGGCAAAACCAGCATTATCACCCGCTTCATGTATGATAAATTCGACACAACATATCAGGTACTATATATACATCTCTGCAGTGTCGCTGATTTGTTTGAGATTTTAGGAAATTAACCATTTTATTGGACTGTTTTTTGGCTGGATTAATACATGATCTTAACATAGGGTGAAATTAAGAATAATTAATCTGGGGTAATTTGTTGTTCCACATATTTTCCAATTCTTTTTTCTGAGAATTTTTAATCCATCTCACATGCATCCAGGCTACAATTGGTATAGATTTCTTGTCGAAGACAATGTACCTAGAAGACCGCACAGTTCGGTTGCAGCTTTGGTAACGTTTTTCTTCTTAAATTCCCGAATTTGTTAATTTTTGTCAATTAATGACTATTATATATTTACTTATTTGCTTCTTTTTTCTTCAAATTATTTGGGTTTGTGAGTATAAAATCCTCATGTGGAAATTACAAAATCCCCCTTATGGTGATGGCAGGGATACTGCTGGACAAGAGAGATTTAGGAGTCTTATACCAAGCTATATTAGAGATTCTTCTGTCGCAGTCATCGTCTACGACGTTTCCAGTAAGTACATAAAAACAATGATAAAAAGTTGTTTGTCTTTGGTAATTATGGGTTTATGGGTTTGCAGATCGACAGTCATTTTTGAACACTTCAAAGTGGATTGAGGAAGTAAGAACAGAACGTGGTGGTGATGTTATCATTGTTCTTGTAGGAAATAAAACTGATCTTGTTGATAAAAGGTGAGTAATAAGACATGCATATTTACATAATTTAAAATAAAACATTTGAAAGAAGAAATTAATCGAACTGAAATATTTTAATTATGATTTAATTGGTTTTCGACTTTTCGTTCCCATTTATTCATATGAAATGTCATCGTGTGTGTATGTAGGCAAGTTTCCATTGAAGAAGGAGATTGCAAGGCTCGTGAAGTTGGAGTCATGTTTATAGAAACTAGTGCTAAAGCTGGTTTCAATATAAAGGTATGCTTCAATTATTAGTTGGGTAATTTACGGCATCGAAAAATCATTCAAACCTCCCAACCTTACGGATAGCCCCCTGAGGTTTACAAAATATTCGCAGACAGTCAATGATTTTCCGTTAGTTTTAGGGGGTATTCGTAATGTTTTACAAACCTTAGTGTAAGTCTCGTAATGTTTCAAGGTGTGAATGTAAATAGAGTAAAAACTCAGGAAGGTACTCGTAAGGTTTTCAAAATTTGGATGGTGCGTCTGATTTTTAAGTTAATCTCAAGGTTTTTTTTCGTAATCTTGAATGTAAGTCGCATTTGTGCAGCCTTTATTCCGTAAAATAGCAGCTGCATTGCCCGGAATGGAAACACTTTCGGCGTCAAAACAAGAAGATATGGTTGATGTCAACTTAAAACCCACTTCAAATTCATACCAGAACGAGCAGCAAGGAGGAGGATGTGCATGCTAAGAGTCACAGATCCATGTACCAATTACCAACATATGTTTTAATCAATACGGATTTACAGACTTGTATATTATCAATGTTTGTTTCATGCCTGTAAAACCAAACAGAGGAGCACTTCAATTTCATGAATACACAAGTGAAGATGGTAGCGAAAAACACCCTAAAACTAACAAAAGATCACGGACGCAGGATTTTTTTTATAATTTTCAAGATTTTAGGGTGCTTTTTGGAAAAAGGTCAAATCTCAGGGTGTTTTTCGTAATTATTCATTTTAGGTATTTGATTCACAATGTGATTCTTTCACAAGGTTATTCTCACACATGACGGTCAAGATTCATACAGTATCCTAAATACGTGAAACAAATCTAAAATTGCATGAATCTCTACTATTAAATGTATAGAGGTGTTGCCAATGCTCGATTCATTCAAGAATTTTTCTGACTTAATGAGAACACGAACCCATTGCAAACTAAGTTCATCAGATTCAGACCAATAAAATAAACCAATCACGGGCTAAAAAACCCACAGCTCCTGTCTAAATCAAGATAGAGATGAAAATTTTCACACAGATAATGTACTGATCGGATTGCCAAAATCGTAGTTTCCCATTTGCCAAAAAGAGCGGACAACTACATTGATGAAAAGTATATACAGAGAAGTATCAGTTGGACCATAAAAAACCCAGTTCCAGATTACCATTTTATGTACATTAATAAAAGAAAAAACCAAGATACAAGACCAAAGGCATTGTAAGCCTTTAACTTGAAGAAACAAATAAGGCCCATAACCACAAGTGATTCTTGCACAAAAGACTGCAACAAGATGGCGGGTGTCAACAAATATTTCAAACATTACCAAACCCATCACTGATCAGTCGCACTCTCAATGTCAAGTATATTAGGATTATTGTTCCCATGCTAGACCTGGGAAGGGAAAAGTAATTTAGTATGGAATTAACTAAGCATAAAACATCTCCAGCCAGAGAATGAGAACAAAATATGAGGCTGATGAATAATTTAGACAACATCACCAGGAATTGAGAAGTAGGGAGTGTTTGCAAACTAAAGAAAAAACATTTTGTGCTTTTTGCTTATTGTTTTGGAAAACCAGTTGCTGCTTGGTTTATAAATAAACCAGATGCTAGAAGCACCAGAGGCCAACTCTTAGCTTCTCGTAGTTTGTAGGTAATTTTCGTAAGTAAATGAATGTTTGTTTAGTAATAAAGTGCTTCTCAAACTTCTTCTTTCCAAACACTCGACTGCTTTTTATTTTTAACTCCTCACTTTTTTTTTCCAAAAGCTTCTCACTTTTACTACTCCAACTGTTTCCAACATTAACTTCTACTTTAGCTTTTGCAAAAGCAAAAGAGTTTGCAAAACCCCACATAGTCTATCATCTTAATTCCCTTAAGAAACAACCTATTACTCATCTATCCTTAACAAATTAGGAGAAGTCCAGTGCGAAATGTGCTTAGATCATCATAATGATATACAAGCCACTAAATATTTGTGACTTGTTCCCAACTTGTCATAAAAAGGTGGTTAATGACCTCTGCGTTTCTCACTTGTTGCCTGTGTGAATAGAAGGCCAAAAATGCAATGAGATAAACATAATGGACTTTTGGAGGATAAGTTATTCAATGTGTCAGTGACATTATTCATTCAACCCCTACATGGCCAGCAAATTGAAGACTCTTTTTTCTGGATCCTGTTTTGTCTAGTATTACTGGACTATCATAATATGTGGTTCGTTCCCCATCCATGAAGGATATTTTAATAACTCTAATTGAACTTAAGAATAGGAGTATAAAAAGAAAGATTGTTCAATAACCAAAGTCTAGGTTAACGTTGGAACTTACATGACTGAGAACAGGAAAACAACTTTTCTTGAATTGAAGGAGGAAGACCGCCTCAACTTCCTTGATCTATTAGTAGGAGCGTCATAGAATCTCTCTGCCACTAACCTATCTGCAGTAATACATTGGTAATTTGGAAATACTATAAAAGCATGTCTCATAGAATAGGTGAAATGAAACAGTAAATAAAAACAGTTGGGACACCTAAAGTCACTTGTATATTTGGGATTGAAAAGTTTTGCAGTTTCAAGAGTTAGCTTCACTGAATACTGGAAATATTAGAAGAATCCAACAAAGTTAGAAAAGTGAACTAACGACACTTCAATGATGTCCCATGCGCAAAACAGAGTCATATTGTTTGTGCACTTCTTCTTTTGGTTAGGGATCAAAATTACCTTTTGCGGTGACCTTGGGTAACTTAAGGCTATGCTCCATCAAAAACTGAATGAATTTTCCTCCAGTCTGTAAGCAAATCCCTCTTTGCTGTGGCTTCTGCAAAACAATAAAATATCAATTTGACTTTCATAGTGGCAGGATTTAATTAGGTACTAACAAAAGTTTAACATTAACGAACACAAAATAGCTTCAATAAACCCAATGCATTTTCTGAGGGCTATAAGCAATTAAATCAAAATCAATGTCAATTAAGAAATTATACAGGTGAATGATCATCGGACTTCAAATATCCAATAGATTCTTCAGTGGGTTTAAGAACTTCTGCCTTTCCTTTCTCAATATCAACATCCAAATTGCGTACTTCGGCATGGTTTAGCAAATTAGATTCAGAGTTGAAGCAGATCTCGTTTTTCATCCCATGAGGAACTTCCACAATGCAGACATCTGGCACTGCTTCATATTGAGGGTTAGCTGCTCCTCTATCTGGCAACACCACCACAACACTATGGACAAGTTGGCACTGAGAAAAGGAGCACATAGTAATATGTTCCAGTTCATCATGTAAATCAAAAGGTATAAAGGCATCAGAATATGACAGTGAAACGAAAACATGTCAGCTAGATTAGTGGTAAAATTTTGGAGGGAGTTGTTCACTCGATGTATGCTTTAACTTGGATGGTTTTGATTGGAAGTTAATTTTCCAGAAGTAAGGCATTTTTATGAATCAGAAAACCAATTTCCACTACAACGACTTCACATTAACTGTTCACATCCCAAGCTACAATAAAAGAAGGATTAAGCGAAAAAACACAACAAATTTCATATATGCAATCAACTATCAAGGGCGACAATGACATACAAGCACTATCAGCAAAATACTATGTGGTCTATTAAACGTCTCTATAGAGTCATTCGCCTTTAGCTAAAACAAAAATAGTACATATTTCAACCATCTGTAAAAAAAATTGCCACAGTAAAAAATTGTATCTGCCTTACCGTTACATCTATTCATCTGAACCCTTTTACTATGCAACCCTTCAGTTCATTTACTACTGGAAAAATGCTTCTATTTCATTCAGGCCATAAAGAAAAGTGAAAGAACACTGTACAAACTACATAATTCAAAAACAAATTCGATCGATAACTACTCTACAGTAGGTCAACGGATAATCATCAGAAAAATAAAATAAGCAATTCAAGGCCAAATTTAATTATAAAACAACATAGAAAAGAAAGTTCAGTATTTCGTTGAAAACAAGCAACAATGGGGGTGAATCCACACAGCTAACAACTCGCGTACAGAAATTAGAATAACTGTTTCACCGAGCTCGGACTAGAAAAACATGGAAAATTCAAAACCACTAAAAACAAAAAAATGCAGCTCAAATTAGGCAATACAATAAGTAAAAGAACAGAAAAAGTTCACCTCTTCACTGGAATTGACCGCCATTGCCGAAACAAGGAACGAAGAGGAAGAGTGATTTCCAAAGTCCGACTCTTGGCTCCGGATTTTCTCAGTAGAAATCACATTAATGCTAATTTGCATGCGAATCTGTGTGGGTTTACGCGTGTGTGAGAATATATAGAAGCAGTATTTGATTTGATTTGATTAGATTTTGGGAGCGTATATGTGAGGAAGGGTGGGTGGGGGCGGACGTTTTGCCAGCTCCTGATCACTTTTGAAGATGACGACAAACATTTGTTATGCCCTTATTATATCGTTGGACAATTATGCCCTCGCATTTTGCTGTTTGTCAGAGGTATTATTCGTATGCGAACACATCGACATAATTCATTTTAATGTCTGACACCGATGATGGATATAGTGTCAAACACAACACATCCGTCATATTAGAATTTTTAGAAATATATGTGCATTATAGAACGATATATTAGTAAGGATTTTTAAGCATTGATAATTTACTCACTCTAATTTGAAAAATAATAATAGTCCTTAATAGTTTAAAAAACTTGTACCATTTAACAGAAAACTTGAAAGTTATGTTTAATTGTGAAAGATTACAAATTAAAATTTAAAACTTAAATCTTATTTAAGAAATCTATTTACTTCATGCCACTAGACTAACTGAACTTTACTAAAGGCTGTAGTAACACCCGCAACACAAGCATATATGAACACTAATGCTACATAAAAAATCTCACAACAAAAAGAAAAAATATATATATATTTCCACCCAAAAAAAAAAGACAAATAAGATTATGTATATATATATGAAGTGATAGTGTAAAAATTATTTAAAAAAAAAAAAGAAAATGTAAAAATTATTATTAGTTACAAATATTATATAATAAAATATATATTAGTAAAAGTACCCTTTTAACAAAGACTAAATAATAGTTATTTTAGGTCAAACAATTTATTAAATAGTATAGAATTACATTGTGATTCATATTATTTACTTCTTACACCTATAATAAGCAAAATGTGTGCAGTACCTTTTTGAACAATAAATTAAAAATAGCAATTCGTGATCTCCTCTATAATGCATGTTAAAACTCATGCAATCTATCATATAATGTTTTCACAATTTTTTAAGTATAACTGTTAATTAGGGTGTTGGCTCTAGCTAACTCACCACAAAAGCTAACTAATATGAAACTTAAATGCAGGTGACAGCCTATCCTGAAATTTTTAAATGCAAGATACAACCTGCTCTGATATCATATTAATTAGGGTGCTTGAGCCTAATTAACTCACAACAAAAGTTAACTAATGAAGTAAGGACTGCCTAAGCATTATAAAATAGGTAGTTGTTTAGTAATTATTCGATGTGATACGGTTAACAAAACTTAATCCATGTACGAGATTGTGTAGGGATGAAACTTCATTTTCAGCTAATTATAGTAAAAGGTTGCACTGGCACAATAATTGTGTGGTTGTTGCGCATATATAGGACGTAGGTTCATGTGAATTAGAGAGTAGATTCAAATCCTATGATTTGTTAGTCACGGGTTGTACTGTCGCAGCAAAGTACTGCTGGAAATGCCACCATTCCCGCACCTTGTTTCTCATGTGTACCAAATTCACCAATTCTACTGCAGTCCGGGTAAAATTTGTTAATATTGGTGATACGGAATAAACCATAGTTAATATCATGCACGGACACGGATTCAACATATACAATTAGGCATACAAGTCTGTTAGAAGACTTGAGGTCGAGATCGATTCTCAAGTGATTTTGAAGTTGATTAACTCCGCTGCTACCAGCAATCACCTGCTTGGCAACCTAGCTAATTCTTGATATCAGAGATCATGTTAGACTTCCTTGCATGTGATATATCTATCCATCACGCATTTAGGAGTTGTAATTCTTGTGCCGCTGCTTTAGCTAAAGTGGGCCATGATACCCCGTCGGATCATAAATTTTGGATCGAACATTCTCTGGAGGTGGTTGATGTATTCATTGATGATTCTTATAAGTAGTGAATGATAATTGCTGTTTTTTGAACAAAAAAAAATAAAAAATTAGGCATGCATGTGTATGTCTGACTCAAATGTCCGATATAACACGATACTATATACGTGATGATTTGTCCGTCAAGCGTGAGTTATATAAGATTTGATTATTAATTATAAGTGAATTGAATTTGAACGCGCGAGCTAGCTTTAATTGAGCAGAGTTCATTCTAGTAATTTGATATATTTACATATATCTATCATTTTATTGTTGATGGATCACTCGAACTTGAACTAATTTCAGATATATCTTAGATTCTTATAGTGGAAAAAATATTGTGTTCAAAAGATTTGTATATATGCTTAATATAGCTAGTATAATCCAAGCTTTTAGTTATAAATCACGATTTTTTTTGGTGTTAACAAATCACGAATTGAGTACCAATAGTATGGATAATTTAGTCATTTCACAACATTTTGTTAAGTTTTTAAGGTTTCCATTAGGGTTAGAGGATCTATCTGTAATTTTCAATAGTACAGGGAGTTTAGTTGTATTTACCCTAAGTCGAGGGGATGTAAGTGTAATTATCCATCACAACCAGAGTAGAACCTAACGAAAGTATTAATCAATGTAAATTCAGAATTATATTGATCAAATCGAGACTCAGAAAAACTATATTTAATCTTGGCAATATTATTTTAATCGTAGATTTTTATTTAGAAAGATTTGAGAAAAAAGTTAAAATATAGTTTTTCTGAGTCTCGATTTGATCAATATAATTCTGAATTAACATTGATTAGTACTTTCGTACGTCTATATAAAGCTCTTCTGATCCATTAATGTCAACCACAAACTTAACACAATCAAAATGGGATCATTATTATGTGTCATCTATTGCAATTGCAGCTGTTTTTGGCTTTTGGCTTTTCACTTCGTCAGGTACTCAGGTTCACGCCCAGAGTTCATCAGGTAATTCGCTAGGTTCTACTCTGGTTGTGATTTTAGTGAATATGTACCTATGATCTTTCGATGTAATTTTGGGAAAAATACTCAAAAATTCCTAAAATGAAGTTTTATATCCAAAAATTTATCAATACTTTTGTTAGTGAAAAATACTCATCCCATCATCTTGTCATTCTAAGAAGCTAATTGTTGACTTTAGTCCATTTTCATGATAAATTTATATTTGAATTTCTTAATTAACTAGTTTTTTAATTTTTAATTATAAATTAATTTGATTTATATAATAAAATATTATAATTAACCTATCAAGATTTTATTTTATTATATATATTGAAAAATATTTTGGCCACAAAATTTAATATATTAGTCCATTATTTATAAAAAAAATTATTTAAATAACACAAGGAGAAAAACATATTACAAAAATAAATAATTATGTTTTTACTCTAAATTGTACTAAAGGGTAAGTTAGTCTAAAAATTAGATTTTGGACTTTTTAAAATAAAAATTTGCTAGAACAGGTATTTTAACATAACAAAAAAATCATGGATTTTTTTGATATAAAAATTCATTTTAGGAGCGTTTTAAATATTTTTTCCCTATAGTTTATTTGTATATATGTTCGCTGGAATATAACACCATCATCAATTGTAGTAATAGTAGCTAATTTCGTAGAAATCGTATTATATTTTAGGGAAATATTCATCCATAATCTCTTGGATTTGGTATAATTACAAATGAGTTCATCTTATTTCATAAATTACAAACCCCCTTATTTCATTCTTCTTGTAAAATTTGTGAAATATATCAAAAAGAGTCTTTGACCGACATTGACTAGACTTTAAATTGCATTGACTCTTTAACCAATAGATGAGACAAGACGCTTTTAATGATGTGAATATAGCAAAAATCCGATGAATGTGTTACTAGAATAATAAAATCTCAGAAGTATTTTTGTAATGTTTAAAATAAAAGGGACTAATTTGTAATTAAATGAAACGTGACTAGTAAACCTAATTTTATTATTTCTTTGAACAATGGTAAAACAGTAACTAGTAACTAGTCCCACACTACTGGGACGAGGACTCATTGGCAATCTAATTATGTCTCTTTGATCAGGATTCATAAACCTGGATTGCGGTCTCCGCAATAGCAACGGCTACAACGATTCGATCACGGGTTTATTCTACACCTCCGATGAAGATTACATTGAAGCAGGTGAAGCAAGAAGCATTTCACCAGAGTACAAAACAGATTTCCAGGGCTCCAAGGAACACGACATTGTTACACTTTCCTCAAAATATGGTAAAGGCAATAGAATCATGCTGAGAGTCGGTTTCGTGTACGGAAACTACGATGCTGTTTGATTTGTATCTTGGCGTTAATTATTGGGAAACGGTGACATTTAGCAATGCTTCGTCACGTTTCCTTACAGAGATCATGCATAACTTGACTTCAGATTATGTGCATGTTTGTGTTGTGAATACTGGACAGGGCACACCTTTCGTGTCTGTGATAAAGATGAGATTGATTGACCCTGGGGAACTTGTGTATAGAGCTGCTCCTGGATCGATCAAGGTTTGGGACCGTTGGGATTTGGGTTCCACAAGTAATAAATACATCAGGTATATATGCTGTTGATATACGGGAAACATACTGTTTTTGTTATATACTTTATATTCGTCACAAATTCATTGAGTTAACTGCATCAAATACCGTGTGTTATGCGCGAGCAGCACGGTAAATTAAATCATACTTTATATATAATTCGCGCTATATATATGATAGCTATCACTATTTGCCTAGGTACCAGGATGACCCTTACGATCGCATATGGAGGCCCTCCAACTTGGAGAACACATTTAATTCAAGCACCATTAATGCAGCTATCATGAAACCGAACCGCTTTAATCTACCGCCTGTCATCATGAGCACTGCAGCTGAAGCACCAACAACAAATGATTACCTCAACATTTCCTTCACTCCCAAGAATTCTTCCGATAAATATTACGTATATTGGCATTTTGCTGAATTTGTTGCCAACAAAACGAGAAACATGACTATAAATCTTAATGGTCGACAGTTGTATAGACCCTTCATTCCACCATATCTCGAAATGCACTCAATATTCAACAATGTCTCTCTCAGTCACCCCAAATATGAGTTTATAGTCTATGCAACATCAAACTCGGAGCTCCCACGAAGCCTCAACGGGCTGGAGATTTACACTGTAAAACAATTCCCTTATTATCAATCTAACGACGATGACAGTATGTAAATTCTTCGTATACTAGATTATCAAAATTGCATTTCTTTTCATATGATGAAGTTATGGTAAATTTTTAAAAGTAATTCCTCTAGGCATGCTCGCTCATATGTAATTTTTGTCCATAATTCTGCACACTTCCAGTTTTAGTCCATTATGCAAGCATTTAAATATGCCATTTGAAATTTCTTTCTGCATGCTTATCAATAATATTCACTAGTATTAATTGATTATAATTTCGTTGAAATATTAAAACATATAGTCGCAGCAATTACTAGCATTAAAGCAAGTTATGCAATTACAAGTAACTGGCATGGGGACCCCTGTTCCCCGGCAATAAACTTTTCCTAATTAATTCTGTGCTTTCTTCTTAATTAATTACATACGATTTTGCTTTTTGCAGGGACTTATCATACAATAATCTAACTGGGCAGGTGCCTGATTTTTTATCTTGGCTTCCTTCCTTAAGATACTTGTAAGCTTACTTACGAATGAATGCATGTCTTAAGCACATGATTATAACATAGATAAAACACTTCAATCTTAATTTTAGTGATGTGAATTGATCATATTTTCTCTAGTAAAACTACTGATTAATTTGTGACATATATCGTTTTCTAGTGGCTGATTATATTAGCTAAATCCGTCACAAAATAAATAAAACCGGCTATTAGTGAGTTTTAAGAATTATGAGAACATCTATACACCATGGAATTTTCAATAAACAAATAAAAAAATTAATCCGAGCACAAACTAACTAGTCGCAAGATATTTACTAACAAATAAGCATGTATATATAACGTAACAGACAGAATGACATCGGCTATTCCTAAGATTTTGTGCAATTAAAAATCAACCTCTTTTGTTTTAGAAATTATAATTAAAGTCTCTTCAATTCTGTCTGTCATATCAATAGATTGCAACAAGGTTATAACCACAAACATCATATATATTAAATAATTTATTTATTTCATGCTATATTTCCACCATGCAGGTACAAAGAGGCAGGTATGTTGTCTGAGAAAATCGACATCTATAGCTTCGGCGTGGTAGTACTACTCGTCGTGACAGGCAAATCCGCCATTATAAAGGGCACCACAACACATATCACGCAGTGGATTGATCATAATATCAGAAAGGGCGACATCACAGGCATTGTTGATCCTCGTTTGGATTGAAATTACAACGTTAATATTTGTTGGAGGATTGTACAACTGGCGATGGCATGTGTCTCTAGCAATACTTCTAGCAGACCAAACATGACCTATGTTCTCAAAGAGCTAAGAGACTGTTTGTGACTACTGGATCAAGATGAAGCTGCTGGAACTACCATTATACCCTAAAAATCCTAGGGAAAATTACATATAGTACCCCCAAGATTTTCCATAATTACATAATACCCCCAATTTGAAACCTCAGGGGGGGTTTCTGTAATTTGAAAAAACAGAGGGGGTAATTCATAATTATGACAAACCTTAGGGGTATTGTATGTAATTCACCCATATTTCTATCATCCCAGAACTCGAGCTTGTTGATAATTCAAATCAGTAGTAAAAGTATGGCCAAAATTGGTTTGGTGTGTGATGTCTGTGGCGCGCGAACTTGGGCATAACAGGAGTAAGAAGGACCTCGGCAAAGTCTGAACAATCTATTGTTGCTAAACTGATTTTTTGTGTGTGTTCATGATGTGTTGTAGCTTTGATTCAGACACAAATGCAAAAATGAAATGAAATTATAAAAAAAAAAAAAAAAAAATTTCTTAAAAGAATAAATAAAATTGAAAAAGAACATCGAATAATTAGTAGAACGATTCCTAATTAGGCGTAATGCATAGGATCGATGGAGATCTCATAATTCATAAATTTAAAAAGTTAAAACATTTATTACATCACATGAAAAACGCACTTATAATGAGTTTATAAACAAGTTTATCACATTCATTATCCAATCAAGCACGCGATCAAAAGTCGTCCTCATTTCTCAACTTTTATTTATCTTTTTACTATCATGCACGTATACTTCTAAAAATCTTATCCTATCGTGTTGTGTCGTGTCGTATCAGACATTGTGTCGGATACCCGTATCGTATATATACTTCTCTAGTATAAAATATCAGAAAAAATTCGTGTCGCCATATCCATATCGTGTCATGTCTGTGTTGCTGTGTCCGTGTCTGTGTTTCATAGTCTTTTCATCCCAATAGAGTAAAACAGATTGAATTTTTTTGTCAAACTATCATAAATATTAAAAATCCTTATGGCTTATGAAAATGATTAAGTGGGATGTTTTAGGAAATATGCTTATGTGTTAATCCGATGGATTAGTTAGAATTAGTCTATTTTGCCACGTAGATTATTTCTATAATTAAGTTCATTAATTATTATTTTTGTAACTTACATATATAAATATATATATATATATTTAATTGACATTCCATATATCTATTTATATTAAATAATTTGTAACTCCTATTTAATTATAGAATTATATAACTACTTTATATAATATTGATATTGAAAATTTCAATCAAGAAATAATTTTAGGTAAATTTTAATATGCTTTACAAACTAATCATTATGAACTTTATATTTATGTGCTAAAAATATGTATATGATTGACGAGGAGCTTAAAATTATTTATAATTTAAATATCATATTCAATCTGTAAATGAAAGTGTAGCATAGAAGAATTACCATTAAACAAATATTAACAATACTTGGGTAAAAGATTATTTAGTTCTATAATTAATATTATTTTATTTTGTATTCTTTTTATCTTTTTTTTTTGGTAATAATATTCTTTTTATCTATCATGTACTTATTTTTCCAAAAAAAAATTTAATTATTTGTGGGGTCACATAATTACATAGATTTTTTAAAATGTATTTTAATTAAAATTTATTATTATCTTAATATTATAAAATAATAAAAAAATGAAAAAAGAACATACTAATGACATTGGATGCGTATGTCCTTTATCCTTAATTCCTTTTTATTATTAGTATAATTTTTTTCTCCTACAATTACTATATATGAGCTAGTTTATTTAGACTGAATAACCAATAGATGATTAGTTATGAATATATTAACAATTTTATCTACCAATTTTGTAAAATTGCGATTTGGGACACAGGTTTATAGAATTGGACAATTCATCCCCTAATTTAAAACAAGTTATATATAATTAGGAACAAAATTTGCCGGAGTTAAATTTTCTCGCACGGAAAAGTTGTTATAGCCACAAAATTTTGGTTCAGGTGGTTGTTTTTAACTACTCGATAGTAATTTGGAGTGATAATTATTTACTGGATGTCCCTAGCTAGTTACACAACTTTTTTCATGCGAGAAAGTCGGGAAAAATGCAAAATCAGGATATCAACTCCACCCCACAAGCATTTTCGGGATACCAAGATGTGCACTGGTTTTTTCGGGATGATATAACCAAAGAATTGGCAATTTCATGATTCCGATCATCGGAACCCTAAAACCGGCCGAAAATGCTGGTTTTCAGAAATCACGTGACATTCACGTGAGTTAAAATGACGTCATTTTAGGGTTCCGATGATCGGAATCATGAAATTGCCAATTTTTTGGTTATATCATCCCGAAAAAACCAGTGCACATCTTGGTATCTCGAAAATGCTTGTGGGGTGGAGTTGGTATCCCGATTTTGCATTTTGCCCCGAGAAAGTCTAACTCTAGCGATTTTGTCCCTTATATGCAACTTTTATTAGGAGATAAATTATCCATTTTTATAAACTTATGTACCAAAAATCTCAATTTTTTGAAGTTGATAGATAGAAATCTCAAATTTCCCAGTAATAACGAAAACTATACTGGTGAAATTAGGAATCCAAAATGACATATTATTTAATATACGTAGGGACCAGATATTTTGCAACAGTGTTTTGGAGGATTGACCGAATGAGATAGAAAAAAATAGAAATTAAGTTGACTTAGAAGAGAAGAAAGATCACTGCAATATCCTATAGCCTGCTCTTCACAATCTTAATTTGTATATGACAAAAGTTACGGTAAATATTTTAATTAAATAGAAATTTTCTTGGAAAATATAGATATTAAAGAATAAAAATACTAAAGATTACATGACTATCCGAAACACCTCAAAAGTCCAAGTCTGTGTTGCTTACCATACAACTTCTTTCTCTATGTTCTTTTTTAAATTAATTAAAATCTAAAATTTCATTTCAACATGCTTGGTTTCCTCTATATAAAGCCATGGCTAATCAAACTAAAATTAGCACAACAAAAATGTTATCAATATATCTTCACTTGCAGCTGCTTCTGGCTTTTGCCATTTCACTTTCTCAAGTTCATGCACAAAATCCAGGTATATACATAAATTCAAAACCAGAAACATTAAATACTTAATTTTTGGGATAATTACGAAAAACTCCTGAGGTTAGGTCTTTTTTATGAAAACAACCTGAAACCTTACAAATACTCCTCTCGGAGGTAAGCGTAAGGTCACAAGGTTTCAGGGTATTTTTCGTAAACAGTGTAAACCTCAAGGGGATTTTCGTAACTGGCCCTTAAATATTCTTCTTCTTTGAGATCAATCAATCTCTGTACGTAATTGAGGTTTCATAAGCCTGGATTGTGGTCTACGCGATACAACTGGCTACAGCAATCCAACGACGGGGATATACTACACTACTGATGAAGCTTACATCGAAACAGGCCAAGGCAGAAGCATTTCTCCAGAATTCAACATAAATTCCATTCCACCACATTATCTGAACGTACGTAGCTTTCCAGGGTCTCGAGGATCAAGAAACTGTTACAATTTAAAGCCTTTATATGGTAAAGGCAACAAAATCTTGCTGAGGGTTGGCTTCTTATATGGAAACTACGATGGGCTGAGTGAAGTACCGGAGTTTGATTTGTATCTCGGAGTTAATCACTGGGAAACTGTGATTTTGGCAAACGCTTCATCATTTTACGGTACAGAGATCATACATAAACTGGTTTCGGATTATGTGGATGTTTGTCTTGTAGATACGGGAAAAGGGACACCTTTCGTATCAGTGATAGAGTTGAGATCGATGGATCCGTCGAGGCCTGTGTATAACACATCTGGATCACTCAAGAATTTTCGAAGGTGGGACTTGGGATCCAGTAGTAATCATAGCTCCGTCAGGTAATTATTAAATTGTTAATTACATTTTACATTTATTATTAGGAAAAATTACATAGGGGTCCCCACTTATTGGCATATTTATATATAGATCCTTCTTGTTTCGTTCTTTACATCCTAGTCCGTTGACCGGTCAACCATTAGTCATTTCCGTTAATTTTCTAGTACCGTTATGTTCGTCTCATCGAGGCGATGAATTTAGATTATAAAGTTGTCTGATTCGGTGAAGAAAAGAGAAAGTTACAAGTTTACGAAATTTTCCTTCAATTGTGTGTATAGTCCAAAATTTTAGTTTCTTCACCGAACCAGATAAATTTATATTCCAAATTCAATGTCTCAATGAGACGAACACGACGGTACCAGAAAACTAACGGAACTGACTAACGGTTGATCGGTCAAGGGACTAGGATGTAAAAAATGAAACAAGAGAGACCTATATATAAATATAGCAATCTCTGGAGACCCCTATGTAATTTTCCCTTATTATTATAAGTCAGTCATACTAATTTACTTTTGTTATTTTAGTCCTATAAGTGAACTTTTTTGCAAATTTGGTCCCATTTTATTTTCCCTACAATACTTAATAGTATGAGACCAACATAAAAAAAACAGGCCAAGTTATGAGACAAGAAATACAATTAGAAAATATTGATTTGAATCTTTAGGAACACAATTATCATATTGATACATGGAATTTTACACTTTTAGTGATTTCGGTCCATATAAATGAACTTTAGAAAAAAAGTATATACTAAAGAGAAAACAAATACAAAATGAAATGAGATTCATATTCTTTTCTCTTAATATTTTGAACTAAAGTAGTATCTCGCAACTCAGGCGACATCAACTGCTAAATAGATTCTCATTCTGAAAGTCTAGTTTGTTGTCCAGCAATGGGATAGATTTAACTTTGGTACCATAATACATATAACTTATATTTATTTTATTTCTTTTGGTACAAACCTATATTTAATTTTGGTACCACTAGCAAATCTCAAGTTTAATACCCTAAATATCAATTTGTATCAATTGTTTGATACATTTACATTAAGTACAAGAAGTACACCATGGGATCTCATTAGTAAAAATATCCCATGATTTGCAAATACATCGAAATTGATTCACATTGAAACTTAATAGTATCATAGAGATTAAGTTACGATACTAAAAATGATATTATCCTGGAACAACCTTATATGTTACAGTTAACAAAAACGAATATCACAATCATTTGCCTGCAGGTACAAGGACGACCCTTACGATCGCATATGGGAGCCCTATAACCTAGCAAACTCGACTGTTTTAAGAACAGATGAAAGGAACTTGACCCAGAACTGGTTCATGTTGCCGCCTATCATCATGAGCACTGCAGCTCAAGGCCGGGCGATAAATGATTCTCTAGTTATTCCCTTTCGTCGCGACAATTCTCTTGATAAATATTACATGTACTTCCATTTTGCCGAACTTGTAGCCAACCAATCCAGAGAGATGAATATATATCAGTATGGTTCTCTGCATTGGTATGGACCCCTTGTTATACTCTACCCTGATGTGATGACTTCGATACTCAGTACCCCGCCCGACATTTGGCGCCAATAAATATTTGCGCAAATACATATATGGATGGAGTCGGAAGTTTTCATTTGATCGGAGATATTAAATATTACAAGATATAAAAACAATTGTTCCATTATTGGGGGGCAATTATGGAACATAAGTATGTAGCCTTGACGAGGAGCGATTCTCCGTGTCCCTGTCAACCCCTCATACGCTTCGTCCACAACCAAACATAATTTTCTTACAAGAAAATACTTCTACCTATAAATATTAATTATATTTTGTGGGAAAACATATAATTGCAGCAATTACTAGCATAAAAACATCCTATGCAATTACGAGGAACTGGCAAGGAGACCCGTGCTCGCCAAAGAATTTTTCATGGATTGGCATCAACTGTAGTTATAATGGATTTGAACCCCCTAATATCATTTCCTTGTAAGTTCAAAAAGTAGACAGAACTTGTTCATATAGAATTCTCAACTATAGTGGACTATATAAACTTGCCATTTGGACTGGTTTATCACAGGAACTTGTCATCAAGTAGATTGATTGGGTACATAGCTCCTTCCATTTCCAACTTAAAATTGCTCCAATCTTTGTAAGTATATATTCTATTTCCCAAGCCAATAGATAATATGTATTTTGCATATCAGGATATCTTTTTACTACACAAATAGATTATGCCCAAGAACAGTAGACTAAAGAACTTGTTTTAATAATACAATATATATGTTCTCTCTTTTCTGCAGGGATTTATCATACAACAATCTAACTGGAAGGGTGCCTGACTTTTTATCTCGGCTTCCTTCCTTGAAATACTTGTAAGTTTACTTAAAATGAATTTTACTGTCAAGTACTACAAAGTTCAGAAAATATATATATGTATGATCAATACATGCTTGACCCAGGTACTTAGGAGGAAATAACTTCACCGGTTCATTGCCAAGTGCGCTGCTAGAAAAATCCAGAAATGGGTCACTAATTCTAAGGTTAGCCCCTTTCCAACTTTCGAAAAATTGCATCCATCTTTCTTAAAGTTTCAAGTTTCAACTATCTGATCCACTTTAATCTACTAGTTGGAATAAATAATTATACACTAAGTATTGAATTTCATAATCATATCTTAAGAAAAACGGATGACCGGCCTCATGAACTTCTTACTTTAAATCTATGATTTGAAATATATTATTTCAGACTAGAATAATCGCTTCAGACTACAATAAAAAGGGGATGACCTATGTTATGTTGAGATCTCAAGAATACTGAATCAGAAAATCATTTCGACGTACTTTGAATGAATAATTTGTAACTTGAGAAAAGAATCATGGGGAGGGTTTTATGTGACTATATTAGGTGGATATCAAATCCATCACGAGAATTCAAAGCATAGCACAATGTATGACTTCCTTTGCAACATGAAACCATCAAAGTAATCTGATTAGTGTCCAGGCAGATTCATTAACAAAGACCAAGATAGTACAATTACATGATTGATAAGTTCATAGTGGAGTTAATACATTTGAGTCATATATTAGAGTGCTATAAATTAAAGGACTGCTGAAATTGTGTATTCAGACAACTATACTCCTAGAAATTCTCTACAGTGATATTTTAGTGATGACTTAATTAGTTAATTTAGGGGGTATTATTGGTATGTACTTTTGCTAACATTTCTTAGAGAAGTGAATTGAATGTGATGCTATTAATTTCTCACAACAGTTTTGAGAAGGCCAGCAACACAAACTCTTGTCTGAATGATGCGTGCAAGAAAAAGAAGAACTCTACAACTATTATTCCTGTAGGCGCATCAATTGCTTCTTTCTTAGCAGTCTTGGCATTTTCTACTCTGTTGTGTATCATTTTTCGGAGAAAACGAAAAGGTGGGAAAGTAATTTATTCTTTAAATATTCGAAAATGGAAAATGACAAAATATAAAAGAAAGAAAGAGGATTATATAACTTATATACAGATACTTCTCTTTGACTGACGACAAAATATAATGTATATATTATCACTTAATATATGTCACTAAAGGTAATTTATATTGTCCCCTAACTTATTCTCGCTCGTACTAATTTTTTCTTATTTTTTCCTGTAGTGTTGGTGGAATCAAAAGGGAATAATGGTTCAAGTATCGAGCCTAAGTTGAGACAATTCACATATTCCGAGGTAATGAGCTTCATTGGAGAAAAGAAAATTCTTGGAGGAGGATCTGGTAGTGTATATCTTGGCTGTATGAATGGAGTTGAAGTAGCTGTTAAGGTGCTTAAAGTATCTCCAGAACAAGAGACTAGGGTTTCCAATCTGAGGTATGATATACATGTCCCGGCTAAGTTATACTTTTGTCATGCTAATTTGGTGGTAAAGTACTGAAAAAATTTCTTGTTCTGATTGAATTTGATCATTATTCAACATATTAATCTAATTTCATTTATCAAACTTTGTATAAACAAATATAGGCCAATTAATTGGTTTGGAATCCCTGATAAAAAAGTACAAAAAGGGAAGATCATGTTATATTTGGCAAAATGCAATTTAAACCCTGTGTAGCAGGTAATGGGCAAGAAAATCCCCTTAAGAAAATATCAGTTTCTTTGAACTCTTAAACTAGAGATAATGTGTTACAAAATAAATGTAGTTATTTAAGGTGCACAAGGGGAGTATATATGAGAGTCATGGCAATGATTTCCATTACTACTAATTATGGTCCCTCATTTGCTATGGTAATGAATAAATTCTATGTTTCTTACATAAGAATATTGTATCATGAATGATTTTGTTTTGCACATCTCTATATGATTTTCTTCTTTAATCTCTACCAACAAATCAATTATTTAACCATTAATTCACAGGTGAAAATTCTAGAAACAGTTCATCACAAAAACTTAACTAGAATCCTTGGCTACTGTAATGAGGGAGTAAACAAGGCTATCATCTTTGAGTTCATGGAAAATGGGAACCTCAACAGCCATTTATCAGGTGATTAGAAGCACGAGGTCTCATTCCAATTGTAAACTGTAAAAACTAATTAAGGATTTTTCCATGATAAACTAAAATACCAAATCAATCTTTCTGATTATGATTACAGAGACAAATCCCAATGTGTTGAGCTGGGAACTAAGACTTGCTATATTTTATTGGTGCAGCTGAAGCCATGACAATTAAAAACATATCATTAGCTAATTACAGTTAGTAGTTTCCAGATAAGGATTACAATTAATATTCTCTATATGTAGGGTTGGAGTATTTACACCACGGTTGTAAGCCACCCGTAATTCATAGAGACATTAAGCCTGAAAATATTCTGCTGACAAAGGACTTTGAAGCTAAATTAGCAGATTTTGGCTTTTCAAGAATTTTCCCTGAGCAATCGTCTAGTCTTATTGGTACTCTCGGATATCTCGATCCCCAGTAAGTATCATATATCATCTTGATGACTAAATTTTCTTTATCAAGAGTTTATAAGGTTGTGTTTGGCTAAGTTTATTTATAAGAGCTTAGAAGCAAGCATATATGGCTTGTAAGATATTTTTGGAGCTTATTCTGGAAACTTATCAGTTATGTTGTTTGGTTTGGTAAGCTCTGTTTGCTATGAATAGCCAGAAAGGACATGATTACATAACCAGTCAATATATTGGGTTCCAGATTTTGCCAAGAGAAAACAAAATGCTAGGGAATTTAAGAAAAGGAAAAAGTTCAAAAATCTTAAACTTGTTTTCTTAGATAATTTCTGAGGTAAATGGTTTTCCTCCTTCATAGAACATTTCTTCTTAATTTTCCGTTTTTTTTTCTTTTCTTTCTCCATTTTCTTTAGCATCCTACCTCCGAAAAATACTGTTCCTCATCATTTTCTTTTCCGTTCCTCCCTAAAATCCTAGAACCAAACATAGAGTAATTATGGTTTCAAACTCAAGCTTGAGTTCAAACCTAGTACTCATACTAAGACGTGATCTTAATTATTTTATTGTCATGACCAGATACAAAGAGCCATCTATGTTGACAGAGAAGATCGACGTCTTTAGCTTCGGTGTGGTAATGCTAGTAGTTATCACAGGCCAATCCGCCATCATACAGGCCTCAACACGTATCACTCAACGGGTTGGTCCTAAAATTAAAAATGGAGACATCAAAGGCATCATTGATCCTTGTTTGGAAGGAAATTACGATGCCGATATCTCTTGGAGGGTCATAGAATTGGCGATGGATTGTGTATGTAGCAACTCTTCAAGTAGACCAAACATGACCTATGTTGTCAAAGAACTAAAGAACTGCTTTCCAGCAGCAGAAATGCCTCAAGATGAACCTAATTTTGAGGGAATATATTCAAATGATGCTGCTGGAATTACTTTGTCGCCCTTAAAGATGACCAGTATGTTTAAGCCAAGCACCAGGTAGGGGGTTATTGTAAAGGAATTATATATATTGAGTTTAGGCCAATAACTTATCTCTTTGTAGTTGGATTGCTAAGAAAATCTGTCTATTTCTGTGGATTGTACTTCCTCTTATTCTTATATGAGCTTTTGCTATTATGATATCTCATCTAGTTGATATAAATCAAGAATATGTCTCGGGAACCGGGTATAGTTGAAAACAATAAACAAACAAAGAAATCCCTCAAACAAAGAGAAAAGAAGAAAGCTAATAAAAGCAACATTGCAACAATTCTTGCGATATCTTGACTACTTAAAGTATGAATCCCATTGTCGTTTAAGTTTATTCCAATATTTTTGTGAAAACTAATACATCCACACTTAATTTATATTCTAAAACTAGTATGGTTGTGAAAACTAATCTATCATCAATATTGTGCAATAACCAAAATAGAGGGTATGGTCGGAACTTACTCGACTGAGAACTGGAGAAAAGGCGTATCATCGACTCTCCCCCCCTCTCTCTCTCTCTGTGCTACAAATCTACCTGCAAATGCATCATGAACAAATATGGTAGACAAGGTTATCTTATCTCACAATAATAAGCATTTGGTACATTATTTAGCAAGTAAAAAATAAACTGAAACAGGGGAAACATGAATAGCTAAGGTTTCTGCTCTAATGTTACTTCAAAGTAACTGTTCATTTCTCCCAATTCCAAACTATCAAATTAAAGATTCAGTGTTGTGCAACTCAAAATTCTCAACAAAGAATGATAAGGACACACAAAGCACATATTAAGAGAATACTGAAGTGAAGAGTGGTCTACCAACCACCTCTTCGGCTTCACTTCCAGCCCAAAACAAATGGTTTTGCTACTATCCTGTTTTACGTATTTCAATCATCAATCAGAGTTTTGCCACAATAAAAATACAATTTTTTTTTTTTGCTTCTTCTTTCTATAAATTTCGAAAAAAAATCGCCTTTTTTTGCTTTAGAATGTACTCTACTGTAGGTAAACTGATAATCATTACGAAAAAAAGAGGGAAAGAAGAAGCAAATTAAAAAAAATTGCAGAGCTGCACTTCCGCCCCAAAAAAAGGCACTAGCACATAAAATGAAGTTCAAATTCGGCGAATTAATGCAAGTGCTGATGAAGAAAAGGCAGAAAAATCTCACCTCTTCACTGGATCCGGAATTGGATTGACCGCAATGCAGAAACTTTATGATATTCATATATATGTTATACACAGAATATATATTTCTATTATAAATTTACACATTTAAATATATATACATATGTGATTACATATTTGCAAGGGTCAATTACACAAAACCCCCTGAGATTTGTGTCTTTAACAATTTCACCATCGGTACCTTGCAATCTTACACTATCCCCCTGAGGGATGTATTCGTAACGTATTTCAGGAGTATTAGGTATATACATTTGTATGTTTCAAGGGAGTATTTGTAAGGTTTTAATTACCAGGGGTGTACTTGTAAGATTTCAATGGTTTTTCAAATTTGTAAGCAAACTTTCACCCCTTGTAAGGTTTCGACAAAATTTTAAACAAACTGATAGGTTTCAATAGGTTATGTTTTGAGAATTAAAATATATTTGTCCTTACACATTATGACATACTATGCTGATTAATTCCAGGTACCTAAGAGGAAATAATTTAACCGGTCCATTGCCGCTCGCGCTTCTCGAAAAATCGAGAAATGGATCATTAACTCTAAGGTTAGCCCTTTTCCAAGTTTTCAAAAGTTTGCTTTCAGTTTTTCCTAAAAGTCTGAACTAGCTGATCTATATATCCATCTCGAAGTATATGAAAAGGGTCAGAAATCAGAATCACTTTTAATACTACAACTTAACCTAATCTTAACTTTCATATCATACTTTTCATTTCTCAAAGTTAATTAGTTCCACAAGTTTCAATTAATCTATATCAAATTTCATAGAGAAATGAATTGAAATGCTATATATTTCTCACCACAGTTTTGAGATTGCTAAGGACGACGAAAACTCATGTGTAAACGATGCATGCAAGAGAAAGAACAACACTCATGCCTTAGTTCCTGTAGTGGCATCGGTTGCTTCATTCGTCGCAATTTTGGCTTTTTCGACTCTCCTATATATCATTCTTCGGAGAAAACGAAAACGTAAGAAGTCATTCTAGTATACGTTGCTAATGATAACTTCCTATTGTAATATCTAAGTTTCATAACACGTAGAATTATTACATTGTTTTGTTTTTTTCAGTAGGGAAGGTTGAATCAAATGGGGGAAATGGTTCTCGTATTGAGCCGAAGTTGAGACAATTCACATATTTAGAGGTAATGAGCTTCATAGGAGAGATGAAATTTCTTGGAGGTGGAGGATTTGGTAGTGTCTATTCTGGTTGTATGAATGGTGTTGAAGTTGCAGTTAAGCTGTTTAAAGTGTCTCCGGAACAACAAACTAGGGATTTCCAGTCCGAGGTATGATGTTATATCTATAGATAGACCATATATTATACCTTTATAAATTAGAGTGATTTACATCTACTACTCTTGATATTTTGTATAATTATAAATTAGTCCTTCTTATTTCGAATATTACAACAACACCCCTGAGGTTTAATTTATTATTCATCTTAAACCTTTATCGGTATTCGCATATGTTCACTCCTTCAGACGCATCTTGTCTCCAGCAGTCTATTGATATAAGAGTCAATGCAGTCTATTGATATTCTTAATTATTATGTTTTACTCCTTACTAATGACATATTTATGATAACCCCATGAATTTGCAGGTGAAAATTCTAGCAACAGTTTACACAAAAACTCAACGAGGATTCTTGGCTACTGCAATGAGGGAGTAAACAAGGCTATCATCTTTGAGTTAATCGAAAATGGAAACCTCAACAACCATTTATCAGGTCCAGTCATAAAAATAAGGGATAATTACACTTACACCCTCTTGACTTAGGAAAAAATACCGTAAGACCACCTCGACTATTGAAAATTACAGACAAACCCCCTAACCCTAACGAAAATCTAAAAATTTACTAGAAAGTTGCGAAATTACCATTTTACCTTTAACGACTGTCAACTATAAGAAAAAGGACAATTACATTTACATCCCCCGACTTAGAGGTAAATACTACAACATGCCCTCGACTTAGGAATTTTTTCACTGACATAAGACCTAACCCTAACAGCTAGTTGGACCTATGTGCTAGATGGAGCCATAATTGAGGGGTGTCTCTGTAATTCCAATAGTCGAGGGGATATTGTTGTATTTACCCAACTTATCATTTATCAACAGTTATTTGAGAATTTTTTCCTGCAGTAATAATTAATTAGTTGCAAATATTTCTGATCTTGATGACAGATACAAATCCCAATGTGTTGAGCTGGGAACAAAGACTTGCTATATTGATTGGTGCAGCTGAAGGTATATTCTCAGAAGAATTAAGCTAAATAATTAACTCAATTACAGATAATTGTTTTTTGGAAAAATAATAATTTTTCATCGTATAACTTAGCTTATGACCAGTTTAAGTCTCATATAATCACAAAGTTCACCCTTCCGAGACCAGCTTCTTTATGTGCGTTTTTAATGGAACTATGGAAGAGCAGAGGTGAAAGTTGAGAGTAATAGGGATAATTACAGAAAACCCCCTGAGATTAGATTTCTTTTTTTTTTTTTTTTGAGAACACCCTGAATCCTTGAAACATTACAAATACCCACTGGGCAGCTGAAACCTTACAAATGCCCCCCTTGAAACATAAAAATGTATACGAAATACCCCTTAAAAAACCTTATAAATACCCCCCTCAGGGGGTAAGTGTAAGGTTACAAGGTTTCAAGGTGATTTCCGTAAACGACGTAAACTTCAGGAGGGGGGGTTTGGTAACTGGCCCTAGATTAAATATGAAAGTTCCAAAATATTGAGAGTAAAATTAAACTGAACAAGACTAAGTTATGGAATGAAAATTAATAAGTTGCCTTTTATATTTAAGTGCAAATAATTAATGAGACTAAAAGTCTAAAACTGAAATTATTCCTGATTATTATGTGCATATAGGGCTGGAGTATTTGCACCATGGTTGCCAGCCACCTATAATTCACAGAGATATTAAGCCTGAAAATATTCTGCTGACAAAGGACTTTGAAGCTAAATTAGCAGATTTTGGTTTTTCAAGAATTTTCCCTGTTCAATCCTCCAGGGTTATTGGTACTCTTGGATATCTTGATCCCCAGTAAGTATTCAAGAAAATTATATCTAAACCTGCTCGCGGCTATGTAAGTTTATTTATAAGAGTGTAGGTAGACTATTCGAATTTTGGGGGCAATGTGTAAATATGCAAAGATTGGAGAGCAATCTGAAAACTGGATAGATTTGTGTAGTAAATGTTGAAAAAAATCCGTGTCTCGTGTCCCCATTTCTATCGTCTTCCATATTTCTCTATTATGCATTTTACTCTCTACGGATAGCCTTACAACAAACTGATTATCAGTGGCAGGTACAACGAGCCATCGATGTTGACAGAGAAGATCAACATCTTTAGCTTCGGCGTGGTAATGCTAGTAGTTATCACGGGCCAGTCCGCCATTATAAGGGGCACCACAACACATATCATTCAGTGGATAGCTCCTAACATTAAAAATGGAGACATCGGAGGCATCATCGATCCTCGTTTCGACAGAAACTATGATGTTAATATCTGTTGGAGGATTGTGGAATTGGCAATGAAATGTGTGTCTGCCAACCCTTCTAGCAGGCCAAACATGAACTATGTTGTCAAACAATTGAAAGACTGTTTGCCTAGTACACAAACACAACTGGATCAACATGATGCTGAAATTACTATTTCACCCTCAAAGATCTCAACTGAGGTTAGGCTGCCAAACACAATGTAGGTTACTGTATGTGAGCGTGTTGTGCAGTAAAATTGCTCAATTTATGTTTGCTCTGCGTGTGTATAAAGTTTAGTATAATAAATTACATTACATCTCCTTGTTATCTTGGATTTACTAAGAAAAACAGTGTTGTATAGAGTATATTATACTATTGTTTTCCTATGAAGATTTTGCCTTTCCACGTATTAGTTTTGGCATGTTAGGAAAACAACACGGCAATAGAACCAAGAAAACCAAATGCTAAGCAAACACTTTTCTAACACAGAAAAATCTTATGTTCGTTCATATATCTTTTCACATATATCAGCAGAAATGTCTACACATGGATTTAATGTTTCACATATTCTAACAGCGAAGGGGCACAAAAGGGCCCAACAAACAGAACAGAATCAGAAGTTCCTCTAAATGGTTAGAAAGAAACATAAAAATCTCTATATCGTACCCTAACACACAAGCCTGAACCAAAAATCTACACAAAAATGAACCACAAACCACCAGATATACAAATCTAGCAATAAATCTCCTAGTTAACCATTTCCCTAACTGTAGCAACACGAAATCACGTCACGTAAGTCCTCACCATCATTTTCTAGTTTTTTACTGCTGCTGCCAACTACTACTATACTGCTGGTTTCTATTACCCCCCATTTGATTTGGACCCCTCCCACCAAATTGACCTGTTTGGGTAAAACTGGGAGGAGCTCCATACCCGCCAGAAGCTCCACGGGGCCCGTTTGAGGGAGCATTATTTGCAGGATAAGGCGGTGGGGCCCGCCCCTGAGGAGGATATGGGCCACCACTATAACTTCCACTTTGACCTCCACGATCTTCATAATAGCCGCTTGGGGCCCCACCACTTGAGGGGTATCGACTGGGAGGTGGGGCCCGGGGTTTGCCGTACTGATGATTAGGGACACTGGGAATGGGCAGCTGAGAATTGTTAATTTGATGAGCGGGATTGTTCCAGTGTGTAGGATTTGTGTGTTGAATTGGAGGCAGACGAGCGTGTTGTTGAGGATGCGGGAGTTTCTGTCTTTTTGCCATTTCTTCGTTTTGTCGTTGCTGCTGTCTTTTTTTCTTTGTTTGGAACTCGTGTGATGCTTCGTATTTTGGCAAACTGCCAAAAATCGAGGAATTTTGAATATGTCGTGTCTTGATAGTAGCCAAGTTAAGGTAGTGTTTGCAAACTCTCAAAGAAAGTGGTTTCTGCTTTTAGATTAGAGAAAAGCAGAAGCGGAGTTTTTCATTTAGCTGATGTGGCTAAAATAAGCTAGAAGTACCTTCGGGTGTGCTTTTCTCAGCTTCTAGGTTCTTTTTTCTACTGTTTAAAAGTGCTCTAGTACCATTTTTCAAAGAATTCCAACTACTATTATAACTTTTTACAACTTTGGCTTCTTTGACTTCTCTAAAAGCAGAACTTTTCGCACACCCCCCAAACAGACAAAATGACTAGTGCTGTTTGTTCTGTTACAGGAAACAATGAGAAGAGTTTATGTACGTACCTTTTCGGGTCACAAGGAAGGGGATCGGTCCAGAAATATTCAGCATCAAGAGCGTCCTTTGCTGAAATTCTCTTTTTGAATTTAGATCAAGAAAGGAAAAAGAAAATAAATTAGTAAAATTGGAAGAACTGAATGCAAAATTTTTGAGATTTTGTTAACTGACTCGCTTTCTATGCAAGCTCACAGTGCCATGTGTTCGTTACCAAGGAAAATAGGTTGATAAGGCAACTGAATTAAGGGACCTTACAACCTCTGCTAATCTATTAATTTAATATTTTAGTGAACAAAATATTTATGTTAATATTTTTCTAGCCTTTGTTTAGCAGAAACTCTAATCGACCTTTCTCAGGAGAACATTCAGTACCACTATTCAAGCATCAACTATTACAGTAATTATCAAATCTGGTATGTGTGATTATTATTGCAATTTGATTATTTTTCTAAACAAATACAAGCCATTTTCACATACACAAGCAGCTTTACCAGATAAAAGAGATATATACCTTAGCTGGATCAAGGACCAGCATTTTCTCCAACAAATCAAGAGCATGACGGTCAAAACTGAAAAGCAAATATGGTGTGAATAAAGAAGTTGTAATTATTAATAGCACAATTTTAGAACTTCAGCTCATGCTTACTTCCTAAAAAGCTCCCGAACTCGCTTTTTCATTTGACGTGAGGGCTTAAATTTGTTATACCATTGGAACTTGGAAACACCTGGCCATGTTAACTCATCAGGGCTTCCACAAAGCTCAAATATTTTATTCAACTGTTCAGGCTGCAATGACCATGATTGAGTTAACATCGATATTTTTAGACTAACACAAACAAGGAAAACTAAGATTGATTAAAGCAAATAACTGGCTATAGATTACTAGTCAGCATATGGGTGTTCCATAATTAGATTATGAATTAGTTGAGCAAGTGCTTATTCTGGCACATAAACTGTAGGATTTTAGTAAATTTAATCCTTATCAGCTAAAAAACAAAGTTGCTATTTTCCATCTAAACTTATCTAAAATCCACAATGCACAGAGCTATCTAAACCAGATATGCAATTTTATTTTTTTCGAAGATGCAAGATATGCAATTGAGAACACTGTTTTGAACCAAATTAGCACTTCTTCGAGTAACCAAGGAATGCTATGAAATAAATTATACAATTACTCCAAAAAATCACTTTTAATTTAATGCATTAGTTGTCCATGCAAGAAAACCAATAGTGCACTCAAGAGAAAGAAAGCATAAGAAACTCTACCTACTTTAGTAAGAACATTCAAGATAACCCTACCTCACTTTTTCCATTTAAGATCGGTTTCCCATACAATAGCTCAGCAAAGATACAACCAACAGACCACATGTCGACAGCTGGACCATACTTTGTGGCTCCAAGAAGCAACTCCGGAGGTCTTCAATCAACAGCATAAAAATGGAGGCACAATCTTAGTTAGTGCTACACTGCTACTAGTAGAAATGTTAGATTAAAAAATATTAACGATCAATCAAAGCACAGAGGATTTTTTACCTGTACCACAATGTGATAACCCGATTTGTAAGATTAGCATTAACATCATTGGAAAAAGAACGTGCAAGTCCAAAATCCGCAAGCTTCAGATTTCCCTCATTGTCAATAAGCAGATTGGATCCTGAAAAGGAGTTACCACGTAAATTTTTTCCACTTCCACAATGTTAAATCTAAATATAACACATAAAATGCTTGTAAACCTTTTATGTCCCTGTGAAGCACGTGATTCACATGGCAATAATGAAGACCCGTCAATAGTTGCTTCATGTAACACTGCATATCCAAATTTTCAATAAACTCTAATCTCTATGACCGAGAACTAATATGGTTAATATTACAAGCTGTAGGAATGCTTACAGTACTTTTATTTGTGGAACTGTAAATCTAAGTCCAGGACGATCTGCTAGGCCAGTCAAGTCATGGTCCATGTACTCAAAAACCATATAAATGTTTCCCTTGTACTTATTACCATCTGCAATTATATGAGTTGCAATGTGGATGGATCTTGTTATTAAACTGCGAAACAAGAAATCGCCACATAAAAGAGCAAGAGTTATGCTTACCAGGCCTTCCTTGTTCATCCTCTTCACGGCCTAGGTAATATATTTACAAAATATTTCAAGTGAGAGACGGCATTTCAGAGATAGAGCAAAATCACATTGGAATACACCTCTAAACTAAGAATTGAGAAAAAGAAGTACCAGGAGATGTTACTATCTCTTTCAATGTAATAACATTTTCATGCTGTAGCTTCTTCAGAATTTTAATTTCTCGAATGGCAGTAATCGGAAACTGCAGAAAAAAAGCAAATTGCGTCAGACATCTGATCATAGAATATATGGAGATCCTGCCAAAACAAAAGCAGCTATTAACATTCTCAACCACACATAATTGCTGGGGAGAAGAACAATACCCCTTCTTTTTCATTATCCATGCGGATCTTTTTCAAAGCAACAATTTCTCCGGTTTTCTTTTCTTTGGCCATGTATACTTGACTGGAGACCAGAAGAAAGAGTGAGGAACAAACATGAGCATGCCAATCAAAAAATAAAATTTCAACTTATTTAACTAGCATGACTGCAGTAGTTTATCTCTATGAATGCAGAGCTTGGCATGGAATAGGAGCTATACTAAAGACAGTAATGTAGGAAAAGATCTGTTCAAAGGTTCTCTCAATTTGCTTATCAACTCTTTTGAACTGGACTGTGGTATTGCAATATAGGCAATGGACGTCATAAGCCCTTTCATGAGGACGTGTATTGTCTTAAAAGTTTTAGAACATTGAGAGTTAAGGATTCACAAATCTTAGGGGCTCTTTTTTCTTTTAAAAAGAAAAGCACGGTTTATCAACAAGGCAATTATAACAAGAAGATTTGGAGTAGCTGGTGCATTTTTCTATATGGTACCAATCCAAACTATGTTGCAATACATTCCTCTATCTATCAGTTCATCCGTGGAGTATATCAAAATGAACTGTAAGGCTCACTTATCTCAAAATATTTGGAATTTACAACCCACTTTCACAATGTAAGAACTAAGAAGAGGATAACTATTCCGCTTGATCTAATTCTAACTCATGAGATTTCAGTTCACCTCCATAAGTTCCGCTTTCAGGTAACTCATGATAAACAGCGTCAAACATCTATGAGCTCAAAAAGTAATCTTCCTAGGAAAAAGTTGGCATAACCAGTAGAAGTGGTTTTTCCTCCTAACAACTAGAAGAACATCAGAATAAACTACTAGGTAAAATAAAATTTTAAAAAGACAAAGAGTGTCTTCGTGGAAACAAGTAAAGAAGTATTGGAAATTGGAATAAAGTCATGAGATAGCTTAACGAACAAGCGGGAGGACAAAATTTCCAAAACTACAAAGATTTGTAAACAACGCATTATGATATAAATATGACAGATAGAAGTAACTTAGCCAACCGTTCATCAAACCAAGCAGGGAAAGACAATGAAATCATATCACGAAAAACGTGAAAGCTGCATTAAAGCAAACAAATCTTTCTCACCCAAATTCAAAGTAACCTGTTAGAGATAACCCGAATGCCTAAACACAATTACACGAGGTCAATCCAAAAAAGTTCCAAAATCTAAAGGCAAAATACCGAAAAATGAAACAACACCAAATCAGTAAGAGAATTCACCAACCTTTCCTCCAACCCAACGGCATAGAAAACAATAACAAGAAAAAAGAATAGTTTGCCTCACCCGTAAGTTCCTTCCCCAATCTGCTCCAACTTTTCGAAGCATTCGACGCTCCGAGAACCCCACGACGGCCACTCACCCACATTCAGTTGATTATTTGTCGCCGCCGCCATTATCAGCGTGTTGTACGTGTATTTCGGCTTTTTTACTTTGGATTATGCACAGAATTATAGTTAGAAAGAGTGAAAATTGTAATTCAACAATGGAGATGAAAAAATAAAATTGGGGGAAAACAGCGAAATCGGCTGGGGTTCTTGAATCTTAATTCTTGAAGACGAAAGACAAAAGGTTTACTCTTTCGTACAAGGTACAACAAATAATAACTTTTTTTTGGTAAATCAATACGAAAATTACAAATTTAGGGAAGATACCGTTATGCCCTCCAAACTTTTTCTAAAAAATTATATGCAACTTTTCGTGATTTTATTATATTACAAATAATACTTAAATTAAAATTTATATTATAAAGAACAAACTTGTAAAGAATATTTTGGTACAATAATATCAGGGGTATTTTAGTCATTTCATGTCAGCTGTTGACTTATATCAGCAAAAGTATGACGGAAACTTAACTGAAGTGGGCAAGTTATAATTTAGAAACTTCTCAATAATATTAGGGGTATTTTGGTCATTTCATGTCAGCCGTTGACTTGTATCGGCAAAAATATTAAGGAAACCTAACTGAAGGGGGTAAAGTTGTAATTTAACAAACTTATGAGAGGTCTAAATATAATTAACCCTAAATATTAATTCTCTTGAACAATAGTTAGATGATGATTAAATAATAATGGTTGGTTGGTGGCTTAATATTAAATAATAATAAGGTTACCGTCATAAAATTAAAACATTGAGATAATCCACTGATTTATGATATTACCCCTTGATTGCATTCTCCTCTTGAACAATAATTAAATGACGAATTTAATGGTTAAATCGGTCGAACTAGCCAGCGAATGTACTGAAAATTCTTTGAAAGCGTATGTTTTCATAATTTTCCTCAAATTGGCATTAGTTAATTAACAAATCCATTTACAGAAAACAAACCCCTTTTTCATACATGCACCAAATACAAGCTGGCCACATGAAAACTTACGTTGGTAGAAATCAGAAGTAATAAGACCAGACAGAATCTATATTCAACTGATGAGTGAATTTAGAACTACAGCAAGTAGGCAAATGTCCTACAACATAAATGATCTCAATTTCAAGAAATTCCCAAATTTGCACCAATAAATAAATAATGACAGGCCCTATCGGCTATCATTAAACTGCATAAACAGATCAAAACCTGGATCTTCCACAATTATCCGGCCAGTGCATCCTGAAGAGAAAGCTTCCATCCACAGACCACAGGGGGGTATATGTCATTTTCGAAAATCGAAATTATATAAGCCCCATCTTGTAGAGTACCAAAGCTAACAAGATTTGCAATAGAAAGACAAATCAGAACCTCCCTTGGAAATATTAAAAAATGTGTAGCAAGGTCATAATATAGCTGCAAATCTTGTTTTGACAATAATTAAGTAAATCTTCCACCTGCAAAACAGAAAATTTGTCATAAAGAAGGAAAAAATCCAGCTGGCTGATGAAGGTTTGTATAGAGCAAGGTAGGAAGTATATATATCTTAGAGCTCTCTTATCTCTATTCCCCCAGAATGTCACCCAATCCAGCAGACTCCATGCAAATATCATATGAGGAAACAGCCACAGGGGGTTAAATGTAATATCTGAAACCATCAAATGAGAGCCATAAGCAATATGGGTATTTGTTATTGTTGTTGTGAACAATTTACCAAAAAAAAACAGTTAGTATCAAATATTGATTGATTGGAATTGATTTCCATGTAGTTTTATTCAATTTCATATGGGGTGTAACTGTAATTATTTGACTATTATGTTATCTCGTCTGACATATTCTCCTAGCTACCATTCTACTTTTTTTCTTTTTCTCGGGCACTCTTCTCTTCTTATTTCACTATTATTCAACACATATTTATGATCCATTCATGGTCTAGGATGGTAGATAAGGATTGATATGTACATAATTTATATTCCTTTTTTTGGTAGAAGTACATATATAATTTACATTCACACCAGGAAAAGTGATGGAACATTGCATACATGGACAAAATAACCTACCTATTTATCTACTTATATATTAATAAGATTTAAGCCGAGTTTACAAAATTTAAAACATTTTTTTTTGAATTTCTTCCTTTTATTTATTCATTGACCCTTAAAACTTATATAAACCTTTTCCCTCCAAAAGCTTTGGAAATGAAGTATTACGAGATCAGAAGGAAAAATTACAAACTTCGACCAAAAAAGAATTACAAAAACACCCGTTTAATACAATATTCAAGTGAATTTATAAATTGTTAAAACATATTTAAAGCAAGATATATGTTGCTTTCTTCTTCTTTATTGTGCAGTGGTGGTCATCGTCATCACCATAATCATCTTACTGTAATAATAATTAGTCTTCTTTTAGAATTAATACATGCGTAGACCGAAGTTGACTCGCAAAGTGGAGAAAAAAATATGAATGAGAAAAAGTTAGATAATAAAAAAGGAGGAAACTTCGCCGCCCTGAACTGGGCCTAAAAATTCTGGAATTAAGCTTAAAAACAGAGAGGCTGCAGTATGATGAAGAAGGTCCCCACGATCACATCAGGAAAAGTTGTTGTCATCTTCTTGGAATTTATGCAGCTTCACTTTATTAGCCAATCAATTTTTATGTTACTTTTTTTTTTCCATATATAAATACAATTGTAATATTAAATGCTACATTAACTAAGCTCATAATTGAAATGATTATATAAAAAGTTTAGAGTACTGTTTTGCATCCTCTCTCTCTCTATCTATCTGAATTTATTGAGAAAACTAGAAACTGACCCACAACATTTGGTTGGATTCATGATTTGGAAAGGTCCGTCTGATTCCCTCAAGTAAGTCTTTGTGGGTTCTTTACTCTAGTTCGAGCACTAAAAATCCAATAAAACTTGTGGTCTGCATGAGTTATTTTTGGTAAAGGTTGGATTTTTAATTTCCTTGTTTCTTTGTTAAATTAAATGAGGTTATCGTCTTTTTCAGTGGAATAGAAAAGAAAGAAAAGAAACGCGCTTTTGAAATTTGGGAATTTACTGGGCCTACATTTTGCCTCCTTTTTGTGAGATAAAAAGAGTTTTTAGCTTGAACCTTGATCATCTTGTGAGTGCTAATCGGGTTTTTCGGGAAGTGGGCTTTGAGCTAGTCTTGAAATTTTAGAGCTTTCCTTCTAAACCTTGCTGTTCGAGTGGAAGAAAGTGAAATTTTCGAGTCACAGAGGAGCAAGAACGTTATTTCATGCTCTGTTTTCTATTTCTCTTCACCAGGTTAGTAACATTTGATGTTTTCATTTTATCCCATGACCTTCATAGTCTGATTTTCATAATTTCTGGACAAAAATGTTCTCATTTTATGTTTCTTCTGCTTTTAGTAATGTCTTTGATGCAAGTTTATAGAACAAAAAGGATTCCCCAGCTTTGTAGCTTATCTTTAAATTTTCACCAGAAGTAATCCCCCAGAAGTTGGGGAGTGTTTGCGAAAGTTAGTAGTATAAGTCAGAGGTGTTTGAAGAAAAAGAAAGCTCTTCTATTCTAAACAGTAGCAAAACAAAGCACTCTATCTCTGCTTTTTTTTTTTTTTTTGTTTGAACTAAACGCAGAAAAATAGTTTCTTAGAGCTTGCAAACACACTCACTTAATTAGGTTATTAGTCAACTGCTTGTGGCATGGTTCAATTCACTCCAATTTTTTCCTTTTTCTTTTGAGTGTGTGATGGCTGACCATGCTAATTGTTGAGTTATAGTCCACTTTTACTCATGATTTACTGATATTAATATGAAGAGATTTTGCTTATGTGATCTTGTTGTCATAGAAACCATGCATTGTGAGGCCAAAGATCGACTTCATATAAGAACTTTCCGCCCCCTCGTATATTAAGACTTTTATAAGTAATCAAATGGTATCCTGCTCTTTCAGCTGGGAGTCACTGGAGACAATTCTTATATGTATGATGGAAGATGATGATGCTCGAGTTGTGGACCGGCAACAATCACGTACAACCATTAAGGTATAAAACTATTGTACTTTCTTAGTTTATCATACGTACAATTTCACTTATATTCCGAAAAAATAAATAATAGGTACAGAATTTGGCTAAAGAACTCAAGTGCTTCTATTAGATATTCTTTAATTTTGAGCTAATTTTATTTATAGCTTCTATGAGTTCGGAGTCTATTTTCACATCCAACGGGCTTGTGGGCTTTGAGCCCTTCTTTTTTTTCTCGTTTCCTGTAATGAAAGCCCGATTTCGAGTTTTACAACCTATTATGAGAGACTGTGTCTTAATCCTCTTACTAAATAATTATTTTCTGAGTTTTTCCACATTTAAATTGTTTTTTCTTTATTTTATATGAGAATTGATGTGATTCCAGGTGCATGTTCAAATCTGCTCGCAATTACAAAACTTGATCATCAGAGTTTCAAAAATAATTCCAGAAATTGAAGCAGCTCGTCCTCGTGCTTTTGAGGCACTTTGCCAGTTAAATGATGGTATTGCCAAGGCGAAGTCTCTATTTCAGCAATGTTGTGAATCCAGCATACTCTATTTGGTATGAGAATTCTTCTAGATAATTAATATGTTGATATAATATATGTATGTAATTTGAAATCTTATACTAGATATAAGGTCTTAAATCTTTTTTGTTTAAATAAATGATTAAAATTGTTTGGTTAAAATAGTATATTGGAGTTCATAAGATGTTAGCAATGTCAACTCAGTGACATTATCAACACTGCTAAAATTAGAGGAGTTAGTTAATATTTCAAAAATCAATTATCAGGCGTTTAGGGGAGATAACTTTCTTAGAATAATCTATAAGCTCCTCATATAGTATTTAAAAAATTTCAGGCGTTTAGGGGAGATAACTTTGTGTCGCGATGTAAAATATCGAGTAACATATTGGAGTCGAGCCTCAGCAAAATTCAGGATATGGTTCCAGTAGTGCTGGCTAACAAGGTAAGAAAACTCAAGCCTGTGAGATTGCCTTTCAAATTTTGGTTATGTCAATATCGTCGTCACTCTTATATTGTTGTCCTTTTGACTTATTTTCAACTTTAGTTCTTTATAAGAATTTCTTGAGTCAAGCTTGAGCAAACATTTAGACTTGAGCTTGAGCTCGAACAGCCTGATTTTTTAAGCTCGAGCCTGAAGGCAACTCGAACTCGACGACTAAGCTCGAGTTACCAACAAGCTGAGTCCGTTCAAGGAAGGTTTCAAAATTTTTTATTTGATAAAGTGACAAACAATTCAACTTACTATTGTTATAAACTCTTACAGAGACTAACTTGATACAAAATTAAAACTTGAAAGTTTAGAAGGCTATGTTTTAATGGTTAGGTTCTAAGTGATCCTAATCTAAAACTTATATATTATTAATATAAAATATATTCCGGCTCGTGATCCTCGAGCTTAGATAGAAATGGCTCACCAGTCAGCTCGACTCATTTGCACCTCTACTTTCAAGCTCAAGCATGATCTTGCTTTCTTGATAAACAGTCTTTAACACATTTTACCATATTTGCTGCCAGATTTCTGCAATCATTACAGTTCTAACTACTGAAGTTTTTCACCTTGATCCGTCCGAGGAGGAAGCTGGTAAAATGTTGAGGGAATTACTTCATAACTATAGTTCTTCGGAAGAATTTAGAATTTCAGCTATTCAAGCTGTATGTTCCTGTCTCCAAATTTCATCCCGAAATGCTATCATGATTGAAAAAAGATCACTCAGAAAAATGATCGATAAACTCGGCGATAACGAACAAGTTAAGCGCAAAATTTTAAATATCTTTCTCGGTCTTCTGAACAAATACAGAGACATTATAACAACAACAGAGGACATTAACGATTCCGAGCTTTCATCATTTGCAAACCCATATAATTGGGAACGAGTTACTTCTTCTATGTACTCTGATTCTAGCTTGGGGAGTTCGATGAGTAATTTGAATCTTGCAGTAGATTTCAACAACTTGTCACTTGGACATGATGGTCAGGATGAATATAGTGTGGGTTCTAGCAGCAATGCAGTTGAAGAAGTGAAAAGATTATTGAAGATTAGTGAGAAATCTTGGTCGATGATGCCGTTTGGGAAGTTTATTGAAATGCTAATCAAATTTTTGAATGATGCTCGTGAGTCTCATAATGTGGATGCACAGTTAATGGGCTTGCGATCTTTGTTGGGACTTCTGCAGGAAAAGAGGTAAGTTTAGATAATTCACTTCTTAATGACATTAATATTTCTTAATTAATCATATCTAGCAAAGTTATTGCGTTCAAGTTGAACAACATTTTTTTCCTAGTTAGTTACTAACAGGACTTCTGCATTTAGTAAGTACGGAGTATATATGTACTTTTTTTAGCAAATTTACAGTTAAAATACATAGAGGGATAATATACGGATTTGAAGACATCATCCAGTTTTCTTTTTGGGTAAAATCTTTTTACATAAAGATTTGATACTATATTGAATGACTTCTCATTTAAAAGCTTAAGTTATGAGAGATGAAAAACACTAATAAATTTATTATCTTGATGTGTTATTTTGATATATTTTTCCACTACTAATGCACTCTCATGCATAACAGGAGCAATGTATTGTCATACATAAAGGAAAATGTGTACGTTATTTTGGCGTCGTTTCTCGATACGGAGGTTGCCGAAGAAGCCCTCTCGATATTGGAGGTATTATCCTCCCACCAAAACTGTGTTGCGAAATTTGCGTCATCGGGTGCAACCGATTGTATCTCAAATATACTCGAAAGCCGAAATCAACAATTCGTGGAACGGGCCTTAAACATATTGGTTAATTTATCCGTGGCCCATGACTTGAGTTTCTTCATCACGCCTTCAGAGTTGATTCCCAAGTTTGTCCCACTTATCGGAAATGTTAGTCTGGCACGATACTGTGTTGCCATTTTGAAGAACTTGTGTGAAAATGGAGTGTCGATTGCTGAAACTGATGGTTGCATGATGATCCGTTTGGTTGCCCATTTACTTGAGAATGGGGGGCGAGACGAACAAGAACATGCGGTCTTTGTTCTTCTTCATTTGTGCCCTCAACGGCCCCGTTATTGTCAGCTGGTCATGGATGAGGGAGTTATCACGGGCCTTTGTAATGTATCCGTCAATGGAAACAGTAAAACAGTAGTCATGGCTACAGAAGTTGTGCGTATAATTGGAAGATGTAGTGAACACTAGTTGATGTGGTAATTCTTCTGAGGTTGTCCAAGTGGTAAATATATTTTATTTATTTTTTTGGTGTTAAACTGGATCTATATTGTGTTCGAGTCAGGTCGGACCACTAAGGTATAAAAAGTTCTTACCAATTGCAACTGCATACCCAAGGACTCTTGAACTCGAGATCTCTAATTAAGTTAGATTAAGCTAGCAGATCGGCGAACTGCTAAGCTAAACTACGATGATGATCAGAAATGTATGGGTTTCATGAACTCCTAATATTGTCAATAGAATGTATGTATTGTAGATAAGTCTTCCTTGAGAATGTCTCTATTCTAGATAAGGGATGTACAGTATCCATTTTCTGGAAAGCAGGAAAACTTTTTAGTTGATATTTCAGTATCACATCATGTAACCCTCGCAATTTGCTTAATGTGAATTGCTTTGTTCAATGTATATGTGTTCACAGAAATTTTCATGTCTGTAAAGTAATTATAACACGGGAAAAAGAGAATAGGGGATAATTACACAAACCCCCGAGGTTTGCTTAAATATCCGAAAAATCAACGAACGTTGAAGTCTTACAAATACCTCATTAGTAAATTGAAACCTTACAAATACCTCCCTTGAAACATCAAAATATATACGTAATACCCCTGAAAAACCTAGCAACATTCTAAGGTGAATTGTAAAAGGTAAAAACTTAAGGGGGTTTTGTGTAATTGACCCGAAATTCCTGATGTAGCCCTAATTTTTTTATTTCAATAATTTAAGTACCGGGACATAATTGGTACAGTCAAAATTTGGTGTAGCAGTGTATCTCAACTGTCGTTTTGGGTCTGTGAAAACTCTTTTTTTATTTTCCTTTTAATATGTAGAATAAATATAAAAAATGAAAGAAAGAAAGAAAGTTATCGAGCTGGATGGTGAGCTGCTAATAACGAAAAGGGATGATTACATTTACATATATCCCCAAGTTTGCCCTAAATATAAAAACACCCTGGTAATTTTTAAATTACTAAAAACCCCCTATTCTGTTACAGCGTTTACCAACTGATACTTTGGGGTATATGTAATTAACTAATTATCCCTTACAAAAACTATATGACTCGAGTTTCGCCACCAAAACCTACAAGTCAAACTTAAATCCAAGCTTCAATCTTCGTCGATCTTGTTCGTTTTGCTCGGAATAGGCTCAGTCTCATTACATCTCAACGTCTGATGCATATTTTTTACTTGAATATCAGACTATCTATGTTTTCCAATATCTCTATATATATTTTAGACCGTAATCTTGAAACCATGCATATATAATCCGGTCCCAAAAAATAGTCGCTGCAGATGAGGGCTCTACATCTCTGAAAGTAGGTCCAAATTATTAGCTTCTCTATATGTACGTTCATCCCCCTTGGTAGAAAACAATCGTAACTTAATTCCAGCTGTTGTTTAGCTCACAAGTCACATGGTTGAGACATTTTTATCTATCTTGATCCCACTAAGTAATCCTGTTAATTTATGCCCTCAAGGAGCCTGATGTGCATGAATTTACTACGTACTTTTAAAAAATTTCTGACACTAATTAAAAACAATCCATGTGAGACTTAACAGTCCTATTGATTGAGAATTTGTAAATCCCTCGTCAGACTTAGCCGACCAAGTTATGAGTATCAATGTTTGGAATAAGTTATGATACCACCTGAAGTTTGTTTTGAAAAACTATCCATAAGGATAGTTCCCGACATTTGCAAAACATTCGCAGAAATCATCCAAATCATGAAACAATATTACAAATATTCCTTATAAGGTCAATGAAAGTCCATAATTTTCTGTCAGTTTTAGGGGATATTCATAATGTTTTACAAACCTCTGCGTAAGTTTGTAATGTTTCAAAGTTTCAAGGTGTGAATGTAAATCAAATTGCGTAGAAACTCAGAGGGTACTCGTAAGGTTTCACGATTTGGATGACGTGTTGGATTTTAAGTAAACCCCAGGACAGTTTTCGTAATTATCCCAATTCTTTTGTTTACATATAAAATTAGGATTTGAGGCCATGCCATCAACTTAACAAAGCTAACGCCTAACCACATTTTTAATGAATGCCAAATTAAAAACTTTCGCAATAAACAACCATTGCATAACCTATTCATTTTTCATAATAAATTAAACTCCCTCTCTGAAATTTGATCCCACGTAATGGGAAATATGTATTCAATTATTGAAATTGCCAATATATTATGTTTGCATATCCTTACCTAATTACACAATCACTAAGAAACCATTATAAAGTTGTTCTACAACTCACTTTTAGTGCTTGAATTTGTCCATGTACAACACAAAAACTTTATCTTCCCTAAGATCACAATCAAATATGAATAATTAGGAACTAAACTTAGGAATTTAAAGGGAAAAACAAAAGACAAAGTGGTTGCCCAGGGCCAAAAAGATAGTGAAAAATAATCAAAGGGAAATCAATATATCAACATGCTAGTGGTTGCATTTGTGATAATTTGGCCAAAACAATGTTAAGTGGGGTTGGACCAAATTTTGTGATATCAAGTGTTAGGTAATTAGCATGATCTCTTCTTGACTAGTAATACACTATTCACACACACCTCTAAATATCTTATCAAAATATTTCGTGTGATGTCGGATACCCTTTCAGACACATATATGTATATCAATTCTCGTTCTTGTGCCCCATGGTCCACGTACGTACATATCTTACTCACATAATGATGGGCGTATATTTATTTGTTAGTATTATTCTAAAAATAAAAACTTTATTTTTTCATGATAATGTGAAATATTGTTGGGTCCCTAAATCTTCTCGCAGCATCTTTCTCTATCAACATAAAGCGATCTTGTCCCTCATCCTCTTCCTTTCATCATTATACGTTTTGATGGCTAGGTCAATTATTCCACAATTATTCAGTTTGTACTAGTACTGTTTTAATTAATAGTGTTTCTTTTCTAATTAATGAATTGTCTAGGGCATGTTTCTTTTTTAATCAAAATAAATAGTTAAACAATTACATGTTTCTTTGTGTTAACTAAAATAATTAATTAAATATGACATAACTGTATCATCAACATCAAGATACGGTTAACTAATTTGATGGTTACAATACCTACTTAATTAAAATCATGAAAATGAAAAATATTAAAGTGAATTACATCAAAACCATTTAAATTTGCTTAAATTACAATAACCCTCTCTCTCTATATATATGAGTAATTACTAAAAGTACCCTGAAATTCACTTTTTTTTTTTTAACCTAAAATTGTACTTAATCTGCATTTACATCAGGCCCGATAACAAAGGCGCTGAATTTTCCTCAACAGTAAAAACTATATTTCCAAAAACCCGAACCTAAAACATTTAATTAATTTGAGATAAAGGCACTTGAGTTTAATTAGCCAAAAAGGCAAAATAAAAAATAGAGAACAAAAAATGCCCATATTGTTTTCCCATATATATTTCTTCTAATATAAATCAATCATCATAGAACCAACAAAAAAAAAAAAAGAAAAAGAAAAATCAATCATCAAACCTCTTTTATAACAATAATAAAAGTATTAAACAGTACTACATATCACTGCAGAGAGTGGTCCTTTCTATTTTCTCCATTTTTGTATTTTTGTGAGTTTTGGGTCCTACATAAGTTAATATATATCTTTATGTAGTTCTACCTACATATTAAGTTTCTTTATCTGTAGGCATTTCCATATTGCTGTATGTACCAAATTTAGGACTTTGCTAAATTGTAATAAAGCACAGTGTAAATTCCTTTTCAAGTAGGCATTTCAAAGACCTTTGTATTGTAGCACCAAATTCTATATATGAGCTTTTCTAAATCTAGCAAATTATATCACCATCATTGTTTGATAAGAAATTACACCTAAGAAAAGAGTAAATAAAATAGGGTAAATTACACAAAACTACATAAAATTTGCACCTTTTACAATTTCATCATCAGTAACTTTATAACCTTACACTTACCTACTTGAGGGGGATATTTGTAATATTTTTCAGGCCGGGATATAATGTATGCTATATTTATGTTTCAATGATGATTTTTCTGATTTTTAAACAAACCTACTATCATTTTTCGTTTCATATATTAGGCCCTAATAGATTTTACTGTCATAAGTGGCCTCACATCAGAAACTCAGAAACCATAACTTTCAGAGTCTCTATTGAAGTTTAGAAGCTAACTTATATCAACTTTTAACATTGCAAATCCAACTTTCCATCAAATTTTTCCACTATATTTGCAACTTGCTTCACTAAAAAGTGAAAGTGAACTGATTTCTTCTGCACTTCAATTAATTTTTTTAAGTTATATATATTACAGAAACTAGGATCTAATATTAGAATATTACAAATGAAATTCTCCCACTATTATATTATTAACATTCCAATTCTAAATCACACATTTTTAACATTTTGTTACTTTTTTTTTAATTCTGTTATAGTTTATCAATGTAGATGGAGCTAGTGATGATTATTTTCTAGTCCAAAATATTAAATATTTAATTTCCTGTAGATGAATAGCAATAACTCTTATCTTGTTGCCTATAATGCACGAACACTTCTAAAAATCTTATCATGTCGTGTCGTGTGGTATTCGATACCATGTCAAACCCTTGTGTCGGACACTTCTAATATAAAATATTGAAAATTGTGTCGCCGTATCCATATCGTTTCCGTGTCGCGTCTCCGTGTCCGTGTTTTCTAGCTTGTTGCGTTTGCTTATATGATAATTAACTATTTATTAGTCTAGATCATTCGCTTTTGTTCCACTTCATCTAAAACACAACATACCATGTGAAGTTGTGCAATCTCTTTTGTGTGTCTCTCTGGTTTTATTTTTTATTTAGTAGGAGATATGTTTAATTTATTGATGTTGATTGTTGACAAACTCCCACAATATTATTTTTCACTTGGCCATATGTCCTAACTTATATTATAATATTTCATAATGAAAGAGGGCCAATGGAGGGAGGTGATGATAGGTTCAACCCCTCATATATAAATTTGTGAAATGCTAATATAAATTAAATTAAACTCGAGATCTTTGGTGTGATTAGTCTATAGAGACTGCAATCTCAACCGTAATTAAATAAACCAATCAGATCTGCTAAAGCAATAAACCAAATTAAACTAACCTGTCACTTTTGTGCAACTGCTTAATTCCAAATTAAGATTTTGTCCTTAATTCAATGATTAATGGATGATTAGAAATTCAAAGTATCATATCGTTTAGAATAATATAAGATTACTAACTCTTTCTAGTGTTATTATTGTTCAAGATTCCAAAATAACAATTAGTGGTTTTATCAACATATTTTTTAGGGTGAAATATTACACAAAAATTCCTGAGATTTGCGTCTTTAATAATTTCACCCCCTAATAGCTGGATATTTGTAAAGTTTTTCAAGGGATATTATGTATACATTCTTATGTTTTAATATAAGGTAATATTTATAAGGTTTCAGTTACCAGAAAGAGTATTATAAAATTTCCAAGTTTCAATAGTTTTTCAAATTTTTAAGCTGAACTCACGAGTTTTGTGTAATTATTCCTAATTTCAATCTGCGCCTATGCTCTACAATTTAAATGTTACAATGTTATTCATATAAATTTTAACAAAGAAATTAAAAAAAAATCCGAATGGGATTAACAAATTTGGAGACGATATTTTTCGTTTTTTTTGTTTCAAAATTTAAATTGGCTTATTCTTGAATTATTTTATTAATTACCGATATTGCCCTTCATCCCTCCACGGGACAACCTCACATGGTGGTTGCACCACTGGCACAATGGACGTTGGGCTCCACCCTCCACCCCTTTCACCCACCCTACCCTACCCCATTCTCTCTCTCTATCTTGTCTATCTATCCATAATCCACAATCCATCCCTTCTGGTTTTCTGCTTTGATCCCTTATAAATTCATTCAGACAACAACCTCTTTTTTGCCTCATCACAATCTTCATTTCAACATAATTTTGACCGACTCCCAGGTTTATACTACATTACTCAACCACCACCGCCATCATCGTCGTCGTAGCTGCCGCCGTCACCTGCAAATCAAATGGACATTAGTGTGCTAGAAAGACAAAAGGCCGTTCTCCAGCGCCTCTATGATCAGCAGCACCAGAGACTAGAAAATGACCATTTTACCCTCGACTCCGTTTATAATAATAATCATCATCGCCATCGTCAACAAGTCTCGTCCAACACTCGTAATTGGCAATGTAACAGTAGTTTGCCTAACAGGGGAGTCAATTCTTCCATCAAGAAGAGGAAACCAGAGGTTTGATATGACTTTTTCAGCTATATATGTGTATTAAGATTGACTGACCTATCTATCATGTGTTATTTTTAAATATTACAAAAAGAACCCGTTTTTTTAATTAGCATAAAAACATTGTAAAAGTCGAAAAGCAGCTCACTTATCCCTTCAGTTTGCTCGTTTTAATTAAAAATACATTAAATTGATCATGCATATATAAGTTTATTTTTGCTCAATTTCTTTTTTTTTCGGTTGAATCCAGTTTGATATTGAAGAGGAGGAGAGCAAGGAAAAAGGGGTTGAAGCAGAAGAAGCAACAGAGGAGAAATCAGGAATTACTACAAAAACTGAAATTAGAGAAACCTCAACAAACACGAGTTCAAAGGTTTCTGAGGTTCAAAAGCCTGATTATATTCATGTCAGGGCCCGACGTGGTCAGGCCACTGATAGCCACAGCTTAGCAGAAAGGGTAAGTTTCCTTAAATTGCCCATAAATAAAAAGAAAATAATAACCAATTATATATTTTGTTGTACTAAACTTGAATAGTATTGTTTCCTTACAGGCAAGAAGGGAAAAAATCAGCAAGAAAATGAAGTGTCTGCAGGATTTAGTCCCTGGATGTAATAAAGTTACTGGAAAAGCTGGAATGCTTGATGAAATTATTAACTATGTTCAGTCCCTACAAAAGCAAGTCGAGGTATTTAATGTTTAGAAAATATTAAGGAAATTTTTATTATTTAGGGAGTAAAATAAAGGGTCAATTACACAAAACTTGTAAGGTCTCAAGGGGGTATTTGTAAGGTTTCAGCCGGTCAGGGGGATATTTGTAATGTTTCAAGCTTTTTCGATGGTCTTTTGAATTTTTAAGAAAACTTCAGGAGTTTTGTGTAATTATCCCTAAAATTTCAACACTAATTTCTATTTGTAACTTGCAGTTCCTTTCGATGAAACTGGCTACGATAAATCCGAGGCTCGATTTTGGCGCTGATAATTTATTTGCCAAGGAGGTAACTTTATATGCATTTCTTACTGAAATTTGAACTTTTACCGCGTTCCCACAAACTTAATACAAGTCAATGTAAACTTGGCAAATGGCAACTAACTTGTGGTAAATTTTTGTGGTTGAAGATTCCAGCATATATTGCCAGTTTACCAGCAGAAGCAGCACAATTTGAAACCACAAATCCAACTTGTTTCCAATATAGTGCAGATATATCAATGGATCAATCTCAAATTTTACCTCAAAAACCAGGAAATTCTTCCATGTCAATCCCAGAAATGTTTCTTGATTCTTCTTTAATCACTGTAATTTTCTTGAAACTCTAGCTTAATTTCGCCTCGATTGATTTTATTTTTCTTACCCCTGATTTGAATTTCTAATGAGAAACATTGTTTGAATATTGCAGCAATTACAACAGTTGTCCGGTTGGGAATCAGAGTGGCCGAGTCTATTCAATGCCGGCTTTCATTAGTCAAGAGAACATCTATTTGTTGACTCGATAAGGTCAGTTGTCTGTTGTCCTTTGAAGATAGTCAAAATATTTTATTTTAGGGGTAAAATTTTGTTGCCTTTTTAATTTGAAAACAATAGTTCTAACTTTTTTTTTTTGCGTTTTTCTTGCAGCTAGGTACCTTTGCATTTAAGATTGTCAAGATGACAGGATGAAGTGCTTAATTTTAGGCAATATTTAGTAGAGAAAAAGTATTTTTCTTTTTTGTTTTTTCGACGAAAAATATATATACATATATATAAGTGGTTAATTGATGGAAGAAATTAATTTGTATCACCTTATGTATAGTCCATAACTGGATTTACCTATTCATTAGAAACTATATTAAATGAACATAATTAATTTTTGAGTGTTTATTTCTGGCTTGTTATTTGCTTAATAATCCAAATTCGAACAAGCTTTTAGCAATCGATCTCGAATTGAATATTAAATATTAAGATTTATTTTTCTAGTCCTGCTAAAAAGAAAGGCATTAAAGCCATGTGGGCACATAAAAAGTTGAATGATAATAAAGAAAATGAAAAAAAAAAATACAATTAATGATGAAGACTGGTGAAGGACAAGTTGTTAAGTGTCCCATTTTGATGGCTATTGTGCTCCTTTTTTGCACTTGAAGAGCTGACCACAGAGACAATAAGCACTGTATAGGACCACCAATTTCAGCACTTGTTGTATAGTGTAATAAATCGCTTACACAAATCGCTTGTGAAGGAGAACGAAACCTTCTTTATAGGGGTGGACACCTTTATCTTATGGATGCGTTTTAAAATCAGATGGTATCAGAGCCGGGGTCTGAGCTAGTGTGTTATCGAGGATGCTGGTCTCCTTAAGAGGGAAAGGACAATAGTGCACCACATCGGTTGTGAAGAAAAACGAAACCTTCCTCATAAGAGAATGAATACCTTTACCTATGCAATCGAGTTTCCGGGCAGTTACACATTGAAAAACAATCAAGGAAAAATAAAATCCTTACCCTTAAAAAGATATTTATTTTACTATAATTTCTGTGTCTTTTTTTCTGCTAAAATATTTAAAATTTCGTAGTTTCTTTCTCCGGAAAATAGTAGTGGAAATATGAAGAGTTCGATGCCAGCAAGTATACGAATTTTGATTACTGTAAGTTTCACTTGGCATTGAATTTGATGCATCTTATGGGGACCATTTATGGACAGCATATGACATTTTCTTGTGGTTATAAGAATTCATGTAACAGAGGATGTGATGTGATGTGATGTTGATTTTAAATAATTGGAATCGGTATGAAAACTCTTTATTTATGAAAAATACTTTAAAATCTTTTAAGTTTATAGTTACCCTATTTTTATATATCTTTATTCCTGAAAAATCCAACAACTTCATAATTCATTCTATGACTACCTAAATTAATTCAAACATATCAATATTAATAAAGCCATTATTGAAAATCAAATGAGGGATGCAAGAATGATGTTTTAGACATTTAACAAAATGAAATATATCACAAATTTCTTAAATACTAATGATATATGACATATTACTACGTTACGTTGTGGGGCTTTTTTGTATACTACAGCTATTGTCAAGTCCAGTCCAAATTTGTTGGACTTTGGCTAATTATCATTCTATTAACCAAAAGAAGATTTTATAAAAAAATTAAATAAGAAAAATTAAAATGAAGTTTCTTTTTTAAATTTACAGAGTTCAAGTTCAATTCCGTTATTTTTATTATCACTAATTTTATTTATTTTTAATTAAATCGGCATGCGCAGTAAGATTTTAGGAAGGACCCCTTATTATCATCAAATTGATTATGCAAATGTGTCATATGTATAGTGAAATTTAAACTTCCTCTTTCTTATTGTATTAAAAATGTTCACCAGTCGTCACAATTTAAATAATATTCTCATTCACTACTAATTCATACTCTGACAAAATAAAAGCTACTATCATTGAATAAATATTAATTAGAAATAAAATGAGAGGTAATTGTTATTTCTAATGTTTTTGGGACTGTTTTGTAATTAGGACATACCTAACAGCTATATATTTCCACAACAATGTCTAGTTTAAAATACTTATCAGCATATTAAAAACGACCACAAGAATGCTACAAACATCCTGGAAAGTCTCCGTGGCCACCTTAATCTCACCAGTCTGATTACCACTTATGATCTCCTGTTTATAGCTTTTCTCACAGCTTTCAGCTTCTGCAGAAGCAGCACGCGCCTCAGCACCCAATTTCTCATAGGCGCCATTCTTGAAAAGCGTCGACGCTTCTACAATATCATCGCTTGCACGAGCATAATTTCTCAAACACGAGAGATATACATCCAATGGAGCTGAAGGATTATCAACTTTTTGTTGTTTGATAAAAGCTTGGATAGAATCATAAGCTAACATAGCAGATTCTTGAGCTGATTCAATCGATGCTTCGCTTATCTCTTCCAAAGTGGGATTATCCGAGTTTTCAAGAAGCTGTAAGCAGAAGGTAGCGTTGCGTGATTTGTTACATATTTCGTTGATCAAATTATCAGATGGTATTTTTGTTTCAATATTATCTGCAGATGTGATGTAAGGAGTTAGAATAAGATGTAGCAATAGAGATGCGACGTGAAAAAAAGAAGCCATGTTTTAGTTTTTTTTTTTGCTAATGTTTTTGAAATATTTGCTTTTGTGTGAATTTTTAGGAGCAAAAGATGGCTATGTTTATATAAGCACATTGGGATCCTTAATATAAGGAGAATTTGGCTGAAGTTATAGCATAATCAAATAAATTTATATGTTACTTATTAGGCATTAAAGAAGAGTAAATGTACCATAAAATTGAGTTGTAACTTGTAAGCCTGTAACCGTGGAAATTCAATTGAGACTTCGTTAGAATCATACTACTATGAAGCTAAATAAACGTTATTTTTTATGGTTATTATTTGTTGGACAAATTACATTCATCATCCCTTAGAATTTGGTGAAATTACAATTCAGTTCCTTTTATTTCATAAACTACGAAATTCAAGCTATCCAGCCCCTGAGATCTAATGCACGTACCCTAATTCACCATGGTAATCATGCCGACGTCAAGCTTCATGTTGTACTAGGACAACAATCAATGTTGTCGGATGAATCTTTTATATATGTCGAATCAATGCCTGTTTTCTTTCATTGGTTGGTCAATCTTAATTTATCGGATTTCAACAATGTTCATACCATTAAAAGCCAATCGGATTTAAAGTCTTTACTATGCCAGTTTAATTTGTTTGTCATGATTTTATAAGTTTTGCAAATTTTTACTTGAAAAAGAGACCTTAATTAGGGAAGTTTTTAAATTTTTAGAACAGGAGAGAGACTTTAAATTTTTAAATTTACATATATATATACATATATATATATATATATATATGCGACGTAAATTAATATTTTGACAGCCGAGGTGTTCTTGGTCAAGCGGCAAGGAGGAGGTCCCATAATCTAGAGGCCATGGGTGGGTATTAGTCTTCTGTATAAAAGTTTGGTTTATAGTTTGTTAGTTCGATTTATAATTTGTTGACATGTATTTCTCCGTATAGAATGAGTTATATTTAATACGTTTGTAATTGATTGAATTGTACATGAGTTTCATTGAATTATAAAATTTTTGATTGAATTGTACATGAGTTTCATTGAATTATAAAATGATTAAATTGTACCAAAAAAATTGATATTTTGATACACTAATTGAGGAGGAGTTGGAGTGATGTTGATGTTAGTATTCCTTGCGATTTATTGTGGTGCTTTGTTATTGCCAGTCCATTTATTGTGGCTTTGATCAGAATGATTAGTTGGTTTGATTTTGCCAATCCATTAATTTTATGGTATTCTTACATGAATCTTCTGGGCTCTCGCATTTGGATCTCAATTTTGTCTTCTATCGGGCGAAGCGGTGCTGAGCTGCCTCGACGTGATCATGTCGGTTGGCCTCATTTGGTTTTCCTTGGAGATGGTTTCCTGCCGTGGTTTTGGATATATTTTGGCGCTGAGATTTCCTCCTTTGGGCTCTTGGCCTTTAGGCAGCATTTTTGGCGCTTTATGTGGTCTATAGCTTTCTGGATTTTGAGCATTGTTTGTGCTCTTTGTATTTGCTTTGTCCTTGGTTTTTCTCTTGCCATGTTTATGGCTTCACATTTCTTTGATTGGACTATGTTTTGGTTGATTTATATATGAGGTGGAGTTCTCGGTAAAAACTCTACGTCGCTTGTCGGTTTGATTTAAAAAAAAAATATATATATATATATATATATATATATATATATATATAATTTTACCTAGGCCATTAACTCCTTAAATATAGCTATTTCAACAAAATTTTCCCCAAATTTAATATGGCCGCCGGAAACTGCTTGTGCAGTGCATGTGCCGGCTATTTTTAATGACGAGTTGATGCCGGAGGTATTGGCTGGCATTATTTTAACGTGTCACACAATAAAATTTATTGAGACTATCCATGTATCCCAACGTGGCGCTTAGATTGATAAGCTTCCAAGATTCTAAATTATTTATATATTTATGGAAAAATTACAAATGGGTTTCGCTTTTTCGGCTAATTATATCTAGGTCTAGTTAGATCATTTTATTATAAATAAGTCCACGAAATCGTTGACCGTTAGTCAAACCTAATATTTCTGTTAAAAATAAAAAAAATTATGAAATGACTGCATAATTATAAAGTTATAAAACTATAAGAACCTAAATATAAAATTCTTCGCCGCCGCCACCATCGCCAGAGCTAGCCACCACCCGGGTGGTCGATACCTTATACCACGACGATCCTCTGGTCGAGCCCGTCATATCCCCCAAGTCTAATTTTCCATTTGACAACCCCATACCAAATTTAATTTCAGTTCAAATATTCGAAAATCCACCACAAACCCTAAATTCTTAATTCTTAGATTTGTAATGGAATTTTCAGATGTAGTCATTTATTTTAAAATCAAAATATAATTATTCTGATCTTGATGCCTTGAGTTCTTTGTGGTGTCAGTACGCAAAAGAAAAAACAACCGAAAGGACGCTACACACATTTTGGACATTGTCTACGGCCAACTTAACCTCATCAGTAGTTCGATGATCACCACTTATGCTGTTTCCACAACTATTCGCTTCTTCAGTACAAGAATTTCCCTCATTATAAAGCAGAAAAAATTCTGTAGTCGGCAGCGTGTTGTAAATCTTCTCTGCTTCTGCAATAGTATTATTTATACTTGCAAAATTCTCCAAACACGACGAAGGATATCCGTCTAACGAATTAGCTGAAGAATTAATATGATCTCTGATAAATTTTTGGATTGTTTCGTTTGCTGAATTCACATATTTTGGCGCTGCTTCAATAGAGAAATCTATTATATCTTGCTTCCTGATCGTGTATGTTTCCAAAAACTGTAGGCAGAAAGCGTAGTTGCGTGTTCTGGTGCAGGCATAATCGTTTGCTCCTGATGCTGCTGGGCTTTTATCTGGTAATGCCATTGCCATGCACCAACATACAAGAAATATTGGTAGTAGTAGAAATAGAAATGTGAAATGACAAAAATCTTGCCATTTGTTTTTAATATAATCTTGTTTTTTTCTGCTAATTAATCTGTGTTTGAGATCATATTTGTTTTATCTTAGAGAATTCAAGTGAACTATATATAGTTATGGCCAGATATATGTGTTACATCATGATCATCTGGAGAATTAAAGATTAGTTTCTTAAATACATTTGATGTCGTCCAGCAGAACTAATTGGGTTATATATAACTGCAAAGTTTTAAGGGTTTAATTGTACGTAGTTAAATGCACTATAATCCCTTTATTATTTTCGCTTTATTACAATTTTGGCCCTATATCTTTGGGCTTGTAGCATTTTAGTCAAGTTCAAGAAATTTCATCCAACTCTCAAAAGTGTACATTTTATAAGTCTTTCTGACCAATTTATAAGTTGGTATTTGCTAATAGAGCTACAATGATCAAGAAGAATATTGTTCGCTAACTAAACGTGAGGTTTTTGGACCTCTACGTAGTCTCCCAACAAACACTTAAAGATGTAAAGTGAGTGGAATATAAGTGGATATTGTGCAAAAAGGAAATTATAAGTGTTTGATTTTTTTTAATTGGTGCAAATAAGTGAAGAAAGCATTTCTACTCTGGAAGATATATGATGTGTTCGAATACAAATGTCACAACACATCAATTTTGGCTCGTGGTTAGGGTGTTACAATTAACATGAACGGCTCATGTTATTTCGGTCATTATTGGAAATTCCAGTTTTTCTGGAAGATGTTATGTTCGAACACAGATGATCATTATTACAACATATATATAGTACTTTTCGCTCGAAGTAAAATACTTTAGGTTGACAGTGTGTTACAACACGAAGAGCTTATGTTTGATCATAACTGGAATTCATTTTCAACTTTTAATATTAGCACTTTTTGTAATTTTTTTACTATTTGCTTATGTATTTTGTTTAACTATGTTCATTACCTAATACTTTTTCGATTAAGATAATAATTTTTGAGCTTATAATAAGAGATAGAGTCTTCGTTAAAATCCTGCAACACTTGTCCTCTTTGATTAAAGAAAATAGGAAAGCATTGTTATAGGTGGACGTGCGTGGTTGGCCAATTAGCTAACGTTGTAATATGGATCACCTCGGGTTCCAACGAACGGCTGACATTCCCACTCTAAATTTATTATTACATAATAAAAATATTTTTCCTATTTTTTTTCAACTTATTAGTTTTCTTAAAGATTTCTTATTAGCTTATTACTATTTTATTTATTTATATTCTTTTCTTATTTAACATATCGTTTCTGATACTTTTTTCCCATAAAAATTTGAAATTTTGTAGAGATATATTAATAACAATTTATATATTTATAATTTTTTATTCTCTATTTTTAATTATTTACGGAAACTATTTTTGTAAGTAAAATATTAAAATTTAACTCATTGATTAAAAAATTATTTTGATTTTTTTAAGTTATATTCATAATTGTGTTAAAGGGAATTGATATATATTTACACTCTACGTACAAATTACTCATCGCATTATAATATCCATATTGTAATTTTATTAGGTATGAAAAAGACCAAATAATATATTTACTATCTTAAATCTAACAAATTTAGAAGAAAATGATAAAATTTTTGAGTTCATCTAAAAATAAAAAGCTTGTATATTTAACAAAAGAAAATGTGCGAAAATATTAAGAGATAAGAGTAAGTTAATTAGAGGCAATATTTTCGTCACCCTAGTCATAAATTTGGAGTATAAATAACAGCTAGCTCCATATTATTTTATAGTTTAATAAGTTTGTTGGTATATTTATTTCTTAATTTGTAAGTATTCCGTCACAAAGTATCATAAAAAGAAATAACACGCGGAAGGATGCTACACATATTTTGCACATTGTCAACGGCCAACTTAACCTGATCAGTTTGAGCAGTACTTCGCTCATCACCACTTATGCTGTTTCCACAACTATCAGCTTCTTCAGCAGCAGCATTTGCCACATAAACCATAAAATAACTCTGGTAATTCTTCTCTACTTCTGCAATATTATCTTTTATATTTGCAAAATTCACCAAACAGGTACCATATCCGTAACCCAGATCATAGTCATGTATGAGAAATGTTTGGATTGTTTGGTTTGCTAAATCCACATATTTTCGCGTTGCTTCAATAGAGTATAATATTGCATCTGCATCCCCTTGTGTTTCGAAAAACTGTCGACAAAAAGCGTAGTTGCGTGTTCCCCTACAGATAACATCATTTATTTTTGACATTGCATCGTTTGTTTCTGGTGCTGCTGAGTAGCTTGTATCTGCAGGTAATGCCATTGCATGCATGCACCAACAAACAAGAAATATTCGTAGTAGGAAGAGAAATGTGGTGGAATGAGAAAATCTTGCCATTTGTTCTTAATCTTGTTTCTTTTTCTGCTAATGTGTGTTTGAATTATTTGTTTTTGTGGGCGATAAAAGTATGTTTAATACTGTTTATCTTGAAAATTGGACTATATTTATAGCCAGATATTTTACGGCATGATCTGGAGAATTAATGGTCAGTTTCTTAGATTGCCAATAAATACATTCGAATTTGGGTTATAACTGCAATGTTTTAAGAGTTTAATTTGAGGTAATTAAATGCACCATAATCCTTTTATTTGAACGCGCGTAAAATTGAAAAAAACTATATTATTATTTTAATTTAAATGGGAAGGTTTGTATATATCGATTTTATACCAGTTTACGGTACTTCGAATATGTCTTATGTTTCAAAAATGCGTACAATGGAACTTTGTAATTAACCCTTTTTATATATTATTTTCACTCTTTTACAATTTCGGCCTTATATATATGGGCTTGTAGCATTTTAGTCAACTTCAAAAAAAAAAATCATCTAACTCTCGAGACCAATATATGCACTCGTACTACATTTCTAAAAATCTTAAGCTCCGTATCGTGTCGTGTCCGATACTATGTCGGATACTTTTTTAATGTAAATTATCCAAAAAAAATAGTATAACTGTATCCGCATCTTGTTATATCCGTATCGTCATGTCCTTATTTCATAACTCAAAAGTATACATTTTAGTCTTTTGACCAATTAAGTTGGTAGTTTGCTAGCTAGTAGAGCTACAATGACCGAGTTGGGTTATGTTAGGTTGTAGTATCCTACCAAACTATGACGAAATGAACATTTGTGACTATTAATTAGATTCAAAAATTGTGGAGACCACATGATATCTCCCTACATAAATCTTCTCTAAAAATAAAAATAGAAAAAGAAAGACTCAGCGTTGTGCTAGCATATTTAAAAGTCTCAACTCTTTATAAGTTTTCATTTCCAAAAACGCAATTGTTATTGATTAAAAACAAATAGCTTTACTTCTTAGGGTTCAGCATAATTAGAAAACGTGAGAGTATTTTGCTTCCAAACCCATTGTGTTACACAAAATTAGTTGAAAAAATCCGTGATATAACATGGTTGAAAAAACTCTATATTTCTTAAATCCGGCACTGAAAAGCACTATAAGACAACATGTCCTTTAGTGATTGATTATTAGTGATGGAGAAAGTTTGATCACAGATTTTAAAATTTGTGATGGAATAGTAATGGACTAAAAAATAGAGGAAAAATAAGCATAATTTTTTATAAATTTTGAAGTAATTAGTTATGGACTTTAATTATACCCATCACAAAACAAATCAGTGACAAAGACATATAATGACTGATTTGTGAGAATCGGAAATTCGTCATAGGATGCATTTTGCGAAGGATTTTATTAAGTTTATAATGAACTTTTCTGTGTAAAGGGTTGTTGTTGTTGTAGTGAACCTTATGTTGACCGGGTGTGATACACGTGTCTATGCTACAAATGAGATTGACTTTTCACTGTAAAATGTTTATTTTAATTTACCCTTACTTTTTACATTATTAGATTCCTCTAAAAGTTCTATGTTAGGATAAATTGGCAAGAAATATTGCATGATAATATAAATTGGCATGAAAAATCCTAACACACAAAAGAATAAAAAATATTTCAATTTTGTAATAAATAAGAGATTATAGTTTCTAAATATATAATAAATTAAAGATTTTTAATTAATGATTTCTTTTCAATAGAATCAATTAGATAAAAACCAATTAAATTCATTAGATACATTTTTTTTTGGTTAGTTTCATTTTAAAAAAAACAATGGTCCCTCTTGATCTAATTTCAGGTATTGTCCGCCTGTGTATTAATCCACCAGTGCGTTGCAGCAGCGGAGGGAATCGGACAAAGAGGACTCTACCCGAGACCGGCGAATAATCTTTTGTAAAGATGTTGCAGGACTCTTATATACAGATAATGATGTTATAAATAATATTTTTATTTTAAATTAGATTTGTAACTAATGAAGCATATCTATATATATAAAATCTTTAATATTTGGTAAAAAATGAACGATAAATAATTTTTGCACTTTTATAGAAAAATAAAATTAAATGAGACTATCCATGTATGTCTGTCTACTTTATTCAAGTTATATGAATTATTATATATAGTCTTAAATAAAATTATTTATGATGAATCAAAACTTTATTTTAGTTTTGACCCAAAAAAAAAAAAAACTTTATTTTAGTATTTTACTATCAACTTGTATTATCTGTAATATATGGAATTTCCAGAGTCATTTATTTTAAAAATCAGTTATTCTAATCTTCACGACTTAAAAAGTTCTTTGAGTCCTTTGTGGCATCAATACGACATATCTAAAATAACAAAAGGACGCTACACATATTTTGAACATTGTCTACGGCCACCTTAACCTCATCAGTAGTTCGTTGATCACCACTTATGCTGTTACCACAACTATCAGCTTCTGCAATAGCAGGATAACCCTTAGGAGCCAGATAATAAGCAGAAGTATAAATGTTGTGAACCTTCTCTACTTCTGCAATAGTTTCTTTTATATTTGCAAAATTATCCAAACAGGAACGATATCCGTCTAACGAACATGAAGAATTATTTTCTCTGATAAATGTTTGGATTGTTTCGATCGTTTGCTAAATCCACATATTTTCCCGTTGTTTCAATAGATTTTAATATTATATCATAGTAGGGGAAGCGTGTTTCCATAAAATGTAGGCAGAAAGCGTAGTTGCGTGTTCGGCTACAGACATAATCGTTTGCACCTGCATCGTTTTTTTCAAAAAAAACAAATGCTGCATCGTTTGCTTGTGGTGCTGCTGGGCTTGTATCTGGTAGTGCCATGCACCAGCATACAAAAAATGGTAGTAGAAATAGAAATGTGAAGTGAAAAAATCTTGCCATTTGTTTTTAATCTTGTTTTTTTCTGCTAATGTGAGTTTGAAATATTTGCTTTTGTGGGCGAGGAAAAGATGGCTAATGTTTATCTTGAGAATTCAAGTGGACTATATATAGTTATAGGCAGATGTGTTACAGCATGATCTGGAGAATTAAAGATCAGTTTCTTAGATTGGCAATAAACACATTCGAATTCGATGTCGTCCACCAAAATTAATTGGGTAAATAAACTGCAGAGAGAGAGAGAGAGAGAGAGAGAGAGAGAGAGAGAGAGAGAGTGATGACATATACCATAATAATAAACACCATTTAGGTTATTTCAACAGGATATTCAAATATGGCCAGAACCTGTGCTTTCTCCATCAAAACTGCCAAAAGATTAACTACAACCCCCAACAGCCAAGATTCAGCTACATACGCCAACGCGCAATACCCTGTTACAAGGAGGAAAAAGAAAAGGCCTTAATTTAACCGCTGCGGAATCCATGGCGACGTCACTCACATGCCGGTTTGGTATCGAAGCTGCTCAAGCAAACAGCAAAAGCTTGAAAAGCCGAAAGTGGGTATCGATAATCCATAGTAAAAATATCCTTCCCAATCTTCCCAAACTGCAAGATCACCTTTTCTTGTTCCGCAGCCGGTATATCAACCGAGGGGCCCACATCAGCGACGAGCTGGAAATTCTTAACAGATGCCACAGTCACACGGCCTTTGAAATTCAAGCACCAGCATTGCAATTGCTCATGCCATCTTGGGGCTTTGTTTTTAAGAGCAAGCGCCTCCCCGATTGCGGGGGCCATGAGGCTTGGGGAGCTGAGACAAATAGCGCGCTCGTTCGGTTTCGAGATTTGTGAGGAATTCAACTTCTCATCAACATTTTGGGGGAATGACGTGGGGGTGGGGGCCGTGCCCCCTTCCTGGATAGAAGCAACTGGAATCGAATGCATCACACAATGCATTCTTCTCGGCCCTCTCGTTCTGAGAACATTGAGTTCGTAATTTACAGTGGCTAAACTGTAATTATATGCAGGAAGTTTTGGAGAGACTTGTTTGGGGTTGAATCTTCGGCTCTGTTTGCTGATGTGTTGGAGAGAAGCGTCGTTTGGGGGATGGCTGTCGTATATGGTGAACTTCGTTCCGAGGAAATTAGACCTGAAATTAAATATTGTTAAAAGAGAAAATATGTGGAAATAAGAAGTGATGGGATGATGTGGGAATGAGACTTGCCTGAGTTTTCCAACATATGTGTTGCTGGCGCGAGAAAAGTCGTCTGCAACCAAAGAAATTACAAAGTCCGTGCTTGTGGCACGTCTGATCTTTTTGGCTGCTAACAATAACTTGTCGTTCTCGTCCTCAGCTGCCATTAGATACAAAAGTTAGGGCAAGTCACGTCTAGTGGCTGAAGGTGGGTTTTGTAAGAACTTCTACTTTTGGGAGAGGTTAAAGTACAAGCTAAAGTTGTGAAAGTTGGGAGTAGGAAACTGTAAATGTGGGAGTGTTGGAGAAGAAAGTACACGGGTACGTTTGAATAATAGGAAAAAATAAGCTAGAAGCTGGAAAAAAAATGAAAAAATAAATAAAGGTGCTTCTTGCTCTTTTTAGTTTATTTTTAGTAGAAGCACCAAAACACAACATGACAACACTCTATTTCTGCTTTTTTAAGACAAAAACAGAAGAGCACCTTTTCCAAAGTTTGCAAATACTACCTAAATTATTGAATTTTGGTGAAAAAAAATTCTTCTCCTTTATATAGCAATATATCGTGCATTCGTCTTTTGATTTGCATCCTCATTTTTCTCATCTTTTAAATAACCCGTGCTTCAATTTAGATATCAAGAAATTGTTTCTAAAGATACTATAAATTGACATGCTCATAGTGCAATATATTCCACATTTCAGTTTAGGAAGAATTTCAAAAGTATTTATGACAATAAAAGGCACATATTGTCTGAAATAAAGAATTGGCCAAGTGACTCACAACTTAGACAAAGCAAACAAAAATGATCGCTTAAAAGCAGACTTAACAAATTCATCGGATTAAATTCCAAAATAAAGGAAAATAAGAATGACTTGCAGCCAAATAACTCGAAGATACACTCATTTGAAATGCATACGACACACACAACTAACAGTTTCAAATTGAATTAACAATAGATAACCTTTCAAGGAAAAACATGGTAAACACTGAAGACTGGATACAAAAAGATGCTTCATTGATATCAAATAAAATGACTTACATGGTGTGAGACCAAAATATAGACGGTACGTGGAAGTTGTCCTATCCCTCTTGATAAAGCATTGAATTGGAGAATCTCGAGGGCCAGGCTATCAAAAATAAGAGAAATAGAGGAATTTGAATCAAAACCTGTGAGATATAATAATCATCCTAAAAAACTGGTAATTATGTCAAAAAATAGATTTATTATATTAAAACCAATCAGACGTTCTTGTATATAAGGGATAATTACACTCACATACCGTGTGGTTTTGGCCTAGTTAAGCCAACATACCCCGAGGTTTGGGAAATTACAAAAACATACCCTAAACTCTAACAGCCGTTAGAGAACCCTGACGGAAAAGAGCATTTTCATGTTATATTACTAGTTTTTCTGTTAAAAAATAATAATAAAATCAGGTTATATCGACTGGATGTCCCTGAAATCCGTCCAACCACTTAACGGATGTAATGAAAATTCTTTTCCAGGGAATGTTTTTGTAATTTCCCAAACCTCGACATATGTTTGCGGAATTAGGCCAACCAACAGGGTATATGCGTGTAATTATCCCTTTACACAAAACATCTCTTGATCAAGACATAGCCTGGTGCGAAATGTATGTGATAATCAAGAATTCAAGATCCTTGGATCTTTTTATAAATTACAAGTAACTCATTTGAAAAAAGAATGTATATAATCATCTTAAAAAGTCAAATTAACTAAGAGGAAAAAAATATTTTACCATCCGATGTACGAGTTTTAGAATTAACCACCTAAACTTTTTTTGGTTGCAAATCACCTTATAAAGCAAGCAAGTTTTAGAAAAACAACAAGTAGGAGTGGATTCAGTTAAAAAATGACAAATTTGCCATCACCGTAACGTGCCTTCCCCATGGGTTGAAGTGAGGCAAATACATCGTATTTTTGGTCAAATTATGCTCTTAGACGGTGATTTTCCAAACCTGCATACTTTAAATGGTGATTCGCAACAGAAGAAAACTAGATGGTTAACTTAAAAATGTTATACTTCGGGTCTGAAAATATTTCTTTTTTCCTATTAAAAAAGAGCATTGAAGACTAATGACTATTATATATCTAATCCACACATTTATCTCATAGTTCCCAATAAACATCCGGGCTTCCATTCAAATAAAATTACCTGCTTTAGCGAAATGGGAAAGGTGAGCCTCCCACATTCTTCTGGCGTTTTAACAATTTCCTTAGTGATATCTCTCCAAGATCTACAAACTGAAGCACAAAAGACAACAACAGTTCTTGCAGGCCAGGCTGTCTCACTCTCTTCAACTCGTCTTATGATGTCCAAAAGCAATTCAGGTGGTAAATTTGCCCATTGGCCTTGTTCCATTGGCTCAGATGGAGCTACATCAGGGGCTATAAATGATCTCGTTCTGCTTCGCCAGTGTTTTCCCTCAACATTTCTCCTAGACATGCTGCCAATCCCACCTTTCATCTCTTTTAGCTCACGTACGATGTTCTTGAATGACATCTAAATGGATCACAACAGTTAATTATCATTATACAGATATGATAAGAGAATCAGATGTTAAATTAATAACAAAAATCAGCCGAACATAGATATTTGCAATAATTTTCCAAACTCAAGCCTTTTACAAGAGCAAATGTAGAAACTCTGCAAAGCTTGATACAATGACCAGAAAAAAGGAGAAAAAAATATAATATCTAATTCATAATGTAAATCAGGAAAAAAGATACATGTTAAAATGCTAAAGAGATATAAAATCTCAGAAAAAGAAAAGGTGTCGACGTAAAATTCTTGAATAATTAAAAGTTTGTACTGATTGAGCAACAAGATCGAAACTTTAAACCTCAAAATTTCTTGTTTCGTATGCTCGCCAATGTCGACACAAACTATACGCCGTCCCAAAGTCGAAATCATCAGTAGCATACAAATTTAGTTAATAAAAAATAAAAGAAGCAAACTTCACAGCTTCCAATACTAAAAAAAGATCAGTTTTTTGAAAAAAAAAAAAAAATCCCAAAGCCCAGAAGAGTATTTCACCGCATTCGAAGTGATTCAAGCTAAATAGCTCATCCTTGAGAGAATAAATATAAATAAAAACAAAAACCCAAAAGAGAAAAACCTTGAAAATGTAGGGATCGGAAGAGAACAAAATCAGATCAGGAGTACATGAGCAATGTAGGCCCAGATCGGCTCCCCCAGAATCCGCTCCATTTCTCCTTGTAAACCCGAAATTCCACCGCCGTCTCCGCCACCTTCCGCCGGAAAGCAGAGAATATAAGCGATTACAACTCAGCAGTGGAGTAGAGAATAACAGCTCCCATTTTGGCAAGGTTTTACAGGGAAAAAAAAAAAGGGGGGCTTCTTTCCCTTTAAATTTCTCTCTGTCTCCCTCTCACTCTCTCTCTCATTCTCTTGTATGGCTATAATTATTAATCCCTTTTAATAGGATTAATTCGATTATCTCAAAAAGTGAACAACAAATATAAAGTGGACATTAATAAACTATGCTTTTTTGAAGAAATGTGATAGTATTTTATATTATATGGGCAAGGACAATTTATTAATTATGTCAGCATATATTATATGAAAAACGTTCAATTAGGTGGGGTCCATGTAATTGGGGAATGGAGGGATTAATTAATGGCTTTTAAATTTTCAAATTATTTTTTTTCTAAATCCGAGTATTCATCATCTATTAGAGTGACTAATTCCTAGCTGATCAAAAAATTTAAAGCTACTCTATACCCAAAGTCGAGATTCGAGTCCCTAACCTTTAATTAAGGATGAAAGAATCTCTTCCACTCACCCACACTATCCTGATTTTTTAATAAATGTATTTATCAAGAAAAAGAAAACGTCTAATTAATTTGATGGGATGTCAAAGGAAAACAGGTGATGATAGTGATCCAGTCCACTAATCATGATTAACCTATATTCACCTATAATACAAAAGTATCCAAGAAAAGCAGAGTTGTAACTCTCTTCATTTTTTTCTAGTTTGGTTTTTTATTTTTTATCCTAGCATTTGAGCATTTACAAACTCCAGAAATACATATTTTTTTGTCTTTTTAATAAAAAAGGGTAGAAACTGTATGTGCATGTTTCTACTTAAAAAGTTAAAATATAAGTATTCAAAACCTTATGTTAGTCGAAAGTGTCACCAAAACTCCTCTAGATATTGTAGCTTGATCCCACATTCACTTTAAATTTTGAATCTGCAAATTTGATGGAGAAGAAGATATTGCACTTGCTTCCAAGTTCATTTTATATCACAAAAATTTTCGTATTATTAATTTCAGCTAACACAGAATTTTGAAAATAATTAACTCTTTAAAATAAATTAGAAGTGCTTTACGATTACTTTTTTTCATTTTGATGTTCTTTTTTCTATTATTTAAGAATATGTTTCGTTTATTTTTCTCCAGAACACCAAACTTTTATTACTCTTTTTTTTTTTCGTTTTTTTTTGCAAAGACCACCTATAAAATACTAATAAAATTCATAAATAAAATGTAATTTAGTGTTTCAACTCGATATTAAGTTAATTAAATGCCCTAACTCTTAAGTTCGAAGCCATACAAATGTATATTGGTCGGTAAAGAACATTACACTTAAGTTTGGAAGTACTATCATTTGATTTTGATTATCAAATTTAGGAATTAATTGATTCATTTTTTAAACCACTAAAAGAATTAATTAATCCATTTTTCCAACCTTTCTTATTATTATTTTGAAGCTTAAATAACAAACAATGTTAGGAGAATGTTGGGGCATATTTATCATCTTCTCCCTTTTTGCAAGCTCCTTTATTGGAGCACAAATGATTACTTTTGAGTGGCACTAATAAGTAAATTTGACGCTCATTTGCATGCGGAATGTTCATGATTATTCGTAATTAATTGTGCTTTTTTAATTCTTTTATAAAACTATTCCAAAATATATTCAGTACTAAATCCCCTAAATATTTAATAGTTCACGTTGTGAGTCAGGACTTCGTGAGGGCGTGACTTCGCTATTGACAACTTGTATAAACTATAAATTATCCTTGTTTCAGAAGTTGAAACAAATCTATGAGATTTGTAAAATTTTCGTCGAATTCTACTAAAAGCATTTGTTAGTCTCTTGCAGTCTATTGATTTTAAAAGTTAATGATTTAAATCTAATAGACGGCGCCGATCAAAATCTTTCTCCTTGTTATAATTTTCATAAATTTTATACATCTACAGAAACTTTCTCAATTTTTCATAGTTTTCGAAACAAGAGAAACTACTTTATAATGATAACAAATTTTCGATATTGAATGTGAATTTTCCTGATTTTATTTTATTTATCAACAAGCTAGCCACATATATATTTTTGTTTTGTGTTTCTTTTTCACAGAAATGAAATCTAGGTTTAATAAATAATCCATCTGATTTGAAAAAAAAAATAAAAAAAGAACAATAATATATCCATTTTATGCATAGACAGCCCAGTACAACCGGGAGAGCACCTCAAAGGCTCAAATCTTGTTCCATACCTTATCTCTATTATATTTATATACCATAACAATCAGACTTCTCAAGTCATGTCAATAAAAATGATCTTATGTCTGCAAGCTGGCTGTAGAATCAAATTCTTTTTACCAAAAAAAAAATAATAATAATAATTTATATTCTGATGTTATAAAGGATGTCTCCCCTTTTTTCATTTATATATGCATTAACATTATTATTATAATTAAACATAATATTTATTTATGCTATAAGCTATGATGTATACGGGCACTTTTAGAAAAATTATCATGCAGTGTCATATATCGTGCATGCCTGATACCTCTATAGTGGTAAATGTTAAAAAAATCTATATCAATGTATCTGTACTGTATCGTGTTCGTATTCTCATATCGAACCTGGCTTGTTTAATTTATACCCTACCGCGCTAACCCTACTTACTAATAAAGGAAAATAAAGAGAAATTTGCAGTTTTCATCCTATTAATTAGTCCTCTTTCGCTTTTGGTTTTGTTAATTACAGGTTTGTCGATTTGGTCCAGTGTTACTCCTTCGTTCGAAAATTGATCCCTCAAACAAACTTCCATTAAATAACCAGTGATAAGTGCATATAAGATGCACCAATCACCACCAAGTGATGTAATTTATATGATTCATATGATTAAATAATTAATGTAATATTAGCACAACATACACTCGTAATTTTATTTTATTTTAACTAGAAACCAGCTGCGAAGCGGACCATAAGGTGTTTACAGATACCCCACCTCATCAATAAAAAATCAAAGCGAGAAAGTCACAATAATCGTTCAACAGAGCCCGACGGGCAAACATTCTAATCCTATCAAATACCCTTGTACGTAACTAAAGAAAAATAAGTTAGTACTGTACTTAAAAAAATAAAACTATGAGTACAGAGGACTCACCAATAATAATCATGGTATAAAATGAAATTAGAAACTACTTTAAAGTTTAAATTAATTATATGTATAAATCGAACTTAAACTCATTATATCTAAAACAAAAGGTGAAATACAAAACTAATGATTATGAAAATAGAAGCTAATTATGATGTACGGACACTCATAAAAATCTTATCTTGTTGTATCATATCTTATTCTGTTCGACACTATATCGGACACCCGTATCAGACACATTTCTAATATAAATTATTGAAAAAAAATTATGTCATTGTATCTGTGTCGTCGTATCATGTCCGTGTTTCATAGGAAGCCACACGTTGATTTCTAGAACAGCATATATACAGTTTTGAGTCATTGTTGCTGCCTAGTTGCCTAGTTGCCTCGACCTATGTTTAGAATTAATTCCATTTTTCATCCATTTTCCTATAATTAATAATAATATAGCTGGAGATCATGTTAATTTATTTTGCAGAAACATAGGCTATGGCAATGGCCCCCCCCACCGTTAGTTGTTATACGTCGGTATTATCATCGTGCGTGTAAATTTTGTTGTCACTTTCGACGGGGATAAGCTTTTGGATATATAGTTGTACTTATTGATGTTCATGTCTTCTTATGCCAGCTTATATTAATTAATTGACTAATTAATTCGATACGTTCTAGCTATGTGTTTTTAGTTATTCATTAATGAAAATTTCTTCTATGCATGAATGCAGTGTTTATGTTTTATTTATCTACTAGCTTTTTAACCCCTGCGTTGCACGGGATAATTTACTTATAAAATATATATTATTAAATAAATTATATTATATTTTTTATATGATTATTAACAATATGTCAAAAATTATAAATTCAGAATTTGAAACGTACACACCAAAGTAATTTATTTTATAAATAATTAGGAATTTTGTATATAAAAAACTCATTTTAAATGTATAAAAATAGTAATATGATATTTTTATAACAAAGTACTGATTTTATATATAGAGAGAGAAGGAATATCATGACGATTATTAAAATATTAAAATGATAATTAAAATACTAAACAAATATTTAATAATAGATCATGCATATAAATAATGATTGGAATTTTTTTGTCTCTTTGGTCGAAAACATAGTTGTCTATTATACTTTATATTATTTTTTTATTAAATAATATGTTATTGTTTCGTTATTGGGTCATAATAATTTTCATTTCATTATTGAAATTTCTTTTATATTATGAAAAATATTAATACTCAAATATAATAATTTAAAAAATTTATTTAAATTGAAATAAATATAACTTTTTTACCACAAAATGAACACGAGACATGTGTATTTGGAAAAAAAACTTCAAGAAAATTAATTGTTTATTTATTTTATATTATTAAAATAATAATAATAAAATTTATTTAAATTTATATTTAAAAAAAAATTCCTTAGTTTAGTTAGATAAATTTTCATTTGAATTTGCTATATCAAAAATATTTGTTAGAAATTAAAATATTAAATATAATTTTTTAATGGATATATTGAATACATTATTTTGTCTTTATTTTTATTAACGAACATTCAATACTGTATGGATAACTCTAAAACATGTTAAAATTTACTTAAAACCATATTTTGAAAAAAAAATCAATTTTAATATTATATAAAGTAGTTATATAGTTTTATAATTAAATAGGAGTTACAAATTTTTTGATAATTGATATAAATAAAAGTATGGAAAGTCAATAAATACATATGTAAGTTATAAAAATAATAATTAATTAAATTAATTATAGAAACAATCTACGTGGCAAAATTGATTGATTCTAACTTATCCACTTTATTGCCACATAAACATGTTTCCTAAAACATTTCACTCATTCATTTTCATATATATATATATATGATTGGGATAAAATTATCAGTTACATTATCTGAATTATCATGATTTTAACACTATATTATCTAAAAAATTTCCCTCTACAATTTGTCATCTCAAGTATATATATTTTTCTTGCACTTTACTATCTCTAATCTCCCATTGATAAGGAAATATTCTAGCGAGACATGATGATAATAGACAATTTCTGCGTAATTTGAGTTTTGTTTTTTTGTTTTATTGAAAATTACATTTTTTGAGTAAAAAAAGGTAGGAGTAATTTTAATTTGGTGAAATTGAAATATCGGATAGCATGAGCTTTTTAAATCTTTAATTGTCCTTCAAGGATACTGGCATGGATTATGTAAAACTAATTTAGACCTTTTTTTTCCGAGAGATTCAGACAATTACGACAACATGAACTTGTATTTAATTCTCTAGCAGTACGATATAATTTTTCAATAAAATATTATATTATTGATATATAGTAAGTTGCAAATTTAATATCTCAAATACAGTACGTAATAATTTTTATTTTTATTTTTGATATTTCTGACAAGGCCCGGCCAGCATACAGGATTAGAGAATAAGTCCTGCGTGTGAAAATGATATATCATTATGTTGTGCCAGACTTTGTTTGGCATACAATTCAAAGAAGTCTACACATATTTATTGAAACTGCACATGATTTCATAATTGATTTATTGATTCGAATTCACGGAAAAAGCCAATTTTATCGGTTGATAATTTGATATTGACTTCTTTCGGTTTTGGAATTTAAATTTGAATCTCATTTTTTGAGGTCCATAAATCAGTTGCGGAGCAAGAAAACTTTTTCGGGGTCATATCTTATGATGCACGAAAATATATATATATATATATATATATATATATATATATATATATATATACTTCTAAAAATCTTACTATATCATATTGTGTCGTATTTGATATCGTGTCGAATACTTTTTTAGTATAAAATATCAAAAAAAAATTTATATCGCCGTGTTCATGTCCGTGTTACCGTATCTGTGTGTATTTTATAGGTGATATCACTATAATTATTTATATATACATTTATGCGGATGTATTTTTTATTTATTATAATATATTAGCTTAATTATTTATAATAATTTGATTGTTCAACTTAAAATTTTATATTTTATATACTATTAACATCATTTATGACTCTACTACATATAATTTTGTAGCATTATTAGGGGTCAATAAACTATAAAATTAAATGTAAAATCAAATTTATATAAATATTATAGGTAAATATATAAGATTTTCAAAAGTTGAGGGGTTATTTGCACCCCTCAACTATACTTGGCTCCCCCAATGTCATAAATGGTACTTCAGGATACTGTATTTGAAGCAATTGGTCGAATCATATATATATATATATATATGAAAATGAATGAGTGAGATGTTTTAGGAAATATGCTTATGTGTTAATAAGTTGGATTAGTTAAAATTAGTCCATTTTGCCATGTAGATTATTTCTATAATTAAGTTACTAATTATGATTTTTGTAACTTACATATATATATTTAATTGACATTCCATATATTGGTTTATATTAAAAAAATTGTAACTTCTATTTAATTATAGAATTATATAACTATTTTATATAATATTGATATTGAAAATTTCATTCAAGAAATAATTTTAAGTAAATTTTAATAAACTTTGCTAATTATTATGAACTTTACATTTAAGTGCTAAAAAATATATATATCATTGAAGGGAAGCTTAAAAATATTTATAATTTAGATATAATATTCAATTTGTACATGAAAACATATTATAGAAAAATTACCATTCACAAAATATTAACAATATTTGGGTAAAAGATTATTTACTTCTATAATTAATATATATATATTTTTTGTATTCTTTTTGTCTATCATGTAATTATATTTTAAATTTTATTTTAATTATTTGTAGGGTCACGTAATTACGTACATTTTTTAAAATGTAAGTTTAATTAAATTTTATTATTACCTTAATATTATAAAATAAATAAATAGTTGATTTTTTTTAAAAAAACCTCTAAATACACGTGTTTAATTTCCATTTTGCGGTGGAAAAATTATATTTAATTTCAATGTGAATAAATTTATTAAGTTATTACATATAAATATTAATATTGCCATAATATAATGAAAACTTCAATAATGAAATGAACATTATTGTTAATTAATAATGAAATAATAATAAATTATTCAACAAAAAAATAATATCAAGTATACAAGAGATTTTAATAATTATTTATATGGTCTATTATTAAATATTTTTTATATTTTAATTATTATTTTAATATTTTTATATTAATTTTGTGCGTGATTTAAAAAAAATTATATTTATATATATATATATATATATATATATATATATATATATAATATATTCTCTCTATTACAAATACAAAATCATATCATATTACTATTTTTATATATTTAAAATGAGTTTTTCATATATATAGAGTATGATTATTTTATAAAAAGAATTATTTCGGTGTTTTTTTCAAATTATGAGTTAATTATTTATATGTATTGTTAATAATTATATAAGAAAATATGATTCAATGTATTTAATATTATATATTTATAAATAGATTTTTCCGTGCAACGTAGAGAATATATATATATATATATATTAATTTATAAAAAAATCTCTGTTAAATTTGTGATATATATTCAAGTTATTAATATATAAACTATAATTAATATTAATATATTAATTTATAATTATAAATTAATTTTCTGATGCAATGTAGGGATTAAAAACTAGTTCCTTATGGTAAGCAAGTGAAATTTTTCTATTAAAAAAAAAAAACAAGTTCTTGCTAATGGTTAAAAAGAAAATTTGAATATAGGGATTATTCTTATTTTACCGGAGGGGTTTGAATTAGCTCATTCCGACCATATATCTCCCGAGATGTACAGTCAATCAATTATTTAAATTTTTTAATCAAGGATATAATCTATATACAGTGGATGTTACAAGAGTTAAAAGTTATAAAAACAATTGAATAGTAAAACCAATTAGCCTCTGGAAAAAAACAAATTTCCTTTCTTTTCTCCAAATATTTCCCTTTTCTTATCAAAGTTTTAGATACAAGCACAGTGATTATTTTTGTTTTGTCAATTATCGGTTTCTATTATCCTATATTGAAGACCTTTAATCTGATTCGGGACTTAATTATAATTAAAATTCTTCACTTCTCTCAGCAAATATATTTAGTAAGGATCGAATTTAAAATCATTTCCACAAACTCAATATATTACCAACTAATTCACAATAAGTTGGTAACATTATTATTTTTTGAAAAATGAACTAAGTAAAATTTATTCTAGTTCTCAAGTAAGCAGTTGGCACATCGCCACATGGCCCACATCCCTAGGCAGTGTGCCCATAATTTTGACTACTTTATTCCATAAGGTCAGTTCACCGCAGTATTGAATTTCCCGCAGCACATTTTACCATTTTGTCGCATTAAAATTTATGGAATAAGGATAATTAATTACACTTACACCCCTCGATTTAGAATTAACATAACAACACTCCCTCAACTATTGAAAATTACAGATAGATTCTCTAATTCTAATGAAAATCTAAAATTTTAATGAAAAGTTAAAATGACTAAATTACCCATAATATTTTTGTTGCAGTATTTGCTATACATGAAATGAACGAAGTGATTAAGTTGTTATCCAGTTAATAAAACATTAGTATCTACTTGGAAACAAGAACGGTACCAAAAATTTTCTGTGAAGGGGACGAGAATTTATTTTTAATTAAATATATACAAAATATAAAATATAAAATTTTATTTTATAATAATATTATTTTTACACTAAATTTATTTAACTTTAGGGAATTGAATCAAGTTTTCTTTAATTTTAGGGAGCGACGGTTGCAAAACCTTAATTTAATGTATAATTTTTTTTATTACATATAGATTAAAAAGTCAGGGGGCAGTAGCCCCTCACCCCTAAGGGTTGTACCGCTTCTGCTTGGAAATAAGAAAATAATGACTAATAGAATGATTTAAGTATTAGATAGAGTCATGGTCAATGAGGTGTCTCAATAATTTTGAATAGTAGAAAATGTCTTGCTGTAATCTTTCCTAAATTGAAGAGTGTAAATGTAATTATCCCAATTTATAATCATTTAATTAAGTTCAAAGGTGCTAATTCATCAAGGCTTGAAAATATTTCGCTGAGATTGAGGAGAGCTCGACCATAAGATCCACTAATCATACGCATATATATTTAAAATAAAAATATATAATAAGGTGAACAATTTTTGGTATATATGATATATATGTTACAATGAGTGGATTAATTTTAAAAAAAAAATTGAGTGGATTAATTGGGTATATTTAGTCATTTTTGCAATGTTGATTTAATTTTATTAATTGTTATTTTGTAAATTTACATTCCATTGTATATTTTATAATAATTGATCACAATAATTGTGATTCCTCTTTAATTATAAAAACTAAGCAACTTCTTTATGTATACTATTAAATTGAAAAATTATTCAACAAATTAATGTTGAATGATTTATTATGTTCTTTGGTTAATTATTATGAATTTTACATTATTAGAGGTTATAATATACATTATTAAGGGAAGTTTAATTCCAATTTGTAACATGATGAAGTATAGGAATTATATATAATATCCAATTTTTATTAATTGTTATATTTTGTAACTGCACATGACTTGCAAAATGGACAACCGAAAAAGATGACTCAATTCGTGAATGTTGTGAAGGAAAGAACAAACATTTGAAGAACTTTTTTTTTTTTTTTTTTTTTTGTGAACAAAAATTTGCAAACATAAGAGTTGATGATGAGAATATCTCAGTTTCAACTTTCAAGCATCGTCTCCTCAAGATAATCAGACATCATATTATTCGGAATTTCCATTTATGTCTCCACCTTTCATGTTCTTACAATTAGGGTTGTGCAAATGGTTAAAATCGAACTGAGAGTGGTTCGGTTCGGTTAATTGAAAATTTTGGTTTTGGTTTGTATGAACGAAACCGAACTGTTAGCATTATGGTTCGATTTGGTTTGAACTGAATTTTCGGTTCGATTTCGGTTAAAAAACGAACCACCGATGGTTTGCACTTTTAGCTACAGAAAAAAGAAAAAGTGGGAAAATAAAACTGGCCCAATACTGATTTTCTGGTCCAGGCCCAATATTAATTAAAAGCCATGCCCAAAGTTATTGAAATCCTACCAGAATTAGTTTTTTAATCCCTGCGTTGTATCGAAAAATTAATTTATAATTATAAATTTAATATATTGATATTAAGTATAGTTTATATATTAACAACTTGAATATATATGACAAATTTAACAGAGTTTTTTTTATAAATTAATGTATATATTCCCTGCGTTGCAATCTATTTAAAAATATATATTATTAAATAAATTGAATCATACTTTCTTATATAATTATATATAAATAATTAACTCATAATTTGAAATACACACCAAAATTGTTCTTTTTATAAAACAATCACGAACTATATATATGAAAAACTCATTTTAAATATATAGACCATATAAATAATTATTGGAATCTCTTGTATACTTAATATTATTTTTTTGTTGAATAATTTGTTATTATTTCATTATTAATTAACAATAATATTCATTTTATTATTAAAATTTCCTTTATATTATGGAAATATTAATATTTATATATAATAACTTAATAAATTTATTCACATTGAAATAAAATATAATTTTTCTACCGCAAAATGAAAACGAAACACGTGTATTTAGAGGTTTTTCTAATAAAATCAACTATTTATTTATTTTATACTATTAAGGTAATAATATAATTTATTTAAACTTACATTTTAAAAAATATATGTAATTATGTGACCTTACAAATAATTAAAAGAAATTTTGAAAATACAATTACATGATAGATAAAAAGAATACAAAAAAAAAAAAATTAAGTATAGAACTAAATAATTTTTTACACAAATATTGTTAATATTTTGTGAATGGTAAATTTTCTATACTATGCTTTCCTGTACAAATTAAATATTATATCTAAATTATAAATAGTTTTAAGCTCCTCTTTAATCATATATATATTTTTTAGCATTTAAATGTAAAGTTCATAATATTTAGCAAAGTTTATTAAAATTTACCTAAACTTATTTCTTGAATGAAATTTTCAATATCAATATTATATAAAGTAGTAATATAATTCTATAATTAAATAGGAGTTACAATTTTTTTAAATATAAACCAATATATGGAATATCAATTAAATATATATGTACGTTACAAAAATAATAATTAATGAACTTAATTATAGAAATAATCTACATGACAAAATAGATTAATTCTAACTAATTCATCTCATTAACATCTAAGCATATTTCCTAAAACATTTCACTAACTCATTTATATATATATATATATATATATATATATATATATATATATATATATATATATATAATTACATTCTCTTACAAAGGACATTAAGGTATTTTTATATGTATATGGTGAATAAGTAATAACTGCGTATAAAGTTCATATTTAATTTATTAGACATGTTTTCTAATCAATTTGTTACATTTTTTCTTTAAAGAAAGAGCCCTAAGGGAACTATATTAACTTAAAATCAACAAAAACAAAGTCATGAATAAAAAGGGGAACATCACCTAAATCAACGCGAGCCAACAAGCCAAAACTGCATTTGTTACATTTAAATGGCTTATCCGACAGGACATTGTGCAATGATTATTTTAGAAATATCTGTAAAATAATATTTTTTAATATTTATTAGATCAAACCACTTAAAAACAAAAATACCAATTCAACTTTGGCGAATATCAATAGCTAAAAAAGAACTTCTTTTAATTTAGCAACTGAATATGTAACAGAATTTAGAACTATTAGCGGACTTTGACCTAATAGTCACCAGATATTACTCTCAATGTGGAGGTTTGGATTCGACTCTTTGCAATGACAGATATCGGATTTTCTTTAAAAAAAAAAAACTATCAGCGGGCTTTGGCTGGTAATTCACTCAATACTCCATGCTGCAAATTGCAATCACCTTTTAAAGTAAAAACATTCTTCAAGGCAGCATTTTAACTATAAAACACGCCTTTGTTCAGCTAAATTCCCCAACAATTCAACCTAGGAGGAAAAAAAAAAAACAGCTACAAAAAAAGCTGAAAAAGCTACGTGTTAATTGATAGGATACATAAAGAAACATTCCACCCACAAAATTTCAAAAAATTCCCTAACATTCACTTTATTAAAAAACAATCTCTGAAATAGGCTGATAATTGTCTCCATTTTTTGACTTCACGTTGTACCGTTTCAGGGTTTTTTCGGTAATTAATAAAGTGAAATTTGAAGTTGTAATTTTTGAAAATAGTGTGACTAAATTGTAACTAGGAAAAACTAGAATTAGGGATAGTAGATGCAGTAATTCACGGCCTGTTTTATATTGGGATCATAATTACCCAAACTTTCTGGGACCTTGTAAAGTTAGGTTATCACGTAAAAGTTTAATGTTAGGTATATATCTCACTAATTGACACATAATTTTTTTATATATTTTAATCGGTTTTACAATTACCGGCAACCGGTTAGAATATTCAACTATTTTTCTATTATTTCTCTAAAAAAACGGAAAGCAGTTCATCCTCTTCCTTTTCATTTCTTCTCGTTCATCTCTTCTCGTCCTCTTTATCTATCAAATTCCCACTCAATTGCCTTCTAATTAAGCAAATATCCACTCAATCGCCTCTTAAATTATCAAATTCAATCAAATTACTATAAACTCTACATGGGTGTCTATTGAAAGCTTTTCTGAAGTGATGGACTCGAAAAAAGAAACAAGAAAATGCTGTAGATGAAAAGGCTAGTGCGGAGAATTGAAATCCTTGTTTTTCTTCACTACGAAAAAATCTGGTGGGAGAATTTAGAGTTTCCCAATCAAATTTAATTTTTTTTTTCATTGAGACAAATTCTGGTGCGGAGAATTTGCAGTTTCTCATTCGAAATCCTATTTTTGTGCGGAAACATTACAGGTAGTTTTATCTTTCTCGAAATTCTTCTTTTTTTTGGGATTTTGTGTTCTTATGTGTTGGTTGCCTACATTTTTGATGATTGGAACCGAAGTTAATTCCCAATTTGTGAAATCATATAGGTTGTGGTTGCGACAGATTTTGGTGAAAGAAGTTTTTAGTTTCTCAATCAAAACACTTCGACATATTCCAGTGCAGGTAGATTTCTCACTCGAAATACACATAAATATGATAAAAACGTATTTTATTGAGATATCATATTTTCAATATATCTTGTGAATATAATTTTTCTCCGTTAAATTTACTTTGTAAATGAATTTAGTCACTTTTGACATACACGTACAAATATTAGGTAGGGAGTTCTTAGATTTTGGAGCTTTCTGAGTTTGCTGATGCTACGGTTCTTTGTATTGGGTTCCACCATATTTTTTGGATGTTGCTAGATGATGAATGCTTTTGTTGTTTTCTTAAGATTGGGTTTTCGTATGGGAAGTTGAACAATGATGAAGGGCTGAATGATTCTTGTGCTATAAGAATTGTTAAGTTTCCATTTAGGCAATATATTTTCTTACATTGGAAGGATTTCATGAAGGATGGCAAGCATAGTTTTACTGTCTTTAGATTTGTGTCCACCGAAATAGCATGACAAACTGTAGTTATTGCACTTAAACATCCATAATTGAGGTTTTAAACATTGTAGAACTCAATTTCATTACATAGAAAACGTGGACTTGCCTATTTTAGTAAGAAATAAAATAGCATGCGGTTGGATCGGCGTAATGTTTTGTTATATAACTCACACAATTATCTTTTTTTGTCATTATTGTCAGATGGAGAATTTTCAATCTCATGACGGTGAAAAATTACAGGGTGAAACTACTTATAGGCCTGATTTTCAAGTTGATAGCGATAATGATATCACTCCAAAGGAAAGTGAGTGTGATTCACCAAGATTGAATTCCTTGCAGTCAGAACTGGATTCAGTGCCAAAATTAGAATTTCTCACTCCAGAGGAAGGTGATTGGTTTTATGATTTTCCTGTAAGTTAGTAACTTTTTGACTTGTCTAAATTTTTATGATTTTCCTGTAATGCATCTTTGTTGTTTAAATAATGTGTTTTGTTGTTTTCGCCTTTTTTCTAATATCACAGGCAGCCTAGTCATAAAGCAAAAACTTGTAATCTTAACTCGAATCATTGTGATGGGGCCAAAATGGTGAATGAGGATGCTGCAGACACAAGCAACAAAACTAGTAATGGGGATAATTTTGAATAAATAACAGGTTAGTAGTTTAAGAAAATGTGCAAATTGATTGTGCTATTAACTTAAGCATTTTCAGTAGGTAGAATTTTTATTACGTTACAAGCCCATTTTTAGATGCTCAAAGTTTTTTCAACTAATTTTATTGTTTGATCTTAGCAGGTACAATGGCTGGACTTTGGAAAATTGATGTTTTGGTGGACTTTGGTTTGTTGCTGCGGCCCGTGTTTTGGGTTGCTTGTTGGCTTTTTTGATAAGTTAGAAGCTGTGCAGTTTAGATAATATTGGTTTGATAAGTTAGGATAATTTGATGCTTGATGATGGAGTTTAGTTGTTTAAGGTATAATTAAGTGGTTTATGGGTTTGTATATATGAATGTGCTAAATATCAATTTTTATGAATATGCATTGCTTATTTGAAATAGAGATTTTGGACTGAGATGATAGAATTTTTGAAAATTGTTATAACTGGAGCTTAATAACATGTTAAGGGTAATCTCTGTAAAATTTGGTGTAATTTCTAATTGGTTTGTTCCTTGAAAAAATAACAAAAAGACCCAGCTGTTAGTATATTTCCTATGGTGTTAATGTATGCATGATTAGAGTTGATCTTGGTGCTTCTACTTTTTTCGGAAGTCAAAAGTTGTGTTGTTGTTGTTGTGGATGCCTGTCAAATAAAAAATTATTTGGAATAGTAAAAATACTTCTTATCTTTTTAACTTTTCCAAAAGCAGAAGATGTTGCTAACAAAAAAGATGGTTAAACGCTTGTTGGTTTTTGTTTGTCCCTGAAAATTATAAATTATTACTAATTTATTTGGAGTCGTAGAAGTGCTTCTTAGCTTTTTAACTTGTTTTATTTGGTTGTCTTTCTTGATTAATTGCAACTAGCCAGAGATCTCTTAACTGCCCTTATAACCCCGACCTGATCGTAATCATCCAAGAATGATGTGAGTTCATCAAGTAACAACACTTTGCATGCTTCAGCTAAAGCACCAGCTATATTTTAGCTTTTCTCAAGCTAAAAGCTAAAGAACACTTTTTTATAGTTTGCAAACTCTAGATTGTCTGTTCATGGGAACCAAAAGTACGTTTCTCACTAATATTATTTCATAAAAACATTTGAATAATAAAAGTGAATTTTAGTGTTATTGAGTCCTGAAACCCACCACTGAGAATCTAATCAGACTGAATTGATTAAAATTAAAAAAAAACAAAGAATAGTCAAGAATAGTCAAAAGAGCATTACCATAAGCAAAAGTTCAATTTCTTGAGAAACCCCATACACTATCGAGTAAATTTAATTATCTCAGCTTTTATGGAAGCAAAAAGAGCTGAAAAACTATTTTTTTGTATACTTTCTCAAGTAAAACCTCTTCATCATTAACACAGTAGCATGAAAAACATTGAAAATGTATTGAAAGTGAGAAAAAACAAAATTCTCAAACAAATAATCTAAATTAATAGTAGCAACTAGACAAAAAACCAGATATCCTTATTGTTTCTCAGTCAACTAATAGCAGCAAATGAGAAAAAAAATTAATCTGGATATTTCAACTTCAATTTGACCGAATCTTCCCCCATGTCTATATACATGGAAATTATCATCTGTAAATCTTTATCTATGTCAATTCGAATATTCCGACCAAATAACGGGATCCGCCGCTTAACTCTATTAGTTCCATCTCGTATACCCCGTGAAATTCACCATCAATTACTCGCTTACGTAGTTTATCTAGAAGCTATTTTTTTTTTCTCCAACTGATGTGTTAATCTTTATATAAATAATAAGGAGAATTCAATTAATGTGATGAAGGTGGCATTGGTGATTTTTCAAGCGAATTGTCGGTAAAATTTGAGGAATTCCGACGAATGTATTTTTTATTTAAAATATCACATTTTTCTTTAATTTTAAAATCATGAAAAATATCCTTAGCCCTCTTATTAGTGTTTGAAATAATAGCTATGTGTTTCTCAATTTCTTGTCAAATTTGTTCTAAATTTTACCATGGGACTAGTGTAGACATATAGTGATTGACAATTATAAGAATCTGTTAGTTGTAAATTTTTTATTTTACGGATGTGTGAATCTTGACCTACACAATTATAAAAATCTGTTAGTTGTGATGAAGTGTCTTATTGGCAATATTGTCAATTTTTCAAGTGAATTTTTTTTATTTCGAGATCCAACATAACTTAGTATTAAAGAGCGCGAAATTACTAGACGAAATTTGCTATTTTATTTTGTAATGATAATAATAATTACACATCAATATGTATATATATTCATTTATTTATGTCATCAAAATATAAAAACTACTAAAATATGCATATTCTATTTTTTATAAAAATTACTGAAATATGTATATTTTATTTTTTTAACTCACGCACATAATTCAACCCTTGACATGAAGTGATTATGAGTAGGTGTTGGGGTAAAGTTTGATTTCGGACCAATTACATTCATGTGAAAAAGTACACCTGATCGAATTTCTATTTATTTGAAATTATTTATGTCAACTAATATTATGAGAATCAATTATATAAGATTTCAATTATTATTATTATTATTATTATTATTATTATTATTATTATTATTTGTCAATTAAATCAATTTTTTTATTAATAAATTGTCAACTAAAAATATTAATAATTCATGAAAGTTATGAAAAAACCAAATGACAAATAATAAATGCATGCCGAGCACTTGTTTAATTAATTTGATCAAATAAAATATTAATATAATTGATTGAAGTATTATTACGTGGGTTAATTTCTTAAAAAGAAATAGTATTATTACGTGGTGGGGAGTAGGTTGGTAATCCAAATTCAAAATAAATTAATATAATTCATATTTTTAATTAATATTTAAGTTGTAACCTATACAATAAGTGGCAGGTAATTCATATATCACACTACTAAACTACCTAATGTTAAACTAATGCTCAAGGTACCTAATTTTAGAAAAGGCCAACTTTTTGAGGTTTGCTTAAAAATTCATAACACCATTCAAACCTGAAAACTTTACAAATACTCTCTGAAAATATAAAAATATAAGTGGAACCTTACAAATATCCCATGAAAAAGTATTTGTACTATTTTTTGGGTTTAATTTAGATGGTGTTTTGGATTTTTTAGCAAACCTTAGGGGTTCTATGTAGTGGCCCCTTTTATATTTATAGCAAAAAATCATGTTACAAAGTACAATGTTTTTTTGTGATAATTAAACATTTTGCTTAAGTGTAAATCTTGGCAAGACAATAAAAAGTAGTTGGTAATTCAAACTTCTATTTGGCTTAAAAATGGTGGATTTCTATACCTCTAAGTCAGTCAATAGGCATTTCTAGTCCCCATCAAGATTTTGCTTTTAAGCTATTCGGGTACGTGCATCAGATTATACACATACTCTTCACCTAATTACAAAACTTTCATTAATTTTTGCACGTCAAGAATCATGTATAAATACTCCACACAATTATACCAACCTCCATCATCATTCTTCTCTTTTACACCCAGGAAAACAGAGACATACATCAGAAAAGTTCTCCTCTCTAAGTGAAAAATGATTCGACGGGGTGATTTTTGTATAATTTTCGCATTTATTTGTTTCGTTTATTGTCCCGTCGAGGCAGACGTAAAAAATTATCAGTTTGATGTAAGATTCTTATTAGTCCTATATTTGCACCAAATTAATATTGAAGTTTCTGTCATGTAGATATTTAATTGTGTTGATAATAACTTGTGCAGATTCAAGTGAAGAATGTGAGCAGATTGTGCCATGCAAAACCTATAGTGACTGTTAATGGGATGTTTCCAGGGCCAACAATCTATGTTAGAGAAGGTGACAGAGTTCTTATCAATGTCACCAACCAAGCACAGTATAACATGTCCATTCACTGGTATGGCCATACACTTATAATTAATAGGGCGCATCGCATACAATACGCCTAACATTTTCAATAATTACAATATACCCCCTCTTCATAGAATTACAAAAAATCTAGCAAAATATCACCCTGTACTTAATATAGTCTTAAAAAACCCCCCTGTAATTTGTAATTTCTTGAAACTTCAGGGGGGTTTTCTATAATTCTTGAAAACAGAGGGGGGTATTTCATAATTAAGGCAAACCTTAAGGGCACTGTTTGTAAGTCGCCGACAATTAATAAGACTATTTATACATGTATTTCTCTTTAATATTTTGTAAGGGTTCGATTTGTCCTGCGAAATTTTAAGTTTTTGATACTGACCGAATTCCGAACATGATTTTGTTAGGCATGGATTGAAGCAGTATCGAAACGGGTGGGCTGACGGGCCGGCATATATAACTCAGTGTCCAATCCAGACAGGGAATAGCTATGTGTATGATTTCAATGTAACAGGACAGAGAGGTACATTATGGTGGCATGCACATATTCTTTGGCTAAGGGCTACAGTGTATGGTGCAATTGTGATCATGCCCAAACAAACCACTCCTTTTCCCTTCCCTAAACCTGACAGAGAGGAAGTCATCTTGTTTGGTGAGTTTCCTATCTACCAAATTATAAAATCTCCATTAACCCAAAAATTCTCCAAAAGTATGATTTTTTTTAGTATTATTTTATTTATTTCATCATTTTTCTATATGTTGCAGGAGAATGGTGGAACACTGATGTAGAGACAGTGGAGAACCAAGGAAACAAATTGGGTTTGCCTCCGAACATGTCTGATGCACACACGATCAACGGGAAGCCCGGCCCATTGTTCCCGTGCTCCGAGAAACGTAAGCCCAGCCCAAACACACTTTTGAACTTTTGATTCAATCTGTCAACTCTTGCTCACTTTCTCTAATTTTGACAATTTATATGTATCAGATACTTTCGCCATGGAAGTTGAACAGGGGAAATCATACCTCCTACGACTCATCAACGCCGCCCTGAACGACGAACTGTTTTTCGCCATTGCTGGACACAACATGACGGTGGTGGAAATTGATGCTGTCTATACTAAGCCATTCTCCACTCAAGCTCTACTTATAGCACCGGGCCAGACGACCAATGTGCTGGTCCGGGCCAACCAAATGCCGGGCCGATACTTCATGGCCACAAGGACATTCATTGACGTCCCAATTCCAGTTGACAACAAAACCGCCACGGCCATACTGCAGTACAAGGGCATTCCCAACACTATTCTCCCCACACTCCCTCAATTACCCACACCTAATGACTCGTCATTTGCCCTAAGCTATCTAAACAAGCTCAAGAGTTTAAACACTCAACAATATCCGGCAAACGTGCCCTTAAAAGTTAATAGACACCTCTTCTATACTATTGGTCTAGGCAAGAACGCCTGTCCCACTTGCACGAATGGAACCAGACTCACGGCTTCTCTGAACAACATCTCGTTCGTGATGCCAAAAGTCGGGCTCCTGCAGGCGCATTACTTCAACCTAACGGGTGTTTTCACTACTGATTTTCCTGATAAGCCCCCGACTCCTTTTAATTACACGGGTGCACCATTGACCGCAAATCTTAAGACTTCAATCGGTACTAGGATCAGTAGAATCCCGTTCAACTCAACGGTTGAGCTAGTCTTGCAAGACACGAACTTACTAACGGTTGAGTCGCACCCGTTTCATCTCCATGGCTACAACTTCTTTGTCGTGGGGATGGGCATTGGGAACTTCGATCCTAAAAAGGATCCGGCTAAGTATAACTTGGTTGATCCACCGGAGAGAAACACTGTCGGTGTTCCCACAGGTGGATGGACCGCTATTCGCTTCAGAGCTGATAATCCAGGTACATATCATATCTAATCTATTTTCTCAGATAATGTGAGTTGATAGAGTCAGTCACCCTCGCAAGTCTACACAGAGCTGTCAAACTTCTAAATTTCGTTTGGAAAACATTTTCTTTAATTGTGGGATTAAAGAAAAATTTATGATGTGGGATTGACAAGATTTTTCTGTGAAAATTTGTTGCAGGGGTGTGGTTCTTTCACTGTCATTTGGAGCTACACACAGGTTGGGGTCTGAAAACAGCATTTGTAGTAGAAGATGGACCAAGGCCCGATCAGAAAGTCCTCCCACCACCAAATGATCTTCCAACATGCTAATCATATTATGTTTGTTGAGTTAAATTGTACAGATATATAATTGTCAATATTGTCTCAAATGCAAGAATGAGGCAGGCATAAATATATATAGCTGAGATTGATATTATGAGAGAAAGAAATCAAATGCAAGGATTTCTGTGATTGTGATTGGATTTGTTTTAAACTCTTTGTAATTATTATACCAAATTATTTGAAGTGAAAATGGATTGTTGTTCTTTTATATAGCATGTTTTCTAAATCTGGATATTGACTCATCTTTCAGACAACCGGAAATTTTATGAACTTGTGAAGTTCCATAACATCATGTGGGAAGAATCAGACAAATGTAAATTATCTTCTTAAATTGGAAATATGGTTACAAAATGAAGTTAGAAATTTTAACTGTAGGGAGAAGGGAGGTAATCAGATTTATTAAATAGGAATAATTGTCGACCACCCTAATGTATGACCTAAAACTAAACAATTCCATCAACGTTTCAAAAATAACCAAAGGTTTGACTTTCTCAACTCACCAGTTGTTAGAAACAAATTTTCAGTTAAAATAAAGTGTAATGTTGGTTTTTCAAAAGTCTAACCTTCTTTTTTTTCGTTCAGCTTTTTCCGTCAAAGACAACATGTTTTCCTTTAGGCTGAAAACTTCGAAAGAAGTTGGTAATTTCTGAAAAACTCATAAATTTTTTCATATTAATGATAATTATCCCGATAAAATATAAAAACATTGTTGTTAAGAACTAATTTCTAAATTATATTTGAGATTATTATCTTTTCAATAAAATCACATTTTATGTATATAAGAAATTTTATGTGATAAAACTATTTCCAAGCTCTTATTAAAAATACAGATATTATTCTTGCCTCTACTCCTACCCCATCCCACACCCACAGAACAAACTATAACTTCAATGTTGATCCTTCATGTTACAAACAGCCAAATTCATAAGGAGACAAACCTGTTTTATATTTATTATAATCAAGAAACCAGCAATAAAAGGGAAAAAGAAACATAAAACCAGGAAGAATATCCGAATTTCTCACTAAGTGGCATAACTGCACTTCGATTTTCAGCTCAAAAAAATCGAGGACCGAAGATGGTGGGAGCATCAATGACATGGTCTTTATCGCCCACAATCTCCGCCGTCACACCCCGCCGAGTCACTCGGTGAGTTCACATCCAATCCGTGGTTGATTTTGCAATTATATTGAATAAATAAAAGAACGGTGAACAAAATGAAGAGCCGCTACAATTTTGACCTTGATGCAGATTTTCTCGTGTGGTAATGGCGTCGGCAAGCGCAAATGTTAATAATATGGCAGTTTCTGAAGGTTTGGGGAATTTGCCCAAGATTACTTTGACTTCTGCTCATGGAAGGTACTTTAATGCCTCCAATTTTATTTCGGGCTTGTGATTTGCTTTTGTTTTAGAGAGAATTGTATCGGTTTTGTACTTAATTGTCAGTTTGATAGGTGATTCTGGGTAATGTGAAGTACAGAGTAGTGTTGGAAGAAGATTAATTGCAATGGAAGTTGTGTAATTTAAATTGTATTAATTTTCAGTGAGGCAGAGCTATATGTATATGGAGCTTGTGTTACATCCTGGAAAGTAGCAAATAAAGACCTCCTTTTTGTTCGTCCAGATGCTGTATTTACCGGTCAGAAGCCCATCAGGTATTTCCTGCTCTGTTTCACCAAGTACTCCAAAAGTTGAAAATCTGTATAAAAATATAATAATAAAAGAGGAAAAACTCCATTTTATTTCTTATTCTTGATATGAATCATATTATAGATGATCAGAATCTAATTCGGAAATTTCTCAGCCAATGACATGGCTATATCATTGTTGTGGGATCTATTTAGTATTCTTGTGTATTTCTAAGGTTAAATATGCGAATAACTAGTCACATTTTGCTTTTTGCTGACCCCATTTCTTTGTTTCTTATTATTCTTGGAAATAGTGGAGGAATACCACATTGTTTTCCACAATTTGGACCCGGCGAAATGCAGCAGGTAAATCCTCCAGTTGCCAACAACATTTGATTGGGGGGTTTCAGCACTAGCTTAGAAAGCGCTTTTTAGCTTTTAGCTTTATGAAGTAACTTTTTTCGACTGTCTGATGAAGGATAGGAAAATCCAAAAGCTGAAAGCACCTTGAGAGGTGCTTTCTGCAGCTTCTTGATAATTTGGTACATATTTTGAAGTTTAATACTCCAAAATTTGTGGGAGAAAAAATTATAGCTTCCAGTTTTCTTACTATAACCTTAATCTTCGGACACCCTTAACTCTTACTACTCCGACTTTTTCTACCTTTCCTACAACTTTATCCTAGTGGATCTGCTTTTATCTAATAATATCAAGAATTTATTGAAACTATGATATATTTACATTTTACAGCATGGATTTGCAAGAAATTTGAGCTGGTCAATTGCTTCTTCTAAAGAAGTGTCGGGAAATGATGCCACTGTTACTCTGGAGCTACGAGATGGTCAATACAGCCGTTCTATGTGGGATTATAGTTTTCAAGCTCTATACAAGGTCAATTGTATTGCTGTTTAAAGTAACAAAATTCTAATGAACATATAATATTTTTTGTTTTCTAACTTACTTCATCAATTATTACTTTGAAGCACAACTACAGACACACCTGGGCTCATTTATATTCTTCTGGCCTTTTTTTACAGGTTACTCTTGACAATAATACCCTCTCGACAGAGTTTAAAGTAACAAATACTGATGAAAAACCGTTTTCATTTACTACTGCCCTGCATACGTACTTTAGGGTAAGTATTTACCTATATTATCATTATTTCTGGTATTTCATTGAAAGAATACTTTTAGAGTGTTATATGTCTTTTATCTGTGACAGTATAAACTTTTAGTCTTTTAGATGAAGTAATCATCTAATATGGTATCAGAGTGAATGAGGTCAAAAAAGAGGTCTTGGGTTCAATTTCAAATCTTACTGCCACCAATTTGTTTCAAAGTTTTAATGTGAAAGAAAAACTATACATATATAATATATCACATAGAGTTATAGTCGAGGGGATGTCTCTGTAATTTCCAATAGTACAGGGGGTCTAGCTGTAAGTGTAATTATCCCTTATATATTATATGTTTTTATGTCTTTCCATTGTTCAACTTTTTTACATGCAGGCTTCGGTAACAGGCGCATCTGTTAAAGGTTTAAAAGGTCGCAAAACATTGAACAAAGTTCCTGATCCTCAAAATCCAGTTGAGGGTAGCGAAGAAAGGTCTGTATCAATATAAGACCGGTAATTCATACATTGGGCAAATTTGTAAAAATCATCCTCTAGTATGCCATACGCCATATTCGGTTTTTATCTGTTATCTTGCCAAGTTTTTAGTCATTATGTTTTGAAAATCGAGAAATTTGGTCCTTTATTTTGTTACATTACAACTAAAGTCTGCTATGTCTAGAAAATGAGCACATTTAGTCCTTTTTGGCCAGTTTTTTCCTTCTTTCAAAGTTTTGAAAAAGGAGTAAATATGTCCACAAAAAATTTAAAATTGTAATGTAGTAAGATAAAGGATTAAACGTGCCCAGTTTTTAAACATAACGGAATAAAATTGAAGCATGATGAAAATCAAGGACAGTAACCATATATGGGCATACTTAGTTCATCATTTTTACAAATTTTCCATTTATATTGCATTTATTTTTCTTCTCCTAGATATGTACAATGGTGTTTAGTAAAATATGAACTTTTAAGGAGCAATATTTTCTAAGTTATTTATTGTTACCATACCAATATAAGACCCCAAATCTTCACTAATTTCTACTAGTGAAGAGAAACTCCTTTTCAATTATAGCATTCAAGTTTCCAATATACGAGGTCTTTTTTTTCTGATCTTTATTTTCTTCACCTAGGGATGTTGTCACATTTCCTGGATTTGTAGATTGTATTTATCTTGATGCTCCTGAGGAGCTACAGCTGGACAATGGTTTGGGTGATGTCATTACCATCAAGAATACAAAGTAAATCATGCTGCTTCATTTTTTCCTTCTTTTTTTTTTGATACCATTTTTATAATTGAAACTTTTTCATGGCCCTTTTGTATTCTCTCTTCAGTTGGTCTGATGCTGTTTTGTGGAACCCACATCTGACTATGGAGGCATGTTATAAAGATTTTGTGTGCGTTGAGAACGCCAAGGTATGAGAATTTAGCTATATCCTGTGAACACATTACACATATTCCCTCCGGTTTCAAAATGACATATAACTCCCTTGTAACCTATTTCTACCTTACAATTACCCCCTTTTGTTAACTATTTGCAAATTTTGGGTTAAGTTTTCAGATTTTTCTCACATTTGTGATCGTATTTATCCAAGACTATTAATACCAAGATAAATTTCAATGATTGGATGGGGGAACTTGTAATTATGGAACTAAGAAGGGAAGTTTTGTAATTTCTGATTAAAATTTGCTCCCTTTTGGTCAATGTCTCAGATTGGACAGGTTAAGCTAGAGCCTAAGCAATCTTGGACTGCTACGCAACAGTTAAGCCTGGCTTGATAACTGCAGCTGAGGATCAATTTTCTGATTTATTATTATTATTATTCCTTTTTGTTTTTATTTAAGAGAGCATATATATATGGCTAAACAGCCTTAACCCGTCAGAAACAAAGAGAACTCACAATTCTCTAATAAACTGATCAGAGGATGAGATTATCTGTAAATCATTAATAAATGAATTTTGGGTCCCCCCTATTGTACTCTTATGTTTCATTCTCTACAACATTTTATCTGTCAAATGTTTTGAAAAATCCAAAATCCACTATTGAGTATTAAACAACTTATCTTTTCAATTCATTATTTTTAAAAAAAAGCAAAAACCAACTATACACAAAATGAAACTTAATCTAAACCTTTCAGTCTATACATGGAGCCAAACACTGAATTCAGTCTATACAAATCAAAAAAGATCACAAAACTCAAAAAAAAAAAAAAAAAAAAAAATTATTCAGTGTCTCTCATCTACCCTTCAATTAGTGAGCATTGCAACTAAACAAACCAACACTATAACAAACCCCACAGCCCACACCCAACACATCCACTTCTTCCCATTTTTCTTCATCTGCTTAGCATAGAACAGACTGTTAGTTCCACCATTGATAAAATCACCCGCATTAGCAACATTCCTCTCAATATCATCCATCTGATCACCTTGAGCCTCCACCATCACAGCCATATCAAGAAAAACCTGATGAAGTCTGTTCAAACTCTTCCAAATATCCATCACAGCCTCATGCCTCTCTTTATTAACCTCCAAATTACTTTTATCCACCAACATTTCTCTCCTCTTATCGAATATCTCAACAGAACCCTTCCCCGTAACCATCTTCTCGATCGTCTCCTCACTAGGGTACACCCCTAATGCACTGAAGTACCTCCTCTTCAAGCCGTCTTTGTAATCCGACATGATTTTTTCTCTCAGTTCTTGAAATCCATTCATTATGTCTTTAAGCTTGGCTCTCAAGCCGTTTGTGGTCGAAACCCGAGTTCGATCAACGGCACTTCCTTCAGAATAAGTCGGTGATAGTTTTCTATTTATAATGTTCGATTTGTCGAGAAATTCGAGCCTAGTCTTGACTATGTTTGCTTTTCGTAGGACGAAAACCATGTCGGAATCCATACGGTCTCGGAGCCCGCGAAGGATTTTCGGGCTGTAAGTGGATTTTGTTTCCTCGTTCAGGTTTTGGAGATCGAGTAAGAGATTGGTGATGTCTTGCATGTCGGATTTGACTTTTTCGACTTCTTGGAAGAAGTGAGTCAGATTGGTTTCGTCTGAGTTGCTGAGTACTTGCCCAAGTTCTAAGTCCTTGTCGTGTTCGAGATCCATCTGGGCTTGCTTCTTCAACTCGACATAACTTAGAAACGACTTTGTCATTAAATCATTCATCTTGTGAGCAGTTTGATCAAGACCCGCCTGCAGAAATTAATCGTACAACATACGTGTGTTTTTATGAATTTTTTACTAAGAAATATAATCAAGAAATTTTGAAATAGAATACCTTTCCCTGAACTTCGAAAACAAAGACTGTTTTCCTGAAATACGAGTGAATGGGGAGAGACCTGAAACCGAAATACACCAGAAAAATTAATCTGTTTGTGTATGACTATGCAAAATTATACTAATGCAGACATTATAATCAAGGGTTCTGCAAGAAAATAAAAAATTAACAAAGGGGGTATAAGAAAACTGTTCGTCAAACATTGTGATCAGTAAAATAATCAGATGAAATTTGGTTTACGATCAAACCTTGGAAAATTAGACAGCCACTTAATGGCGTTCTGTGCGATGATGTTAATGGCGATAATCCTTCTTCTCTTCTCTTCTCTTCTTCTTCTTCTTAGTGTGTGATCTGTGTGCGAGTGCAGAGATGAAGCGAGGAGTTGTGAAGAAAGAAATACGAGGGAGAGGAAAAATGCGATCTTTCAGTTATGTTTAAATATTTGAAATTTCATCCGCGTAGCGTAGCCGTTAGAATAATCAAATCCCGCTAAGGTCGGTTTTTATTATGTTACTTGCTCAACGACCCGTATTTGAGATTGAAGACAGATTTCCAAATGAATCAAAAGCAAGAATTAATGAATATTTTAGAATTTTGGTGTAATTTTGGGTTAATCCAAGTGGAAAAATGGCAAATAGTGTATACATATATATATATATGTATACACTATTTGCCATTTTTCAAATAGTATATATATATATATATATATATATATATATATATATATATATATATATATATATATATATAGTTTATTTGTTTTCAGATTCAAATAAAGTTATTTTCGCCTTGCAGTTTGTCACCTCGAGCCACTTTATTTGTTACATTTTCGCCTCGTTGCAGTGTTGCAACATAATCAGTAAATTTATAAACATTAGAACGTAAAGTGTAAAAAACATTCATGCTTCGGGGTTGCCAAGTGTAATTAACGCAATTTAAAATCAAATACTTTGAAATTTTACTCTTAATTCACTTTCAATTGAAAAAATACATATTAGAATGCAAAATATGGCGCTGGTCCTCCAAAACTCAAGTTCATCTGAGAATTCTCCCTATAAAGGACGCAAACCCAAAAAGGGAAAAAAAAAAAATTGGAATAAGCTGCTCTACAAACATGAAGATAGTAGTTCAATGATGAATAATTCTCTGTCAAAAAATACATAATTACTTGAAGACGTACATTCGATTGGGGTTATATGTTGTTTAAGAACTATCTGGTATCCAATTTCCGTGTAGTACCATGTGGAAAAGCCCCAAGCCACTAAAGCTGTCTGTCTACGTGAATCAACTTCAGCTTCTCAGCTTCAATTTTCCTTAATGCTGTCGAACTCAGTTTTTCTCCACTAGATTCTTCAGGAACTAAATCAACAACTTCAATCTGCATAATAAGTTTATGTTCAGAATATAAGACAACATAAAACACACTTAATCCATGCATATTCGACAATACTAGAACACCTTTAGTTGAGAAAGACCTCTCTCAGCCCTCTTCTTGTTCACAGATAACCCTAATGCACTGAAGTACCTCCTCTTCAAGCCGTCTTTGTAATCCGACATGATTTTTTCTCTCAGTTCTTGAAATCCATTCATTATGTCTTTAAGCTTGGCTCTCAAGCCGTTTGTGGTCGAAACCCGAGTTCGATCAACGGCACTTCCTTCAGAATAAGTCGGTGATAGTTTTCTATTTATAATGTTCGATTTGTCGAGAAATTCGAGCCTAGTCTTGACTATGTTTGCTTTTCGTAGGACGAAAACCATGTCGGAATCCATACGGTCTCGGAGCCCGCGAAGGATTTTCGGGCTGTAAGTGGATTTTGTTTCCTCGTTCAGGTTTTGGAGATCGAGTAAGAGATTGGTGATGTCTTGCATGTCGGATTTGACTTTTTCGACTTCTTGGAAGAAGTGAGTCAGATTGGTTTCGTCTGAGTTGCTGAGTACTTGCCCAAGTTCTAAGTCCTTGTCGTGTTCGAGATCCATCTGGGCTTGCTTCTTCAACTCGACATAACTTAGAAACGACTTTGTCATTAAATCATTCATCTTGTGAGCAGTTTGATCAAGACCCGCCTGCAGAAATTAATCGTACAACATACGTGTGTTTTTATGAATTTTTTACTAAGAAATATAATCAAGAAATTTTGAAATAGAATACCTTTCCCTGAACTTCGAAAACAAAGACTGTTTTCCTGAAATACGAGTGAATGGGGAGAGACCTGAAACCGAAATACACCAGAAAAATTAATCTGTTTGTGTATGACTATGCAAAATTATACTAATGCAGACATTATAATCAAGGGTTCTGCAAGAAAATAAAAAATTAACAAAGGGGGTATAAGAAAACTGTTCGTCAAACATTGTGATCAGTAAAATAATCAGATGAAATTTGGTTTACGATCAAACCTTGGAAAATTAGACAGCCACTTAATGGCGTTCTGTGCGATGATGTTAATGGCGATAATCCTTCTTCTCTTCTCTTCTCTTCTTCTTCTTCTTAGTGTGTGATCTGTGTGCGAGTGCAGAGATGAAGCGAGGAGTTGTGAAGAAAGAAATACGAGGGAGAGGAAAAATGCGATCTTTCAGTTATGTTTAAATATTTGAAATTTCATCCGCGTAGCGTAGCCGTTAGAATAATCAAATCCCGCTAAGGTCGGTTTTTATTATGTTACTTGCTCAACGACCCGTATTTGAGATTGAAGACAGATTTCCAAATGAATCAAAAGCAAGAATTAATGAATATTTTAGAATTTTGGTGTAATTTTGGGTTAATCCAAGTGGAAAAATGGCAAATAGTGTATACATATATATATATATGTATACACTATTTGCCATTTTTCAAATAGTATATATATATATATATATATATATATATATATATATATATATATATATATATATATATATAGTTTATTTGTTTTCAGATTCAAATAAAGTTATTTTCGCCTTGCAGTTTGTCACCTCGAGCCACTTTATTTGTTACATTTTCGCCTCGTTGCAGTGTTGCAACATAATCAGTAAATTTATAAACATTAGAACGTAAAGTGTAAAAAACATTCATGCTTCGGGGTTGCCAAGTGTAATTAACGCAATTTAAAATCAAATACTTTGAAATTTTACTCTTAATTCACTTTCAATTGAAAAAATACATATTAGAATGCAAAATATGGCGCTGGTCCTCCAAAACTCAAGTTCATCTGAGAATTCTCCCTATAAAGGACGCAAACCCAAAAAGGGAAAAAAAAAAAATTGGAATAAGCTGCTCTACAAACATGAAGATAGTAGTTCAATGATGAATAATTCTCTGTCAAAAAATACATAATTACTTGAAGACGTACATTCGATTGGGGTTATATGTTGTTTAAGAACTATCTGGTATCCAATTTCCGTGTAGTACCATGTGGAAAAGCCCCAAGCCACTAAAGCTGTCTGTCTACGTGAATCAACTTCAGCTTCTCAGCTTCAATTTTCCTTAATGCTGTCGAACTCAGTTTTTCTCCACTAGATTCTTCAGGAACTAAATCAACAACTTCAATCTGCATAATAAGTTTATGTTCAGAATATAAGACAACATAAAACACACTTAATCCATGCATATTCGACAATACTAGAACACCTTTAGTTGAGAAAGACCTCTCTCAGCCCTCTTCTTGTTCACAGATAACCCTCCCGAATATGTTTCCTTACTGTCAAAAGAAGCAGCTTTTGAGTTAGCTGTAGCACGAAAATTTCTGAAGGACAAAATTGTCATAAAATGATGGACCTGACAACGATAGCCTCCAAATTAGCATCAACTATAGATGGGCCATAGGGATCTACAATTGGTTCTACTTGCACAACCAGCTCCGGTTTAACTGACTGAAGAGAAAATTTCCAGGAAAAAAGTTAGGGAAATTACGAATACCCCTGTGAGGTTTGTTTGCATTGTTTACGAAAACCATCCTAAGGTTTGACCGATGATAACGAAAAATACCCTCAAACTAACGGAAAATCGCGGACTCGGGTTACTTTTTGTAAACAAAAGTTTAGACTTGTATCTTCATCATAATACTGGATGAAAAGTCAAAAAACATTAAAGAAAGAAGTACCTTAATGTAATATTGGACATTTTTCATTCTTTGTTCAATAGGTTGTATAAGATTAGCATACTGCAATCAAAAAAGAAGTCCGAATATATCAAAATTTCTCCCACTAAGCGAGAATAGTATATAAATCTCCATGTCTGATTGAAAAGCATAAGCCTGTAACAATTATTTCCCTGATCAAAATCCTGGTTCTGTTTCTGTCCCTTGTAATTATGGTGTTGTCTCTGTAAAGAAAGACTAGCTTTCACAGTACATTACCAGACGCCCAATCAAATTTCAACTTAATTATCAAAAAAATACCTGTTTATTAGTGAGCATAGGGCCATCGCAAACACCGATCACGATTCGATCTTTCGCCACCACCGCCGCAGCCTGAAAAATTAATATGAATCATACGAAATCATTGCGTAAAATACAAAGGCATATATAGAAGGTGGGTAAAACACAGACCTTGAGGAACTGGCGATGGCCGTCGTGCAGGCGGTCGAAGGTGCCACCGAGAACCACCCCGCCGTATGAATTGGGAGGCGATAAACATGAATTGGGACCTGAATTATCATCCAAAGCCGCCATCTTTTTGGACTGTGGTGGAGGATTGGTTGACTTGAAAGTGAGGAAAAATTCTCGACGGAAATCAACAGTTGGTCTGATTTGATGTTTGTTAGTTAATTGGACGAGGTTTCAGGCTTGTGGTTTAATGATCTGGTTGTTCTTCAGGTACTGGATCCGATAATATTATTGGTTATCGGGTCGGAACCCCGATAACCCGATAAAATTAAGTATCATATTTTATAACTGAAGTTTCAATTTTATTTTATATCACATAATTGAAATGAAGTTGGTTAAAATTTTAATATTTGTTATTTAAGTTAGGGTTAATTACCAACTATTAGTGATGGACTTTAATTATTTCTAAATTTGTTTTAATAAATTCTAAGGACTTGAATCCAAGATCTATTGACTATAGTTAAGTCAGCAACACACCAAACTGCTAAATTATGTTATTAGGTGATGTTTCACTCGATACATTGTGTTAGATAACGGTATTTATAAATGACAGGAAAAATATGTTTTTATTTAGAATCAGTAGAAACAAAAACATACTTTTTCATCCAAAGAAAAGAAAAACTAAAGAATTAAAAGCATATTCCAAATATTAAATACGTCAAATGTCACTTTTTTTTTCGTCGAATGTCACTTTTAAGTCTTAATTGTTCTCTCCCATCTATAATATTGTTAAGTATAATCCCTCAACCTGGTTTCATGTTTTAAAACACATTAATCCCTTGTGTTTCACATTACAAATACTCCCTGATAAGTCGGAGGGGGATATAGTAAGGTTATAAGATTTCAGGATATTTTTTGTAAATGCGTAAACCTCAACGAGAATTTTCGTAACTGGCCGCACAAACAAATAAACAAACACAATAAACTTGCATAATAAGAAAAATCTGTCATTGCATCCAAATAATTCTCACTTACAAAACTTAACGTTTTTCAATTGTAGTCAATGTTGAGGAACCCTCGAGAATTCAATACTACCTCACCCCACTAAGAAAAACTAATATTCTGCAGTAGCTCACGTATAAGTACTTTCCTAGTTACAAAGAAAAACAACACAACTATTTCCTTTGTATAAAAAATCAAACATTAAAGTTGGTACGTTTACCATCATCATTTGTATGATTTCCCTTCCATTATTAGACATCCTTTCAAGAAATCATAAAGCTGACTAGTGTAAATGTCAGGAAACGTCCTGAAATGGTCGACATGTGGAGACGACCCAAAATTAAAAGACGAAACTTGTTTCCCGATTCTTCTCTGGTCCTCAATAAATGATTCTACTGCTTCAAATGGAATGACTTTGTCTCCATTACTATACAGATAAAGCTGAGGACATGATTGAGGCTGGTTCTTCGCAAGCCCAGAAATGATCCTGTTTAACCTCCTACAAAACGAAAAAATAAAAATAAACCTGAGGGGTGCATTGTAATATTTTCCAAATCTCGAGGGGTGTAAGTATAATCAACCACCCTTTCTTTAGGAGATTGAATGAATACTTACCGGTTTATATCAGGCAAGTTGAGAAGATAGGAGAAGAGCTTCTCAAATGCAGCTAACAACAATGTTTCGAATAGAAAAGGTTCACTCTGTTGTATCTTTGCACCATTTTGAATTCGTTGTCCTGTTTCAGTTGAAGGATTAGTAGCAGAGCTGCTTTTCTTTAGCAGGGCTGTGGTAAATCCAGCAGCCCATACCTGAAACAAAATTTAACATTTTTACCATAATCAGCGAGTTTTCAGCTATGCAGATAAATTGTAAGTCGATGTGAACTAAATCCTATCACAATTTTCCTTCAGATAAAATACAAAGTACCTCCCACAATTATGTTTTAGTGAAAATTTACTTCTCATTTCTTTCAGCTAACCACGGTAAGATTTTTTCTTTACTGCTGTACTCACCAATATCCAAGGACGTTTACTACAGTGTGAAACAGTAACATAAACTTTAAATTACACAAAATAGACACTAAAAAACTGATGATAATTACTTTGCATCTTGCTAAAGCACCGAATACTTAGCAACATAACAACAGAAAAAAATCACCAAAGCGAGAGGAACTTCAGCAAAGTATACTCCACATTCTATTGCCAGAACCAAAGATATGTGCTACAGAGTGCAATCTACCAATCTCAGAAATCGATCAACTTAATATCGCCTCTGAACAAGAACTTAAAATTCATATGCAGATGCAATGATGGTTTATCAAACAAAATAAAAACTTTTCAATAAAAACTACATCAGAGAATTCAATGGCTAAACCAAATTAAGCACAAACCTTAGGATCTATATTGGGGTCTCCCCCTGAGTCCACCACACATCCTTTAATCTTCTCCAATGAATCTTGCCTATCTTTCAGATTATCGAGAATGGCACCATAACTGTAAGAAACAGGATTCATGAACATATAAATAAATAATCATAGCCCGGAAGCAGCAAATTAACTTGTAAAAATAAGGATTCTAAACTGCCAACGGGAGAGGAAGGAATGCCAACCCACTCAATTACTACTCCTTACCTCACCCCCTTGTCACAACAAGGACGAAGTCTAAGCAAATTTTCAGAAGGACAAAAATAAATAAATAGAAATAAAAGAGACGAACAAATGAATCGACCTACGCTAGCCAACCCGTATTGCTAAATGTATGGAAGATCAAAAACCTCCGGCGGCGGCCATCCTCATTAGACAACCACGATGCAAGCTCATTAGCAAAATCTCCAATCTTCTTCTCTAATTTCTTTCCCAAATCAAACGACAGCACATCCATCACAGACGCCACAAAAGTAACAGCATGAATCCCCTTCGCATTGTACAACTCAACATACCTCCTCAAATGCTTGGGCTTCGCCCCCAGCCACCCCAGTATCACCACCGCAACCTCCGGCCCTTCATCTTCCTCAACAACAATCCGATTGCCCCGATTATTGGCAGTTTCCCCGGAAGCGAAATGCCACCGGAAAGAGGCGTCCTGCGAGCCGAAGAAAACGCGATTGAGAAAATCGCCGGAGATGGAGAAATTGGCGAAATTCGGCTGCCCGGAAACAGCGGAGGAGTTGAAAATCGGACCGCGGGGGAAATTGGAGGAGGGATTGTTGTGGGAGAGGAGTGAGAGTGAAGTGAATTGGCGCGGAGAGCGGATTTTTTGGGGTTTACGATAAAGGATGTGGAAACGGGGGTTTTTGAGGAGGAGAGAGTGGGGGAAATGGCGATTGGAGGAAACGAAAACGCGGCCGGAAGCCGCCATGAGAGCTGAAAACTTGGCCGTGGAAGAAAGAGATATTCGAAGATTAATTGTTCAGGGAAAAGAGGCCGGCGGAGTATCCGATGTTCATGAAACCCGTTTTGCAACCCGATTCGCTTTTAGCAATGCTCGAATTGTCTGAAATGCCCTCGTGTTTTTTCTAAAATCCAATACTGACCCTTTGCCCTTTATTTAATGGGAAAAAAAAAAGTTGTTAGGCTGTTGCCCTGTCTAATTTTTTAATGGAGAAAAGTTTACGTGATTTTGAGATCAATCACCACCGGTCCACCGGGGTTAGGGAACGACAAGAAATATTTAGGTGGATTCGACGTCGATTTCACTCAAGGATATGTTCTAGACTCAAGAGAACGTTTACAGAGTTTCTTACAGATGACTCACCCATAAAAATCCTTACGTCGTTAGAGGGAGTCAGAACTCGCTCTTTCTGATAGATATCAACACACTCTCTACCAACTGCGCAAATGACAATTGAAGAGTACAACTAAGAAAAACTAATAGCTGCATTTCACATCATAAGAACGTTTGTTGATTTACAAAGCAAATTACAGAAAAGGTTATTTTCTCGAACACAAAAATCTCTAGGACAACAATCAACAATGTAAGCATGTTAGCATCCTTGTTTCAACAATGTCCCTTCCATGACTAAACATCCCTTCAAGAAATTGTGAATCTGAGAAGCATAAGCACCAGCAAAACTCTGGAAATGGTGTATATGAGCAGATGATCCAAAATTGAAAGAAAAAACTTGTTTTCCAATTTTTCGCTGATCTTCAATAAATGATTCTACTGCTTCAGACGGGACGATCTTGTCTTCAATACTATACAGATAAAGCTGAGGACAGTGAAGCTGCTTCTTTGAAAGTCCAGAAACAATCTCAGTTAACCTCCTGTAAAACGAGTACATTTAATTATTGGGCGAATTACAGAAAGTACCCCTAAGGTTTCATAATTATAGGGGGTATTTTGTAATTATGCAAACCTATTGTATGTAATTTGCCCTTAATCATTCTCCTCCTCATTTTACTTCAAAAAATCAAATAATAAAAATTACATTAACACCCCCTGAACTCTGCTAATTGTTTTCAATCAAGCTATTCCCATGTGTTGTATAATGTTGTTTCAAGAGCTAATAATCTCAGGTGATTAATATAAGAATTATGATTTATGAATACTTGCCGTTTTACATCAGAGAAGTTGAGGAAATGTGAGAGGAGGTCCTCAAGTGCAAGGCGGAACACCGTTTCCATTGGAAAAGGTTCCTTTTCTTCTTCTGTATTTGATTCATTTTGAATTTCGAAACATGTCGAGCCGCTTTCCTTTAGAGCAGCAGTCGTAAGTCCAGCAGCCCATACCTGAAACGGTCGACCGATCATCACTTGAGCATGCATACAAATGAATCAATATTAAATTTCTGTAAGGGTTATTATTTGATTTAATTACACATAAACTCCTTGTAGTTTGAGAGAATGAAAAACATGAAAATCATTTCAGAGTAAAAATGTTTATTCAATTCAAAAGATCAATATCATTATATAATTTAGGGTAATTACGAAGAACCCCTGGGGTTTGGTTCAAATACAGAAAACAACATGTGAGGTTTCAGAAATTACCAACTCCCCACTGAGGTTTTGAGGCTAACTGACAAATTAACGGAGTGAACCTCAGGGGTAGTTTGTGAGAGGGACAGTGAACCTCTCTCTGGGGTAAATATATAGAGTATGAGGAGTGTAGACGTCATTTTTCCTATCTTTTAACAGCAGAGAAATCAAAGGCCCAAAACAAATTCAGCACGAACCTTAGGATCTATACTGGAGTCTCCACCACCTGAATCCACCACACATCCTCTAATCTTCTCCACTAAATCTTGTCTGTCTTTCCAATAATCAAGAATGGCCCCGTACCTGAAAATCCATAGCCAAAATCAGTACTCCCCCACCATTAAATACAAACAATAACTTATAATAATGTCAGTATTTTACTTTTACTTTAGTACATAGTTATATTGTTGATTTGTTGTCCCTATTTACTTTAACAAACTAGCAATGGAGACCTTGTATTTTGAAAAGTTCACAATTTTATAAAGAGCATAACAAAAGAATGATTTCACCTACGCCAGCCAACCCGTGAAGCTGAAGGTGTGGAACATCAACAACCGCCGCCGCCCACCATCTTCGCCGTTCGACAACCACGACAGCAGCTCATCAGCCAACTTTCCGATCTTTTCCTCCGGCCCCAAATCTAAAGACAGCACATCCAGAACAGAAGGCACAAAAGTAACAGCATGAACGCCCTTAGCATTGTACAGCTCAACATACCTCACCAAGTCCTCGGGCTCCGCCCACAGCCACCCCAGCATCACCGCCGCCACCTCAGGCTCACTATCCTCACCAAAAATCGCATTACCCAGATTATTGACGTTTTCTCCTGAAGCGAAATGCCATCTGAAAGAGGCGTCCTCTGCTCCCGTGAAAAGGCGCGCGAGATAATCGGGGATGGAGAAATCGGCCGGCCCGGTATCCCGGGAAGAGTTGAAAAACGGGATTTTGGGAAAGCTGAAGGGAATTTTGCAGCTGGAAACGAGTGAGAGTGAAGAGAATATTTTTGCAGATTCAAGATGTTGGGTTCTGTTGAAAGGGGCTGGGGAACGCAGGGTTTTGAGGAAAAGGGCGTGGGGAAGCTGGCGATTGGAGGAAAGGGAAATGCGGGTAAAAGCCGCCATTGATGGAAACTGAAGAATCAGAATCAGAATCAGAATCAGTGGTTGAAGAAGGAGATATAGAAGGCAAATTGTTCATGGGTTTCATTTCATATGTAGAATTTGATCGATGTGTGCAATATTGAAAAGTTTCGTTTGATAAGTGTGAATTGAGTACTAAAAAAGTTTGAAAGTTGAATACATGTGAAAAGTGGCGGTTATATTTTAATCCTAAAAACTAAAAGACAACGGTTGTTGTGGACGGTGGGGATAGAATATAAAAAAAGAAAAGAAGAGTAAATTATAAATAAAATTCCACTTAATTACATCTGCACCCCTAAAGAATGTCATATTATAATTAGCTTCCAAAAATTTAAAAACACCATGAATTATTAAATATCCATTGGCCATAAACTACACCACTTTTAAACTTGCGAGGGTGGTTTATGTAATTATTAATCTTACATGTTTATGTTTCTTGCTATTTCGTAGCAGATGGTATTTTTATGAACTTGTTATCTTCTTAAAAAGTACTTTAGTAGATATGAGAAAAGGAAAACCCTTGTGATGTTTTAAACGAACTTATAAAAAAGGCTTCTTTTTTTTTTTTTTTTTTCTTCTTTTTCTTCAAGTAACTTTTCCAAGATAACATGTTAATCATATGAAGTGACAAAATACAAAATTAACAGTTGTAAGAACTTCTAAGATCTTTCAAAACATGATTGAAGACCACCACAAAGGTAAAGGAATAAACATAGAGAAAAGGATTAAAACCAATGTAAATCACTACAAAAATCTACATGGTTCATCAAATAAAAGGGAAATAAAAAATCAAATCAACTGATAGCTGCACAACTTTACCATTAACAACTATGCCTTGTTCACTGAACTTGGCTCACCACAAGGTAATCAAAGAAATCTCACACCTGCTACATTGCTTCAAATTTTCTGTTCTCTTTTACCCTATAACTTAAAGCAGAAACAGCATTACTTTGAAACAAACTATATTTTCTTTCAGGCTTCACCATCAGAGAAATTGCTTCTTTTTAGACATCAATGTCGAACAACAGAGATAGATAAATTCAACTCAATTCACACGCTTCGGGTCACGAGCTGCAGCCAGATGATCCTGCAATAGCAAAAGGTATTCAATCACGAAATTTGGATGCAAATCAGTAAATTATAAGAAAGCTTTTTATCTTTCTATACAAGTGAAAAATATTAGAGTGAAGGAACCAGACTTACAGAAATAAAATCAAATGCTTTGCTATCCTCTCTCTTCGAGTCATTCATCAGTGAAGTGGGAGGTTGGGTAGCCATGCCAGGATTAAAGATATCTGGATAAGGTGAAGAAATTGCAGCATTAGATCCAGCAGCATTAATACTCGTATTTCCTTGAAGATTTCCCAGTTGCTGAAAGTTGGACATAGTAGCAAGGAACTGTTGTTGAGCAAGGAGACTCCCCATGGCACTATAATTCATTTGCTGAGAAGCAAATGCCGGATTGAATGGCAAATTATATCCCATTGCACCAAAAGGGAAAACGGGATTTTCACAGGGTCCCACACCTTGAGAAGCAGTTTCACTATTCAAGACAATGGGAATTTTATTATCTGAACCATTCTCGACAGTGCTTCCATTTAGCATCTTAAACGGATCATTTCCATTTATAGACAAATTACCCATCAAGTTATCAACATCCTGACTGGGTATTTGATGCTCTTGGGGGATTTCAGAGCTCGAGTTGAAAAAGTCAAATGGTTCAGAGTTGGTTTTTTGAGATGCTATAGTGCCAGAAAAAGGATCGACTACATTGTCTTTACTCTGATTGGTGTGGAAAGAGACATCTGCAAAGGGGTCATCATCAACTTTCTGTTCATTGGTAGTCTCACCACTACCAAAACTGTCCCCAAATATGTCATCAATCAGTGGAGCGGTAGAAGTTGTGGGATTTGTTCTGGGTTCATTCTCTGCTTTTTTTGAAGATTCGACTCCAAGAAGATCATCTGAATCACCAGTGTCTATCAAGTCCGGCATCATTGAAGGCTGAGGTGCCTGAGATGACTTTTGCACATGAGTGCTTCCTCCAACACTTCGTTTGCCACCCAGAAGACTCAACACCTATAATCACCAAAAAATAATTATTTCTTACACCTAATAATTATGAATAAAGACCATCAAATATATAAATTGCATCCGGTTCTTCAAATAAAAATTAACATGCAATATCTCGTATCAGGAATAATGTCCTACTTTGCTTTAAACATGAAATTTCTACTGAAGGAATGGAAAAGAGTAACTAATTAGGTCACTGCGGTTGGCATTGTACGAAGGCTTTCGATCAAAAACAAAGTAATAGCCATCTGCATGTTACTGCTTTTTCTTTTAACTGGCAGCATTTAGTGGAGTGACCTCCTTTTCAAAGCAGCTCTCATGTTAGTGCTTTTCAGAGTCCTCGATTAGACTAGGAACGAACTTTAAATTAAGAGAACCTGAATAAGGGGGTGGTTTTTGGCGTATCATTTCATGAATATGTATCTTTGCAATTTTTGCATCAGTGTAGCAGCACTCTCATATTCCTGCCTCTTTTTTCCTTACAAGTAACAAGACATCTAAACTAAAACTAAAAGCTTACCTTGGCTGCTTTTTCTCTCAAAGATGCTTGGGGAGATTCAGAACATTGGACCACCATATCGCTGTTGTCGCCAAAATATGAAAGTATTACAGAAAAATGCTCGTCATCTTTCTTTCTCAATACTGCCTCTAGTACGCAGATCGCTTTCATACGAACCTAGAAATGTAGCATTGTTACTTTGCTTAGTCAAAAAAGCTAAAAAAAAAATATAATATTGCATTATCATAGTCTACCGCTACGACAGCAGATCTTAATGTCAAAACTACACCGACAACAAATGTGAACTTGTATGTAAACTATAGCAATGACAGAAAGAGCAAACCTGCCACATAGGGGATCTTAGTTTTGTTTCAATTGCATGCGCTAATGACAAAGCATCCAATTTTGAAGCCTCCACCAGGAATACATGAAGTGCATCTCGTGTAGGCTGTAGACGCACACCACCAGATGTTACAATTGTCTCTAACAATTTCTCCTCACGAGTCTTCTGACCATAAGTTGTATTTGAGTGTCCACTATTTGTTTCTGCCTGAGACTCACTGATATCTTGTCCCCAGTGCCCAGAACCAGCATTGTTTGAGAACCGAGATGAGTTGTGAGTTTCAGCATGAGAACCAATCCCTTCATATCGGTCAGAGTAATCACTTTCTCTAGTCAAAGACCGCCTTAAGTTTGGGCTTCTGTAACTCCCAGTGTCATTGGTTTTCCTCAGGGAAGGAGATTGTGTGAAACTGCTCAGACCCTGTTTGATTGTGGCACTTCCGATGTCAACAACATCACTGATGAAGGATCTTTTGTCTTCTGATGGCATTTCATAGTTGGTACTCCCGAATCCTTGAATTCGACTTCCAAGACTACTTTCTGTAGGTGCAGCAGATTTGCCATCATCTGATGAAAATAAAGCAGATAGTGTTTCTTGTGCTGTTTCACGCACAGCCTTGTTCAATGCATCACCTTTCAGAGGATCCGGGTTGCCTTTGTAGTGGATTAACTGACGTACAGCAACTGAATGCCTTTGCATCTCTCTTCTGAACTCTGCACCTGACTTCCCCACTGCATATTTGATGACTCGTAATGCCTAAAACAAATATGAATAAAGAGGCACCAAAGTTTGTTAAACAGTACAAGTTATGGATCCAAAGTACAATCGATGTTTGTCCCTTGAAGTAGACAGGCATAACCTAAATGCAAAGCTGAGTAAATAAATGGAGATGAGCACTATTACATTTGACAAACTTGGATCTAGGAGAAAAGCCACACATTTTTGGGACTAATACATAATGGCAATTGACATGTTGGTCTAGTCAATTTTAGTTCTTCATCATAATTGAACGAGCAAGTAATGCAGTAAGCATAACATATTAGACACTTACTCATGAAAGCAGCTTCCTAAAGTTCACATCGACAAAAATGTTAGGACAATGATACATATGTGTTAAGTGTATCCAAGTAGAACTATCCTAAAATTACATCAAAATTGTTTGAAACCAAGACACTGATATCATGAATTTGGCTCAACCTCACAACTTTAAAATCTTGGTGGCTATGTGCCTACCAGAATTATGGGCAACATTTTGTCAGGTAAAGAAAACTCACATCATGCATAACGGACTTAAAGTAGAGTTTGATGCTCACACTTCAATTCTGGAGATATTATTATAATGTCATTCAGTTAATTAGAAGAAACTTGTTTGCCTTGACTCTCAAGTTAGGATATCCAGCACGATCGAATTCTTTCATAAATGCCACAACTCTACTCTCAGCTGTATTGTTTGTATAGACCAAGGAAATCAGATTTAACCCATGAAATCAATGTCACTTTCAAGTATTATCACGTAGTTCAACTGCAGATCATCAGGACACCTATTTAAATTTTTGACGGGTACAGCAATCCTAAAATCAAAATTGTTGAAATCAGAACACTAATTTTATCCATTTTCCTCAAACACACAACTGCAAATTTTTAGCAACAAGGATTTCTCAAGAAAACAACATCTTGAAATAAACTACCAGGTTATCAATCAAATATAGCACCAGACATACTTAATTACCACAACAAGGAGTCAAGGACAACCCACAGCCCAAAGCCAAAACAATCAAAACAACGGCAAAAGGAAAAGGGGATGACATGACAACCTTTTGCTTAACGATCGGCGATTTGTGGTCGAGGCGCTTGAGGATAAACTCAGAGACTTCCTTAACAATGGATACGTGCGATGACCTCAGCAAATCGCAGAGTTCTTCCAACTTATAAACCGGAGCAACCTTATCCTCATCGGACGTCGCAGCGTCCACCATTTTCGACCTCCAATACGACTCAACCGCCCTCCTGCTCTGCTCCATTCTTCCAGAAATTCCCCTCTTTCCACTTCTTAACTCCGATCAAAACTCAAAACAAATCGATCGATCAATCCGACTAATCGATCAATTAATTGAACCAAATTGATCAATAAACAATTAATGGGCCGATCTACCGAACAGAAAAAACCGACGAACAGCTCAAATTCAGGGTTGAATTTGGTGCTCTTAGTCGAAATTGACTGAACAGAATATGAGAAAGGATTTTCCTGAGGGGTTTAGTTTTTCTTTTTCCTTTTTTTTTTTTTCTGAAGAACAAATGTATTACATAACTATTTCTTTTCTTGTCTTATTTTTATTTATATTTTATAAAAAAGTATTATCGACGCAATAAAAAATAAATACTAGACTAATATTTAGACAGGTCAGCGGTGGTGGTCGGCTCGGTAATTGGACGGTGGCTGCTTGCGGTGGCATGCCCACAGGATATGAAATTAAATAATCTAAATTAGGTCACGTGTTATGATTAATTACATTTAGACCCCAAATAAATTTATTAAACTTCATATTGTGATCATTTTAGTCAAAATATTACACTTATACCAAGAGTTTTATAGTTATAAAAAAACCCAAAATTTCAAAATTCTATTAAAATTTTAACGGAATATTCCTAGCGGAGTCTAGAAAAATAGATATTTTCATGAAATTTCTTAGGATTATGGGTGTAATATTTCAACAAAAAGAGTCACAATTTATAGTTTAACAACTCCTTTGTTATTCAAATGTAATTAATCTTTTATATTATATAAACTTTTTTACTACTACCTGAATCCAAAATCGTTTACTATTTGTAGTATTTCTTTCATCAAAGTTCATTGTTAATGTTGCATGGCTCAACTTGATCAATTAGAGTAAAAATAGGTCTCAATTTGGATAAAATTTTTAGACACGTATATATTATTTTTTTTTGGTAAAACAATGATCAACGAAAAAAAACTTAGAACACTCCAATCCCCTATAAAGCAGCAGGAGGTTCTGTCCAGAAGCTTGAAGTATCAGCTATGTTGCACGGATACGAACATGGATATGACACGGCTTCAACACGACTGGCTAATATAAATTTTAATAAAAATATAAATGTTCATACATAATATATGTACAAATATTAATTAAAAAATAAATTTATCACAATATAATATAATTATTAGTAAAATTTAAATATACGAATTGATTATTATGTTAAAAGAACATTATAATTTGTAGATTATAATATTGTGAGAATCAATTAAAAATGATAAAAAAATAAATTTAAATTAATTTAATACACTGTTTCATTCATTTCTAATTTTTTATTTTTTCTCAAATAAATTTTGACCCTTTTAAATAAAAAAATAAAAAAAATTGAGTTTGTTGTGCCGGACACTTCCCTCAGCCGTGTCTTAGCCGTGTCGGACACTTTCCCAGCCGTGTCCGACACCGTGTCCTAATTATTTTTTTATTTTTTTTTATTTTCGGACACTTTTTGCCGTGTCCGACACGTGTCGGGGCCGTGTCGGAACTGTGTCTGTATCCAACACGTGTCGGATACTACACGGACACTTTTTTTGTCGCGTTCGTGCATTAGTGAGTATCAGCAATCTCATGACCAAGGTGAGCAAGCTTGTCCGCGGCTCCATTGCACTCTCGTTTGATGTGTTTGAGCTTAACTTCCCATGGCATGTACAAGAGCTTTCGGCAATCACGGATGATGTGCTCACTGGGGTGATACGTAATATCCAAAACCTTCACAAGGGATACAATAATTTCAGAGTCCCACTCTATTTCAATTTTCAATCCTTTGGTATATATCTCCTTTAACAAGCATAACGAAGGCCCTCCCAAAGATCGTATAATTCAGCCACCATAAGCAACCTTTTTTGAAAGTCCACCAAGTTGCAAATATTGATAAATTTAATTAGTATATTGAAATATGCAATCTAAAACTATTTCTTTTGAAAGTCCACCAGATTACAAAGGTCGACAAATTCAGTTAGTATAGGCTGCAATTAAAAACCGAATTACCTTGGGTTGCAAATAAAAAAAAAAATTCAAGTTACAATTATAAGCTTGAAATAGGTAAATTTAAAATAATTAAAAAATTCAGATTACAAATAATTTTTTCCTCTAATAATTATAAATAATTGACAAGTTTTTTTATTTGACTTTTGTAAAAAATTCTACTTATGAAATAAAGGTAGAGCAACACAAAAGATCTTTACCGCTCAAGTAGAAATTATTTGTTTTCTTATAGTTGGAAACTGTAACACCCCAATTTTAAAAAAGTCTAATAAATGTAACTTTGTGAGAAATTCATGTCATAACACGCAGTTACATTTCCCTAATATATTAATTGTGTAATTTATATTAATTATTTTAAAACGTGATTTGAATAAACTTAAATGTGTAAATAGTTGTAAATACTTAATTAAATACCAATATCTCTGCATGATTTTTTTATTTAGAAATAATAATTTGGGACACTTGGAACTTGACTAAGAGCACTAATTTGATTAATCATGAGTCGCTAACTTTTTATCCTAAAAGCTAACATTTTCTCGATTCATTTGTTTAATTCGTATAAAAGATAAAATTATTGTTTTATCCTTTAAATCACCCACCGCCATTTTTAGTTAATTAGAAAAAGAAGAATAGTTGGATAAATTCAAAGGAAAGAACAGTTCCTGCTATACATACCCAGCTCCACGAATATAATTATCAAAGGGCCACCTTCCTACAAATACCAGTATCCGTCTTCTTCTAAATTACACTATAATTAATTTACGTATTTCTTTCTGATCAAACTACATCGGAATACAACTTGTAGGTTCGATTTATTTTCTTTCATTTTTATTATATCGTGAAACAAATTAGTCTGATTAGATTGTTAACTTCGGTTATTGTCATGTAATTAGAAATATCATGGAGTAAGTTCAATAAATTCTTAATCTAATCAGGTGTGAAATTATCTTAATATCATATGTTCATTTGAAGTAGAAGTATGTTAGTGGAAATTAATTAAAGAAATAAGGAAATAGAAATAGCGATTAGGTTACCGATTATACTATCTTTTGGATCATAAATCTAATAATTATTTATCTTTTAATTAAATAATTTCCTGTGAATAGTTATTGTATACTTAATCCGTGTAGTATGTTTGTGGGTTATATGTGTAACCAATGAATCTATTCTGTAGCATAAAAGGGATTTGTTTGGTCATTAGAGTTAACTTAATTAAATTATGCCTATATCATCTTATTGAAGTTATTTGTTTCTAATTATATGAATGTTAGGTATTCACGTGAATTATGTATAAAATTTCCACTATATATATTTTACTTGGAAAATCTCCATTTTGTGCTTATATGTGATTATTACGTGTTTAATTGGTTTTATTAATTTGAGTCGGGTAGGGTTTAGTGTTAGATAGATTGATTGTCCCTCTAATCCTTAATTTGTCTTTCTTGTTATTCAGGTGTAGGAGACCGAGTCTGCTGATGATGGTGAAAAAAAATCTTATTATTATATTTTAAAAACTGGAGTACGTATATATGTAAATACCTTATATAAATGTAAGCCCTTCGTAAAACCTTTATTTTATGACTTTTAATGTTTTCTCCCCAATCTGCTATATATTACCTATATATAGATACTTCAGCTACTAATTTTATTGAATGTTTTAAGAAAAATGATTTGATATCAAATGGCTTTGTATCTATATGTGCTACATCAACTGAACTCTTTTGTTTTAAAACAAGAATCCCGCCTGTTCTGTTCTACGAGCTATTTTGTTCTGTACTGTTTATATGTTGCACTTTGGGGACGCAGAAGGGGAAGACTGGGGCCCAGGGGTTACTCTCAATCAGAACGGCTCGGGCCGTCGGTGAATTTGTGCGAGGTAGCGCCCATATTGTGGCTTGCCGTTTCGTTGGCTAGGAGGTTAGTCACGATAGCCGAACCAATAGAGATGATCTCGTGGGCACGTGGGACTCTCGCTACTGTTATCAGGGGGCACTCTGACATGGCGTGTTTGGGGTTTTATTGTTTTATACTGTTTGGGAGATATAAGGTAATCCGTTTACCGTAGCTCGTATCATGTGCATGTATATAATCGGTATTCTGTGATCTCGTCTGTTCATGCATCTGATTATGGTTTTAATGATTATCTATTATTTTAATTCTCCAATATTACTTCACCTTACTAAGTCAGTTTGACTTACTCCTTTCATATTGACCCCGTATTTCAGGTCCAGTTTTTAGGTGGGAAGCGTTTGGATTAGAGGGATTGCGTGGCTGTCTTATTTGCTATTGACTGATTGATGTACAAGACCCCATCTCGGGGAATGTATGTAATTGTATTATGTTGTGAACTTAATTTCTTGTCGAGATAGATACTAGTGATAAGTTATTGTTATGTTTTGTTCCCGTGTCGAGATTTCTTTTATATTTGTTGGGCTGTGCCCATTTCTTAGGACCTTTATTCTTTCTCTTTTATTTTAGTATTCCGCTGCAGTTCAGTTCTGATATTTGGAAAGAGTTAGTTGCCCTACTTGTTCCGTCTGGCTTACGATTGAACCGGGCGAGCCCTTTGTAAACTCCGGCGAGACCGTGCGAACAGTGTCCCTACAGGTCCTTTTAGGTGCGGAGTCCTCCGTAGGGACGTCGCAGAAACTGAATATTTTATAAAGAGAGTAAATTTGATTATTGGAGTACTATGTTAATGGTACAGCAATCAAATAACTTGTAAGAAGATGACTGCTGCTTATTAAAATTTTGAATTAAAGCCAAAAGTGAACATATTTTATGTTATGAACAATGTGATAACTTCATCTTATATTTTTGACAATAAGATATTTGAAATTAAGGAGCTCATAAGCTTCTTAAGGAGAATCAAATCCCCCAATATTTTTTTTTTTTAAGACGTGAACTTCCAAAACAAGTACATTTCTTAATTTTATGTTAATAATTAATGTATTTATATCATCTCAAATATTAGCTTTTCTTTTCATGTAAATTGATTTTAATATTTTTTTATCATATTATTATTGTACTAAATACTAAACAAAATTTAAAGAGTCCTACCCTTTTTAATTACAATTACAATTTATAATCTTTTAAAATATTTCATAAGCCATTAGACTTTATTTTATCTATCTACTATATTATATATATTCTCAAACTAAATTTAGTTATTTGTAAAATTTTAAAAAAATCTCATGTTCACAAAGAATGGCAAGTTTTTAGTCAGGTCGCTTTATTTTGTGGGTTTGGATTTGGCTGCAGTCCTCTCCTTCTCCTTCAGCAGTCCAGAGTAGCCTCGCGTGGTACCGTATTTGGAAGCTAAAAATTATTCCCAAAATCCCAATGTTTCTTTCCCGGATTTGTCATGATGCTATTTCGACAGCTCGCAATTTTATCTTTCGTCATTATTTTGTGGATGATGTGTGCCCATTTGCTATTCTGGCGTGAGACTTTTCTCCATACTCCTCTTCTGCCCCTTTGCTCGCCAAACATGGGCCTTATCTAACCTCCCGTGGCACCACATCGCCAAACTCGGTTCGGGGATTAGAGAAGGTGTGGCTTCCCTAATATTATTTGTGGATGAATAGGAATAAGGTTAATGCGGGTGAGGGCGGTTGGGACCCGGGTTCTTTGTTGCAAAAGGCTGAGCTCCAGGCTTCTACCCAATCAGAGTGCTTCCGACGTCCTGCCGATGTTCCGATGTCTGCTGGTCGCCTTGTCATGCGTTGGGAGAAACCGGTATAGGATTGGATAAAGGTGAATTTTGACGGAGCAATCCATCATGTTTCGGATTTTGTGGGTATTGGGGTGGTTGCTTGTGATTCGGCTGATAATTTTGTGGGGTGGGAAACCAATGTGTTCTGAGATTTTCGTGATCCGGAAGTTGCTGAAGCATTGGCTTGTCTATCTGCGTTCCTCTAGGCTACAGATTTTCGGTGGCAGTGTGTGACCTTCTAGGGCGACTGTCAAAGTTTGGTCCGAAGAGTTCTGTCAGATGATGACTTATCTCCCTTAGGCTGTATTATTTCTGATATCCGTAGTTTATTTCGTCATTTTAATGCTTCTAATGTTGTTTTTGTTTATCGGAAGACAAATTATGTTGCTCACTCCCTTGTTTGGAATGCGACTTTTGCCTGCGTTGGTTCCAATGACATTCTCGTATACGTGGGATTATGTGAACTTTGATTCCAGTGAATATTATGATTGGTTGATCTTAAAAAAAAGATAAAAAATCTCATGACCCACAGTCTAATTACGCATTTCCAAGCTATAGTACATAAATTTAAAGGGTATAACGGTCATCTATTGATTTGAAATACCCAAACCGAGCTACCCCGTCAGAGGGAAACACAAAGACCGCGCCGGAAAATCAATGAGCACCCATAGACTATTCAGAAACCCTAACCGAGTTATCGGGCAAAGTTCAATAAGAGAACGGCAAGTGATTTTTCCATAGGAGAAACGGAGATTCAGCTGAACTCCTTTCTACCAGCAAAATCTGTTTGAAATGGATTTGAATTTCCCGGCGGAGGAAAATGAGGGTTTATGTGTAGGGAATGAGGGGGACGCTGCCGTGGAAGAGAAATTGGAGAGTATAGAGAAGGTTTCGGAAGAGAGAGAAGAAGAGTGTAAGCTTGATGATACAGAAATAATGGAGGAAGAGAAATGCGGGATGGAGGTTCGTCCGAAAAGAAAGAGAGGGAGGCCGAGGAAGAAGCCATTGAAGGATGGGGCAGAGGAGGAAGTTGAAGAGGAGAAGAATGCTCCGAGGAGGGGTATAAAGAGGAAAGAAGTGAAAAGTGAGGATAATAGTGGTGAAATTGTGAAGGAAGAGAAATGCGGGATGGAGGATCGTCCGAAAAGAAAGACAGGGAGGCCGAGGAAGAAGCAATTGAAGGATGGGGCAGAGGAGGAAGTCGAAGTGGAGAAGAATGCTCCGAGGAGGGGTATAAAGAGGAAAGAAGTGAAAAGTGAGGATAATAGTGGTGAAATTGTGGAGGAAGATAAATGCGGGATGGAGGATCGTCCGAAAAGAAAGAGAGGGAGGAAGAGGAAGCCATTGAAGGTAGGGGCAGAGGAGGAAGTTGAAGGGGAGAAGAGTGCTGTAGGAATTGAAAGAAGTGGAGAAGAAAATACACTTAGAACTAATATAAATGAACAGGATATTGTGAGGAAGCCAAAGGGTAGGAGAAGGCAAGAAAATGTAAATAATTCGTGAAGTTCTTACTTTGTTATTGTTGGTTGTGTTTCTCCTTTTATTTTATGAGTTATCTGGGTAATTCATTTGGTTACTGAAACTTTTAGGGGGAGGAGATTGTGGCGAACACGTGTCACCAGTGTGCGAGGAATGATAAAGGGAGAGTTGTACGCTGCACCAAGTGTAAATCTAAGCGATTATGTGTCCCTTGCATGACAAAATGGTATGAAACTTTATCTTGCGTTGTTATGGTTTTTCAACCATTGAATTTATTGTTCAGTGTTCCTTTTATAGGTGTTGTGAGTGAGGTCGTTAATGAATTGGTTTAAGTTGTTGAGCGAGACTTTTCCCAGACATTTTAAGGTCTTGATTGAATGAATTAACAGTATTATTATCAACCTGAAGAGTGGTCGTGTAAGCAGTTTCCCAGTATATAAATATTCCTCAGTTTGTCTATTCTCTGTTTCTTGGCAGTTGGCATGAAATGTTATTGTATCTTCTGTAGTATCAATGATTTTTTTTTTTGTAGCTATGAATGTCTACTCTGGAGGCCTTTATCAGTTTAGGTAGGCACATATATGCCATCTTATGCTCTGCCATAGTCTGAAAGTGACCTTTCTCAGGTATCCTCATATGCCGGAAGAGGCTTTTGTTGAAGCTTGCCCTGTTTGTCGTAATAACTGCAATTGCAAGAAATGCCTTCGGCTGGAAGGGCAGCTTAGTGAAGGGAAGCTTGCCCTGTTGAAGAATTTGACGTTGGTATTTAGTGATGATGAAAAAATGGAATACTCTAAATACATGCTGGGAATGCTTCTACCCTTCTTAAGAAAATTCCATTCACAGCAACTGGCTGAGAAGGATATAGAGGCTACTATACAAGGTATATTCTTGTCCAGACTGAGACAACGTGCATGTGTATTTCCTTCAGGGCACTTCCTTTTCCTGTCAAATTAGTATGGTATTCATGTAGTATAAACCTCTTATTTTCTTTTTTTTTTTTTAATTTATAAACCTCTATATAAGTTAAACATCATGTGGTTAATTACGAAATTACAGGCTTTATTAATGAACTAGTACATTTGGATTTCTGTAAAATAAGAACAAAATATTGTAAAACACATTGGAAAATAGATCAATATAAAGAGAGAAGAGAGAAAATATACATAGTCGGAGAGAAAAAAAACAGACGAAGAAGAACAGAAAAGAAAGAAGAACATAAAGTGATACCTGCTGAAGAAAATCTTTCTGTGTATATATTTGCATATCAAGTACACAGCTATGTGAACATTCTATATTTTAAATGATGAACAGAACAAGCGGTACACGGCTATATGAACGTTCTATATGTTTAAATATTAACAGTTTGTTTGAGCAGGGAGACCAGTTTCAGAAATAAAGCCACAGCAATCAGACTTTGAGGAGAACGAAAGAATATACTGGTACTTCTAAGTATGACCTTTTCCCCAAAAACTTAAGCTCAGGTTGCAAAAACTTATTATTAGATGAATTTATGCAGTGACAACTGTAAAACATCGATTGTTGATTTTCATCGAAGCTGCCCAAAGTGTTCCTATGATCTGTGCCTCACTTGTTGTCAAGAGCTTCGGGAGGGATGCCTGAGAGGAGGTGATGAGGAAGTAGTCATGCAATATAAATGTTATGAAAGTCTAGATTACTTGCATGGTATTAGTGATGCTACCAATAATCCAATTAATGATGAGCCTTCTGGTGAAATAGTTGAAGCTCTCAGTGAGAATCACACTGAGATAAAATCTGAATGGAGATCTACAGAAAAGGGTATCATTCCTTGTCCACCACAATGTGTGGGAGGCTGTGGTGAAGGAATTCTAGAATTGAAGTGCATCTTTCCAGATACTTGGGTCTCTAATTTGTTACTGAAAGCAGAAGATTTAGCCAAAACACAAGATCTTGCATACTTGTTTAAAGATTTTGAGAAGGACTGCCCGTGTATGAAATCCTTGGATGAGAATGTAATAAACAGTGAGAAATTGCGTAAAGCAGCTTCTCGACAAGCTTCAGGGGACAACTTTTTGTACTGTCCTACAGCTAAAGACCTTCAGCATGATGACTTGAAGCATTTTCAATGGCATTGGTCCAGAGGTGAGCCTGTCATTGTTAGTGGTGTGCTTGAGACTACTTCGGGTTTGAGCTGGGAACCAATGGTTATGTGGCGTGCTTTTCGTCAGAAAAAGAACCACAGTAAACATGAAACTCTGTTCGATGTGACTGCAATCAATTGCTTGGATTGGTGTGAGGTCAGTTCAATTTTCTTTTGACTTTGGCTTTTCCTTTGCTTCGAAGAGCAGAAACCTGAGATCGTATTGTTTGTTGGGCAGATTTGATAAGTCGTCTTCAAATTATACATTCTACTGAAAGAGCTCAATGATATTTTTTATAGGCCATATTGTTTATGTTGTGGTATACCTAATGACAAGTACAAGTATTCTTCCTGGTATTTTATACATATAATGATCACTGCACAAACTATTTTGAATAGAACGTTCCTGTTAAAGCTATTACTAGTATTGTTAAAGCTATGTTTGCAAGTTTTAATGATAAAGAACTCATTTTTTTCTGTTGACAAGCAGGTTGACATAAATGTCCACCAGTTTTTCAGCGGGTATTCAGAGTGTAAATTTGACAAACATGACTGGCCTCAGATTCTCAAGTTGAAAGATTGGCCTCCATCTAATTTGTTTGAGGAGCGATTGCCTCGTCATGGTGCTGAGTTTATCAGTTGTTTGCCTTTCAAAGAGTATACACATCCTCGTAGTGGCTACTTAAACCTTGCTGTAAAATTGCCCGAAAAGTCTCTGAAGCCTGATATGGGGCCAAAGTCATATATTGCTTATGGACTTGCTCAGGAATTAGGAAGGGGAGATTCTGTAACGAAATTACACTGCGATATGTCTGATGCAGTATGCCCTCTTCTTTGAAATTGTGATTTTACATTTTCTTTATTTTTTATTATTCTTTTTAAATTCTGTCTTTCAGGTGAATGTATTGACGCATGAGACGGGAGTGAGGATCAAACCTGAGAAGCTTTTAGCTATAGAAAAGCTGCAAAAGAAGCATGCTGCTCAGGATAAAAGGGAACTGTATGGAAAAGTGCAGACATCAGAAGGAATGGATGGAAAGCAGAAAAACAGTGCAAATGGAATATCCAGGCTGAATAGGGACGCTTTTTCACAGACTTTGGATGTCTCCAATTTGAAGATTGAAACCAATGAGCTCAAAGATGCTGATCTGGTAAATGAAAAGACAGTAAATGAGAAATCAGCTGGAAAAGAAAACATGGATACTTCAATGTCAGAACAGAAGGGCAGTGATGGTGGGGAACAGTTAGATCTTAGCGTAGTACAGAATGAAGTTGATACCTCAGATGTGCAACATTTGACTATTGAGGCCAAATCCATCAGTAAATGTAGTGGAAAATCTAGTCCCCTAGTGGACATGGTGAGAAATAAGGAGTCTGAGATATCAACTAATGATCAACAGAATCAGTTTGAATATCCTGAAACTGGTGAAGAATGCCTTAAGGAAGAGTATGAGAAAGAGGAGAGTAATATTACATCGGTTTCTGGAATTATGTCAGGAAGTTTCGAGGACCCTGAAGGTGGTGCACTCTGGGATATTTTTAGGAGGCAAGATGTCTCAAACCTACAGGAATATGTTAAAAAGCATTTCAAGGAATTCAGGCATATATATGGTAATCAGTTGCCACAGGTAATGGTTAATTTGATAAAATTAAATGTGCTTGTGCCCTTTTAGTTTGACTAAAGAGAGAATAAGATTTCACGAGTCTTGGCAAGCTTAGGAGTTAGACGTATAGAAAGGCACAAGCACTTGAATCGAAACGTGTTGTGGTTCTTTTGTTTAGGGACTTTCTGCACAAGATATGCATAGTTAAAAAAAAAAAAAAGAGAAGAGGTTTGTCCCAATCACTAAACGTTCCCTATAACTTCTAAAATTACAATTACCACTCTCGAACTTTGCCTTCAGTCTTCAAAAAGCACCGGCTATTAGCTTCCTAATAACAAATAGCCCTCAACCTGTAAATAACCGTGTGTGTGTGTGACAATGTAATTTCAATAGATAGAGTGTTTTTTTTCTGTCATTGAAGCAAACCCCCGAGTTTATTTGGCAATTATCTTGTCAAGATATCCTTTTGCGGAGATGCGTTTTACTAGCTGTTTTTTTTTTTTTTTTTTTTTTTTATATGAACCCTGTTCTCCACATATGCACCATTGGTGCCACATCCTTTATTTATCTAGAGTAAATTTTAGTATACAAAAAATGGCAAAGTTTGAACTGTCTGGTGTAAATCTGGGTTTATACAAGAAGTTTCATTACTAGTTTATGCCATATGTTGTATTATTTGTCTAGGTATCATGGTATCTTATATGGAATGCTCTTGCAAACTTGATAATCTATCAGCTTTATTGCCAAGATTGTTCTGCATATGTGACCCTTTCCCCACTGCCAAATGTTTTACTACAGGTTGTCCACCCTATTCATGATCAAACTGTTTACTTGACAATGGAGCATAAAAGGAGATTGAAGGAGGAATATGGTTAGTCCTTCCTCTGAATGTAGCTACTTTGTATGACTGTTTGATAAAATAATGCCTTTTTGGTTCATTTTGTTCCATGTTCATTCTTGCATAGGGATTGAGCCGTGGACATTTGTTCAGAAGTTAGGTGATGCTGTTTTTATACCTGCTGGCTGTCCCCATCAAGTTAGAAATTTAAAGGTACATTCAAATATTGTTCTTCATTGATTGCACTTTATACAATAGGAAAGGAAACTGAACAGGAAGCGCCCATCTGATATTGTAAAATGAAACTTGCTTAGATTATTTCTTTTTCAGTGCATGATTATCTAAATCTCTGTTTCATCAGAAATTGTTCTATGATATTTATGTGTTAATTGCTTTTCATTTCTCTGTTGCCAGATGCAAATTCTGATACAATGACTACAGATCTTGAATTGTTGATTTGCAATTTATTTGCTATTTTATCTGAAAGGCATTATCTTCTGTGGTTTATCTATAACAGTCTTGCATAAAGGTGGCTCTTGACTTTGTCTCACCAGAAAATGTCCAAGAGTGCATTCGGTTAACAGAAGAATTCCGTCTTCTTCCACAAAATCATAGGGCTAAGGAAGACAAGCTAGAGGTATAAAATTTCAACTTTTTGTGTGTATTAATCTGTGCCAGTGGTTTGAACCTAAGCGTCAAATGAATTGATTTTCAGATATATTATGTGTACTTTTGTTGAAATTTACAATTCTTTCGGTCTTTAAAAATACACTCTTGGGCCCCAAGTCAAAATCTCTGGTAAGACTGTTTCAATTTTCACGTGAATATGAAATGAATGCACAAGCACTAGGAAGTGTTATTATTCAGAAAGAAGATGAAGTTTGAATCTTGAACTTTTGTGTAAAGGTGAAGAAAATGACTCTTCATGCAATTAACGAAGCTGTGAACGATCTGGAGAAAATTTCAATGCTCAACTAGAATTGGTACGCCTTTTCCCTCCATTCTACAATTTTATTGCAAAGAAAGTTACTTGATATTTGCAAATGAAAAACTGCACTCAGAAGATCTTATGCACGCTTTAGTAGTACGGATTTGAAGCATTTTTCATGCAGCAAGGGCACATAGCGATTACATGGAATTAAGAATGTTATGAATTATAAAATTAGGATCAAAACACATCATCTCACAGGATATGTGATGTCTCCATGAGTCGGTAATATCGTCATTCCAATATGTGATTTGGTAAAATAGAAGAAGAACATAGAAAGGACTGAAACATAGAATGGAACGAGAAATGTTTAGTTAAAACATTATGCCCAACTTATATAACTCATTTTTCTTTAGGATAACTAACAGAAACTCCATGAGGTTTGCCTCAACTATAAGAAACCCTTTATCTATCGAAATTACAATTACCCCCCTGACACTAACGGATAGAATTTTTTTATCTTTTTTTGTCAAGCAGGGTTTGATTTCGGTAACATTATTGACTTTTGCTTGGCCATATGGAGGTATCTGCTATTTAGCTCTGTGCCTGGGGGTGTTTATATGAAACCGAGACATCAAAATCAAGCAGTTAAAGCATGTTTAGCTAATAAATATGCTCTGTTTGTTGTTGTTATTGTTGTTGTTTCATTTTCTATTTTCTTTGAGGATAATTTGTTAGTGAATCTGTAGACGTATCTGTAATTTGTAGATTATTAAGTTGAACTTTCTGTACTTGTGAATCTAAATAATGTAACACGTTGTAATCAAAAGGTTAAAACTTAATTCAATTTGAGAATACGGAATGAGTTGTTGAGACACGGATATGAAAATGCAGATTTTTTTTCTTCAATATTTACTATTAGACAGATCTCCGAGATGTATCTACATGATAAGACGCTGCACGATGTGTGAAAAAGAAATGAAGAAGAATATTTATCTAAACATGCAAAGTCTATCAGTCAGAACTCAGAAGATGAGGAAAACCCAACAAAAACAGCTAATGACATTTGACATTTTTGAATCTAAATTATCCCAATGCCAAGTTATCCCATCCATGAAAGAAAGCTAAAAAAGCTAAAAACAAAGAAAAGGAAAATGTAAATCTGAAACATGTGAAAGACACATTTTAATAACAGGACATTTTTTTAACACAGAGAAATTTTAATTATATAATTTAAATAAAATTTCTTCTGATCAGAAAAAAGTGTCTCCCCGAAACTAATTTATAATTTATATGAATTTTTATCATTTTATGATGCATGATTAGAACAACTCTCCTCAGGCTTCTGCATACTTGAGGGTGGAGCAACACAGCCACCTCCTCCCGGAAAAGGCTTTGCCGAACTGCCCGTCCTGTTTGTTCAACTCTCCTCAGGCTTCTGCATACTTGAGGGTGGAGCAACACAGCCACCTCCTCCCCGAAAAGGCTTTGCCGAACTGCCCGTCCTGTTTGTTCAAAGGTATAATATCGCTGCTCCGAGGAGAGTCTCGTCGTTCTTGTTTGCTCGAGCCCGAGCCTGAGCCTGCCCGTTTCTCGTTTCGTGCCCTATCGAAGATCATCGAATATTGGCCTGCTGCAGGAGGATTGTTCACATCCCATGATCCAAACTTTGGCAATGCAACATTATCTTTATCTGCCATATTTGAAGATATAAAAAATGAAAAATTTACATTAAGAATTTGAAGGCTCAAAAAGGGATCAGAGTTGATTCTTTTCGCCTCCCAATCAACTCTCTCCCCCTTTTTCTTTTTTCTTTCTTTTTTTCTTTGGTGACGATTTCGTCTGTCACCCCTTCTATTTATGAAAAATATGGGTGCATCGTGCGTTGCATGTAAATTACGTAGATATAGTGTTGTTCTTTCCTACTTGTGCTCGCCACAAATACATTAGTGGCGAATAAAGGAGCATTTGAGTCGAAAATAAAGGATGAGGAACAGATTTATAACCTACTAATAGTAATTGATCTGCAACGAGCTGTTTCAATATGCAATAGCCCTATCAAAATCTATATAAAGCTATGCAACATATAGTTGAGGGGTATTTCTGTATTTACTTCTAAGTCGACGGTGTAAGTGTAATTACAGATAGATCCTCTAACTCTAACATAAACCTAAAAAACTTACGGAAAGTTGTAAAATGACTAAATTACCCATAACATTTTTGTTATAGTGTTTGCTGTACATGAAATGAGCGAAGAGATTAAGTTGTTGTCTAGTTAATAAAATGTTAGCATCTACTTGAAAACAAGAAAATGACTAACAACAGGACCTGATTAAGTGTTAGGCAGAGCCATAGTCGAGGGGGTGTTTCTATAATTTTCAATAGTAGAGGGAGTCTTGCTGTAATTTTTCCTAAGTTGAGGGGGTGTAATTGTAATTATTTCTAATAATGTTTAGTAAAATAATTATTTGTTCATATATCTAAAACTAAAATTAGGGAAAATCTTGGTCTCATAAATGTATGAAGTATTTATACTTTTTTTCCAACTTTATTTAACTGATAAATATATATACATATTAAGTAAAATAGAGAAGAGATGTAAATTCAACAATTTCTCAATTTAGAAAATACTTAACTTGTTGAATTAACTGTTTAATTTATTATAAATCTGCATAAGATAGTAAATCAAAATTTTTACTATTTTCATGTAAGTGATGAAAAGACATGTGTACTATATATTTAAGAAAGATAAAGAAGAACAATAATTAATCCAACAATTTCTCCAATTGGAATTAGAAAACTAAACTCAACAAATTGTCTATGTAGAAAAATCATAAATTGTTTAATTATTTAATTTATAATAAATTTGCATCAATACCAAATCAAAATTTGTACTATTTTCACGTAAGTAATAAGGAGTCATGTGTTCTATTTAAAAATGATAAATTAAGAAGAACAATAAATTCATCATTTTCTTCAATTGGAATTAGAAAACAAATTCAACTAATTCTCTATTTAGAAAAAACTCAAATTGTTGAATTTGCTTTATCTATATAATATACTCTTTTAGTAAACAATATCCTTATTATTAATAAACTGTGTGATTTTATAATTATAAATAATTAATATAGGAGTTCAATAGTACAAGAACTCTATATATAATAATATTATATAGTAAAGAAATTTAATAGTACTAGCTAGGACTCATCTATAAACTACAAAATACAATAATAACATAATAATTAAATATAGTAACTTAAACTTTTCCAAGATATAAAATTATAAATACTTAGTAATTAAAGAGCTTGCTTTTCTGGGTTGGATCGGCCTGATTTATTAATGTCACAAATTAAAGCCGATATATAGAGTGCCTTCGTCCCTAAAATCTTTAATTAAAATTTAAAGAAAAGGTATTCTGATGGGGACAAAATCATTAATTTTGAGAATTTTATAGACAATAATAAAGGATTATACATAAAATCTAGCAAAATTAATTAAGAGTTCGAACAATTTTGTGACGACTTTTTTTTGTCAATTTTTAGTCACGAAATTATTGTGACGAATTTCTTCATCCGCGGGTTGCAGGGAAAAAGCCTGTCGAGAGTTTGCGACTAAACACTGAGTCGTCATATTAGACTATGATAAAACCAAAAACTTGTCTTAGAATAACATCCTTTCGTGACGACATTTCCTCACCTCATAGGAATTTCGTCACGGTAAAGTACTTTTATGTGACGAAAATATGAATTTGTCACGATATATTGTAACGAAATTTAATTTTGTCATTAAAATGAAGCTTTTGTTACAACAATCTCTTTACAAAAATTTGAAAACAGGAGACTATTTTATAATTATGAAAAACCTTGGGGTATAATATGTAATTCACTCGATCATTTTATATACAATAATAAAAGATTACACATGAAAAATTGATAAATCAAAAATTTCTACCAATACTTTGACGACAATGCATGCATGCAGCCGATCGATATATAATAATATAACTACAATATTCTCAACAGCCAAGGGTAGGTTATATGTAATTAGTGAAAATTAGAAAAAAATGAGTTGCAGTTTTAGTGAGAAAAAGATAATAATCTTATACATTCTCAGTTTAAACAAAAAAAACCCTAATATAAAATACGAAAATGGAATGTAGAATACGTACCATCAAGCCATGCAATATTGGTTTATTATATATATTTCATAAATAGAATATATATGTGGTTAATTATTAATTACCAGCTAGCTATAGCAGCCATGGAATCATTGACAGCAATACAGAAATCTTGCAGAGGGCTGCAGGATCGATCCAATGCGTACGAAAATGATGCAAAATGCGCAATAAAAATGGCTGCCGATTAAGAAACCTATAATAGCAGTACTCTTCATTTTATGAGCTGATATATCAATATTGGAAGAGTTATTGTCTTATTTCTCGAGCTACTGAGGTGATGATATACAATCTGAAATATTCATGCATCTCCTTTAATTTCTTTTACAATAGATAAATATTTTAATTTTTAAGGAGACTTCGAAAGTCTGCAAATTTGCTGGCATTTTGTGGATAACATACATCAGATAGGTACTGAAGATTTCTTCCACAACTAACAAGGCGTACCCAATATAACGATTCGCTCGCGGCCGCCGGGTCTCTGTTGCTCTGTTAGAATGTATTGATCCACATAATTTGCATGACATATATAAATGATAATAAGTATAAGATAAATTGTATGGAAGCATTAACGTAATATATCTGGTTTTGAGTACTAAATGTTTGTTTTATAATAACACACCACACCCTCGTCTACAACACTCAACTCCTCCCTCGATCGATGTTTCAAAACTACAGTGATCTCCCACATAAATTTCACATTTTAAGTTTCTAACCCAAAAAATTAAAAGTAAAATTATCAAACCTTTTCTGCATGCCAACCCCCAATCTAAAAATATGAAACTCAACTAGGCTAGCGCTATACTGACAAAGATAAACCATTGTTTCTGATCGATGTAGGAATAATTAAGAAGAATTGTAAATAAAAACTGCATTTTCTCTATTATAAAAGTACAAATTTATCTCTAAAACTTTGATATGTTTGGTGTCATTTAATTGGTATTAATCATGACATATACTTGATTAGAACAGTTGAAATCTGTTAATTACTTGTCATTCTCATAATTGGGGGAAAACTTAAAACACCTTAAGAATTAACTTCGACTAATTCATATATTTTTTTTTAATTTGAATAAGGAAAAAAAAGAGTCGACTAATTCAACTCGGATTAGTATAAATACTCATGCTTTACATGCTTTGTGACTCATCTCTCTCACTCAAGCAAAATCGTAAGACTTCTTACAGAAAAAAAAAAAAAATGGCCCTTCGTTTGGTTTTGAGTGCTATTGCTATTGTGGCTTTTGCTTCCTCATTAGCTTATGCTTCTGATCATCGCAGTTCTGTTCAAGATTTCTGCGTTGCAACTAACGACCTCGAGGCCTCTGGTAACTTACTGCACATAACTTGCAACTTATATTAATCTATCTGATCAGTTATTTTTGGTGACATTGCACTAATTATATATACACGGCCACCTTCTACTTCAATTCCATATCTTTGTTAGGACTTCGGCATTTACTCAAACCGATTTCAAATTTAATATGTACTAAAAATAATCAAGATTTTCTGAATAAGAACACTTATTAATTAACACGAAAACAGACTTTTACCATATGCTAAATTTACTCATTCAATTATTTACTTGAGCTTGTATTTAATTTAAAATACCAATAATAATATTCTTAATTTTGAAAACACAATGAATAGAATGTGCTAGCTTCTTAAGTTCACTACTTTTGTAATATTTTTGTTTATATGATCACTTGCAGTAATTGTGAATGGTAAGATTTGCAAGGACCCGAAAATGGTGACGGCAGATGATTTCTTCTTTTCTGGTCTAAACAAGCCTGGAAACACTTCAAATGCACAGGGATCAGGAGTCACTACGGTGACTGTGAATCAAATACCAGGACTGAACACACTTGGAATTTCTTTAATACGTCTCGACTACGCACCATACGGCCTCAAACCACCTCACACGAACCCTGGTGCATCTGAGATTCTTGTTGTTGTAAAAGGCACTCTGTATGTTGGTTTTGTTACTTCCGATCCATCTAACCCAAACCACAAAAACAAGCTCTTCACAAAAATATTATATCCAGGTGATGTATTTGTGTTTCCACAAGGTCTAATTCATTTTCAGTGGAATATTGGAAAAACGAACGCGATGGCTTTTTCTGGTCTGAGGTCTCAAAATCCAAGAATTAACACAATAGCAAATGCAGTTTTCGGTTCACATCCTCCTATTTCTTCTGATGTTCTCACCAAAGCTTTCCAGGTTGACAAGGATGTGATCAAGTATCTGCAAGGACAATTCTGGACGAACAATAACTAGAAAACAAGGAAGAATTTATATGATACGAAATAATGATAATAATGTCAAGTGTTATAAATGAATAATGTAGTTATAAACTACTTGCAAGTTTTTCCAAATTTGCAAGAGAGTTCTTATTATTGAAGTGTTATGTATGTTAACCTGTCATAGTTTTCATGCAAGAAAAATGAGCTTTAATTTGACTCCCTTGGGGCCCATATGTAATTAATCCAAAAAAATAAAAAGAATAGGGAAAAAGAAAACTATATATGTTGCCTTTTTTCTTAATCTTTACTTCTCTGGCAAAATAGTTTTTTAAGTTTAGGTTGTTTAACTTCCCGAGTTCCAGTATAGTAATTAGGACTGTTTTGTAATTCATTCAAACCTCATGACCGATTGACCAACTCCGGAGTCTGACTGTAAATTAATGCAAGTCAAAGAGGAAATAAAACCCAAAATAGGGCAATTTACATCTACTACCCCTGAAGTTTGGTGTGATTACAAATTAGTCTCTCTGTTTCATAAATTACACAAAGCTCCTTGAGGTTTCACTAATCATGCTAATTTGTGAAAATGTTGCCAGTAGAAGCTTTGACCGATATCGACTAGGCTTTAAACTGCATTGACTCTTACATAAATGGTCTGCAGGAGGCAATACACTTTCGGTGGTGTGAATATAAGCAAAATTTGATGAAGGTGTTACCAGAATTACGAAACCTCAAGAGTGTTTTTGTAATTTTTAAAATCTCACAGGGAGTAATTTGTAATACATTTGGTTTATAATTGATTTGCAATTAATGTTATAACGTACACCTGGCTAGGGATGCTGTCCCTTATTTACCATTTGAAAAATGTGCATACTTTGAACTCAAAAACTCAAACAACATTGTATTACATTATTCAACAGAGGACAAGAAATTGAATCCAAACCAATTACAAGTGAAACACATCACCTGAACAGGAAAGGATCAAGACACTCAAAAAACACAAACCATTTATTCAAACCAACAAGTAAACATAGTTCTCATACAGAGAAAATCTTTTAGCATTTCTTCATATTTCTAATCAATGTTCCACCAGAACTGTGACTGAAGATAATCAATCACATTCTTCTCAACTTGGAAAGCCTTAGCCAACACATCAGGATTAATCGGAGGTTCCGAACCAAACACTGCATTAGCAATGGTGATAACTCCTGGATTCTGACTACCCAAACCAGCAAAAGCAACAGCGTTGGAGTGTCCAACGTTGAACTGAAAATGAATCAATCCCTCTGGGAAAACAAACACGTCTCCAGGATATAAGTACTTCGTAAAGAGCTTGTTTTTCTGGGCGGGGTCAGCCGGATTAGAGGTGACAAAGCCGACATATAGAGTGCCTTCGATCACAACAAGAATCTCAGTGGCACGAGGATGGGTGTGGGGTGGATTGAGGCCGAAGGGGTTGTAGTCGACACGGACTAAAGAAACACCAAGAGTGTTGAGGCCTGGTATTTGGTTCACATTCACAGGAGTCACTTTTGATCCCACTGCATTTGATGTGTTTCCGGGTTTGTTTAGACCCGAGTAAAAGAAATCATCGGCGACAACTTCGTTTGGGTTTTTGCAGATCTTCCCGTTCACAAAAACTGTATGTGGAAAATATACAGATGTCAAAGATATTCAATAATGGTGAGCAAGGACTGTGTAGTATCATATACTAGGGGCTCAAAATTAGAATCTTTAATTTATAAAAAGGTATGATTTGGTAATTTTATTAATTAATGAATTTTATATGCATTTTAGGGCTAATTACATACAATTCCCCTATGGTTTTCCATAATTATAAAACACCCCTTCTGTTTTCAAGAATTACAGAAACCCCCCTGAAGTTTCAAGGAATGACGAAAATCTTACAAAATACCTCATGTCTTTTTATACAAAATCTTACAAAAAATCCCCTGTAATCTATAATTGTTTGAAACCTAAGTTTATTTCATAATAGAATATATGGTTAATTACCAGCGGCCATGGAATCATTGACAGCAACGCAGAAATCTTGCAGAGGACTGGGATCCGATGCGTACGAAAATGTTGCGAAATGCGCAATAAGAATGGATAAGAAGAAGACTAAAGCAGTCTTCATTTTATGAGCGGATATTGGAATATTTTTTAGTCACCTAGGATGGCTTATTTCTTGAGACTGAGGTGATGAGCATATCATAAAAATGGTGTCTATTTATAGAGAATACAATCTGAACCTTTCTTTTACAGTAGTGAGATATTTTTAATGAGACTTAAAAAGTCTTCAACACTTGGCTGCTATTTTATGGAGTATATCAGATGAATGAAGATTTCTTCCACAACTAACAAAGGCATACATGCATGACTTTTTACTTGGAAATGGTCGTGCTTCTTACACAGTAAGTAATATATATATAAAATATTTTCAGCAATTTACCAACTCTCTCTTCAGCATTACGAAGCTTAATTTGTTTATGGTTAGTTAGCCTGCCCAATATTATAGCGATTCGCTCGCATGTCTCTGTTTCTCTGTTAGAATTAATGTAATGATCCACATAATTTGCATGACACATAAATCTTTACAAGATAAATTGACTGGAACCTAGCTAGCTAGCATTAATGTTTGGTTTTGATTACTAAAATTCTAAAATGTTTGTTTTATAATAACACTCACACCCCCTCTGTCTACAACACTTAATCTTACATATCAATAAATTTATTGGACTAATATGTGATAAATGAAACACATCTAGAGACTTAGATGTAATAAATGAAACTAGAGGGATCTAAATGTAACTATAGCAAACCTCAGGGACTCCTATGTAACTTGCCCTTTGAGAATATGAAACTCAACTAGCTCTACAGACAAAGATAAACCATTGTATCTGATGTAGGAATAATTATGGAGAAATGGTAAAAAATTGAATTTTTAATTAAACAACAAAGGACAATTAATTCATCTCTAAAAAATTTGATATGTTCGGCGTCATTTAATTGGTTTTAATCATGATACTTGAGTGCTTTTTCACATTTCCATTGAGTTTTGTAATTATGCAAAACTTATAGAGGAGAGGCTAGTGTAATTAACCCTTGCAAGCTATTAAAAGTAAAAATTAAACTCGAGGGATTCTAAGGATATACCTGCTTAATTTGACAATGTTAAAAATGTTACCTAATATGTAGAAAATTAGAAATATAGTACTTTCTTTAGCAGGGGAAGCAAGTGGGAAAAACACTTGATTAGTAGACCAGTTGAAAGCTGTTAATCTGTCATTCTCATAATTGGGGATAAAATAAAGTAAATAAAACAAGACAGAGCACCCTAGTACAGAATGAATGAAATATTTACTGTATTTTCTAGAAAATTAATGCATAACATAATTAGAAGTAACAATTTGTTTAAAAGTAGAAGTTGATCTCAGACATATATAGGAATACTAAGTTGAATTACTTGGTAAATAATTTTAAGAACGGTTTCAATATAAAAGAAGTTTCGACGAAAGTTGAATAAATCTTTCCTAATTTAGCTCAAGTCTTGGTGATGTAACTCGTTTGAACCAGCTTGATTTTGTTGCTATTTCTAATAACACAGCTTGTTTAGTAAGTTCTTTTTCATTTGACTGTATTTTATTCAGAACTAAGCCATCAAATACTCCAAGTATGAATGCTTGAACAACTTGAACAACATTGATGACTTAGCACCAGTTAGCTGCTTGCAAAAGAAACCAAATGTAGACCAATTCATATATAGTTCTTTTAATTTGAAATAATGAAAAAAAGAGTCGACTAATTCAACTCGGATTAGTATAAATACTCATGCTTTACATGCTTTGTGACTCATCTCTCTCACTCAAGCAAAATCTTAAGACTTCTAAAAGAAAAAAAGAATGGCCCTTCGTTTGGTTTTAAGTGCTATTGCTGTTGTGGCTTTAGCTTCTTCATTAGCTTATGCTTCTGATCCAAGTCCTCTTCAAGATTTCTGCGTTGCAGTTAACGACTCCAAGGCTTCCGGTAACTAACTGCACAAAATTTGCACACATTTTATTGATCTCTGTGATTTTTGGTGACACTAAACACTTATTAATACAAAAACAGACTTTTATTCTACACTAAATTCATCTTAGTTTTGCAAACACAATGAATGCTTCTTTCACTAGTTTTGTAATACTTTGCACTATCATGATTTAGCATTCGTTTTTTCTTTTCCCTTTTTCGTACTAAATTAATTTTTGTTTATATATTACTTGCAGTATTTGTGAATGGTAAGATTTGCAAGGACCCCAAAATGGTGACAGCAGATGATTTCTACTTTTCTGGTCTAAACAAGCCTGGAAACACATCAAATGCACAGGGATCAAGAGTGACTCCCGTGAATGTGAATCAAATAGCAGGACTCAACACACTTGGAATTTCTTTAGTTCGTGTAGACTACGCGCCATACGGCCTCAACCCACCTCACACGCACCCTCGTGCAACCGAGGTTCTTGTCGTTGTAGAAGGCACTTTGTACGTTGGATTTGTTACTTCCAATCCAGCTAACCCGAACGACAAAAACAAGCTCTTCACAAAAACATTATATCCAGGTGATGTGTTTGTTTTCCCAGAGGGTCTAATTCATTTTCAGTTCAATACTGGAAAAACGAACGCTGTGGCTTTTGCTGGTCTGAGCAGTCAAAATCCAGGAGTTATCACAATAGCAAATGCAGTTTTCGGTTCAAAGCCTCCTATTTCTTCTGATGTTCTCACCAGAGCTTTCCAGGTTGACAAGAATGTGATTAAGTATCTTCAAGGACAATTCTGGACGAACAATAACTAGAAAACCAGGAAGAATATGATACGAAATAATGATAATAATAATATCAATTGCTTTTGTTGCTGTGTGCTCTGTTGTATTGAAGATTGATTTGTTGTTTTTCCATGTGATGAATAATGTAGTTAATTATAAACTACTTGTAAGTTTTTCCAAATTTACCAGAGATTCTTATTATTAAGGGCAAATTACATCTGAGTCCCTGAGGTTTGACATAATTACAACCTGGTCCCTCTAGCTATTTTCACTTTTTACATATTAGTCCCTGATATTTCTTATGGATTTTCAGACTTAATGGAAGATATTAAAAGTCATGTTTACCCCTGAAGGAACCCTATGTTTATTTCTAAAAACTATAAAACGAAAAAAAAAAAAAAAAAAAAAAAGAAACAACTTCTTACAAATAAGTCCTTCACGTACATACTTTCTTAGAAAACAATCCTCCATGTTTACATATTTCATAACGCAGTCCCTGTGGCAATTTCGTCTCTCAATTATAAGGTTATAAGGTTTCCCATTAAAACAAGGGTATTTTCAGAATTTATTTTAAAATAGAAGTTTGACGGAGCCCTAATAGAGACCCTCAATTATTAACAGCAACAAACGTCACAGAAATTAAAAAAGAACTAGAGGGTTCAAGTTGTAATTATGGCAAACCTCAAGACACATATGTAAACCCTATTATTAAAGTGTTTACGTCATAGTTTTCATGAAAAAAAAAACAAAAAGAGCTTTAGTTTGACTTGGGATTGATTATGGTGTCTTATATACAAGCCTATAATGAATCTAACGGTAAGCCATTTGGTTATGTATTCCACGGTCTTGGGTGTGAGGAGTGTACATACTAAATGTTCTCGAATTTACTAGTTAGATGTATAGGATTTGTATTAATTAGAAATGCATATCCATATGGACATATGGAATTATATTAGATTATGACTAAGGTTAGTCACCTAGAAACGGTGACTATAATAAATTGAAATAGTATTTGAATTATATATAATGATGATGTTAAGACTAATAACATTATAAATAATCTAAGAAACTAAAGATGAAAGGAAAAAAGAAACTATGTTGTCTTCTTTCTTAATCTTTCTTCTCTGTTGACACATTAATCTTTGCATTGAGGGATAGGTAACTGACTTCCAGAGTTCCGGTCAAGTAAGGACTGTTTTGTAATTTGTTCAAACCTCATGGTGTCTGACTGTAAATTACCCTTTTCTTTCTTAAATAAATTAAAGTAGTTGAGTCTAACGTTAGCTCTACAACGAACGACACATACATTAGGGGGGGTTCCCGGTAATTTCCAGTGAGTAAGATGAGAAAATATGACCGTTTACTAGGGGCGCAAATACTCTAACGCAAGGTCAGTTACAGAAATTCTCTTAGGTTAATTTATAAAGTTTATGAAAAACACTCTAAAATCTTAAAATATTTTGAATATTTTACTGAGTCAACGATTTCTCATTAGTTTTAGGAGAGTTTTCATAATGTATTGCAAACCTAAATATAATTTTTGTAATATTTCAAGGTTTCAGAATATTTTCCAAAAAAAAAAAAAAGCTAACCTGGGAATTTTATTTTTAATTATCCCAATGAAAAAAATACAAAATTGAACTGTGTGTTAGTTGATGAAAAAGTGTTAGTCTTGATCACATAATGGCTAACCTTTGAATTTGATTTCCTTTTCTAGAGAAAGATATAACCTTTGATTTTGAATAATGATATTGTCATAATCAATTATGCGACTAGCATTAGAGCTACGTAAGAAAATTGACCACTAATAAATCATCTGATGAAGGAAAAAATCGAAAGCGCATCATTATTTTATTTTTATCCGCTAATAAATGCACGAAATCTAGGGACGGACCTTGCTGTAAGCTTGGTTTAATTTGGAAAATTTTCAACGTTTCATAATTTTGATATTAAATTTTTCCAAGTTGATTCTCACACACTTTTTAAAATTGAAAACTGAAATTACTTTAACAAAAGAAATTGCCAACAAATTTACTTTTTCGAAGAAAATTATTTTCAAAAAATAGGTAATATGAAATATTTGAACTTGTGTTTAGCAAAATATATAAAATTATATAGAGCAAATCCACATATTGTAATTTATATATAATTTCACTTTTAAAATTTATCGTGCACATATTGCAATTTACATATTATTTTACTTTTTAAATTTATCACGCATGGCACGACATATGCTAGCTAGTATATATATTGAAATAATTTAAGGTCTCCAAAAAATAGCTCATTAAATATACCTAATTAGACCTAGAGTTAAATATATTTGGACCCAAAGGATCGAGTTTATTAAACTATAAATTATGATTTTCTTAGTCAAAATATTACACTTACACCTTACAAGAGTTGCATAATTATAATAAACACCTAATTTTTAGGAGTTTCGATATGAATATTCCATAAATCTTGAAATATTATATTAAAGTTCTTACGGAACCCTTCCAAAATCTTGTAATTATATAATTAATTATGTAATATTATATAGCTAGTGTTCTTGTAATTTTAGTAGAGAACCAATGTTAACATGCCAAGGAAGGACAAGTTTAATAATAACAACAAATTAATTGACTTTAAAACAAAAAACTTACTAACAAGTAGTTTATTATAACTACATTATTCATCACGTGGAAAAACAATAACAATATTTCAAGCTCAAGCTAGATAAACACAATAAAAACAAATGAAATGACAATTATTTATCAATACTTCAATTCCTATCACAATCCCATTTTATTTTCTAGTTGTTATTTGTCCAGAATTGTCCTTGAAGATACTTAATCACATTCTTGTCAACCTGGAAAGCTCTGGTGAGAACATCAGAAGAAATAGGAGGCTTTGAACCGAAAACTGCATTTGCTATTGTGATAACTCCTGGATTTTGACTGCTCAGACCAGCAAAAGCCACAGCGTTCGTTTTTCCAGTGTTGAACTGAAAATGAATTAGACCCTCTGGGAAAACAAACACATCACCTGGATATAATGTTTTTGTGAAGAGCTTGTTTTTGTCGTTCGGGTTAGCTGGATTGGATGTAACAAATCCAACGTACAAAGTGCCTTCTACAACAACAAGAACCTCGGTTGCACGAGGGTGCGTGTGAGGTGGGTTGAGGCCGTATGGCGCGTAGTCAACACGAACTAAAGAAATTCCAAGTGTGTTGAGTCCTGCTATTTGATTCACATTCACAGGCGTGACTCTTGATCCCTGTGCATTTGATGTATTTCCAGGCTTGTTTAGACCAGAAAAGTAGAAATCATCTGCTGTCACCATTTTCGGGTCCTTGCAAATCTTACCATTCACAAATACTGCATTAATTACAGAGAATATTCAGTAAGATTATAGAGAGAAAATAGAGAGAATATTACTATATTGTCTGTAGTGCAAATTAATAGAACAATCAATCAATCACATTTTGTCTCTTAACTAATTAATCCTTTAGTTATCAGATTTTGTACCATTTATAATTCACAAGAGATCAAGTTATAAATTATGTGCAGTTAGTTACCAGGAGCCTTGGAATCGTCAACTGCAACACAAAAATCTTGAAGAGGACTCGGATCAGAAGCATAAGCTAATGAGGAAGCTAAAGCAACAACAGCAAAAACACTTAAAGCCAAACGAATGGCCATCGATCTTTTTTTCTTTTACTTCTCTAGTTGCAAATAGTATGTATGTTCTAGGATATATTTTGCTTGAGTGAGAGAGGTGTGTTGCAAATCATATAAAACTTTTATACTTAACCTCAACTTGAATCAGTCCACTATTTTTCACTATTCAAACCAGATTTAAGAATTGGTCCTTTAGTTACTATTGCAAGCTACTAGTAATATTCCCAAGTCTCTGAAATGTTAATTTAACTTGATCAAGAATGGTTCTTTAGACGCTGATGATCGAAACTATATACGCCTAACAATTTATCCACCTAAAACTTGACCCTTTTTTATCTCATAGAACTGGTCAAATTTTCATCTTATTTGGTTTTTGAATAAAATATGGTAGAGTGAAAGAAAGTTTGCTAAACGAGCTGGGTAAGAAAGTGCAGCAAAACAAAGTTGGGTCAAAATTCAATCAAAACAAGGTTACATCACCAATATTGGCTAAATCAGGAAGATTGATTCAACTAGCTATAGGTAACACTTCTATATTATATATAATAATCTTGTTGACAGAGTATTTCTTAGTATTATTTCTTTTGAACTTTTAATGTAACATTTTCATACTTTCGAGGGGTTAATTTCTGGTTAATGTATAGCAGGATTAAGATATTATCTTTCTTTGTTCAGAATATTCTGTATAAATATTTTTTTACTATATATGTTTGTATGACTCTTGTAATCCTCTTGAAATCTCCTTATATCTTTTGTAGTCTTTATATCTTGTAATACTATGATACATTTCCCACCAGTATGATTAAAACGAGTAAATTAAATCACAGACACTGTTACTCATGTTATATTTTATTTTTTCCGAACAAAATTTACTAAACATTTCCTCCATTATTAATAGAGCGAATTACAGCTACTACCCCTGAGGTTTTTCCTAATTACAGTTTGGCCCCTCTATTTTCAGATGTTTAGCCAAAAGTTAAAATAACCCATTTCAGGGAATTCTTCGTAATGAAGTAAAATGCGAGGGAGCTTTTTGTAATATCTAAAAATAGAGGGACTATATTGTAATTAGTTCAAATCTCGAGGGTGGTAGATGTACGTAATTTACCCTTATTAATATTACTGTTGGGATCCTCTGTCTTATTTATTTAGAAACAGCTTCAACTAAAGTTCAAATCAACTAATTAATTGTTGTAATTACATCTCTAAGTTTCCAGACATTCTCAATAACGACAAGTATTAACAGCTTTCAACTAATTACAACTGCTTCTTTTGTTAATAAGAAAGTACTATATTTCTAAAGGCATATCTTGTAAGCATGTTCTATACAGACAAAGAAGATGATTTTGTGACAGAAACTGAGAAACCTCTAATATTTTTGATAATATCCAAATCTAAAATCGTTGTGTGCTTTCTAGTTTTCTCGTTCGTATATACGACACTCGCAAGTTGCGATATTGTGCATTTTTTATCAGATAACAACGCTTTCGATTTTTATTTTCACCAGATAAAATATTGTATTGCCTAGTCAATTTTCTTCTGTTGCTCTAGTGCAACTCAACTTCTTGATTATGACAATATTATTAAATTACTTGTGTGAAAATCAAAGGTTATCCATTATATATGTGACACTTATTCAACAACTAACACATTTCAAATTTTTAATTTTTATTTCCTCTGTGACTTGCATCAGAGTATAAAGTATTCATCCTTGGAAATGGTCATATTTTCATATCTACTTACAGGGAATTAATTACCAAGAACCCCTTAATGTATAAAGTAAAACATATTAACTAACTTCTTTTATCTATTTAAGACAGAAAAGGATAATTTACAGTCAGACACCATGAGGTTTGACTGAATTACAAAACAGTCCTTACTATAATGGAACTCTGGAAGTTAATAACCTAACCTAAAACAGTTCTTACTATAATATTTTGCACCGATAAACAACATATGATTTAGCTTATGCACATCGATGAATGAGCTGCTGCAGCAAATATCTAGCTAGTAGTAATGTCCTCTTCACAATTAGATTGAGTTATAGACTTATAAGGCACTATAATCAATCTTAAGTAAAATTAAAGCTCTTTTTGTTTGCATGAAAAACTATGACAGTGTAAACAAGCACTTTAATAGTGAGAAATCTCATGTAAATTACTATCACTCTCAAGTCAAATAAAAGCTCATTTTTCTTGCATGAAAAACTATGACAGTAAGCGCTTTAATAATTAATAAGAAATCTCTTTCAAATTTGGAAAAACTTACAAGTAGTTTATAACTACATTATTCGTCACATGGAAAAACAAATAATCTTCAACACAACAGAACAATTGATATTATTATCATTATTTCGCATCATACTCTTCCTTGTTATCTAGTTGTTGTTCGTCCAGAATTGTCCTTGAAGATACTGGATCACATTCTTGTCAACCTGGAAAGCTTTGGTGAGAACATCAGAAGAAATAGGAGGCTGTGAACCGAAAACTGCATTTCCTATTGTGATAACTCCTGGATTTTGACTGCTCAGACCAGCAAAAGCCACGGCGTTCGTTTTTCCAGTATTGAACTGAAAATGAATTAGACCCTCTGGGAAAACAAACACATCACCTGGATATAATGTTTTGGTGAAGAGCTTGTTTTGGTCGTTCGGGTTAGCTGGATTGGAAGTAACAAATCCAACATAGAGAGTGCCTTCTACAACAACAAGAACCTCAGTTGCACGAGGGTGCGTGTGAGGTGGGTTGAGGCCGTATGGTGCGTAGTCGATACGTACTAAAGAAATTCCAAGTGTGTTGAGTCCTGCTATTTGATTCACATTCACGGGAGTCACTCTTGATCCCTGTGCATTTGATGTGTTTCCAGGCTTGTTTAGACCAGAAAAGTAGAAATCATCTGCTGTCACCATTTTCGGGTCCTTGCAAATCTTACCATTCACAAATACTGCAAGTAATATATAAACAAAAATTAATTGAATCAATAGGTTAAGGAAAAAGCAAAAAGACAAAACGTATGTAAAGTGCAACTTATGTGCAGTTAGTTACCAGAAGCCTTGGAGTCATTAACTGCAACACAGAAATCTTGAAGAGGACTTGGATCAGAAGCATTAGCCAATGAAGAAGCTAAAGCCACAATAGCAATAGCACTTAAAAGCAAACGAATGGCCATTTCTTTTTCCTAGCTTCTCAAAATTAATAATGTCTTACGATTTTGCTTGAGTGAGAGAGATGAGTTACAGATCATGAAAAGCACGAGTACTTATACTAATCCGAGTTGAATTAGTCGACTCTTTTTTTCATTATTTCAAATTAAAAGAACTATATATGAATTGGTCTACATTTAGTTTCTTTTGCAAGCAGCTAACCGGTGCTAAGTCTAAAATGTTAGTTCATGTTGATCAAGTATGGTTGTGTAATAGCTGATTATCGAAACCGCATACGTGTAATTATAGTTATCATCCTAAAGCTTCACATTTTATGTCTCATAGAAATAGTCAAACATTCATACATATATAAGAGTATTTGATAGCTTACTTCTGAATAAAATATAGTCAAATGAAAGACGGCTTACTGAACAAGCTCTGTAATTAGAAACTGAAACAAAACGAAGCTGGTTCAAAAACAAGAGTTACATCACCAAGACTTAGACTAAATTAGGAAGATTTTTTCAACTTCCATTGAAACTTATTTTATTTCAGACCGTTCTTAAAACTATTGACAAAGTAATTCAACTTGGTAACTAATTAATTGACATAAGACATAGTATTCCCTTGTCTGGATCTTCTTTAAGATAACATGTAAGAGTACAAAAATATTGGGTCAATTACACAAAACTCCCTAAAGTATGCGCCATCTGCAATTTCACCATCGGAAGCTTGCAATCTTACACTTACCCCCGAGGGGGGTATTTGTAAGGTTTTTGGTATTACGTATACATTTTTATGTTTAAGGGGGTATTTATAAGGTTTCAACATTTGGATAGTTTTTCGGATTTTTATAAAAACCTCAGGGGTTGTATAATTATTCCAAGAATATCTTTTACCATTTTCATGTAAATGAAATCGGAAAAAAAAAATGTTACTTTTACTTATGTTATGCATTAGTTTTCTAGAAATCATAGTAAATATTTTATTCATTATGTACTAGCTAGGTTGCTCTTGTTAGAAAGGAAAATACTTAAATCAAGGGATTAGATTCTAATCCTAATTGATTGTGCATAGTTGACTTTCCTTAGATATGGTACTTTGTACATTATTTAGTTCTTTCATCGTGTACTTGTGAAAAAGAACAGAATATTGAATAAAAACAAAAATTTCCTCCAAATGAGAGAGAAGAAGACAGCAGCAGCGGCGCAAATGAGAATGGCGAGAATGGGCTAGGGTCTGCATACTTAGGTATGGGACTTAAAGGGATAGAATTCTCATTCTACCCCTTAAATAAAAAATATATGCTTTCTGACCCACATTTGAGTGTCTTAAATAAACAGGGTTCCGCTTTAAAAACGAGCACTCACGGGAATGTTAAAAATACTCAAATGGATTTTTGACTGTGGAGCAACAGACACAATGACATACAATCAGTCTGATCTGGTTAAGTGTACTGTCCCAAAGAAAGTATCTATTCAGGACGCTCATGGAGGATTGTCCCCGGTTCGGGGAGCAGGAATAATAAATTTGTCTCCCTCGTTGCAATTGAAAAATTGCCTTTATGTTCCCAACTTATCTTGTAAATTGCTCTCGATTAGTCATGTCACGAAGGAATTGAACTGTGTCGTACTGATGTTTCCCACTTTTTGTCTGTTGCAGGATCTTCAGTCGGGGAGAGTGATTGGGCGTGGTACTGAACGAAATTGATTGTACTATGTGGACGAGGTTGCTCAACACAGAACTGCAGCGCTTTCTCACGGGACAGTGAATTTCCAATAGTGGTTGTGGCATCGTCCGTTAGGTCACCCGTCCATAGGTTACCTTCAGTCTTTACTTCCTAGTATTTTTTCTCAGAACAATCAGTTGACTTGTGAAACATGTATTTTGTCTAAAAGTCATAGACAATATTTTTCTTCGTCAAATTCTAGAGCAAAAAATGTTTTTTCCCTTGTTCATTCTGACGTGTGGGGTCCTGCTCCCAATTCTAGTAATCATGATTTTAAATATTTCCTCTTATTTGTGGATGATTGCTCGCGAATGATGTGGATTTACTTCTTAAAACATAAGTCTGATGTTCCGTCGAATTTGTGGAATTTTTTAAGCTGGTTCAAACTCAGTATAAGTCCCATATTCAGATCCTTAGGACCGATAGCAGGGGAGAATTTGTAAACACTTCTTTAAAATAATTTTTTCAGGGCCATGGGATAATTCATCAAACCTCATGTTCTCACACTCCTCAGCAAAACGGGGGTGGCAGAACGGAAAAATCGCTAACTCCTCGAGATGTCCAGGGCCCTTATGATCGAATCCAAATGCCCGAAATTCTTATGGCCCGAAGCCGTTGCCACCTCGGTTACCTTGTGAACCGTCTTCCAACAAAAGCCTTACAATTTAGCACTCCCTTGCAGTTTTTGGGTAATCAAGTTAGCATACCTTCTACCTTAATCCTCCCACCTAAAGTTTTTAAGTGTTCTGTGTTTGTCCACATTCCGAAGTCCACCCGTATCAAACTTGATCCTTGTTCTCTTAAGTGTGTGTTTGTGGGATATGGGGTCCATCAGAAAGGGTATAGGTGTTATCATCCGGGTACTAAACGCCTTTTTACTACAATGGATTGTGATTTCCTTGATACCGAGTACTTCTTTTCCTAACCAAGTGGTCAGGGGGAGACTAGACAGGATCCACTAGGTTGGGTGTCACACTCTTTGCCTGACATAGTCCTAACAGAGCAAGTAGGCGGAACCACCGAGCCGACCAGTCCCACAGAACAACAATCTCAACCTTCCACTCCAATCACTCAAACCAATCAAACTGAGGATCCTAATCCTGAGGTACGTCGTTGTGATTCTATTAGTGATAGTTCATCAGATCAGTATGAATCTAACAGTGCAGGACAAGAAGGAGATGTGATTCAAATGCAGGGGAAGACACAAAGTGAGGCAGTGCAAGAAAACAGATATACCTTGCCTCCAAGGGCAAATCGAGGACTGCCACCGAAGAAATATGAACCGGCACATACAGGAAGAACTCCCAAATACCCTATAGCCGACATTGCTAGAGGGAACCTGTCCCAACAGGCTCTGGCATACACCACTTCAATTCACTCTACTAAGATTCCAAGTAAGGTAGAAGAGGCTCTCACAGATGAGAAGTGGGTTCGTGCTATGGAAACAGAAATGGAGGCACTCGATAAGAATGGGACTTGGGAAAAATGCGTTCTTCCCAATGGAAAGAGGGTGGTTGGATGTAGATGGGTTTTCACCGTGAAACACCGAGCAGATGGGAGCATTGAAAGATACAAAGCCAGGCTGGTAGCGAAGGGATACACGCAGACCTATGGGATAGACTACTCTGAGACCTTCTCTCATGTGGCGAAAATCGACACTATCAGAGTGTTGTTCTCGGTAGCAGCTAACCGGGCCTGGAAGCTACATCAATTTGATGTCAAGAATGCTTTTCTTCACGGAGATCTCAGAGAGGAGGTTTACATGGAACCTCCACCAGGTTTCGCACATGGGTTCGGTAACAGGGAAGTGTACAGGTTACGAAAAGCCCTGTATGGTCTGAAACAGTCGCCTCGGACCTGGTTTGGGAGATTTACAGCTGCAATGAAGAAATATGGCTATAGTCAGAGCAATTCCGATCATATACTTTTCCTGAAAAGACGAGACGGCTTGGTGACTTGTCTAATTATCTATGTGGATGATATGATCATTACAGGGGATGATATTGAGGAGATTTCTCAGCTGAGGGAAAATCTGTTTCAAGAATTTGAGATGAAGGACCTGGAAGAGCTTAAGTACTTCCTAGGGATAGAGGTACTGCGGTCTAAGCAAAGTATCTTCATCGCACAGTGAAAGTTTGTCCTTGATCTTCTGACTGAGGTTGGGCTCCTCGAGTGTAAGCCAGCTGATACTCCGATGGCGGTTAATCATGGGTTACAGATAGAAGATGGAACAGAAGAGGCAGATAAGGGTCAGTACCAACGGCTGGTTGGAAAATTGATCTACCTATCTTATACTCGACCAGATGTGGCCTATGCAGTAGGAGTCCTGAGCCAGTTTATGCATCAACCCCAGAAGAGTCATATAGATGCAGCAATCAGAGTCTGTAGATGTCTGAAGGGACATCCAGGGAGAGGTGTATTATTTCAGAAGCATGAACATCTCGACATTGAAGCTTACACTGATGCAGATTGGGCCGGAAACCCAATTGACAAAAGGTCGACCTCTGGATACTTTACTCTCGTTGGAGGTAATTTGGTAACTTGGAGGAGTAAGAAGCAGAAAGTTGTAGCTCTCTCAAGTGCAGAGGCTGAGTTTCGAGTTATTGTACGAGGCGTGGCCGAAGTGCTATGGTTGAGGAAGTTGTTAGTAGAGATTGGCTTTCCAGCAGTTGAAGCTTGCAGGTTGAACTGTGACAGTCGAGCTGCCATCAGCATTTCAGAAAATCCAGTACAGCATGATCGAACGAAACATGTCGAGGTAGATAGACATTTCATTAAAGAAAAGTTGGAGGAACAAATCATCGATATCCCGTTTGTGAGGTCTGAAGATCAATTGGCAGATATTCTTACAAAAGCTGTGAATGGAAGGATATTCAGTGAAGCGTTGAGCAAATTGAACATCGGGGATCCGATAATCAACTTGAGGGGGAGTGTTAGAAAGGAAAATACTTAAATCAAGGGATTAGATTCTAATCCTAATTGATTGTGCATAGTTGACTTTCCTTAGATATGATACTTTGTACATTATTTAGTTCCTTTCTCGTGTACTTGTGAAAAAGAACAGAATATTGAATAAAAACAAAAATTTCCTCCAATTATGTTTTCTCTAAAGTTCAACAGCTCTGTCTTATGACTAATTACGATTACAACTGCTTCTTTTGTTAATAAGAAAGTACTATATTTATAAAGGCATGTCCTGATCTTGTACGCATGTTCTATACAGACATATTAAAGAAGATGATTTTGTGACAGAAACTGATCAGAAACCTCTAAATGTTGATATATTATATTACATTGGGCAGTTTAACCAACTCATGAAACTAAGCATTCAAATATTTTTTGATAATATCCTAATTAAAAATCATGTGTTTTCTAGTTTTCACGTTCGCTTTTACGACCCTCGTCATATTGTGCATTTTTTATCGGATAACAACGCTTTCGACTTTTTCTTTTCACCAGATCAAATATTTTATTGCCAGTCAATATTGCTGTGTAGCACCTGCTCTGACTAGTGCTACTCAACTTCTTGATTATGACAATATTACTAAATTACTTGTGTGAAAATCAAAGGTTATCCATTATACATGTGAAGACCAACACTTATTGAACAACTAATTAACACATTTCAAACTTTTAATTTTTATTTCCTCTCTGTGACTATTCATCTCTTGGAAATGGTCATATTTTCTTATCTACTTACTGTCCTTACTGTATATACTGGAACTCTCGAAGTTAATAACCTAACCTAAAAAAATTCTTCCTCAAACGAATGAAAGATTTGAGTCCGTCATTTGGCCAGAGAAGTAAAGATGAAGAAAAAAGACAACATAGTTTTCTTTTTCCCTGTTCTTTTTATTTTTTTTGGATTAATTACATTTTGACCCCAAGGGAGTTCACTAAACTTGCAAGTCGTGACCTTCTCAGTTAAAATATTACACTTACACCATATTACCGAAAAAACACCTGATTTCTTGGTTTGGGTTAGGAATATTCCATTAAAATATTGACGGAACCCTAATGGAATCCTAAAAATTGGGTGTTTTTAGTAATTAATAGACTCCTGTAGGTGAAAGTGTAATATTTTGTGCTTATAAACATCATATGATTCAGCTTATGCACATCAATATGAGCTGCTCAGCAAATAGCTAGTTGATAATTGGTTATATTGCACGTTTTTATGATACATTTGCCCCCATTCTTTGATGTTTGATTGTCCTTATTTATGTGAATTGATCCAATTTGTTGATTTGGGTGTAGGATTGGAGTTATTGTTTAAAACAAGCTAAAAGTCGCAATTTTGGAGCTGTTTTGTGCAAGTCACGTTTACGTGATCACGTTCTCGGGTCCAGTCCGCTGAAGAGTCCTACCTTGTGCGGGATCCACTTTTCTTTTCGGACTCTATCCTTTTCACGCGTTTTCAGCGGCCTTGGACCAAATTTTGGGCGACTTTCTACATATTTTTCACTCATTTCCTTTCTTGCTTATGGGCTTTTGGCTGGGCTTGGACTTGGAAGAGATTTACACGCAAGATTAGAGATTTTAGAGAAGGGGGGCGCTAGGGCAGAAAAACACGACATCACAGGGGGAGTTTCACGTGAGTTTGGGGGGAGAGGCACAACTGGTGTATCTTGGGAGAATGGAGGAAGGACCATCTCGGCACATCGTCAACTTCATACTTCCTTGGAATTAATTGTTTGGAGAATACTTTCTTCTTCTTTTCTTGTTTTTGGTTATGAATTCTTATATTGTAGTATTGTTAGATTTTAATTATTAGTATCTAGTTTATTATTCTAGTTGGGGGATTTGCCTAAGTTCTACAAACTTGTGAGACCGAATTGTTATGAGATTTCACTTTTCGATATTTATATGAATTTCTGTCTTTCTCGATTATTGTGATTTATCTCTTTATTTGATCTGGCCAATTGAGTATTTGAGTGAATTGCATAATGTCTTTGCATATGTTGAAGGGATATTTGATGTATGTGAACTTAGAGACGAATTAGTGCTAGGGTAGTTGCAAAATTATTATCCGGGGCACTAGTGGGATTCTATAATCGGGTTTAAATTAGTATGGTATTGACTCGAGTCTATGTTTCTTAAATCGAATGTTGTTAATAGATTAAACTCCTAGAGGTGTTATCGAAGGGTTGTCTATTAATTAGGGATTAATTGTAAGGCGTAGGCCCTGATTAGTCTAATCTTAAGAAGAAACGAGGTCGTCTAAGGTAGTTGATGACTATAGTAGGCTTATCGATAGTTGAATGATTATTCTTGCGTCCGGGATCGAGTAGAGAACTTAGGTGAATTATCCCCCAGCTAGGCATTTTTCCTCATATATTTTATTCTCTAGTTTTTATTTGTTTCCTAGTTTATTTTGTAGCTGTTTAGTTGAAAAACCAAAAATACAAAATAAGATCCTTATTTTAATTGCTTTCTTTAGTTGAGTTTTCTAGGTAATTAGTAGTTTAGATTGATAGTTTAGATATTCTCCAAAACCCCCATTTTACTACTTTCAATAAATTTTCCAGTTTTCAAAAGATATTATTTCCAACCAATCTCTGTGTTCGACCCTATTTACCACTATATGCAATTTGTGTTATTTGGTAGATCGGAAATATAAGTATTATTTTTGGTGGATTCGACACCCATCAAATTTTGGCGCCGTTGCCGGGGATTGGTTTTTAATTGGTATTTAATTTCTTTTGATAATCTAGTTTGATTGTGCAGGTGAACTCCGGTGCAATCCGAAAAAAAAAACCAATAAGTAGCATAACAGTTCACGAGACGCTAAACGTGATCACATTCTGGGTCACGTGCGCCTGTAGCTTCCAAAGGTGGCTACAAATTCTGTTCAAACTGAATTTTGCGGGGTATGCACAGGGCCCCACATTACTGAAAGGTGCCAGTTGCTTCACGACGATCCCACATGGAGTTTTGAAGATAAACCAATTTTAATATGTGGAGTATGCACGGGTCCCCACCTAACCGACTTATGTCCATTACTAGATTACCGCTATGCGCCAAATCCAATTCAACCTAGAAATCATGATCTGAATCTTAGCTATGGCCTGCAATCACAGAGTTACCAAGGATCTCGATCTGAGACGTGCACGCCATCCCTTGAGGACATGTTCAAGCAATTCATGAGCGATACTCAGCAATTCCAGCAAGAAACGAGGAATAATATGCAGCAGTTCCAAACTACCGTTCAGAATCTGGAAAAACATATGAGTCAGATTGCCAGCACTGTTAGCAAACTCGAAAATCAGGGGAAACTTCCTTCTCAAACTCATGATCCACGACATAATATGAGTGCTATCACATTGATGAATGGCAAGAAACTGAAAGCTCCAGCAGAAGAGATCCCTAAACAAAGTCGAACTTCAAGGGCCCGACGTGGAAAATGAATAGACTGTCGGACGGGAGCCTGAACGTGATCGCGTAAAAGATCCTGATGCAGCTGCTGATGCAAATCAAACACTATCGTTAGTGATACCACCTTCTCTTCCACAACGGAATGTCCAGGCTCGTGAGATAGCAGCAGAGGCAAAACTCTTTGAGTTGTTTTATGATGGTGGTGCGAGCTTTCTAAATTATTTATCTGATAAAGCTTTTGAATTGGACAATGGTCATAAGAAGAATAAAATTTTAAGGGAAAAATTTAGTATTGGAGCTAAGGCTTTTAGCTATCGCTCCTTACTAAATTTATTTCCTAAAAAATTAAGGTCGAGATGGGAGGGTGCTTTTGTCATTTCTAATGCGTTTTGTTTTTGTGCAGTGAAATTCGATAACCTTGATAAGGGTGTTGTCCTTATATTGAATTTACATCACTTGAAGCCTTTTTATGCAGGGTTCCCAATGAAAGACGTCAAGGATTTTGATTTTTCTTCCTTAGCCTAGTGTGTTCTTTTTATTTTTCCCATTTTAATTCCCTCTTTGATGTGTTCAATTGTGCTCTCTCTGTCTCCAGGTATTACCGGTTTATTTTGGCAGACGACTTGATTTTGAAACGTACAGTCAGCCAGGAGCCTGAACGTGATCACGTACAAGATCCTGCTGACGCTGATAATGTTTGCAAGTTCAGTTTGCAGCTATGCGTGCCAACATCCAGGCCTTATTTGCCTTCGCAAGGGGCCACTCCTCCCACCCATGATCGTCATTCTTACACCCTCTGGGTTCAGGGAAGTCCTCCGTACCTTTCTTCTTTTATTTTAAAGTTGAGGACAACTTTCATTCTAAGTGTGGGGGGAGGGGTATTTTTAGGATGTTGAGGTTGAAATTTTTGGACATTTTGAGGCTTCATATTAGTTATTTTGGGCTATTTTCTGTGATTTTGGGGCTGAATTGGTGATATTTTTGTTGAAATATTGATGCATGCGTTTGTTGTAAATGGGATGGTTGTTGAGGATTATTTGCATGTGTATGGCTGTTTTGTTGGAAGATTCTGTATGTTTTAGGCTAATTTGTTGGTGTTCATGTGCTGAAAATTCTGAATTTTGATTGACACTTGGTAGTTTGATTAGATTTATGAATTGATTTACTCCCGACTGTTATTCGCAACCTTGAGATAAGAAGTTTGATTTTCCAAATGCACTATAATCTGAACCTCCTTTTCCAAGTTTTTTTTTTTTTTTTTTCTTGTTTCACTTCCTCCAGCCTTAGTCAACTTTTGATTCTTAGGAAAACTCTTTCAAATGTTTAAAAGTTTGCAAAAGTTTCTCCCATCCGTATAAGCACTATCTAAGCAATAGATGAAGAAACCTTTGAGAGAGTTGAACATAGTCTTAGAGTTTGTTTTAGCCACTATCAAAGCGAAATCATAACCATACTCGATTAAGATGATTTAAGAATCCGCGCTAATAAAGGAAAATAGAGAAATATTCTGCTGTCACCGGTCGGCAGCGGTCAATGTACCGCCAAGCAGTCCGGGAGTGTGCAGCACGAATAATAATGTTTGAAACTCTGCTGTCACCGGTCGGCAACGGTCAATGTACCGCCAAGCAGTCCGGGAGTGTGCAGCGAGGAAAAAGAAAAATAGATAAAATGAAATAGGCTATGAAAATCTGAAAATTCAATGTAGAATGCTTTGTAATGATTAAATTTGATTCTTAGTCGAGTTGGTTTAGATTAGTAGAGATAAGAGCGAAGAATGAATCCATAAGTACTTGTGAAACTCTTGAGAATTTGTTAATTGAATTCGAGTTAGTATTCCTTACTTGCTTAGATCTCACACACAATAACACGGGATGGAATATTTGCTTAAGTTTTTGCATTTGATTTTGTATTGCTTTGAATTGACTGTCAATGGCTATGATTTGGGACTTGAACTTGAATGAATTACTTTGATTTGGAGAAGTTGAAATTATATTTGCATGTATTTAATTTGGACTCAAGTTGTTTGTTGTTAGTTGGGAGTTGGTCGTTTATCTATCTTTTCTCATCTACCATTAATGTACTTCTTGTGTAAAGCCTATTTTTGCCTAAGGTTGCGTACATGCTCGAGGACAAGCATCGTTTAAGTGTGGGGGGATTTGATAAGTGGTTATATTGCACGTTTTTATGATACATTTGCCCCCATTCTTTGATGTTTAATTGTCCTTATTTATGTGAATTGATCCAATTTGTTGATTTGGGTGTAGGATTAGAGTTATTGTTTAAAACAAGCTAAAAATCGCAATTTTGGAGCTGTTTTGTGCAAGTCACGTTTACGTGATCACGTTCTCGGGTCCAGTCCGCTGAAGAGTCCTACCTTGTGCGGGATTCACTTTCCTTTTCGGACTCAATATCCTTTTCACGCGTTTTCAGCGGCCTTGGACCAGATTTTGGGCGACTTTCTGCATATTTTTCACTCATTTCCTTTCTCGCTTATGGGCTTTTGGCTGGGCTTGGACTTGGAAGAGATTTACATGCAAGATTAGAGATTTTAGAGAAGGGGGCGCTAGGGCAGAAAAATACGACATCACAGGGGGAGTTTCAAGTGAGTTTGGGGGGAGAGGCACAACTGGTGTATCTTGGGAGAATGGAGGAAGGACCATCACGGCACATCGTCAACTTTATACTTCCTTGGAATTAATTGTTTGGAGAATACTTTCTTCTTCTTTTCTTGTTTTTGGTTATGAATTCTTATATTGTAGTATTGTTAGATTTTAATTATTAGTATCTAGTTTATTATTCTAGTTGGGGGATTTGCCTAAGTTCTACAAACTTGTGAGACCGAATTGTTATGAGATTTCACTTTTCGATATTTATATGAATTTCTGTCTTTCTCGATTATTGTGATTTATCTCTTTATTTGCTCTGGCCAATTGAGTATTTGAGTGAATTTCATAATGTCTTTGCATATGTTGAAGGGATATTTGATGTATGTGAACTTAAAGACGAATTAATGCTAGGGTAGTTGCAAAATTATTATCCGGGGTACTAGTTGGATTCTATAATCGGGTTTAAATTAGCATGGTGTTAGTGTTTAATTGACTCGAGTCTATGTTTCTTAAATCGAATGTTGTTAATAGATTAAACTCGTATAGGTGTTATCGAAGGGTTGTCTATTAATTAGGGATTAATTGTAAGGCGTAGGCCCTGATTAGTCTAATCTTAAGAAGAAACAAGGTCGTCTAAGGTAGTTGATGACTATAGTAGGCTTATCGATAGTTGAATGATTATTCTTGCGTCCGAGATCGAGTAGAGAACTTAGGTGAATTATCCCCCAGCTAGGCATTTTTCCTCATATATTTTTATTCTCTAGTTTTTATTTGTTTCCTAGTTTATTTTGTAGTTGTTTAGTTGAAAAATCCAAAAATACAAAATAAGATCCTTATTTTAATTGCTTTCTTTAGTTGAGTTTTCTAGGTAATTAGTAGTTTAGATTGGTAGTTTAGATATTCTCCAAAACCCCCATTTTACTACTTTCAATAAATTTCCCGGTTTTCAAACGATATTATTTCCAACCAATCCCTGTGTTCGACCCTATTTACCACTATATGCAATTTGTGTTATTTGGTAGATCGGAAATATAAGTATTATTTTTGGTGGATTCGACACCCATTACTAGTACAGTATTTGGAGGAAATTTTTGTTTTTATTCAATATTCTGTTCTTTTTCACAAGTACACGAGGAAGAAACTAAATAATGTACAAAGTACCATATCTAAGGAAAGTCAACTATGCACAATCAATTAGGATTAGAATCTAATCCCTTGATTTAAGTATTTTCCTTTCTAACAAGAGCAACCTAGCTAGTACATAATGAATAAAATATTTACTATGATTTCTAGAAAACTAATGCATAACATAAGTAAAAGTAACATTTTTGTTTTTCCGATTTCATTTACATGAAAATGGTAAAAGATATTCTTGGAATAATTATACAACCCCTGAGGTTTTTATAAAAATCCGAAAAACTATCCAAACGTTGAAACCTTATAAATACCCCCTTTAAACATAAAAATGTATACGTAATACCAAAAACCTTACAAATACCCCCCTCGGGGGTAAGTGTAAGATTGCAAGCTTCCGATGGTGAAATTGCAGATGGCGCATACTTTAGGGAGTTTTGTGTAATTGACCCAATATTTTTGTACTCTTACATGTTATCTTAAAGAAGATCCAGACAAGGGAATACTATGTCTTATGTCAATTAATTAGTTACCAAGTTGAATTACTTTGTCAATAGTTTTAAGAACGGTCTGAAATAAAATAAGTTTCAATGGAAGTTGAAAAAATCTTCCTAATTTAGTCTAAGTCTTGGTGATGTAACTCTTCGTTTTTGAACCAGCTTCGTTTTGTTTCAGTTTCTAATTACAGAGCTTGTTCAGTAAGCCGTCTTTCATTTGACTATATTTTATTCAGAAGTAAGCTATCAAATACTCTTATATATGTATGAATGTTTGACTATTTCTATGAGACATAAAATGTGAAGCTTTAGGATGATAACTATAATTACACGTATGCGGTTTCGATAATCAGCTATTACACAACCATACTTGATCAACATGAACTAACATTTTAGACTTAGCACCGGTTAGCTGCTTGCAAAAGAAACTAAATGTAGACCAATTCATATATAGTTCTTTTAATTTGAAATAATGAAAAAAAGAGTCGACTAATTCAACTCGGATTAGTATAAGTACTCGTGCTTTTCATGATCTGTAACTCATCTCTCTCACTCAAGCAAAATCGTAAGACATTATTAATTTTGAGAAGCTAGGAAAAAGAAATGGCCATTCGTTTGCTTTTAAGTGCTATTGCTATTGTGGCTTTAGCTTCTTCATTGGCTAATGCTTCTGATCCAAGTCCTCTTCAAGATTTCTGTGTTGCAGTTAATGACTCCAAGGCTTCTGGTAACTAACTGCACATAAGTTGCACTTTACATACGTTTTGTCTTTTTGCTTTTTCCTTAACCTATTGATTCAATTAATTTTTGTTTATATATTACTTGCAGTATTTGTGAATGGTAAGATTTGCAAGGACCCGAAAATGGTGACAGCAGATGATTTCTACTTTTCTGGTCTAAACAAGCCTGGAAACACATCAAATGCACAGGGATCAAGAGTGACTCCCGTGAATGTGAATCAAATAGCAGGACTCAACACACTTGGAATTTCTTTAGTACGTATCGACTACGCACCATACGGCCTCAACCCACCTCACACGCACCCTCGTGCAACTGAGGTTCTTGTTGTTGTAGAAGGCACTCTCTATGTTGGATTTGTTACTTCCAATCCAGCTAACCCGAACGACCAAAACAAGCTCTTCACCAAAACATTATATCCAGGTGATGTGTTTGTTTTCCCAGAGGGTCTAATTCATTTTCAGTTCAATACTGGAAAAACGAACGCCGTGGCTTTTGCTGGTCTGAGCAGTCAAAATCCAGGAGTTATCACAATAGGAAATGCAGTTTTCGGTTCACAGCCTCCTATTTCTTCTGATGTTCTCACCAAAGCTTTCCAGGTTGACAAGAATGTGATCCAGTATCTTCAAGGACAATTCTGGACGAACAACAACTAGATAACAAGGAAGAGTATGATGCGAAATAATGATAATAATATCAATTGTTCTGTTGTGTTGAAGATTATTTGTTTTTCCATGTGACGAATAATGTAGTTATAAACTACTTGTAAGTTTTTCCAAATTTGAAAGAGATTTCTTATTAATTATTAAAGCGCTTACTGTCATAGTTTTTCATGCAAGAAAAATGAGCTTTTATTTGACTTGAGAGTGATAGTAATTTACATGAGATTTCTCACTATTAAAGTGCTTGTTTACACTGTCATAGTTTTTCATGCAAACAAAAAGAGCTTTAATTTTACTTAAGATTGATTATAGTGCCTTATAAGTCTATAACTCAATCTAATTGTGAAGAGGACATTACTACTAGCTAGATATTTGCTGCAGCAGCTCATTCATCGATGTGCATAAGCTAAATCATATGTTGTTTATCGGTGCAAAATATTATAGTAAGAACTGTTTTAGGTTAGGTTATTAACTTCCAGAGTTCCATTATAGTAAGGACTGTTTTGTAATTCAGTCAAACCTCATGGTGTCTGACTGTAAATTATCCTTTTCTGTCTTAAATAGATAAAAGAAGTTAGTTAATATGTTTTACTTTATACATTAAGGGGTTCTTGGTAATTAATTCCCTGTAAGTAGATATGAAAATATGACCATTTCCAAGGATGAATACTTTATACTCTGATGCAAGTCACAGAGGAAATAAAAATTAAAAATTTGAAATGTGTTAGTTGTTGAATAAGTGTCACATATATAATGGATAACCTTTGATTTTCACACAAGTAATTTAATAATATTGTCATAATCAAGAAGTTGAGTTGCACTAGAGCAACAGAAGAAAATTGACTAGGCAATACAATATTTTATCTGGTGAAAATAAAAATCGAAAGCGTTGTTATCTGATAAAAAATGCACAATATCGCAACTTGCGAGTGTCGTATATACGAACGAGAAAACTAGAAAGCACACAACGATTTTAGATTTGGATATTATCAAAAATATTAGAGGTTTCTCAGTTTCTGTCACAAAATCATCTTCTTTGTCTGTATAGAACATGCTTACAAGATATGCCTTTAGAAATATAGTACTTTCTTATTAACAAAAGAAGCAGTTGTAATTAGTTGAAAGCTGTTAATACTTGTCGTTATTGAGAATGTCTGGAAACTTAGAGATGTAATTACAACAATTAATTAGTTGATTTGAACTTTAGTTGAAGCTGTTTCTAAATAAATAAGACAGAGGATCCCAACAGTAATATTAATAAGGGTAAATTACGTACATCTACCACCCTCGAGATTTGAACTAATTACAATATAGTCCCTCTATTTTTAGATATTACAAAAAGCTCCCTCGCATTTTACTTCATTACGAAGAATTCCCTGAAATGGGTTATTTTAACTTTTGGCTAAACATCTGAAAATAGAGGGGCCAAACTGTAATTAGGAAAAACCTCAGGGGTAGTAGCTGTAATTCGCTCTATTAATAATGGAGGAAATGTTTAGTAAATTTTGTTCGGAAAAAATAAAATATAACATGAGTAACAGTGTCTGTGATTTAATTTACTCGTTTTAATCATACTGGTGGGAAATGTATCATAGTATTACAAGATATAAAGACTACAAAAGATATAAGGAGATTTCAAGAGGATTACAAGAGTCATACAAACATATATAGTAAAAAAATATTTATACAGAATATTCTGAACAAAGAAAGATAATATCTTAATCCTGCTATACATTAACCAGAAATTAACCCCTCGAAAGTATGAAAATGTTACATTAAAAGTTCAAAAGAAATAATACTAAGAAATACTCTGTCAACAAGATTATTATATATAATATAGAAGTGTTACCTATAGCTAGTTGAATCAATCTTCCTGATTTAGCCAATATTGGTGATGTAACCTTGTTTTGATTGAATTTTGACCCAACTTTGTTTTGCTGCACTTTCTTACCCAGCTCGTTTAGCAAACTTTCTTTCACTCTACCATATTTTATTCAAAAACCAAATAAGATGAAAATTTGACCAGTTCTATGAGATAAAAAAGGGTCAAGTTTTAGGTGGATAAATTGTTAGGCGTATATAGTTTCGATCATCAGCGTCTAAAGAACCATTCTTGATCAAGTTAAATTAACATTTCAGAGACTTGGGACTATTACTAGTAGCTTGCAATAGTAACTAAAGGACCAATTCTTAAATCTGGTTTGAATAGTGAAAAATAGTGGACTGATTCAAGTTGAGGTTAAGTATAAAAGTTTTATATGATTTGCAACACACCTCTCTCACTCAAGCAAAATATATCCTAGAACATACATACTATTTGCAACTAGAGAAGTAAAAGAAAAAAAGATCGATGGCCATTCGTTTGGCTTTAAGTGTTTTTGCTGTTGTTGCTTTAGCTTCCTCATTAGCTTATGCTTCTGATCCGAGTCCTCTTCAAGATTTTTGTGTTGCAGTTGACGATTCCAAGGCTCCTGGTAACTAACTGCACATAATTTATAACTTGATCTCTTGTGAATTATAAATGGTACAAAATCTGATAACTAAAGGATTAATTAGTTAAGAGACAAAATGTGATTGATTGATTGTTCTATTAATTTGCACTACAGACAATATAGTAATATTCTCTCTATTTTCTCTCTATAATCTTACTGAATATTCTCTGTAATTAATGCAGTATTTGTGAATGGTAAGATTTGCAAGGACCCGAAAATGGTGACAGCAGATGATTTCTACTTTTCTGGTCTAAACAAGCCTGGAAATACATCAAATGCACAGGGATCAAGAGTCACGCCTGTGAATGTGAATCAAATAGCAGGACTCAACACACTTGGAATTTCTTTAGTTCGTGTTGACTACGCGCCATACGGCCTCAACCCACCTCACACGCACCCTCGTGCAACCGAGGTTCTTGTTGTTGTAGAAGGCACTTTGTACGTTGGATTTGTTACATCCAATCCAGCTAACCCGAACGACAAAAACAAGCTCTTCACAAAAACATTATATCCAGGTGATGTGTTTGTTTTCCCAGAGGGTCTAATTCATTTTCAGTTCAACACTGGAAAAACGAACGCTGTGGCTTTTGCTGGTCTGAGCAGTCAAAATCCAGGAGTTATCACAATAGCAAATGCAGTTTTCGGTTCAAAGCCTCCTATTTCTTCTGATGTTCTCACCAGAGCTTTCCAGGTTGACAAGAATGTGATTAAGTATCTTCAAGGACAATTCTGGACAAATAACAACTAGAAAATAAAATGGGATTGTGATAGGAATTGAAGTATTGATAAATAATTGTCATTTCATTTGTTTTTATTGTGTTTATCTAGCTTGAGCTTGAAATATTGTTATTGTTTTTCCACGTGATGAATAATGTAGTTATAATAAACTACTTGTTAGTAAGTTTTTTGTTTTAAAGTCAATTAATTTGTTGTTATTATTAAACTTGTCCTTCCTTGGCATGTTAACATTGGTTCTCTACTAAAATTACAAGAACACTAGCTATATAATATTACATAATTAATTATATAATTACAAGATTTTGGAAGGGTTCCGTAAGAACTTTAATATAATATTTCAAGATTTATGGAATATTCATATCGAAACTCCTAAAAATTAGGTGTTTATTATAATTATGCAACTCTTGTAAGGTGTAAGTGTAATATTTTGACTAAGAAAATCATAATTTATAGTTTAATAAACTCGATCCTTTGGGTCCAAATATATTTAACTCTAGGTCTAATTAGGTATATTTAATGAGCTATTTTTTGGAGACCTTAAATTATTTCAATATATATACTAGCTAGCATATGTCGTGCCATGCGTGATAAATTTAAAAAGTAAAATAATATGTAAATTGCAATATGTGCACGATAAATTTTAAAAGTGAAATTATATATAAATTACAATATGTGGATTTGCTCTATATAATTTTATATATTTTGCTAAACACAAGTTCAAATATTTCATATTACCTATTTTTTGAAAATAATTTTCTTCGAAAAAGTAAATTTGTTGGCAATTTCTTTTGTTAAAGTAATTTCAGTTTTCAATTTTAAAAAGTGTGTGAGAATCAACTTGGAAAAATTTAATATCAAAATTATGAAACGTTGAAAATTTTCCAAATTAAACCAAGCTTACAGCAAGGTCCGTCCCTAGATTTCGTGCATTTATTAGCGGATAAAAATAAAATAATGATGCGCTTTCGATTTTTTCCTTCATCAGATGATTTATTAGTGGTCAATTTTCTTACGTAGCTCTAATGCTAGTCGCATAATTGATTATGACAATATCATTATTCAAAATCAAAGGTTATATCTTTCTCTAGAAAAGGAAATCAAATTCAAAGGTTAGCCATTATGTGATCAAGACTAACACTTTTTCATCAACTAACACACAGTTCAATTTTGTATTTTTTTCATTGGGATAATTAAAAATAAAATTCCCAGGTTAGCTTTTTTTTTTTTTTGGAAAATATTCTGAAACCTTGAAATATTACAAAAATTATATTTAGGTTTGCAATACATTATGAAAACTCTCCTAAAACTAATGAGAAATCGTTGACTCAGTAAAATATTCAAAATATTTTAAGATTTTAGAGTGTTTTTCATAAACTTTATAAATTAACCTAAGAGAATTTCTGTAACTGACCTTGCGTTAGAGTATTTGCGCCCCTAGTAAACGGTCATATTTTCTCATCTTACTCACTGGAAATTACCGGGAACCCCCCCTAATGTATGTGTCGTTCGTTGTAGAGCTAACGTTAGACTCAACTACTTTAATTTATTTAAGAAAGAAAAGGGTAATTTACAGTCAGACACCATGAGGTTTGAACAAATTACAAAACAGTCCTTACTTGACCGGAACTCTGGAAGTCAGTTACCTATCCCTCAATGCAAAGATTAATGTGTCAACAGAGAAGAAAGATTAAGAAAGAAGACAACATAGTTTCTTTTTTCCTTTCATCTTTAGTTTCTTAGATTATTTATAATGTTATTAGTCTTAACATCATCATTATATATAATTCAAATACTATTTCAATTTATTATAGTCACCGTTTCTAGGTGACTAACCTTAGTCATAATCTAATATAATTCCATATGTCCATATGGATATGCATTTCTAATTAATACAAATCCTATACATCTAACTAGTAAATTCGAGAACATTTAGTATGTACACTCCTCACACCCAAGACCGTGGAATACATAACCAAATGGCTTACCGTTAGATTCATTATAGGCTTGTATATAAGACACCATAATCAATCCCAAGTCAAACTAAAGCTCTTTTTGTTTTTTTTTTCATGAAAACTATGACGTAAACACTTTAATAATAGGGTTTACATATGTGTCTTGAGGTTTGCCATAATTACAACTTGAACCCTCTAGTTCTTTTTTAATTTCTGTGACGTTTGTTGCTGTTAATAATTGAGGGTCTCTATTAGGGCTCCGTCAAACTTCTATTTTAAAATAAATTCTGAAAATACCCTTGTTTTAATGGGAAACCTTATAACCTTATAATTGAGAGACAAAATTGCCACAGGGACTGCGTTATGAAATATGTAAACATGGAGGATTGTTTTCTAAGAAAGTATGTACGTGAAGGACTTATTTGTAAGAAGTTGTTTCTTTTTTTTTTTTTTTTTTTTTCGTTTTATAGTTTTTAGAAATAAACATAGGGTTCCTTCAGGGGTAAACATGACTTTTAATATCTTCCATTAAGTCTGAAAATCCATAAGAAATATCAGGGACTAATATGTAAAAAGTGAAAATAGCTAGAGGGACCAGGTTGTAATTATGACAAACCTCAGGGACTCAGATGTAATTTGCCCTTAATAATAAGAATCTCTGGTAAATTTGGAAAAACCAAGTAGTTTATAATTAACTACATTATTCATCACATGGAAAAACAACAAATCAATCTTCAATACAACAGAGCACACAACAACAAAAGCAATTGACATTATTATCCTTTTTTCGCATCATATTCTTCCTTGTTTTCTAGTTATTGTTCGTCCAGAATTGTCCTTGAAGATACTTGATCACATTCTTATCAACCTGGAAAGCTCTGGTGAGAACATCAGAAGAAATAGGAGGCTTTGAACCGAAAACTGCATTTGCTATTGTGATAACTCCTGGATTTTGACTGCTCAGACCAGCAAAAGCCACAGCGTTCGTTTTTCCAGTATTGAACTGAAAATGAATTAGACCCTCTGGGAAAACAAACACATCACCTGGATATAATGTTTTTGTGAAGAGCTTGTTTTTGTCGTTCGGGTTAGCTGGATTGGAAGTAACAAATCCAACGTACAAAGTGCCTTCTACAACGACAAGAACCTCGGTTGCACGAGGGTGCGTGTGAGGTGGGTTGAGGCCGTATGGCGCGTAGTCTACACGAACTAAAGAAATTCCAAGTGTGTTGAGTCCTGCTATTTGATTCACATTCACGGGAGTCACTCTTGATCCCTGTGCATTTGATGTGTTTCCAGGCTTGTTTAGACCAGAAAAGTAGAAATCATCTGCTGTCACCATTTTGGGGTCCTTGCAAATCTTACCATTCACAAATACTGCAAGTAATATATAAACAAAAATTAATTTAGTACGAAAAAGGGAAAAGAAAAAACGAATGCTAAATCATGATAGTGCAAAGTATTACAAAACTAGTGAAAGAAGCATTCATTGTGTTTGCAAAACTAAGATGAATTTAGTGTAGAATAAAAGTCTGTTTTTGTATTAATAAGTGTTTAGTGTCACCAAAAATCACAGAGATCAATAAAATGTGTGCAAATTTTGTGCAGTTAGTTACCGGAAGCCTTGGAGTCGTTAACTGCAACGCAGAAATCTTGAAGAGGACTTGGATCAGAAGCATAAGCTAATGAAGAAGCTAAAGCCACAACAGCAATAGCACTTAAAACCAAACGAAGGGCCATTCTTTTTTTCTTTTAGAAGTCTTAAGATTTTGCTTGAGTGAGAGAGATGAGTCACAAAGCATGTAAAGCATGAGTATTTATACTAATCCGAGTTGAATTAGTCGACTCTTTTTTTCATTATTTCAAATTAAAAGAACTATATATGAATTGGTCTACATTTGGTTTCTTTTGCAAGCAGCTAACTGGTGCTAAGTCATCAATGTTGTTCAAGTTGTTCAAGCATTCATACTTGGAGTATTTGATGGCTTAGTTCTGAATAAAATACAGTCAAATGAAAAAGAACTTACTAAACAAGCTGTGTTATTAGAAATAGCAACAAAATCAAGCTGGTTCAAACGAGTTACATCACCAAGACTTGAGCTAAATTAGGAAAGATTTATTCAACTTTCGTCGAAACTTCTTTTATATTGAAACCGTTCTTAAAATTATTTACCAAGTAATTCAACTTAGTATTCCTATATATGTCTGAGATCAACTTCTACTTTTAAACAAATTGTTACTTCTAATTATGTTATGCATTAATTTTCTAGAAAATACAGTAAATATTTCATTCATTCTGTACTAGGGTGCTCTGTCTTGTTTTATTTACTTTATTTTATCCCCAATTATGAGAATGACAGATTAACAGCTTTCAACTGGTCTACTAATCAAGTGTTTTTCCCACTTGCTTCCCCTGCTAAAGAAAGTACTATATTTCTAATTTTCTACATATTAGGTAACATTTTTAACATTGTCAAATTAAGCAGGTATATCCTTAGAATCCCTCGAGTTTAATTTTTACTTTTAATAGCTTGCAAGGGTTAATTACACTAGCCTCTCCTCTATAAGTTTTGCATAATTACAAAACTCAATGGAAATGTGAAAAAGCACTCAAGTATCATGATTAAAACCAATTAAATGACGCCGAACATATCAAATTTTTTAGAGATGAATTAATTGTCCTTTGTTGTTTAATTAAAAATTCAATTTTTTACCATTTCTCCATAATTATTCCTACATCAGATACAATGGTTTATCTTTGTCTGTAGAGCTAGTTGAGTTTCATATTCTCAAAGGGCAAGTTACATAGGAGTCCCTGAGGTTTGCTATAGTTACATTTAGATCCCTCTAGTTTCATTTATTACATCTAAGTCTCTAGATGTGTTTCATTTATCACATATTAGTCCAATAAATTTATTGATATGTAAGATTAAGTGTTGTAGACAGAGGGGGTGTGAGTGTTATTATAAAACAAACATTTTAGAATTTTAGTAATCAAAACCAAACATTAATGCTAGCTAGCTAGGTTCCAGTCAATTTATCTTGTAAAGATTTATGTGTCATGCAAATTATGTGGATCATTACATTAATTCTAACAGAGAAACAGAGACATGCGAGCGAATCGCTATAATATTGGGCAGGCTAACTAACCATAAACAAATTAAGCTTCGTAATGCTGAAGAGAGAGTTGGTAAATTGCTGAAAATATTTTATATATATTACTTACTGTGTAAGAAGCACGACCATTTCCAAGTAAAAAGTCATGCATGTATGCCTTTGTTAGTTGTGGAAGAAATCTTCATTCATCTGATATACTCCATAAAATAGCAGCCAAGTGTTGAAGACTTTTTAAGTCTCATTAAAAATATCTCACTACTGTAAAAGAAAGGTTCAGATTGTATTCTCTATAAATAGACACCATTTTTATGATATGCTCATCACCTCAGTCTCAAGAAATAAGCCATCCTAGGTGACTAAAAAATATTCCAATATCCGCTCATAAAATGAAGACTGCTTTAGTCTTCTTCTTATCCATTCTTATTGCGCATTTCGCAACATTTTCGTACGCATCGGATCCCAGTCCTCTGCAAGATTTCTGCGTTGCTGTCAATGATTCCATGGCCGCTGGTAATTAACCATATATTCTATTATGAAATAAACTTAGGTTTCAAACAATTATAGATTACAGGGGATTTTTTGTAAGATTTTGTATAAAAAGACATGAGGTATTTTGTAAGATTTTCGTCATTCCTTGAAACTTCAGGGGGGTTTCTGTAATTCTTGAAAACAGAAGGGGTGTTTTATAATTATGGAAAACCATAGGGGAATTGTATGTAATTAGCCCTAAAATGCATATAAAATTCATTAATTAATAAAATTACCAAATCATACCTTTTTATAAATTAAAGATTCTAATTTTGAGCCCCTAGTATATGATACTACACAGTCCTTGCTCACCATTATTGAATATCTTTGACATCTGTATATTTTCCACATACAGTTTTTGTGAACGGGAAGATCTGCAAAAACCCAAACGAAGTTGTCGCCGATGATTTCTTTTACTCGGGTCTAAACAAACCCGGAAACACATCAAATGCAGTGGGATCAAAAGTGACTCCTGTGAATGTGAACCAAATACCAGGCCTCAACACTCTTGGTGTTTCTTTAGTCCGTGTCGACTACAACCCCTTCGGCCTCAATCCACCCCACACCCATCCTCGTGCCACTGAGATTCTTGTTGTGATCGAAGGCACTCTATATGTCGGCTTTGTCACCTCTAATCCGGCTGACCCCGCCCAGAAAAACAAGCTCTTTACGAAGTACTTATATCCTGGAGACGTGTTTGTTTTCCCAGAGGGATTGATTCATTTTCAGTTCAACGTTGGACACTCCAACGCTGTTGCTTTTGCTGGTTTGGGTAGTCAGAATCCAGGAGTTATCACCATTGCTAATGCAGTGTTTGGTTCGGAACCTCCGATTAATCCTGATGTGTTGGCTAAGGCTTTCCAAGTTGAGAAGAATGTGATTGATTATCTTCAGTCACAGTTCTGGTGGAACATTGATTAGAAATATGAAGAAATGCTAAAAGATTTTCTCTGTATGAGAACTATGTTTACTTGTTGGTTTGAATAAATGGTTTGTGTTTTTTGAGTGTCTTGATCCTTTCCTGTTCAGGTGATGTGTTTCACTTGTAATTGGTTTGGATTCAATATCTTGTCCTCTGTTGAATAATGTAATACAATGTTGTTTGAGTTTTTGAGTTCAAAGTATGCACATTTTTCAAATGGTAAATAAGGGACAGCATCCCTAGCCAGGTGTACGTTATAACATTAATTGCAAATCAATTATAAACCAAATGTATTACAAATTACTCCCTGTGAGATTTTAAAAATTACAAAAACACTCTTGAGGTTTCGTAATTCTGGTAACACCTTCATCAAATTTTGCTTATATTCACACCACCGAAAGTGTATTGCCTCCTGCAGACCATTTATGTAAGAGTCAATGCAGTTTAAAGCCTAGTCGATATCGGTCAAAGCTTCTACTGGCAACATTTTCACAAATTAGCATGATTAGTGAAACCTCAAGGAGCTTTGTGTAATTTATGAAACAGAGAGACTAATTTGTAATCACACCAAACTTCAGGGGTAGTAGATGTAAATTGCCCTATTTTGGGTTTTATTTCCTCTTTGACTTGCATTAATTTACAGTCAGACTCCGGAGTTGGTCAATCGGTCATGAGGTTTGAATGAATTACAAAACAGTCCTAATTACTATACTGGAACTCGGAAAGTTAAACAACCTAAACTTAAAAAACTATTTTGCCAGAGAAGTAAAGATTAAGAAAAAAGACAACATATATAGTTTTCTTTTTCCCTATTCTTTTTATTTTTTTGGATTAATTACATATGGACCCCAAGGGAGTCAAATTAAAGCTCATTTTTCTTGCATGAAAACTATGACACGTTAACATACATAACACTTCAATAATAAGAACTCTCTTGCAAATTTGGAAAAACTTGCAAGTAGTTTATAACTACATTATTCATTTATAACACTTGACATTATTATCATTATTCCGTATCATATATATTCTTCCTTGTTTTCTAGTTATTGTTCGTCCAGAATTGTCCTTGCAGATACTTGATCACATCCTTGTCAACCTGGAAAGCTTTGGTGAGAACATATGAAGAAATAGGAGGATGTGAACCGAAAACTGCATTTGCTATTGTGTTAATTCTTGGATTTTGAGACCTCAGACCAGAAAAAGCCATCGCGTTCGTTTTTCCAATATTCCACTGAAAATGAATTAGACCTTGTGGAAACACAAATACATCACCTGGATATAATATTTTTGTGAAGAGCTTGTTTTTGTGGTTTGGGTTAGATGGATCGGAAGTAACAAAACCAACATACAGAGTGCCTTTTACAACAACAAGAATCTCAGATGCACCAGGGTTCGTGTGAGGTGGTTTGAGGCCGTATGGTGCGTAGTCGAGACGTATTAAAGAAATTCCAAGTGTGTTCAGTCCTGGTATTTGATTCACAGTCACCGTAGTGACTCCTGATCCCTGTGCATTTGAAGTGTTTCCAGGCTTGTTTAGACCAGAAAAGAAGAAATCATCTGCCGTCACCATTTTCGGGTCCTTGCAAATCTTACCATTCACAATTACTGCAAGTGATCATATAAACAAAAATATTACAAAAGTAGTGAACTTAAGAAGCTAGCACATTCTATTCATTGTGTTTTCAAAATTAAGAATATTATTATTGGTATTTTAAATTAAATACAAGCTCAAGTAAATAATTGAATGAGTAAATTTAGCATATGGTAAAAGTCTGTTTTCGTGTTAATTAATAAGTGTTCTTATTCAGAAAATCTTGATTATTGTTAGTACATATTAAATTTGAAATCGGTTTGAGTAAATGCCGAAGTCCTAACAAAGATATGGAATTGAAGTAGAAGGTGGCCGTGTATATATAATTAGTGCAATGTCACCAAAAATAACTGATCAGATAGATTAATATAAGTTGCAAGTTATGTGCAGTAAGTTACCAGAAGCCTCGAGGTCGTTAGTTGCAACGCAGAAATCTTGAACAGAACTGCGATGATCAGAAGCATAAGCTAATGAGGAAGCAAAAGCCACAATAGCAATAGCACTCAAAACCAAACGAAGGGCCATTTTTTATTTTTTTTCTGTAAGAAGTCTTACGATTTTGCTTGAGTGAGAGAGATGAGTTACAAAGCATGAAAAGCATGAGTATTTATACTAATCCGAGTTGAATTAGTCGACTCTTTTTTTTCCTTATTCAAATTAAAAAAGAATATATGAATTAGTCGAAGTTAATTCTTAAGGTGTTTTAAGTTTTCCCCCAATTATGAGAATGACAAGTAATTAACAGATTTCAACTGTTCTAATACCAATTAAATGACACCGAACATATCAAAGTTTTAGAGATAAATTTGTCCTTTAATTTGTTGTTTATAATAGAGAAAATGCAATTTTGTTTACATTTCTTCTTAATTATTCCTACATCAGAATAAAACAATGGTTTATCTTTGTCAGTAGAGCTAGTTGAGTTACATATTTTCAGATTGGGCGTTTGCAGAAAAGGTTTGATAATGTTACCTTTTTTGGGTTAGGAAACTTAAAATTCTTGTCAATGATTCCATGGCGCAACTGAAATTCTTGTTGTGATTGAAGGCACTCTATATATGTATCGGCTTTGCGACATCAAATCCGGCCGATCCAACCCAGAAAAACAAGCTCTTTACTAAGTATTTATAATTTGGGATAATTACATTTACATCCCCTCAACTTAGGAAAAAATACAGCAAGACTCCGTCTACTATTGGAAATTACAGAGACACCCCCTCGACTATGTCTCTGTCTAATACTTAGGACTTGCCGTTAGTCATTTTCTTGTTTCCAAGTAAATGCTAACATTTTATTAACTGGACAACAACTTAATAATTTCGCTAATTTCATGTAAAGCAAACACTATAACAAATATATTATGAGTAATTTAGTCATTTTATAATTTTTCGTTAAGTTTTTTAGATTTCTGTTAGGGTAAGAGGATATATCTGTAATTTTCAATAATACAGGAAATTTTGTTGTATTTATCCCTAACTCGATGAATGTAAATATAATTATCCCTTATAATTTTATATCGTGGAGAAGTTAAGTTACAATATTTAATTATTATGTTATTATTGTATTTTGTATTTTCTAGATGAATCCTAGTTAGTACTATTAAATTTCTTTACTATATAATTATTATTATTTATAGAGTTCTTAGTACTATTGACGAACTCCTACATTATTTATAATTATAAAATCACACAGTGTGTTAATAAGTACATGGTTTACTAAATGAGTATTATATGGATAGAACAAATTCAACAATTTGAGTTTTTCCTTATAGAGAATTAGTTGAATTTGTTCTCTAATTCCAATTGAAGAAAATGTTGAATTTATTGTTCTTCTTAATTTTATCATTCTTAAATAGAATACGTGAACGTTTTTTTTATGAACTACCGGTTCGGATAATCTTAATTGAGCATCCTTAATCCGCTTTGAGGTTTAGTCACAGTTAAGACTCCTCACCTCTCCCAGAAGATGTGTTTAATAAGGATCGAAACTGAAGCTTTTCCTACAAACTCAGTCTGCATTGACAACTAAACCACACCATGTTGGTATGTGACTTTTTATTACTTGCGTGAAAATAGTACAAAATTTGATTTGGTATCTACTGCAATTTATAATAAGTTAAACAATTTATGATTTTTCTAAATAGATAATTTGTTGAGTTTGTTTTCTAAATATTCCAATTGGAGAAATTGTTGGATTTCATATTGTTCTTCTTTTATCTTTCTTAAATAGTACACACCGTCACTAGACTCCCTACACACGTCTTTTCATCACTTAGATGAAAATAGTACAATTTTTTTAAACCAAGAATCAGTTAAACGATCGCAAAGTTGAGAGCCCCCACCTCATATCAATAAACTTAAATTGAAAAATTCGAAAAATATATCAGTAAGGCATCAAGTTTGCCAACAAAAAGCTTACAAGCAACAGAAGAGAAAATACACAAATAGGCCGTCCATAGTAAGGATACGAGTTTCGCACTGGCCAAGTTGTGCCTTTTAATCCTATCAGCGAAAGGAAATCTATGGCCACTCGAAACCTTCTCAACATTATCTTTAACCATAGCTCTATTGCATTCACAATCAGCGCCAAACGCCCAAAGGCTTCTATTAATAAACCGGTTCAAGGTCATGTCAAAATGTATATGAGTATCCGTCAAATTCCAAGAGTTATTACTAGCCGAAGCAACGACATCATGTACAAAATTAACCATCAAGTGCATATAATAATTTATAGCTGAAGCCCAATTCCAATTATCGCCCATCCATTCATCATCAATCATCACATAACAATCTCTACAAATCAAAAGGTGTTTATTAGTGCATGCAATTTTATAAATATGATCAATACTAACCTGTAGAATAAATTGCAGCATGAGGTTCCAAAGTATGGAGTAACCACGCCAGGTGCACCAAGGCTGCTGCATGACTCGCCCTTTTTGTTCAAGAAACCTATTAAGCACCTGCTTAACCTGATGAACAAATCAACTATTTATCTGCATAAAATTTATTACGACCATATGAAATAGAAAGCTCATCACAACGAGCAAAACCAATTAGTCTTCCTTAAGCCTCGCCCTGTGCAATCACACAATTTTCCTGTCGGTCCCAAGCCAAATTAGCCAAATAATCGGCCACACTGTTTCCTTCCCGATAAATGTACATACATAAGAAGTTGCATTTTGGAATCATAGCCCGAATTCTGGCAAGCACGTGAGACGACTCCCATGCTCAGCTTCGGTCACTATTAACAAGATCCACCATCCATTTAGAGTCACATTCAGCCCAAATATTAGCATATCCCCTACTCACGGCAATTTGAATCCCCTCGTATAAGGCCCACAACTCAGCAAAATTATTCATACAAGTGCCGAGAAAGCTGTAAAAACCGCACACAATTTTGGCCTCATGGTTTCGAAGAATACCTTCTGTGCCGGTTGGTCCCGGGTTCCCTTTCGACACACCACCTGTGTTAAGTTTAATTCATCCAATTCTTGGTTCTCTCCATCGAACGAAATTAATTAATACGCTGCCTCCTAGTAATTACAGCCCGAAAATCAAGTTCCAGCGCACCATCAAGGTTTCCACGCCACTCCAATCCCTTAAGCAGTCCCACACTCGACAAATGCTTGAGATACACCAACACTGTCACACCCCCGGACCTGCGGGCCCATCGGATGCGAGTATAAGTTTCGAATCCACTGAGTATAAACTGAAATTGGGCCTAAATCACTGCCCAAAAGGGATATCCATTAGTTACACTTGAATTCTAACTCATATACTTAACATAAGTCTTATACTTATCAAATGTGGGACAGGATATCACAATCACCCCTTCTTTAGAACGTGACGTCCTTATCACGGCATGACATAGCCCATGACCGGCCTGCTAGTAGGAACTCTAGAGGTGGCTCCTATGGGCTCAAGAGGTGGCTCCCGAGCGTGTAGCACTTTGCCCCGCAGGTTCAAGAGGTGACTCCCACACGCGTAGCACTTTGCCCCATATAGCACTTAGCTCCCGCTACTGATAACGGTCGGCTCTGATACCATTTTGTCACGCCCCCAGACCCGCGGGCCCGTTGGACGCGAGTATAAGCTTCAAATCCACTAAGTGTAACCTGAAATTGGGCCTAAATCTCTACCCAAAAGGGATTGAATTCTAACTTATATACTTAACATAAGTCTTGTATTTATCCGATATGGGATAGGGTATCACAGTATTATAGAAACATAGATCTGTTAAACAGAAATGAGGAAGGAAGAAGGCAGAATAATTCATAGATTTGTTAAACAGAAAGGAAGAAAGAAGAAGGCAGAAAACAAAAAGAATACAGAAGAGAAAGAAGGCAAAAAACAAAACAGAAGAAAAGGATGGCCGGTTCGATGACCAGAGCGGTATCGATTTTCACCAGTTATTTGTCGGTTTTCGATCAGTTCCCATCAGTTCTTACTGGTCCAATTGGATGGCGGTTTTAGAGGTCGATTCGGACCGGAGTGCCCGCTGATCACTGGTGGAACGGGTCCAATCCGGGTTTCAAAACCATGATTTAACTTGTAAGAGCTAGTTTAGTACTTACTTAGACCGAATAACCAATAGATTTAATTATGAATATATTAACAATGTATAATCTATATAATATAACTAATCTACTGTTTACCTAATTAATATGGTAGTGAGTAGACTAAATAGGCTAAATAGCTACTATATTTGCAATAAATTATTATGCATAGTCATAAGTACTCATCTAGTCTTGGATCTAACTCCTAAGCATGTTTTATGATTTGTTATATAACCTATCTTTTATAATCTATATAATCTATCTTGCATAATCCAAGTAAGTAAATTAGCTCTAATTGGAATCGTAATTTAAGTAAGTAAACTAGCTAGCCTCTAATTGGAATCAATAATTTATTTTACTCGTTGTATAATGTAATATAATGTGTGTGTTTTAAAAAAAAAAATGTAATATAATGTTTGTTTGACTAAATTACATATTTAATATTTTTGTTTAAATATCAATTGTCCACGTGTACCGATTTAATTAGTTGACTCTGGTCCGCCCAACAATTTTCCTATTTTCAGTTAAATGTTTTCTCGTTTTATATTCTCATTCTACAAAATCATATGATCTAAATTCTAATCCAATCCCAGTTAGTTTCGACAACTAGATTTTAAATGTTTGTTTTCCTAATCACATGCCCTCTTCTTGTCCTACTTCTAATCAATTGCATAAACCTTTCCTATTTCTACAACACTTTCATTCTCTATATATGATATATGCATGCAGATAACTCAATTCATTCATCTCAGACGACATTCATCAAGCTAATTTCACACCGTACGACGTCTCCAGAAATATTTTTGATTAATTTCCACTTTCTATTCAACAAGAATGCCGTCCCGGTTGTGGACAATAGAAGATTTCGCGGACATCGAGCCTACCGGAAACAAGTTCGAAGATCTGGCTTCCGTCGCAGCACGAGCATATGAAAGAGAATTCTCAATTGCACAACACCCAGAAAGTAAACGAAAAAGGTATTCAACAAGTCCCTTCTTCGCCGCCATCTCCTCCCCCGGCGACCACCATCGTGCAAAGTCACCGGAAGGTACTAAAAGAAAGAGGCCGCCTCGTCAAGGAGAAAGCTCGGCCGCCGCACGTGATCCCAAGTATCGTGGCCCCCAACCGGCCCCTCCCCTGCCGGAAAACTTCAGAAACAAAATCCAAGAAATCGCAGAGGGAAGAAAAATCTCAGAATTCAAACTGGTAATACAGAAGGGATTATTCTCGACTGATGTAAGCGGGGGCCACAACAGGTTGTCGATACCGTTCAATCAAATCGACAACAGAGATTTTCTAACTGAGCAAGAGAAGACATATCTCGACGGGAAAGATGATGAAAATAAATGTAATGTTAAAGAAGTGAGGATTATCGAGCCGTCCTTGAAAGTAGACAGTGTGAATTTGCGGAGGTGGGATATGAAGAAGCCGAAGGGGAATGGTAAGACATCGTCGTCTTACGTGTTGAATGGAAGTTGGAATCAAATTGTGAAAGATAATGAGTTGAAGGAAGGGACTGTGGTGCAGTTGTGGGCTGTGAGGATTGAACGAGAATTGTGTTTCGCTCTTGTCACGCTGCCGCCAAGAGGTTATTCAAATTAATTAGGGGTTGCTTTGTAAATGTTAATATTATGTGTTTTGAATAGAGTAGGTTGAGAAATATGATGCGCCAATACTTCTAAAAATTTTATCCTACTATATTTGATCGTGTCGGATATTGTGTCGAACACCTCTCTAGTGTAAAATATCGGATCGTTGTGTCCGTATTTCATAAATTGAGGTCATAGATATAGATACTCGTATCAAATACCTCTCTAACGTAATTAAAATATCGAATTTTTCCGCATCGTCATTTCTATGTTGTGTCGCCGTATCCGTATTTTATATATATGTGTATGAAAACAGTTTACTTTAGATAGACTTCTATCTCAGTGAGTTTGAGTTATGAATTTATAACTAATTTATAACTTAAAAAATCTTGTTTTTACTTATATAGCAAGTGAATAGATAAAATAGCTACAATTTTTTGAATATACTGTGTAACATATCGCCATATGGTAATTCAATTAATGCAAGACTCCTTCTCTTTCACAATGTCTCAAGCCTATCAAAATAAACAATTAAAAATCAAAATAAATATGAAAAAATCTTCTAAAATAAATTAACAAAAAACCTGGGATTTTGTTAACATTAATATATTAATATAAAAATATATATATATAAGATTTTTATAATTGGTTTAACAAAAAGATTCTCGGTATAAATTGACATAGATTTAATAAAAATTAACTTGACACTAAATTTGAAAATACCCATTCACGACATTTAAAAGTTAACTATTAAGCTTTTCGGAATAGAAAAATTGATGCTATTTACTCGAATTTTAAATATAAGAGCTAATTTTAAGAGTTAAAATTTTATAATTAAGAAGCTAAACTCTTCCAAAGCAAGTTTTTTCCAATTAATCTTTTTTAATTTTTTTAATTTTCCTTTTACATTTAAATATTGCTAACGCTTCTGCCACTTCGCATTATACTCTCTCCCGGAAGAACGTATAAACCCCTTGTACCTTTAGAACTGCCCGCACGTTGAGCAGAATCGAGAATTGTGTGGAGACGAAGAAAGAACAAATGGAAATCGGAGAAAGCTCTTCCTCCAATTCCTCCGGTGATGATTTGTGGGCTAAACTAGGTAAACTGAAATAGAAAAAAAAAGGACAAAGGAAAATCGTTTCTTTAATTTATTTAATTCAAGATGAATTTTTAACTTGCTGTTTCATTTATTTCTTCTTTCTTGTTGTTTCCTATCTTCTTTTTTGCTTCTTGTTCCAATTTCACTTCTGGGTTTTATCTATTTGTTTGGTGAAAATGGGGTTATGTTTTCTGCAACCCTCTTGAAATTTGATATACATTTTTGTTTGATGTTGTGTTTGTGATAAAAATTAAATCTTGATGATTCGAGCGACTAAATATGTGGGATAGTGAAAGTTAGAGTATTGGATTTTCATCAGAAATATTTACTGCCACTGTTTATGCAGTGCCATTGGACTCAAGCTATTCGGATATAGAGTTGAAGTCAAATGAGATGAATATCTACTCCGAGATTAAGATTTCTTCTAGTGAAAAGAAAGAATGGTGCAACATAATTAGGGAGAAGGATCAAATTTCTGCCTTAATGCAAAACAAGAGGTATATGTGTCTTTAGCTATAACTCTCAGTAGAATCTACCCAATAGTTAGTTTACTGAATGACACTGCTTTTTTATTAGCCATACCATCTTTAAATCTCAAATAAAAGATCCCCAATTACTTAAAATCTTTTTTTTTTCTGCGTTATAGTTCCAGTTCAATCCTTATTGATGGCACTGAGGTTCAAGATGATGATACGGCCATCATTAGGTGTGGCAGCGAAATAATACTGGGTCCCGATTCGGATGGTAAAAATAAAGTTTAACTTCAATTCCATAACATTATTACACATTGCATCTCCTTATATAGTCCTTTTGTGCTTTCAGGGTTCATGAGATATATGTTTAAAGTAATGCCTAAAAATGTAATTTGCAAGACGCAGCTGCAGGTGTGGAGAATTTGTATCTTTGTTTCTGTTTCTGACAAAAGACAAAACTTCTTGACTAAATTTTTATGTCTTTTGTGTGAAATGTGGTAGATAAGTATGGATCCTGAACATGCTAAATGCTCTATTTGTTTAAATGTTTGGCATGATGTCGTCACCGTTGCGCCGTGTCTTCACAATTTCTGGTGTGTACTCGAATATCATTTTTATACTAACAATCTTTGTCTGACTTTCTTAAGAGCAATTCTTGTTTTATTTACAGTAATGGGTGTTTCTCAGAGTGGTTGAAAAGGTGTCAACAGAGACACTCTACTGTTTTATGTCCTCAATGCCGAGCTGCTGTACAATTTGTTGCAAGGAACCACTTTTTACACAGTATTGAAGAGGTATGGTGTTTTTCTCTTTTCAAAGACGAAATTATATTGTTTTATTCTTCGCTGAGAGTTCTCAAGTAATTATAGTCTTTAGTTCAATAATAAGCCTCTACACTTTTTGGGCTGCGTTTGTTTTAATTTTAATTTATTTATTTTATGGATTTAGATAGAGAAAGGAGAACATATTCACCTTTCCCGTTTTTATTCTGCCTGGAATTTCATGTTGCTACATACCATAGGTATATCGTATACATGACTCATACAATTGTATGAATTCTAATTTATAAAAAATTGCACTTGGACATCAATGCTTCATTTTGATAGTTTACTCAGCTTTTTTCCTATTGGTTGGCAAGAGCTCCCTTTTTGTGATGTTTCTTCTGTTTTTCTGCAGGATATATTGCAATCTGATCCTTCCCTAAGGCGTCCAAATGAAGAAATTGCAGTTTTAGATTCCATTGCATCCATTAAGTCACCCCTTGTAAGTATTTTCTTTTGTTTAAAAAGTTAAAATTCTTTTAACTTGTCCGTCACTAATATGGTCTTATTTTAGGTCGTTAGTAATGGAAGAAAACAAGGTCGGAAGAGGGCGCGCGCTCCACCCGATGATGAAAATGCGAGGGATTTCCCCTGCCCTCAATGTGGTAATAATCCTACTGACTTTTCACAAAGTCTTTTATATTCTTAGTCTCAACAATTTAATATTATTTTCCCCAAATTTTGAGATTTTCCATTTTTCTGGTTTTTGAATTTTTTATATATGTATATCTCAGGCACAGAGTATGCTGGTTTTCGATGCAACGAAAGAACAGTTCATCTACAATGCCAATCATGTGGTGGCATGATACCTTCCAGATCAAATACAACTGTACCACAGCACTGTAATTTCCTCTGTATTCTCATGCCTATTACTTTCCCTATGTGTAGTTGGGGTAATTACCAAGCACAACCTGAGGGTATGACATAAATACAAAAAACCCCATGATGTTTCAGAAATTACCAACTCCCCCTAAAGTTTAAGCCTAACGGATAAAGTAATGGCGATGGTAAAATTACTATATCGCCCTTGGCAGAAAGAGCTGAGAGATAAAGAAAAAGGTTGATTTTTGAAAAACCATCATATCCCTTCATTGTTAAATGAATGTTTGTTACTAACGGCTGGTGAAGTTTGTGAAAGAGAGTGAAAACTTAGGGAAGTGTTGGTAAAATCTGAAACCTCATGGGGTTTTTTGTATTTAGATCATACCTCAGGGGGTAGTTAGTAGTTATCCCAGTAGTTAATATATTTCTAAAATATAAGTCTGACAGAATGTAGCTTCAAATAGATGGCCATGAGTGTAATGCATTTTCATGTTATAAAGGGTCCTATTTATCTTTCTACTTGTGTGATTTCCTTGACTGCATTTTCATCTACAATTTAACTAATAACATATGTTTTTCATTATTTCAGTTAATTAATTAAATTCCAATAAAAATTATCAGGTTGCTCTCTTTTGCAGGTCTAGGATGTGATCGAGCATTTTGTGGCGCCTATTGGCATTCTCTGGGAGTTACTGGTTTTGATGCCTATCCTATGTGCAATCACGAAACTCTAAAACCTGTGTGCACATTTCTTTTTCTTTGTCATTTTTCATTATATGTATCTCTTTCAAGTTCTGTAATAAGAGAGCTACACATACTAAAACAAAGAGTACGGAAATTATAATTTAATTGTGTTTCTTGTTGCAGATTGCTGACCGATCTATTGCTAGAATACCAATTGTGGCACATGAAAAGAATAGACATGAACAAGATGTATTTATCTTTTAATTTTTCTCATTGTTTTTCATTTTTATCTTCTGTTTCCTTCTTTTTCGTTCTTTTTTCTTTGGGAGGGGTTATATGCCCTTTTGTTTCTCTGCAGATAACAGAAAAATGTATCAGGAACATGGGTAGATCATTGCAGGATGTGATTTCCGAATGGGTAAGAAAGATGAGTGATCGAGAAGTAGGTAATTACTAATTACATTAACATTAAAAAGACTCCTCTCATTAGAAATTTAGAAGGAAAACTATAACCTTTTTTTTTCTTCGACCTTTCAGATAGGACAAGGCTTCCGCTGAATCATTCTGATATGATCACTCCTCAGACACATCTTTGCCGGTGAGTTATCGACATCCATTAGTGTGCTTCAACATTCATATATGAACCTGTGGATTGTGATCATTTTATTGGAAAAGAAAGTGAAATTACAGCAAGTTTGAAAATATTCTTCCATGTGAACATATCAAAACTTGAAATAATTCCTGATTTCTTGAATATTATTAGACTATTTTGCTTTACAATTAAATCATGTTGTAATATAATGCAATGAAATTGCTAAATGGCCGCATCAAAGATCTTTTATGCTAAACATCATATAGCAGATACCTTATTAATATTCTTCAATTTCAGCGATTGCTATGACAAATTAGTCTCGTTTCTCTTGTACTGGTTCCGGCTCACACTGCCAAAACATGTAAGCTTCTGCAACTCAATCAATTTTTCCAATTTTTTGTGGTCTTGGTAGTTTCAATTTCACGTTGCATTGCATAGTGAGAATTTTAATTGGCAAATTGGACTTACAGAGAGTTTGCAAACTCTGAAAAATTGTGGTTTTTGCTTTTATTAAGCACTTTGGGAGTGTTGGAAAACCAGATTTTGCTTATTTTAAGCAGAAATAAGCTGGAAGGTAGAAGCATAAAGGACCAACTTTTAGCTTTTAGCTTCTAGGTTATTTTCGTAAATAAATGAAAGTTTGTATAGTCTAATAAAATGCTTCTCAGCTTATTTTTCCTTAACACTCAACTTCTTCTTTTTAACTATTTTCCCTAATACTCGTTACTTTTGCTACTCCGACTTTTTACAACTTCAACTTGTTCTTCAATTCCTCCGAGAGCATAAATAAGGCATTGCAAACAACCACTTAGATAAGTGTTCACAGTGGAATATCTTTGGAAATTTGCCTTTCTTTTGCTTTACTAATAAAAACTTACATGCTAGCACTTCACCCAATTTCTAATGGCAATAATTTTACTTTACGTTTTATTGTTGAAAACTAATATGCATGAAATGGTGTGTATGTTGGTGTAGCTTCTACCTGGAGAAGCATTGCAGCGGGAGAACTGCTGGTACGGATACGCTTGTCGGACACAACACCATAACGAAGAACATGCTCGTAAGAGGAACCATGTCTGTCGTCCCACCAGGGGTGTTCAAAATTCCTGATGTTTTAACTTTCACTAAGGTTGTCCTAATTGTGGAAAAGATAATGCAGAATCTGGTGTAAATATATTTGTTTTTCGCTTCTATGGGATTAAAGACTTCTCTTTGCTTTCATTTTTTTTTTTTTTTAAACAAAACTGATGCGCTTGAGGTTATTACCGAGGCCCACCTCATATATAAAAAACAATTAATCCCAGTCAACAAAACTCGAAGCCAAAAACATGGCCAACGATAAGCCATGATCATGGCTAAAGAGTAAAATAACAAAAGTTAATCTAATCCTAAAATCACAAATATGAGAACAATGTCTTATCATTTTCTATTGTTTTAGGTGCTGGTCCTTTTTTTCTTTCTTCCCTCTTAATTCACGCCTGTTCTTCATATGAGTCGGGTCGGATCTCAAGCATTCGAGCCGTGAATTAGGTCAAATCTGCTTAGATGTAAAACTCTCTCTAACCAAAAATGCTGAAAATACACGCTTCATGTAGAGAACAATGCAAAAAACAATCCCATGAAAAGATAACCCAAAGAAATCCATCATTGATCATTCAAACACAATGAAGGCAAATTTCAACAACTTCTAGAAATGTCCCAAACAACGAAAGCCCACTTGCAGAAAGCTACAACAGAGACAATGGCAGAACCAGCAACTAAAAAGAAACGTAGAAATTCTAGCAGAATGCTATGGGACAGGAGGAGTTGAACTGATTTCAACAGAGTCTAGTGCAAAAGCAACGGCGACGAAAACCTCGGCATTTCCCACCGGAGAATCCCTCATTTCGACAAACTAAAGCACAGTTGTGATGGTGTACACAAGCACCCCTGTACCCATGGCTCTGCGACTGGCAAACTCTTGCTTCCACTCCAGGGATTAGCACCTCTGCATTTCAAATCACAAAATTACAACTTTTGATACCTATTTACTAGTAATACTAATGAAAAAACAACTTTTGATTATAAATTAGCTCATACTTCATAATAGTGATTTGAGAGGGTGTTTTACTTTAATAACGTTTTAAAATATACGTAAATTATCTCAAGAACCACGTACGTGGGACATGTGGTATAAAATTAACTTAGTTAGAGAATTTGTAATTAAAAAAATGAAAATTTTAGGATGAAACTGATGAAGTAGATAATGAAAATTTCCCGAAAAGCCAATCCCTGCATGCATGCGATTATTGAGATGGATCACTGATAAATTCGTGGCTCGGGCAAAGTCGAAAAAATTTGGCAACAAAAATGTTCCAAGAACAAAACTAAAATTCTGATAGAAATGCAAGTATATAGAAATGCAGTTTTAAGAGTTTTGAGACCAGAAAAGAAAAGCTTACGAGAAGCCAGGACAATGAAAAGCAGAAAGCAGATCCCAAATGCTTTTTTCTCCATGTCTTAGTCACTACTCACAACTGATGAGGGAGACGAGATTATTCAAGTTTGTAGTCGAGATTACCTCGTTACTGCCACTATAAATAAGCAAAAAAGGAATTAAAGAATTTGCATCGGCACGTGGAATCTCTGCGGACCGGAGAAGTGGCACTTGGGGACCGGGTTCCATACGTTTGCTTAACTTAATATATATTAGGGATAATCACATTTATACCCCTCAACTTAGGGGTAAATATAACAAGATCTCCTGTACTATTTAAAATTATAGAAACACTCCCTCAACTACGATCTCCTGCACAACTTTCCCTTGTAAACTATTAAAGCAACTAGCTATATAAAATATTGTAAGGTGAGTCACTTCTATAACCACTTTGATGTTTAGTGTAGTTACAAATCGAATTTTCTCTTTAAAAAACTATCAAATAATATGTAAACTTTTCAAAAATATCTCAATATAAACCCTTGCTGGGGGTATTTTCATCATAATCAGTTACACACTTATTGAAAATTTCATGAATTATATGATAATTTATCAAATAAGATAGATCAATTTATAAATATTCGGAATTTTAATCGTACCCAAAAATAATTTTTTTATGTAGAAATTTAAGTGATATAAAACTGTATATACTTTAGAAGTTACACGTACATCCCTCGACTTAGGGATAAATACAGCTAGACTCTCTGTACTATTGGAAATTACAGATAGATCCTCTAACCCTAATGAAAACCTTAAAAACTTAACGAAATGTTGTGAAATGACAAAATTATCCATAACTTTTTTGTTATAGTGTTTGCTATAAATGAAATAAGCGAAGTGAGTAAGTTATTGCCGAATTAATAGAACGTTAGAATCTACATGAAAATAAGAAAATGACTAACGGCAGGAACAAAGTGTTAGATAGAGTCATAGTTGAGAGGGTGTCTTTGTAATTTTTAATAATATAGGAGGTCTAACTATATTTACCTTTAAGTCGAGGAGGGTAAGTGTAATTATCCCTTTCATCTTTTTCTCGGACAAACAATATTCTGGAAGGCATCACGTGATACAGAGAGAAATGTCATGGGCCTCTGGAAAGTTGAAGTTGGAAATGGAAAATGGCAGCATAAGAGTACTGTGCGCTCGCTCTGTTCAATGTGGTGTGTATGGGTTTGCTGGTCGGTGCTTGTTCAAATACTTTTAAAAAAACTTCGTCCCACGTCTTTATAGTAATAAATTAATACTAAAAATGTCGTATTCATATCATATCATATGCTCATATCGTCGTGTTCGTATTTATGTATTACAGTTTCTTACTTCTTAGATATATAATGCAAAAATTGTTTTTGAGGATTATTTAAACTTATACGAAATTCATAAAACAATATATATAACACTTTGTCCTTTGATTTGAAAGAGATAAAATTAGAATATTTATAAATAGGGTTCGGGGCCTAGCATAGCACCCCCTCCTCCTGGATTTGAAACTGGCCCAATTGCATGAGCAGTAATGAGTTCCATACCGAGCTCGCCATTAAGTGAAACTGGCTGCAAAATTTATCTATCAATGTTTTTAAACAAAAAATTAAGTCCCATTAAAGGGCTCAAACTGGCACAATTTAGGATTTCAAATGCCTACTCAGTATAATGTTATAAAGGCAAGTGTATGTAAGACCTACACATGAGCGATCATCATGATATATATTTTCTCATCATTCTAAATCCTTGGGATATTAGTTTATGCTTACTTTTCAATTTTCATTTTTATGACAACATTGTAGGTATAATTATGCCATCTGATGCCCTCCTCCAAAAAAGTAGATCTAAAACATAGGAATCTTGATCTGAATATGTTTCACAATTCTAATTTCAGATATCTGGTTAAACCAACATAGTATCGAATTGTTAAGTTAAAACATAAGGCGTGATGAGCAACTAAGAATGTACTAAAAACTCCTTAAAATTCACCGATCTCCCCAAAAGTCCAAAACCCATCGAACGTCATTATATATCCTCATCTTATGCAAGGAAAAAGGATAATTATAATCATTTAATATAATGAGGCATGAGCTGCTACATAGACTATATAGTATGATTAGGAATTTGTCACGCCCTTATGCTTTAAATTATAATTTCTTACTTTAATTTGGGATTGGTCCCATGACCCAAATAATTAGGAAACATGTTCTCTGCAATAAATTCTGTGCCCAGACCTAAATATTAATTATGACTTTCATACCCTTCACCTTTACTTTTTCAAAAGTTGAAAAATAATTATTTTTTATACCCATTTAATAAAAGGTAATATCGTGAAGAATTTTGGTTTAATTTACCCAAAAGAACATGATAATCGTCAGATAAAGTAAGGTCCAGATCCAAATTTGGATGCAGGACACACTTTGTAGTTTCCAAGATATTAATTCAATATCATTTCTAAACTTAGTCTTCAACTATTCATTATACTAATTACTCATAAAAGATAAGAAAAGGAAAATATTAGTGACAAATTAATATTAAGTTGATTAGAAAACTAATCATATATTAGGAAATGTGATTAAATATTTAGAGAATTTCTGATAAAATATATTTTAATTTTTTTAATTAAGTAGATATATATATTCTAATTAATTGTTCTTACTTTTTTCTGGTCAAGAAAGGAATAAAATAAAAAATAGTTAGGGCTACCATTCACCGAATACAATCAACGACCACCTCCGATGGTGGATCATTCCAGCACACAATATATTCAATGTTCTAATTGTTCTTACTAAATAATAATATTATAATATATGTATAGCTAAGTATATAACTTACATATATAGTTCTTGTTAGCTACTTTAATTAGCTTTCTTATTAATACTAGGTGCAAATGAAATTTTGTAATTTAAAACCATCCTAGATATGTTGCTTACTTGCTTAGATAGACAAAATTTGAAATAAAGAATTCTTTTTTTTTTTTTTCACTTTGGATCCCCTATAGCCTTTGATTAAGTTTGGTCCAAAATTTTACCCAAAAAGGGCCCAAAGTGAAATTATTGTACAAAACGCAGAAAGCTGAGAACAGAAAAAAGAAATCAGGCCTCCTCGAGCGCACAAACAAATTAATCACCTTTTTTCTTCTGTTTTTAAGTCTATCAGAAAGAATAGTGGCATAATATATAGACTTTTACAAAAAGAGAAATTATGGATGTACTATATAGATTTTGGTCTTCTTTTTTTCTTTTTTGAAATTTAATTACTATAGATGTCAATTGTGATCTTATGCGTAGTTTTCTTTTCCATTTCTTTTGTAGGTAAATTATCTTAAGATATTAAAATAAAAATAAATATGATATAGTGTTGGATTTTGAAGTGATCTCTATATAGTTATTGAGACAAAAAAAAGTGGAAAATATACTGAAATTAAAGTGAGGAAAATAGTTTTCTTAGTATTTGCTAAAAAACAAAAGGAAATTCATATATATATGACCTTATATATAAAGGGAAATTTCAAATACATTATAGCACTTGCCAAATGGAAAAAAAAAAAAAAAAAAAAACATTTACTAGATCACGAAATGCAACTTTAATCAAGTCCTTTTTTTTTCCTTTCTTTTCATTTGCGGGAAAAAAAAAAATAGTACACTTCCATACTGCCACTTTCCCATCAATTTCTTCCATGAATTCGATCAGTTAACAGAGATCTTTGTTTTGAACCTGTAGAGTAGCTTCTTCTTCTTTGAAGTGAGATTGTTAATGGTAAGAACAACTTTTCCAGGCTCCCCAACTTTAAAGTTGCTCGAAATAACTTTATCTTCATTTGAGACAATTTTCTTCATTTTCTGTATTATTACAGTGTATCCATCTTCTGCACTTGGAACAAATTCAGCACCATAGCTCACTTCCCATCCCACCACTCTTGCCTCCCAACTCACAATGCATTCCTGCGTTTATGTATCATATGCATTTTTGTTTGAGTACTGGGTACATATGGTAATTTCTCAAGTAAGACGGGTCTATTTGTAAATATAATAAATTTCAGGGTACCCAATTGTTAGTTAAGTAATTGCAGTACCAATAGTACAGGGAGTTTGGGAGTTTTGCTGTATTTCCTATTAAGTACGGGGTGTAAATGTAATTTATTCCAAAAAAAAGACATAAGTTGTCATGGGGTGGAGATAAAGGTTGACAAGACAGTTGAACAATTTAACAAAGACAGGTCAACAGCTAAAACATCAGAACAAGACAGATCACAATATTGTCAGATTGCCCAACAACACTCAACTGAAAGAACAAGACTGCAAGAACACATAAAAAGTATAAAAATAAAATAAAATAATATCAAACTTGACCAACCTGAGTGACAGGAAATTCCACAATGTGCTTAGCTGAAGGTTTCACAATAATTTCAGTAACATTATCATCCACTCCGAATTCTCCATCTTTGCTTAATCCACCATACTCTGCTGGAATTTGCTCAGCACAGATATATCTGTTTTTCACAATGCAGATTAATAACACTAGTTATGAAAAGACTGATTTTTTTTTTCAATAAGCTAAATATTAATTTTGAGACTAAAGGAAAAAAACAAACTAACTTGAGAAGTGTCTCTGTTGAAGTGGAAGGACCAGCAACAACAAATTTGCTTTTGGTCCTTTGAGTTAGAAAAGGGCTGATCATTCTGCTCAGAGCAAGATACCACCAAGGTACATTAATTAAAACCTGTATAATTAAAATTAAAAACAAATCAATGAAATGAAAAATAAATAAATTCAAGAACGCAGACACATATATGAAGAGAAATTTACCTGTTTGGCAACAAATTCGGGATAATTATCCTGAAGCAAATGAAGGGCCTGATTAGTAGCTTGTCTCAGCTCCCATCTATTAGGCCCTGGAGAATTATTCAAATCATTAATCTGGACAATTGTAGAGACCCCACCAGGATTAAAATCCAATTTCCTGATGCTTTTTTCCAGAAACTGAATTCTCCATCTCAGAAATTTCTGTCTTTTTTCTTCATCAGAAAATATTTTCTGATAAAGCTCTTTATTCTGAAACTCTCCGTACACGTTGTAGCAAACTGGATGGCCTTCTTTATCACAACCGTGCATGAAAACAGCTCTCTCCAAATCTCTCCCAAAATCGAGAAAATCTTCGTGATCAACGAGCTCATCAATCCCAAATTCTTTCCGCCATTTCAATGTGTTTTTAATCATGTTGAAAGCTTCCTTCACTTTGAAATCACGGGCCCTCAGGAATTTCAGCAGGATGACATCGGTTTTTTCGTCCTCCATCAGCTTTACGCCCCAGATGAACACGTCAGATGATTTTCTAGCAGGAGCATTTTCAGCCGTTGGATTTGATTCTGAATGGACGCATGCTATGATGGTTTCTTCAATGGCCTCCAGGGTTTTTGCCCCGTCGTCTTCCATTAACGTTTTTGCGATTGTTTGAACAGGAATGTTATCCTTTTCATTTTCAAGATCCGATTTTTGAGGTTCTTGGGCAGCTTTTTGCTTCTCTTGTTCAGCGGGTTTTGGTTCAGAAAAGCTGAATTCCTGCTTGTTGAGAGATTCTTGAACGAGGGCTTTGAGTTCTTGGAGGGCTTTTTTATAATTCTCGGGAAGATGCTGGTCGGCAGCGAAATGGGATTCTTTGTAATCTTCAGTTTTCGTGATAGGCTCCTGATGCTCATCTGAAGAAGAATTGGAAATGTGGGCGCCATTGATGATGGACATTAGCTCAGCTTCTGGCACCAAAAGTGATTCTTTTTCATCTTCTTTTTGTTGGTTGGTGGTTTCTTCTTCAGCCTCAGGCACATCGCAAACAACCAAGAGTGGCTGCGCTTCTGCCTCGGCTTCTGCTTCTGTCTTTTGCTCCTCAGGCAGCTTTTCCGCTTTCTCAGCCATAGCTTTCTTTAATTATCTTTTCTGTGTGTATTATGAGAAGCACAATGTGTGTGTTTGTGAGTGTGATTTAGCTGCTGTTATATATCATGGGGGGTAGGGTAGGGTGGGTTGGGGGTGGGGGAGGAGTGGGGAGAGTGGGGTGGCGGTTTTAGAGGTAAGTTGAGAGGGTTTCAGCTTTTGTGCTGGTTATGGTGTGTAACTGAACTGTCACTCCATAAGTTGAGATGATGAGAAAGCAAAGCAGCACAGTCTGGAACAAGTCAAAAGCCTCAACACCTATTAGCTCTCTGCTTTTTGCTCCTTTTCAATGTTTTCCTCTTCATCTTTTGGGGCCCGGCCCTAATCATCTTTTTTTCTATTCCTTTTTATCACCTTAATTCCCGAAATTATCCAAAATTCCAGGAGAGTAATTGGAACAAATTAAATCAATCATTATATAAAATGAAGTAAAATTTAATGTAGTTGATAGTTGGAATTTACATTTTATAAAAAGTTAAACACGCTTTTGTGCCAAAATTCTAGGAGTAATTTGGAACGACTTAAATCATTCAAATTATAAGATTAAGTAAAGAAAAAAAATGCTAGAACAGCGACAGTCGAAAAGGATTAAAATTTTAAAACTTCATAATCAATGATAAAGAAATGAACTATGCTCAATTTTCGAGGTTAAAAATGAGATTTACTAAACAGATAATTAATCTTTTGCACTTACTGTACCTCAAATAGAATTATTAAATTCACACTTTCATAGCTTAATGTTTCGGCCTCTATACTAGGCTACTAGCTTAACCAAAGTCTCGTGTTCGAGTACTTGGGAACACAACTGTCATTGAGAGAGTTTTATATTTTAGTGGTGTAACCCTAACTTTGTCAGTTGTCTATGAGAGATTTGTAATGGTGACGACCACCTTTCCGGGCTCATAATTTTTATAGCTACCAGAGATGACCTCCTCTTGTTCTTGTGTTGAGCCATTGATCTTCCTTGTTTTATTCAGTATAGTTATGTATGCACCTTCGTAACTTGGAACAAACTCAGCACCATACATCAACTTCCATCCTGACGGTACTGTTACTTCCCAGCTCACTGTGCCGAACTGCATGTTAAATATGCTTATATAGACAGTGTTTGGCTCAACTTATAAGCTCTTCTAAACAACTTATAAGTTGTTTAGTATCTTATAAGCATCCAAAAAGTGTTTAGTATACTTTCTATTAAAAGAGCTAATAAGATTTTAAAATATGATGTTAGAAGATTATAAACTACATTAAATAAGTCGGAGAATACCAGCTTGTTCCGCTTGAATTCAGCTCAAAGCTAGTACAGTAATTCACCTGCTGGAAAGGAAATTCCTCAATTATGCGTTCGGCTGAAGGCTTCACCATGATCTCAGTGAAACTATAATTTGTTGATCCAAAATCTCCATCTTTGATTATTCCACCATACTGTGCTGGAATCTGCTCAGCAGATATGTATCTGTTTTCCAAGAAAATGTAATGCAAGACAGCTAGAATTTAGATTTTCCTTTAAGTTCAAGGAAGAATATTTATGCCAAAAGTATCAGCAGTTAAAGACTAAGGAGGACCATGTTCAAGATTACTCACCAAACATCAGGATAGTAGATGTTATATACCCTACGTGGAATTCGTATCTTAGATTGATCGTGGATTCTTTCTTCTTTTTCAATTTGCAGTTTATATATTGTTGTTTCGGAAGGAATTACGTCCGACGTTGATCTTATACTGCGTATCTATAGTATGACTAGAATTGAAATCGACCAACTTACATTACGAAAAATGAGAGATTTACCTATATTAAACAACTTATATACCGGTAGGAAAGTGAAAAAGAAAAAACTAACTTGAGAAGTGTTTTGACAGAAGAGGAAGGACCAGCAAAGGAACATGCTTTTGGTCCTCTGCGGTAGAATAGGACTGATCATTTTGAAGTATGCTATATACCACCATGGTGTATTGATAAAGACCTGATTAAATAAAGCAATGTAAGAAAAATATAAAATGATCAAATAATAAGGAAGATATATTACATCTACTATTATTCCTAAGATTTGGTATAATTACAAATCAGTCCTCTTATTTTCTAAGGTTTCATTATCCATGTATAACATTCGCCGGGTTCTGGCTATGTTACACCACCTGAAGCACCTCGTCTCCTACAGCCTATCGACTTAAGTGTCAAGCAAATCATAGCGCACTCAATGCTGGTCAAAGCCTGTCTTCGCCATGATTTTTACACATGGATAGTTAAATCTCTCTGGTCCTTCTTTAATTTCTAAAATAAAAGGTACTAATTTGTAATTACGCCAAATCTTTGGATAGTGATGTAAATTGCCGAATAATGAAACCAGTTATCGAGATATTACATGTTTCGCAACGAATTCAGGATAATATTCTTCCAACAATTGAAGGATCTCTTCAGTAACCTGCCTGAGCTCGTTTTTACTATTAGCTGAATAGTTCTTGAGATCATTAACCAGAACAATAGTGGATACCCCGCCAGGACTTAAATCAAAGTTCCTAATAATCTTTTCAAGAAACCGAATTCTCCATCTCAGTAATTTTCGCTTCTCTTCACCAAAAAATGTTTTCGGATAAAGCTCTTTATCCTGAAAGCCCCCAAGGACATTATAGCACACTGGAAGGCCTTGTTTGGTGTGACAGTGCATAAAGACCACTCTCTTTAGTTCATTGCCAAGATCTTCCTTAATCAGCCCATCAATCCCAAATTCCTTCCTCCATTGAATTGTCTTCTTCATCATGACAAACGCATCCTTAACATTGTATTCTTGGGCCCGCAAGTACTTCAAAAGAACTGTATCAGTCTTCTCATCTTCCAGGAGTTTTACACCCCAGATGAACACTTCCTCTGGGGATTCCAAGGTTTTTACTAAAGAAACTATAGATTTATTAGTGACAAAATTACGATAATGTATATGCAACTAATGATAATACTTATTATCAAATAAGTATTACATTTTCACCCCGAGGGTGTTTGCTAAACTACAAGGCATGACTCTCTTAGTCAAAATATTACACTTACACCCCATGGGAGTTTGGAAATTACAAAAAACACCCAACTTTTAGGCTTTCGGTAGGAATACTCTGTTAAAACTTTGACGGAACCCTAACCCTAACCCGTGTAGAGCAAGTGTAATATTTTGACTAAGAGGGTCACGACTTGTAGTTTGGCAAACTCCACTGGGTCCAAATGTAATTAATCTTTAATATATTAGCTCACTTTCTTTGTTCTTCTTTGAAATTGAAGAGGATGAGCTGCCAAATTCATGCCTGTTCAGTGCTTCTTGAACTATCTGCTTCAGCTCTTTTAGAACAATCTTCTCAGTTTCGGAAATATCATAATCAGGCACTCTATGATCTTCAAACAGAGGAGTTAATTTTTCTTCAGTTTCTTCACTTTTCGAAATCACACTTTCTAAATCCGATGATTCTTCTTCTTCACTTACCTGCTACAGATATTAAATCAGACCACACAAGATGATTTTGGGTTCAAATATATACATATTATATATATATATATATTGGAAAATTACGAAAACCCCCCTAAAGTTACCTAAAAATCCAAAACACCACTGTAACCTTCAAAACCTTACAAATACCCCCCTGAAAATGCTAAAAAAAACTTGAAACCTTACAAGTACCCCCTGAAAAACCTTACATTTACCACCCCACAGGGGTGTATAAGGTTTCAAGGTTTCAGGGTGTTTTTTGTAAATCCCATAAACCTCAGGGGGTTTGGGAAATTCGCCCTATATATATTAGAAAAACTTAAAAGATTTAACATTTCTCATCAATAGTACCAGAGGAGTAAAACTAAAGTTTATAAAGCTCCTAAGTCGGGCGTTTCCTCCCCAAGCATTGTATCTCTTGTACACTTTTTCTCTGTTGTTGAACCACCATATTATTGCTCCGTTTTCTCGAAACCGGCTGCATACACAAACAACAACATTTATCAACTCACTTATGTAGCAGAGTCCAAAGAAAAATTTCCCCTAGCTCAGTCAATTCAAATTCAAAATTTCAAATTAAATAAAATTGATTGTCGACGTTTTTTTTCAGCAGTCTTACGTAAACCACACCCTCTTTACAAATCTGATTCCATCTGGAAGATCCACAAGTTTGATATAAACACCAGGTTTATACTTCTTCTCGACCACAGGCCAGGTATGACTACTATCATCATCACCATCATCACGAACCTTCGATTTTCTCTTGGTTTCAAGTGGTGGAGACATACTCCAGGTAGAAGTAGAAGAACTGATATCTGATGATATGGAGTTGATGCTTTGGCTTCTAGAAATATTGGGTGGAGAAGTACAACTGCTCCAGACATCTGATGCTAAGGAGCATATGCTGGGGCTTCTAGAATGTTGGTGACAGAGTTGCCAAAGCTCGTCTCTACGCACCACGGCCACGACGAGCCTCTCCCAGTTATCGTAGAAATTCCTCGGAGACATAGCTCTATATTTCGGATTCTGAAAATTCAGGTTTTGTAAATTTGGAAACTCTTATGCATTTCTTTGGAAAGACTTCCTGTTTCAGATACTGGAAATTCTTGTGCATTTCTACGGAAAAATGCTGTGCTGTATATTGTGATATTGTGATTAAGAGGGACTTCCTTGTTTCTCACGAATGGAAAATGTTTGCTTAAGGTAAAGATCAAGTTAAAATAAATCAGGAAATTTAGTTTCGGCCTCAGCCCAGAAGAGGAAATCAGAACAAAAGGAAACTGTTAAGACGTCACAGTCGGGAACTAAGTCGAACAATCTTTTTTAAGGGAAAATTACGAAAAACCCCCGAGGTTGCCTAAAAAATTTAAAATACCACTGTAACCTTAAAACCTTATAAATATCTCCCTGAAAATGCAAAAAAAATTTGAAACCTTACAAATACTTTCTAAAAAACCTTACATTTACACCCCTCCATCCCCCATAGGGGTGCAAATATAAAGTTTTAAGATTTCAGGATGTTTTTCATAAATACCGTAAACCTAGGGGTTTTGGGTAATTTCCCCTTTTTGAAATGTGAAATGCAGTTATATATAACTTTAGGTGAAATCACAAGATTAATTGTGATGAAGTTAAATAAGGTATTGACTATTGATGAACCCTTGTTTGAATTTTTATTTAGTTTTTTAATTATATATGTTTCCTAAGCTTAATTGAACTAGTAGATGGATCTTGATCAAATGAGCTCTAACCAAATCTATTTCATTTAGCTTTTTTTCTTTTAATTATACGTATTTTATTGTACTAGCATAAATCACGTGTAATTAGATGAAAATATTATTAAACTGATATATGATAGTAAATTTTGGTAATATTATGAACATAACTCTAAGATAATATTTTAAATCCTTAAAACAAGAATGAGGTAAGACTTAATTCATAATTAAAAAGATTGTACTAATGTTCTTATGAAGGTTAGAACTTAGAAGTTAAAGATCTAATTAATATTCCGATTTATGAAATTTAAATGATTATATAATTTAGACTTTACAAGGGAAATTATCAAAATAATTCTTTTATATTGTATACTTTCTACACACAAATAAAAGAAAAGAGATAACAAAGAAGATTAATTACCTATGTTAATCCCTATGAAATGAAATTTGGATCGAAATGCTTTTCGTTTTCATTATCAATTGTCCACTAGAGTAGAGTGATAGGGACCAATTAAATGAACTTTTAGTAATTAAAAAAAATAAAATTATAGGGATGCATGAAAGACAAAAGACTACCATAAAATGGAAGTGGAAGAATAGAAGGATAAGACTTGAATTTATGGAATAATAAAAAAACTTTATTAATTGCCATACCAAGAAGATAAAAAGATCATATTAAATGAGGAATTTTAACAAATAGACTTTACATGTTTCAAGAGAGCTATTGTAATTAGTATCAAATGATTTCAGAAAATGGATTAATTGTGTATATTTGATATAACTACATTAGTATTATAAGTGAAATAATAATATTAGTGAGTTATTAATATTAAGTGTTATGAAGAATAATTTGGTCAATTCACAATAAGAAAAAATATTTTTCGTGATTCACACTTTTATAATAGTATAGATTTAAACAATCGATCGAGTTGAGCTCAGATTGAATTGAAATTGATCTTAATAAAACCTGTTCTAGTTTGGTTTGTTATGCTTAAACACATCGAGCTCAAAACTATGGCCGATTTATTTTGATTCTTATATTTAGTCAATACATGCAAAGATACCAATCATTAATCTTGATAATCTCCAAGAAGGCAAACAGAGAAACAAGAAGTGAAGTCATATAGCATCTTCATGCATCAAAAAATCCGATGCGAACAATCAGTCGAAGGAGCTTCGCTTAAACCTTGACTTTCTATTAGATTGTCAACCTGGCCTTAATATACAGTCAATGACCTATTTTAATTTTTAACATGGGTTGAATTTTGGCCGAAAAAAAGGAGGAAAATTTTTGGGAAGATTTTTTGTTCGATTTTCTTGTCTGAAATCCTACTCAGACCATGTAATGGCAATGTTGTGAATAACTTCAACTTTCAGTGGTATGAGGCGTAACGAATGGGTTAATTAGAAAGTGATTTTTGAATAGAGATAACTGCATAGAAAATACTTTTATGAGTCAGGTGTGGACTCCGGCTCATACACCCTACACCCTATGCTCGGTTTATACACCAATTTCTAATATATGAATATATGAGCCGGGTGTGGATCCCGGCTCATAGAAGTATTTCCCGAGCTAGCGCCTGCTAGTTGCTACCACAATGCCCCTACCTTAATCTTGGGCATTCAAAATATTGAAGGAAACGATAGACAGAGGTAGGGGAAATAGATAACATAGCTTAATATGGGGATGTAAATGGTCTCTGTGTTTTTGTGTGTTACGTATTTTATAAACACTGAACTGGTTCTCTTTTTCTTCTTTCTTCAATTCCTCCTCAATACTTTTCTTAGTTATAAAATTAACCCCCAAAACTTTAAGTATTAATATTTTAAGGTCTAAAATAATTTACGAAATCTTTAATAATTAGAACTAACTTAGGCTAAATTAGGGGACTGTCACAGCAATTATACCTAATAATATATATATTAAAATTTGGACAAATTTTTGTGGGGACTGATTGTGTCTTGCACGTATCAAAATTGATTATGAACGCTCATGTCTGTGTCTAAAGGTAGACATATATGTCATGGATCATGGTTTTCATTAGTACATCGTTGTGATTTGTCAGTCATACTCATATATACAGGCGATTAAGGACCAGATACAAAATTGCCCAAACATTTTGAGTTTTGAAATGTAATTATTGGGCTTGGGTTGGGTCAACTTCCCAAATCTAATATCTAAACTTTAGGGATTATTATAGTATAGTACTATGTAAATAATTCAAGATTGCCCATTTCCAATTAAAAAATGGAATCTCTAATTTCTTCCTCTTTCCTTCAAAAACTAGCTCTGAATCAATCCTTGATCACACCTAACCCGCCATTACCATTTCTCAAACTAAGGATTTCATCTGTTAAAATTGATGAAAAATATGACACAAAAATTCAACATCATGAAAGAGTTTCACTTTCTCAGCAAACACATACTGTCGCTACGCGACGACAAAAATTTCTCCACCGGAGAAAGCTTAAAACAACTCGGAAGAAACAACCATCAACCCCGACTGATCAGCATGAAACTGATCATGATAAATCCATCAGAAGAATAATGAATTCTTTCATGGCCAAAATTTTCAAATCATTAGATGATTTCATAACCGATTTCATAGATCCTCCGCTTCCCTCCTACGTAGACCCGAATCTTGTACTCGCCGGAAACTTCGCGCCGGTGGACGAGCTTCCACCCACCGCCTGCACAGTGGTGGAGGGCTCCCTTCCACCGTCACTGAATGGCGCATACATTCGCAACGGCCCAAATCCTCAGTTCCTCCCGCGCGGCCCGTACCACCTGTTCGACGGCGACGGGATGCTTCACGCTATCACCATCTCCGACGGGAAAGCAATGCTCTCCAGCCGCTTCGTCAAGACTTATAAGTACGATTTAGAGCGGGAAACAGGCTCTCCGGTGATCCTAAGCGTTTTCTCCGCCTTCAACGGGCCGTGGGCTTCCCTGGCACGCTGCGCCGTCATGATCCTCCGCGTGATCGCCGGTCAGTACGACGCCCGCCGCGGCTTCGGCAACGCAAACACAAGCTTAGCACTCTTCGCCGGAAAATTATTCGCGATGTGCGAGTCTGATCTTCCTTACACAGTGAAACTAAATTCCGACGGCGACGTAATTACTGTAGGCCGCCATGATTCTTTCGGCGAGCAGTTCATGACCATGACCGCACACCCTAAAGTGGATTTAGAAACCGGAGAGGCCTTTGCTTTCAGGTACAGCATTAGGCCGCCATTCTTAACGTATTTCAGGATCAACGCTGACGGAATCAAACAGCCCGAAGTTCCGATTTTCTCATTGAAACAAGGGTCATTAATCCATGACTTCGCTATTACCAAAAACTACGCCATTTTTCCCGACACCCAGATTCTGATCAAGCCGGAAGAGGTCCCCCGGGGGCGGCCTCCGGTGAAAGTCGATGCTGCGAAAGCGCAGAGGCTGGGGATTATACCGAGATGCGCGGTTGATGAGAGCGAAATGTGGTGGGTTGAGGTGGCGGGGTTGAATATGGTTCACGCCACCAATGCATGGGAGGAAGACGGCGGCGACACCATTGTGGTAGTGGGGCCGAACCTCTTGTCAGTGGAGCATTTCCTGGAGCGCATGGATCTGTGTCACCCATCCCTGGAAATCATTGAAATAGACGTGAGGAAGAAGGGTGTAAGATCAAGGCGATTGTTGTCCAGAAGATGTGTAGAATTTTCAGTCATCAATCCGGCTTATGTTGGGAAGAAGAACAGGTACTCTGTAGTCTGTACTCAACAGGGAGCTATCGCATATAATATTTACAAAAATTATTTGCAACCGCAAGTATTTATTTATTTTTTATTTTTTGAATTTGTAACCTAAATTATTTCGAATTTATAAGAATTTTTTAAAATATTTGAATTTGTAACTTAAACTATTTCGATCTTTTAATTGCAACCTAAATTTTTTAAGTTTTTTAAATTTGTAACCCGAACTTTTCAATTTTTAAAAAGATATTTTTATAGTACTAAATATTTAAAAAAAGAAATGTATTACCGGATCCGTATTCGTTGGAAAGTTTGTTAATTAAAAGCACTTCTATGTATCATTGTCTCAGTATTAGGCAATATGAGCTTCAAGCATAGCATTAGAAAACTAATCATAAATTAAGACCTAAAAATTGAGTTATAGAGAGCATAACTCAATTTAACCATCACAATTAAAGCTAACTTGAAGTGACAAACTAATCCGTCACAATTAATCAGTCACATATATACAAGTGTCACGGATTAGTGACAAACTACAATACCACTTTCTTTCTCCTTATTTTTTTAATTTGCGAGTATTTCGTCACTAATCCGTCACTGATGTAAAAAACTTGTAATGGAATTTTATCCATCACTAATAATCTATTACTGAAGCCTTGTTTTCTTATAGTGACAGGCTTCAAAGGTTTTTTTTTTTTTAACCGAAACCGGTCAAGCAGACTGTAGGTTAGAGAGACTCCTACCTCATATATAATCAAAAAGGAAAGTCCGAGAAGTATAACAGAAGATGAAAGTTTTTTTTTTTTTTAATTATAAAATTTCTTAAGAAATTCAAAGCCTTTAATTATTTGTAAATTTTATTTTGTAAACGTAGAAATATTCAATAAAAAGTACTTTTATTAATGTTTTATAACTAGTATATATTGTAAAATAAAGGGGAAAATATATAATACCGAAACACTCTTGGAATAAATGTCATATCGAAGCCTATAAGTTTTTGAATTCTAAAATCTCATTCTATCGTTTTCCACTCTGAAAATTGTGCCCAATCACATCTATTTCTTTTTTTCTAATTAAATTTACTCTTGCTTTTTTAAAAGACTTAATGAATTAATTATTTTCTAAGTAAAAATTTGTTTTCCGAAAAATAAATAAATGAATTAGAAAGTTTTCTTCTTATGAACAAAATCCAATACATTTTCAATTAAATTTAGTTCTTTCTTCTTAATGTTATACGTACAGATACGTGTATGCAGCAGTTGTCGCCCCAATGCCAAAAGTAGGAGGGGTGGTAAAGATAGACCTATCACTTCCGACCACCGATTCCGGCGACTGCACGGTGGCTAGCCACCTATATCCACCGGGCTGCTACGGCGGGGAACCCTTTTTCGTGCCCAAGGAACCTGATAATCCGGCGGCTGAGGAGGATGATGGATACTTAGTGACTTATGTGCATGATGAGAATATTGAAGAATCAAAGTTTATAGTAATGGATGCAAAATCACCTAATCTTGAAATTGTTGCTGCTGTTAAGCTACCTCAAAGAGTTCCCTATGGCTTCCATGGAATCTTTGTTCCTGAGTCTCATCTCAAAAATCTATCATGAAAATTCTAGCTAATTAATGTCTATTTGTCTAATTATTATTTTTATTTTTATTTTAATCAAACTGGCAAGCGCCGTAAAATTTTTAACGAGAACTCCACCTCAATTTATAACCAGATAACACAAAGAATCCAAGCAAATAAGTAGGAGGCCATAAACATGTCTAAGTCAAGGTCATGACCATATCTAAAGCTAAGAAAAATACATAAGGGTCTAAACATATCGACCCAAATGGTATGGCAGTACAAGCTCAAAAGCAGAGTCTTCGATCTATCATTAGTTGTGGAAGCATGCACTTTGTGCGCTCTGGGTCGTTTATCACTCATATGTGACACATACTCATCAGAATCAACCTAGGCCGTCCACTTTGGAAACACGTGTACAGCATAATGTCCCGAAGAATCTCTAGACCGTTCATTTTCTAAGCACGTACTCATCAAATTGGGCTCCCTCTTCTTGAATTCCCACGCAATAAGGCCATGATCGGTCTCCGTGATATTATCCTTGACATTAGCAAGTTTAATGGTACAAATATCTGTTAAATACCAAAAGTGATAACTAGGCAAAGCCACGATATTTTATACGCAGTTACCTATCAATTTTCTATAGTAAGAGCTAGTCGAAGCAATGATAGTATATACTCTAATCGCCGTCAATTTCTAATAGTTAGTTCTAGCCAAATAATTGACCAAGATAAGAATTTTAAAGCTTGCAGCAATTAATAACCAATTCTTTTCCATAATATCGTCATTAAACAGTTTGGGGGTCCAATAATTGCATTTGCACAGGAGTTGAAAATTATTGTAATTTCCCCGTCACACATGTTCCACCACCAGTTAACACAAAATCTCACCTGATTCTTACCCTTTTTGGTGCTTGACTTTTTCCACATTGCTTGGATTTGTCTTTATTATTTCTACAATAAGTCCAAATGAAAGACTTAGCAGTAAACCAACAAACAAAATAAACAATGCAAACCTGTTGGAAAATTGCACCACAAAAGCTCACAGCACCGTTCGAGCCACAATCCAAATTGATTGGTAATAAGCTGTCACCCCCGAATCCGGGACATGACACGGCAATGCCTTTGAGCTCGAAAGAGCCCAAAGACATAAAGCCTCGGAAATCAGATCAATAAATTAATTGTGAACCACTATGCACATACCATTGGTGATACGTATAAAATTAAAGCTCTGTAATTAATTCTAAGTATTTTTCAATGTCATTTCAATAAAGGGGGATGGACCCTTTATATAAGCATATTCGTAGTCCAAATCCTACTAAGAATTGGACTCTTTTATCTGCTAGTTAGGACTTTTATCTGTTCTCTTTCGGATTAGGTTTTTACCGGAATAGAGTCCTAATTGAACATTTCATTTTCGTTTTTGCCCCTGTTTAGTCAAATTCTTGGCTCATTATAACTTTGGTAAATGGTAAGTTATAATTCTAGATCAATCTCCTATGCATGCATACTTATGAGTTATGAAGTTGGAATGTAGATTCTCCAATGCAAACTTGTTATATACATCTGTAATACAACTTATTTAATTCTAACATCTTTTTTTTTTTTGTGGTCCAAGAATGATTATTTTCCAGAAATGGGTTTGGCAATGGTGACTACCAGCTTTCCAGGCTGATAAACTTTGAAGCTATTAGATATCACTTGCTCTTTAGTTGACCCATTAATCCTCCCATTTTCCACAATGATAGCTTTGTGTTCATCTTCAACATATTCAACAGAATAACTCAATTCCCATCCCACCACTCTTACTTCCCACCTCACAATGCCTGCCTGCATCTCAATTTCAACATATATATATATATATATATATATATATATATATATGATTATATGCTTATAAATCAAATTCGAATTGAGTTTCAAATCTTGTCAAACAGGAGAAAGGATCTAAACTTGGTAATTCAGTACCTGAGTGACAGAGAATTCCTGAATGTCCATGGCTGAAGGCTTCACCATAATCTCGGTGACTCTATCATCAGTAGCTGTTCCAAAGTCTCCATCTTTGCTTATTCCACCATACTGTTTTGGGATATGCTCAGCAGATATGTATCTGTTTTTCAAGGTAAATATTATATCATGCATTGAGGTTTGGGAAATTACAGGAACATATCCTATCAAAGAATTTTCATTACATACGTTAAGCGGTTAACTAACAACAGTTCAGGGTATGTTTTTGTAATATTTCGAATCTCAGGGTATGTTTGAGTAATTGGGTCAAACCTCAGGGTATGTGAGTGTAATTATCCTATCATATGTACGAAATATTTCAAGCAATATGTTTTTGGGATAATTACACTTACACCCCCTCGACTTAAGGGTAAGTACAGCTAGACCCCCTGTACTATTGGAAATTACAGATAGATCTTCTAATCCTAACGGAAACCTTAAAAACTTAACGAAAAGTTATGAAATGACTAAATTATCCATAACATTTTTGTTATAGTGTTTGCTATACATGAAATGAGCGAAGTGAGGAAAGTTATTGTCGAGTTAATAGAACGTTAGAATCTACAAGGAAATAAGAAAATGACTAACGGCGGGACCTAAGTGTTAGATAGAGCCGTAGTCGAGAGGGTGTCTCTGTAATTTCCAATAGTACAGGGGATCTAGCTGTATTTACCCTTAAGTCTAGGGGGTGTAAGTGTAATTATCCCTATGTTTTAATAGGGAAAAAATATATATATACACTAACTTGAAAAGCGTCGCCGTCGACAAGGAAGGACTAGCGAACTCATATTTGCTTTTGGTCCTCGCAGTTAAAAGAGGGCTGAGCATTTTGTTGAACGCTAAGTACCACCATGGTGTATTGATGAAGACCTAAAAAAAGATAAATAAGATTCACGTAATAGTAAAAATTTTAGATCAGTTTTGATAAATATAATTAATTACCTGTTTGGCGACAAATTCAGGATAATTATCATACAACAATTGAAAGACCTGTTTATTAGATTGCAAGAACTCCCGTTTACCAGGACCTGGAGGGTTCTTGAGATCAGTAACCTTAAAAATAGTGGATATTCCACCAGGACTAAAATCCAATTTCCTGACAATCTTTTCGAAAAACTGAATTCTCCATTTCAAAATTTTCTGCGTTTGTTCTTCATCAGCAAAAAATTTCTGATAAAGTTGTTGCTCATTAAGTTCCCCGAATACATTATAGCACACTGGATGGCCTTCTTTGCTACACCCATGCATGAAAGTCGCCCTCTCAAATTCATTATCGATATCGAGATCTTCCTCAACGAGCTCATCAATCCCAAATTCTTTCCTCCATTGAATTGTGTCATTGATCATGGCAAATGCGCCCTTCACGTTATAATCTCGGGCCCACAAGAACTTCAAGAGAACTGTATCGGTTTTATCATCTTCCATTAGTTTTACACCCCAGATGAACACTTCCTGCGGGGCATTAGTTTCATTTTCTGTTCTCTCAGATTCCTTCGCTTCTTCTTTGGGAGATGAAGAAGTACCAAATTCATGCCTGTTGAGTGCTTCTTGAACTAGATACTTCAGCTCTGTGAGGATTGTCTTTTCTGTTTCTGAAGCATCATCAGCCTGAGAGAATTTTCCTTTTCTTTCTGTAGTTTCTGAATCCAATAATTTGACAGGGTGATGCTTGTAAGAGGAACATCGAATGGGATTGTCCAACATTGCTTCGGATTCCTGTAAAACATATAGAAAGACCACCTCATCTAAAATTTGTGGCGAATTAAACAGTACCCTTAAAGTTTTCCACAATTACAAAATACCCCCTCTATTTTCAAAAATAAAACCCCCAAAGGTTTCAAACAACTAAAATTTCTGACAAAATACCCCCCTGTACTTTATACAAAATCTTACAAAAAAAACTCTATGATTTGTAACTGTTTGAAACATCAGGGGGGTTTCTGCAATTTTTTAAAATAGAGAGGGTATTCTGTAAGTTTGACAAACCTTAGGATACTGTATGTTATTCACCATTTTATTTTCCAGAGATATTAATGATTAAATATTTAAATATCTCAAGAGTACACAAGCTAGATTTTGGGCTTTTTAGAAATATTAGATAGTTAATAACCTACCAAATTGAAGTTCTCTCCATCTTGATCAGCCAGAGGACTCCAACAAAAATTGACGAGTGACGAACGCCTGATTTGAGTGTCTCTTCCCCAAGCACTGTATTTCCTGTAAAAATTTTCTTTGTTCTTGAACCACCATATCAATGCTTCGTGTTCCTCAAACCCTGCTCGGCTGCAGACACAAACAAGGAACGAGTTGAGTTAAAAGGGATTAGAACACTTCTCCCCCCAAATTATAGTTGTTTCTGTACAAAGATTTTTTGCCTAGCCCTCAAAATCTGATTTCACACCAAGAAAGTAGATTCAAGCAAATCGCAGAAAATTTAACGAAGAATCGTTTAGTAATCATACCTGAAACGCACTCTTTTGACAAATCTTGTCCCATCTGTAAGGGCAGCAAGGGTTACATAAACACCAGGTTTATACTGTTTCTCCCAAACATGATCATCACCGGGAAATTGTGAATTATTTTCATGTGGTGGAGAAGTACTACTCCAGCTGGAACTTGAATCCGAAGCTATGGAGCATATGCTGGGGCTTCTAGAATGTTGGTGACAAAGCTGCCAAATCTCCTCTCTACGCACCACGGCTACAACGAGCCTCTCCCAGTTATCGTAGATATTCCTGCGGGACGTCATAGCTACATACGGCTCGATATCTATATATATTTCAGATTCTGGAAATTCAGGTTTTATAAATGGGAATTCTTGTGCATTTCCATGGAAAGATGCTGTGATGGATATTGGATATTGTGATTGAAAGGGACTTCCTTGTTTCTTACGGAAGTTAACAATCTAGTTAAAATAAGTCAGGAAATTTAGTTTCGGCCTCAACCCAGAAGAGGAGATCAAAACAAAAGGAAACTGTTAAGACGTCACAGTCAGGAAAGAAGTTTAAAATTCATTTTTTTTTGGAGGGAGGGCCAAGATTATTCTTTTATTATTTCTTTTTTTATTTTATTACTTAAGTGAAGTGACAAGAATAAATTTTTTTAATTATTTTCGAAGAGCCAAGACTTTAAATATTAGAAAAGATATAGTCAAATCGACTCAAATAAGGTATTGATCAAGCTTTGTCTTAATTCTTATGTAGTTTTGAATTGTGTTTTCTAAACTTAAAAAGTAGATGGAACTTGATCAAATGATCTTCAACCAACTCTAGTTAATTAGCTTTTTTTTTTTTTTTTTCAGAAACTCATTTATATGGATCGAGCAAGCTTTTCTTACTAATGACAGCTGCGTTTCCAAGAATTCGAATCTGATAATTTTTTGATTAAACTAACATAACGCCAAACCACTAAACTACGACACTTGGTGGAATGTGGTTGATTAGCTTCTTTTCTTAATACATATTTTATTGTAGTTAATTCATTGGGTTGAGGCGTTGAGCATATTAGATCTAATTGAAATTGACCTAACCAATATCAAGTCAACCCGTTCTACTTTGGATTGTTGTGTTTAAATATATCGAGCTCAAAACTATCGCCGAAATATTTTGATTTTTATATTAGTAGTGAATACAAACAAAGATACCAACCATCAATCTTGATAATCTCCAAAAGGGCAAACAGAAAAATAAGAAGTGAACCCATCTAGCATCTTCATGCATCAAAATCCACCTAAATAATTATTCAAATTGCATCAACCAGACATAAACTAAATAGGAATTATTACACAATTGCATCAACCAGACATAACCTAAATAGGGATATTTATACTCCCATACGCTAAGGTTAGGCCTAAGTAGGCAAGCATTCCGTGTCAAAGAATTTCATTACATCCGTTAAATGATTAGACAAATTTCGGGACATCCATTCAATAAAGCCTAGTTTTTTATTTATTTTTTTTCAGCAAAAAAAAACAACACGACGTGAGAATGCTCTTTTTCGTTAGAGTTCTCTAAAGTCAGTTAGAGATCAGGGTGTGTTTCTGTAATTTCCCAAGTCTCAAGGCATGTTTGTGTAACTAGGACAAACCTCAAAGCACAAGTGTAATTATCCCAACAAAACAATATAAAGATATTAAACTACTCAACTCTTCTCCTCAACCAAAAATATTATTCAATCCACTTTTTATCCAGTGTAACACAACATATATGCATACAGTGATAAATATTCGGCAGACTTAAGCTCATAAAAATAGGAAATTAATCTGCATATATCTTACATATTTGCTGCATGAATATTCTCCTCCGTTTCATCCTCACCTATTTCATCATCTTTCTCACCCAATAAAAGCACCCCTTCTTTTTTCAATCCATTCCCACTGTCCAGCATAGACGAAAGCTGGTTCACCGAAACAGCATTCCTTTTGTAATTCCAAACAAGCATAGAAACATAATCTTGAGGCGAAATCAAACCTTCTTCTTTAAGACAATCCCGTTGCTCCTCAAGAGTTTTCGAGTCCTCCAGTTTAATATATTCCATCAAAGCTTTCTCGTGATCAGGCCTCCACCCAGCCGGAAACGGGGAATAATCCGTTTCAGGGACGAGAGACATTCTTGTATAATGAAGCCCGTCAATTGATTCCGCAAGGCCCATTCTCAGCAAATTATGATACTCGGGCGACTGCCCTTTCTTTTCCTTGAGAGGCCGACTCAAATTGCGGGCCCCAATTTTATAAACTTTAGCCCGAGATCTCAACTTGTATTTTGCAGCATAGAGCTTCGCGAGGGAGCCACGAATTATGTAAGAACAAAAATTAACTATTTTCTTCCTATTGTCGGCATATCTATACCACTCCACTATCGTGGACAAGAATTTATTCATCTGAGCATTTGTGTGAGCCTGAGTAGCATGAAACATTCTAAAACAAGGTTGCGGGTCCGGATCTCTATCTCCCTTTAGAAAACTCAATTTCCTAAACTGTTTAATGCATTGCTTCAAACTAGCTGTGACCGACAAAAGTGTCCCAACACCTTTTTCACTTATGATTTTCCCGCCTGTGGCAGTATAACGCAAAGTGGGATATACAACTCTCCTGCATAAGACATGATCAAGAAACATGATACCTTTAGTTATGTGTTCGATGGGGAGACTCTCGTTGTCTAGTTTCAGCATGTATTTCTGGTCACAAAATTCTATCAACTGTTTTCTCAAAATTGCTGCATCTGCTCTCGGCCCTCTAACTCCAATCAAGAAATGACCTCCGTAACGAATGTAATCAATTTTCCTAGTCTTATCTGGACCACTGGTGGGCACGAATTCTGGCCAAGATGTGTTTCCTTGTTCATCCTCACCATTTGGATTGTTCCATATGACATCATTACTGGACGGCTTGTAAAATTCCTTAATTTTATCCTCCATCCAACGGTCGAATTCGTCTAGGCATATATTGGCCAAAAGAGGACTAAGTATTCCACAATGACCCCATGAAGGAAGAATTTCGGCCTCTTCTGGGGCGAACCCAAAAAAAGTTTCTAACCAATATGGGTCAGGTTTCGGCTCGTCGTCGGCCAAAACTCTCTTCTTTTGATATTTTCTTTTCGTTTTCTTTTTCTTTTCTCCATCGTCAAGTCTACTCTTGATAACCGGTGTGATTAAGGCCGACTTTATTAAATCAACCACATTTTTATCTCTAACGTCCCTCATTAGAGCGCTAATTACCATTCCGACTTTCATTCCGTCTAATACGGTGCTTAAATCTCCCTTTATGTACCATAAGTACCCTGCAAAATTCCTTCTAATTACCCTCAAAACTGTATGAGCGTTCCTCCCTGGTCTAAACGCAAATGACTTTTGCGAAAATCTTGCCTCGTAAACCGGCTCCAGAATCATGAATAGAACCTCCTGAACAATTCTATCCTGGAAAGGAGACGGTTGAGTTGTTGTCAAGATTGCTTTAATTTTCCTTTTTGATAATGATTCGTACTCCGTCTTATCCTTTGGGGACCTAATGAAAAACTCTAACCTAGCTCCCCATTTAAACCTGTTATCAAGAACTGCATTTCTTAATGCCAATAAGTCCTCAAGAGCCGAACGGGTTACAGAGCTACGAGGCATGTATGCACCCATTTCATCAGCGCATACCTTCTGATAAGCCAACACCCACAACTCAAATCTCCTCAAATAACTCGTCAAATTGGTGATAGTTTTGTCAGGCTCACGAAAATTTTCTATCCACATTTGGGAACAAACGGCTACACCAGTCTCCTTCATCAAGGTGGCTGGGTCGTTTGGGTCTGGCACTCTCCTAGTAAACTGATAAGTGTTGTACGAAAATGCTCTGAATACCGAAAATCCATTTTGATTTCCTGGGTTGACGCTATTATTCAATTGAGACTGGAGTAAAATGTTTGCGTTGTGCAGTGAAGTTGCTGCCCTGTTTCTGAGTGCTCGGCGGCTCAATACGACCACAGTTCGATGCATTTAACTGTTGTATTAACAATGTATTAGGAAAAACGAAAACAGATAGAAGGAGAAAGAAAACTTTAAGCTTTCAATCAATCACAAGATAAAGAGAGGAGATTTCGCACAACTGACGAAATGGGCAACGGGGGAATTAAGAGAGGATTGCGCTGAGAGCTTACCGCGAGACCGAAAATACCTTGGAGCATCAGCAGGTTTACACGGCGGCGCTGGAGGAGGCGGAGCTTCGGCCTTCGTCTGTAAAGGGCGTGGCGGAGGTGGATCGGTGTTGCTGTGCAAAGGGAGCGGAGCTTCGGAGACGCGGTAGTGGTGTGGGTGGTGGCAGTGGGAGGCGACTGGCGAGTGGCTGGTGGGCGGCGAGGGGCTGTGGGCTGCTGAGGGAGGCGCGACGCTGGAGGTGGTGGACGGCGAGGGGCCGGTGGTGGTAGGCGGTGGGCGGCGGGGGCTGGTGGCCGTGGGTGGCGGGTGGTGGGCGACTGGCGACTAGGGTTTGAGGTGGGGTGAAACGGGATTGAATGATTTTGGGAATTAGGACTTAGGAGCAGGATTGTTTACAAATTAGAAATAGAAAAAAACGACCACTTGAGAATAAAGTTCATCTTCCAAACGATGGATTTGTCATTCCCAAGCAAGGCGGAGCCCTTCACGAAGGCCAAGTAGATCCGCATTTCTTATCGCAGTGTCTCCAAGTTTTTGAGAAAAACCTAAGAATTACGAAAGGTCCACGGACATCTCGTCTCTTCTTTATTTTTGCAAATAATTTTCTAAAATTATTGTGACCTAAGTTGAACAGTGAATTCTCGCTTAGTCCATCGAATAGAGTAGTCCTTTACGATAGCTTGAACATATTTTTTTGATTTAAACGTCATTCCCACTAACAAATCTCCAGTGATAGAATCATAAAACTTGTACTATTTACCTGGTGGCAAATCAATGGAGTCGTCGTACATTTCCATTCCAGTGGTCTGATAGTATGGATATACATGTTGGAGATGTGGATATGTGCTACCATATGGCATACTTGATTCCCCGTTGTTTTGTTTCGTTGGTGTTGTGATACGCTAACACCTCTTCGATAGCTGAAATCTCATAGTTGCGGGCAGCTATGACCTCATCGGGCTCTTGCTCATCATCATCGTCTGTCTCCAAATCAGACATATCACCTTCTGGTTGTGGGAAAAGATCAGCCTCGAGACCTAGTTCAATTGGCTCGTTAGCATTCTCTCCTGGTTCAAATTGCTCTTCAAGAGAGATGTTGTGTTGTTGACTAGGATAGTAATCATTGACTCCCAAAGATTCAAAACCGCTGCTAATTGAAGGCATGTCCTGGGTGAGCAATTCCGTATAGTCTCTCATATCATCACTCCATGTTGCATCGATGGATTGATGTGAGACGATTGGATCGGCTACAACAAACACCTTGAAGGACACCAGGTGAACTTCTGGATTGGTGTAGCATGTAAGAAGACTATCATCCGTTAGTTAGATGATAGTTTCTAAAGGTGGAAATTTAGACATGAACTATGTTGAGAAAAACTTGATATTATATTGGTTACGATCCAAACAGATTATACTGCATATTTCTTGGACAAGATTTGAGAATGAGATTGAACGTGGAATTCTTGTTATACTTGTTGGTGGTTGATTATAAGAAATTGAGTGATTTGATTTCGTGAAATTTCCTCCATAATACACTATTAACCCAATGGAATCCATTTGAAATTAGTGAAAATGAAAGAGTTATATTTTTTTTCCAGAGAAGTATCTCAATTGCTCTGAATAATTGTTTGCTTAAATAAACTTCAGGGGATGGCACACCTATCACCCACATTAAAATCTGATTTGACTACTCACACATCCCTCTTATCACAACCCAAAAAACGAGAAGCAATAATGTTACAACATTATTTGAACACACCCATCACACACATTAAAGTTTGATTTGACTACCCACACCATCCCTCTTATCACAACCCAAAAAACGAGAAGCAATAATGTTACAACATTACTTGAACACACCCATCACACACATTAAAGTCTGATTTAACTACTCACATCATCCCTCTTATCACAACCAAGAAAAAAAAAAAAGCAATAGTAATGCAGCATTATTTGAACACACTCATTAAGTATATTAAAAGTCTGATTTGACTACTCATATTATCCCTCTTATCACAACCCAAAAAACGAGAAGCAATAATGTTACATCATTATTTAAATACATCCATCACACACATAAAAGTCTGGTTTAACTACTCACGGCATCCCTCTTATCACAACCCAAAAAAGTGAGAAGCAATAATATTGCAGCATTATTTGAGCACACTTACACCCACATTCAGACCTAATTTGACAACTCATACCTCTCATTTATCAATATACAAAAAACAAGATGTCATAATATTGCAGTAGCATTACTTGTGTAGTATCACATTTACATCATTATATAGCTCTGTTTCAGTTTTTGAAAATATATAATCATGCTATTTCAGTTGCATTAAAGCTGCATTGTCAATTCACACATTATTAAAGTTGAAGATAATTGTCATTTCCAAGTTTATTTGTTTATGAATATCTATAATTACATAAATAATTTAGTTTTCATAACTTTAAAAGTAATATTCATATATTTAATAAAATTTAAAAAAATATAAATTAGAATTTTATGGTGAAATATTTCATGAAATACCATATTATAAATTTAGTTTTCACAATATTAGAAGTATTAATGATATTTATAATACTTAATAAAATAAATAAAATTGTAGTTAAATTTCACATTGAAATATCTCATGAAAAAACATATTGTAAATTAGGGTTTCATAGGTTTCCGGTGGTATAAAATTAGGGTTCTTATACGAGTTTATTTTTGATAAAAGAAAAAATTAAGTCCGAACACTTAGTGCTCGAGTTTGGTGAAATTCGAATTTTAAGTGTTCGATTTCCACTAAAGTCGAGCACTTGGTCCTTGAATATCAAAAGAAATTAAAAAAAAAAAAATCTTTTATATTGAGCGTTCGAATTTCTTCAAATTCGAACACTCGATCATCTAGTTATATTATATTATGAACCCTCCCAAAAAGAGTGCTATTTTATGAACCCGCGGTGGAAAAAGTATTATTTAAGAAATTTCTTCAGGAGGAAACTAACCAAGCCATGTACTACGAGAGAGAATAAACAAAAGGCTTTCCACTTCAGAGTTCAGAGCATTAATGAAATAAAGAAAATGGTATGTGGAATCCATAACTTTTGCTTTTTTTGAATTTAACTACCAAATAAATCAGTTTAAAATTACAACACAAACATATGTTTGTATAAATTTCAACTAAATATTCTTCAGCAAAATGAAAAGAACCCGAAGAAGAACCCAGAGCACAGAAATAGGAAGAGATTTTACATTTCATAATTTGCATAACTTAGGTACTTCTGATACAACAATTTAATGTGCAAGTAAGCGGAGTAAAGAGGAATGCCACGGCTACAATATATCGTCCATTCGGTATCAAAATTTTGAGAAGAAGAAAAACCAAATAACCTTCAACACAATACCCCAAATGATATTGAATATGATCTCACGTCGGTCATTTAAAATTCTTTCTCACCATCTTCACCAACTCCTCCATTTACCGCAAATCTAGAACCGGGTGTTAGAATTTGCCACGTGCATTAGAAGATGATCTTCACATACCTAGAAAGTAGCAGCAGAAGCCTCTGACGGACCTGAGACAAGGGCATATTATCGGGCTTGTACAGATCTATGGCGACCTTTTCAATTTTACAATTTTCCATCAAAATTTTCACAAGAGCCCGTATATATATGTATCAGAGTACATGTATACAACAAAAGGGGTGAGAGAGGACAGCTGTCATCGAAACAAGGGTAATATACCCCACTGATGCAGAAAACCTTCCCCAGTGGTGACTTCAAGTACAAGCAAGACGAGCACTGCCAGCATGGCGGCTCTCCCATTCCATGTTTCGGCACTTTTAGTCCAACCCCATTCCCAAACAACCACTGGTGGGGGTAGTTCTCTGCGCTGTGAATCGTATGCTGCTAGGAGCTCTTCTACACTGCCAAGTGGCACTAAAGACTGAACAAGACAATTCAAGGATTACCATTTCTGACCGTCAAAGAAATTGCGAAATATTGAGATTAATTCAAAGAAGGGTTAATGTCAAAGTCTATCCCTGTTTAGGTAATAACATTATAATCCTTCGTGTTTCATTTTGGTAACACATTGATCAAAAGCTATTGAACAAAAATAAATTAATGGCAAAATGGTAAATTCCAGCCCTCAACAAAAATGAAACCTGAAGGCTTAAAGTATAATATAATTGGGAGCAAAATGCTTAATTCCAATTTCCAACGGTTAGAAAAATGAGATTTCGAGACTATAAAGATAATGTAAATATAATTGAAAGCTACTTGGATAATCCTAACAATTATAGAAAATATGGGAGCCTAACGTATGATATAATTGGTCAATATTTCACTTTTGTAACTATTGGGATTGATCATTTCGCCCTTCCAAAAGAACAAAAAACTTGTTAGCGGGGTCGATGTCTTGCTATCAACATGAGGATCAAAATGTTACGATTCAAACATTAGGAACCAAAGTGTTTCTAAAATCAAATATGAGGGACAATGTAAATACTCTATAACTACTATTAACAAAGAAACTTGAATACTTCACGTGTATATAAGCACAAAATATGGAACTTTAAAATAGCTTAGATCACGCTAAAATTAGTAATCTTTCTTAATTACCTGTCGAGCTTCGAGATTTGAGACAGCCATTGCTCCAACATATGGAAGACTTTCGATTACAGCATCAGCCAAGTCTGAGATGAAAGTAGGCTCACAACCAAGGGCAGGAACGCGTCCCCAATTCTGTATGCCGGATTTTAGAGCTAATTCCTTGTACTCAACATCTATTTCCTCCAGCGTTTCAATATGTTCACTAACAAAACTGTGGTAAAAGGATGGTGGAGAACACATAAAAAACCAAACTTCTATTCGAAGCTGCTATATGTGCAGAAAGATGTACAGAATAATTCAAGCATTTTAACCAAACCAGTGGGAAGCAATAACAATTCAGTCTAACCTAATTGGCACAGCCAGAAGACTTTTCACTCCTTTTTGGCCGAGCTCAACGATTATCTCGTCTGTGTAAGGTTTCAACCATTCCACTGGTCCAACTCTACTCTGTACACGATCAGACCAATTAAAACAAAATTAGAACAGAAACCATACAAAAGCACTTAAAAAAAGGGAAGGGAAGGAGGACAAGACAATAATTAAACAAAAACTTAAGAATGTGAGATCCAAGGGTTAAATATTAAAATGGAAGTACAAAGATTTTTTTTTCCAGTGGCGCGACAAGTCAAAAGAACCAAGACACAGAAGTAAGTAATTAAATAGGCAAGTTAGTAAAGCCCGAAACTGAAAAAGGTGTTAGATTTATCTAGAGAAATTTTTATGCTAAAACACATTGTTTGCCACCCATGATCAGATGTGTAAGCCCTATGACAAGAAACAAATAAAAATGCAACTAAAAGATTAGTAAATTTCGACAGATTTCTGATGTTAAAGGCAACCAAACAAGTATGAAACATGATCAAGTTATTTGCTGAGGGCATGGCAAGATATAATGAATACCTGATAGGCAAGGGTGTATCCATTATTTTTCCTTCTCTTTTCAAGTTCTTCCATGATCAAGTCCACACACTCCTCCATCTCAGCTTTGTATGGATCACCAGCTTCCTCCACATATGCTAGTGGCACACCATGAGCACTAAAGAAAATCATCACCTGTGATAAACAAATATTATGAGATGAAGGAGAATGATACAAGCAACAAAAAAAGTTGAAATCTCCATTGTGGCATTACCTCCTCAGGGGACTCAAATTTTTCCAGCTCCTTTTCGATCAAATTTGCCATGGCTTTTATATATCCTTCCCGTTGGTACCAAGAAGGAATTACAGTGTGCTGCATGTTGACAAGATATTCATCCTCCCTAAAAATAACAGAGTACTATGAAACAGGTTTTTGCCAGTATGAAACAGATTTTTGACAGTCATTACAGAACCTGTATTTTGAATTGCATATCCAAACAGATGTACCTGAATATATTCTCCAGTAGGCGGAGGCTTGAACCACTTGTTGAGATTGAGAATTGAGGGTAGAGAGGAAGCACAACAAGTTTTGAAATTCCATCACGTTTGATCTAAGATTAAAAAAGCTAAAGAAATTTAGAGTACTAAGAGACCAAACTAAAAATGAAGAAACAAATGTCATTCTCCCTGTGTCAGCATTAATGTCCGGTTTAATGTTTATAAAAGGATATTGACATCAAATGAACCATATCACCTGCTACACAAATTTTCTTAATTTTCAAGGAAAGATGCGATTGAAAAGGTAAATGATTTGACTAGAAAGGCAACACCAGTTGTTTAACTAGCAATAGAGGTAGCCAGAATAAACTTCAACATGCAGCGTATTGCTCTTGTTTTTTATTTATTCATCAATTTCCATGATGAAAGCATCATTTCCCATGCAAAACAAGAAGTTAGTGATAGCTCAGAATCAAAGCACTCATGCAGAGAACTTTAATCAACACTAGGTGAACCACTTATTGGCTGCTATAAGCTAAGAGCACGTAGCAATACACAATTACCTTCAGCATAACACGTTGAATTCAAACTCCATTTGTAAAGAGAATACCTGTTCAATAGCTTCTTCAGTGAATGGATGCCAGTAGCGCATACCCACATACACCTTTGCTGGGACATCCTTGTCGCATAGTGCCTTTCTCAACTCCTCAGCCTAGAGATAGCAATTGGATCCAGTTTATGAATAGCTTAGAATATGAAAAGTATCACAAATATTAATGAATATTAACATTATTTTTTTTAGTTAACTTCATGAAATCATGCCTGAGCATCAGTAATACGACGCAGAGGAGAACCACCACCAATTGAAGCATATCCTTCTTTGCTCTTTGGGGATCTAGCAACAGAGATGAATTGTGCCAGAGGCTTTTGAAGAAAGCGAAACAATCTTGGCAGTCGAATAATATCCTACTTTCCGATATACAGAGAAAAGAAAAAAGAACAATAAATAACAATCATTCTCTACAGAAAATTTAGGGGTAAAATCAAAATAACAACCGAACCAAGAGATACTAACTGGATCTGCAAAAAGATTAAACAAAAATGGCTGCACGTCATCTAGAGTCTCAGGGCCTCCAAGGTTCAGCAATAATACTCCAATCTTTTCATTGCCAATAAGTGCAGTAGTGGACAATTCTTGAGGTCCAGATGTTACCAGTGCTCCTAATTGTGCAGAATGCCTCAGCGATCTGTCTGAAAGCACAGATGGTGGCTTGGACCATCCCAAGGAGCATCTCACAACTTGGGGTATTTTCAAGAGATTAGAATTTGCAAAGGCCAATTGCATCCTTAAGCATGGACACATCCCATGAGAGGAGAGTTTGGCTCGTGTTTGTAACCTGCAAGAAAAAGATGCATGTAAGCTTCTTGAATAAGATTTTCCGTCTTCTAAGCAGCAATATACTGAAAAGGTTCAAGTGAATTTTTCTAGTACCTACGTACAAAATGGAATTAATTTAGAGGAACTACTCCTCCCTCTCAAATCAACCCTCAGGCCTCAAAATTTAAATGACAATTGACTAGCTTAATGTGACAATGACAACCACAGAACAAAATAACTTCATCCAACTATTATAATCCTCCAAGCAGAACCCAATATTTTCAACAAGTTACAGACATTCTAATCAAAATGAAGCCCATCCCAGCGCATATATATTTATCATCACAAGGATGGAAACTTGGCACATGCACAATCCGCCAACAAATGCATGCGCCCTACACGCCCACAGAAACCCTAACACCCTCGTTTTTCTCCACTAAACCATCTAAAAATTGACTAATCTGCGACACTGAAGTGAAACTTTATGCACCAAGCATGCCCACTGACATGATATAACACGCAAATCAAAATCACCACAAATGAACATCAACTGATCGGCCTAAAATTCACACACTAAACGCACAGCGGAACACATAACAGGAATCCAAAAGCAAACGAAACATAAAATTACAAAAACACAAAGTCCTTACAGAGATGGAGAAGGAGCTTGGACGCGTATATTCATCGATTGATTCATTTTTCCTCGGAGAATTTTGCCCAGTTTTGGGAGTATACTATTCTACTTCTTCAGCGAAAATAACCTGACTGCTCTTTCCCACAGTGCAGTAGCTATTTTGTTTGTGTAACGACATTTGGCCACGTGTTTGAGGGGTTATCCTCTGCTCCGTTGGCCCCCCGCCCCCCACCACTTCTTTTTTTTTTCAAATTGTGAGGATTTAACCAATAATAGCATCCTTTAAAAAAGAAAAAAAAAGTAATATAAAAATCTAGATAATTTCTATAGTTGGACATAATAGTAGAGTCAACTAGAGTCTGAATGATTCGACTTAGGCCTTTATATTTTGAAACTTTCATTACTTGAAGATTAGTTTTTAATTTTTAATTTTTAAGCTTGATTTAAAAATATCATGCTCGATAGTATATCATATTTTGGGTCTAACTCAATAAGATTTAAAAACCCAAATAATGTTTTATGGACTGTAGACTTAACAAATCGGACTGGACTTAATAAATTTAATTAATAAAGCCTAGGTAATTATGAATCCTAAACCGATAATGACTCTAAAAGAAGGTAATTTAAGACAGTAAAGAATTATAACCCTAATACGATTTGGACTACGAATAAGTCTATATAAAAGGGTCAGAACCCCCATAATCGATCATCGAATAAACCCTAAGAGTATTCGAAAAACTTCCAAACACCCTGCCGAAAGAGCCGTGTTCGGTTATTGCAGAGAATGAGAGAGAACGAAACCACATGCTCGGAGACACGAAGAGAGTCGTTATCGTCTCCTCGATAAAAAAGACTCATCATCGAGGTATCCCACGAGAATAACCTAAAATTCTATAAACACTCTATCGAGAGAGTCGTGTTCGGCTATTGAAGGGCGTTGTCCGAGTACTTCAATAGTCCCCAAAAACCCTAAAAATGCCTATGATTATCAAAGGGTCTGCTACAGAAGCACCTTCACGCCGGATTCATTGACGCGAGAATCGACACGCATCAATACTCGAGAAAAATTTATCAGTGTCCGACACTTTTATATTATTATCGTGTCTGACAAATCAGACACTTTCTTAGTAAAAAATATTAAAAAAATTCTATATCATATTACCATATTATATCTGTATTTGCGTGTTGGTACACATGTAACAGAACTTACCCAATTATCCAAATTATTAACAAGATATCGTCTTATAAAATATCCAACTCAATTTTTTTATATTTCTTTATTGCCTTGTCATTATGATTTATCCCTATCTATAGTAGGGATGGCATGCTGACGGAAACATGGATACAGAACTTTTAAAAATAAAATATTATAGGATATGACACGGTTGGCACGTTACTAGTATAAAATCCATACACAAAACTCTTATTATACACACATAATGAATATATGAAAAAGAAAATAAAATTATATGAAAATGAAAATAAAATCCGTATAAATATTAGAATAATTAAAATGTTATTGGTTACTGGTTACGTGTTGGACGTTTGTTAGTCTAATTTATTTGCTATGATATTGTGAAAAAAGGGTTCAAATTGAGAGAGAAAATCGAATTTAAATTAATATTATTTGTTTTTTAATTGATTCTTTTTCTATAACGTTTCAAAAAAAAAAAAAAATTATCTGTGTTCTTTTTGTGTCTCTCGTGTGGCCAAGTCGTGCTTTTCTAAGCATGTCAATTTTATTTATTTTGAACCAGTTAAAAAAACCTTGAGGTTTATACCGTTTATTAAAAAACATCTTAAAACCTTGTAATTTTACACTTACTCCTATTCGGGGGTACTTATAAGTTTTTTTAGGGGCATTTGCAAGGTTTCAGACTTTCAGCTAACTAGGGAGTATTTATAATGCTTCAAGATTTCAAGGTATTTTCGGAAAAAAATCTAACCTTGGGCAGTTTTCTGTAATTATCCCATTTATGGGCTTTTGGTTATTTTCAGATATGTTTTTGTCAGTGTTAAGAGATATATCCAGGAGTCTTCTCGATGAAAATTCAAGTTGAGCCTAACTTGTAAAGTTTTTTAGTACTTTGTTGGAGCCTTACAGTTTGCTTGCGAAGAATGACAAGTAATCACACCATAAAACCATTACCAACATCAACATCTCAATGCAATATACATGAAAAAGGCAATATTAATGAAAATTCTCTACAACAAAAACCAAATAGAGAAAGGAGATTTAATACACACTATATGAGATAACTTGTAAAAGTCAGTAGGGCAACAACATTCTATTAGAAAATATCAAGCTAAAAACATTTTTCACTATATAAAGTTCAAGATAGTAACATCCACTCACCTTCAAATTACAAATGCATCTATATCTATATATCCCTCTAAAATCCACAAACATTTCATCTTCAAGAATTCGGCTCACGATCATCGTCAACACCAAACCAACCAACCAACTGCACAAAAAGGGGGCAGTAAACGTACATAAACGGGCCTTTTCTAATAGCTCAGTCGCTAAACTCAATGCTTCCACTGTGAGAGCTGCTTGGATTTCTGCTGTGTAAGGAGAGGCTTCTCATGTGGCCATTAAGGGACGAGCTGTCTGATGATTTGTTTTCTTGGAAGAATTTCTCACGCTCGACGTGTTTAGAAGGTGGTGGTGGGATTGTGACAGCTGGTTTGCCATTAAGAATGGTTTCTTGATTTAGCTCTGCAGTTGGTGGTATGATTGGTTCTTGATTACTTGGGGATCTTACTGGCTCGCGCTGATGCTCCACTATTAGGGGCCGGATGAGCGGGCGGTGGAGCATTTCTCCAGGGACAGGACGGCCCATCAATCCCATTGGTCGGTCGGTTTGGTGGTTGTCTTCGTCTTCGGGTCGTACACAAGCTTTTCCTTTCCTTATCCTGTTTTTAATACGGAAAAAGTTAATAAAAGAATGAGGAGTTATGTAAATGGGCACACTCGTGTGTGCGCGAAATGAAAATAAAGTAGGACTTAACTATGTATTTAAATATAAATACTGTAAAACTAAACATTTGTTAGATTTGCATTTGAATATAATCATTTAACTGTTTCTACTATGCTTATTAAATTCATGGAAAGTGGAAGAAATTTGATTTTAAACAAAAAAAGTTAAATTAAACGAAAAAGTAGATGAAGTTTTGGAAATATGGATATGAGAGTGGAGCGGGGAGACCGATGAGAACACAAACAAAAATAGAAGAATGTGACAAAGAAGAGAGGGAGGAGAATAGAAAGAGAGGGGAAATAACTAAAACTAATTGACAGACCAAAATTAAAAGCATGCCACACCAAAGTTCATATTTATATCATCGCCTCTTGCTTTATATAATAGCATAGATAATTACAATTTCATCCTGTAACTATTACAAATACATAAAACCTCCACTCTTTATTACTAAATTACATATACCTCCCCTGTAACTTATCTCAACCTCACAATCCCCTTCTGTCGGTCATCACACATAATTAAATGATTGCTTGCTATCTTGTATATGTGGACGGTGTTAACCAAGTTTCTTTATAAATTTGATTGTCAGTGGGGAGGAATTTGTAAATTTGAATTAGTAGGGGAAGTTTGTGTAGTTTCACATAGGTAATTCCTCTTTTTGTTCTTTCTCATGAAAGTTAAAAGAATCTTCTTAGGTTCTTCTAATTAATTGACAATGATTAACTAACAACTAAAATTAAAAACAATTGATCCTTATTCCTTACCGTCGGAAAAGTTGTTCAGCCTCTTCCTCTTCCTCTTCCTGTAAATGGTCAATCCGATTCGATGTGGACATTGTTCTACCAGCTAGAAGAGCATCATGCCTTCGTAGAACTCTCTCGAGCTGCTCATTCAGCTCAATTGCTCGCAAAACGAGTTTTTCATCCCTATAAGTTACAGAAAATTGAAAATTTAACAACACAAATCATTTTTAACTTGTAAACTCCCAACAAATTATTGACATCCACCAAAAATGCATAACTTAGTATACTTTATAGGAGAAGTTACCGAGAAGTAATTGCCAGATGCATTACTCGTTGCTTTTGAAACGAACACTGTTCCACAAGATCTAGTGTGAACTCCTCCTTTGCTCCCTGTAAGAACAAAAATAAATGAAAAATAATTCAATAAATTTGGAATGCAGTTAAAATGAGAAGTCAATCATGAGCTGCATATTAACTCTAGCTGCAGAAAACACAAGGCATCAGAGTCTCATTTCTTCCTTTAACAAGCTGGAATTACAGTTATCATGGCTAAAGCATTTTCAAGTGGATTAACTATCCAAATCCATTAAACTTGAGATCACAATATTGTGACCCTACATGTCCACTAAATTTACTTTTTCCAGTAATTGATTTTTTGCACTATACTTGTGGATCATAAGTTAAAGCATAAATTTTTTCAATATCACCATGCTTAGCCACAATTCAATCATAACGAGATACCTACAAAAAACAGCTGAGTTCGCAATAGAATCCCATCAACATTTTCTGGCTATATTTACTTATGTCCAAACCATATCTAAAGCTATACTCTTTAACACTTCAAATCTTGAACTCCCTTTTTTTCTTTATTAACAAGCATTCTGATTGATAACAGTCTTGACTAATCTAAAATAATGCCAGAAAAATGAACTCATATTATTACACAAGCAAAATACCTCAGGATTTTGAGTATCAATAGTATTAAGGACGTCCCTTAATACCTCCAATGCAGTTCCAGCTTTCTGAAGAATGCTGTAGAAAAGTTGCTTTTTGGTTCATTTCAGAGAACTGTATTTCTAATTGAAATATTACGGATCACAAAGTAGCATAAAGTGATACCTCGAGTCAGAAGCATTATGGTTCTGTGCTTGTGGTACATTTTTAACATTTCTCTCAGGTTGAGGAGCAGTTAAATCCTTGTCAGGTGGACTATTCTTGTTCACATTTGATGTAGATTGAGGTTTTGGTATGTCATTAGGCCTCTGAGGAAATTTCACTCCTGCACTCTGGAAGACGGTATTTAATGTTGTTAAAAAACAGAACAAAATTAAAGAAAATTGAAACAAAAGAAGAGGGGAAAAGTATTAGAACAAATAGATATCAGTAATTCAATAAACCTAAAATATGTGCTCTAGTAATATTTGAGATTCTCCATTAGTTAACAATGAAAAATGAATCATTAAATATAAATTAATTAAAAACATGTCAAAACACAGAACTTGAAGGTTGCCTCAAGGACTGCAACCCAAAATTTAGATGGTTACTGTCGGGTATATGAAGTATTTAATTAATGTCTCTCCTTTTTAGTCTCTAACAACTTAAATTTTAGGGTTCATTTATAGTCCCTCAAATTTCATTGTGGAAACACTTCGGTCGTGACGTTTAAATCATGACCATATTGGTCCACTAATGTTAAACTAGTGTCCTTTTGGCCCCTCATGTTACATTTTACTTACACAATGGTCCGTAACAGTTTTCCAAGTAATAGTAACTTGAAAATCCGTTTTTTGAGGGCAAAATTACGAATTCCAATTATGTAACACTTGGGATTGACCATTTTGCCCTCAAAAAATAGATTTTTGTGTAACTTCTGATCAGAAAATTGATAAGCGGGAACAATGCGATACACTTTTACCAAAATGAAACATGAGGGAGGGGTCAAAAGGTCAAGATTTAAACATTAGGGACTGAAATATTTCTAAAATAAAATATGAGGGACCAAAAGCTCATGATTTAAATTCGGTACAAAAGTGCTTCTAAGCGAAACATAAAGGACCAATTTTAACTCTAAATTTCGTAAGACAGTCATTCCATATGGTACAAGAATCAGGCCAAACAATTGGTCCTAGGTTCAAATTTTATTACAACAAAGTACTTTTCCAACTCAATAGACACATGCTATTAATTTCATCGCATTAAAATATTCCCGATCCAAGTGAAAGTTTAGGTTGGGGAAATGATCAAATCTTCCATAAGGAGTTAAAAACAGTGGCAAAGCTAACCATTAAATGTTAAAGGTTTGCATTTGATATTTGATAATTTGCATCTCAATTCAAAGTTGTAATAATTCGTGGTCGCACATCCCACAATCAGTACCTACCACCAATTCATAGTATGATGAATAATATTGAGGGAACCTTCCAGAAGCTCCACCGACAGATGTCTGAGCTGCATCTAATAGCAGAAAAATCTTTTCTCGTACAGGAAGTTCCGACTGTAGATGACAAGGGAAAATTACTTAAATGCCCTCAATTAACTGATAATTGAGAACAACATACGGAATTAAATGGTAACCTTTTTCTTAACTATTTTCACAAGTATAGGCAGAACTCCAGAGTCTATGACCTGCTTATGTACTGGATCTCCAATATTATTCATAAGCATCTCCAGCAACTGTTAGCCCAATAGTATTGCAACAACCCGAGAAAAAAAAGGGGGCGGAAATGAAAAACAAAGTTAATCAATGTTCCAGAAACGAAAAAGGAAAAGTAAAATTGTGTCAGATAAATTAGAAAGTTTTCAAAATATATATGTACTCACCATTACAGCAAAGAGTTGAGAGTTGGGGCTTTTGCTTCCGAGGCGTTTTTTAATAGCTTTCACAACATCTTTAGCTTGTCTGCATTATTAAGCAAATATTTAGGAATGTGACAAAACAAGAAGAAACTAAGAATTTTAGAGAAAATTTTGAATGCAGATATAACACAAGATGGGAAAATTTTAAACTTCAAAGTAAGCCAATAAATGGTAAAGTCAATAAAGATTACTTGTGATCACGAGCAACGAGCTCGCAAATCTCAATATTCTTCGTCCAATCCATTTCAGTAAGTTTGTCACTTGTCGCAGAACTAACAAGTTCAGCAGCCATAGTTATGATCCCTTCTGCAGAGATGAACAGCAAGAATCACTTATACTCATAATTGATCAAAGGGTAAATTACTGCTAGACCTCCGCAGATGTGGGCATAATTACAATTGTCCCCTCATGTTTCAGAACAACTGAAACACCAACAAACTTTGCAATAAAACACGTAACCATGAACAAGTATTTTCTTTCCTTTCGAGTTAGTTGATTAAATATAGCAAGAATGTTTAGCTCATCCAAGATAAAACAAACGATTTCGTATCAAAACTAGTCATACAAACAAATAAGCAGGAAAAATCGAGATCATCCAGAAAAAGAACAAGTTCCCCACTTTTGAGCACCAAAAAATATACTTTAAAATGATTTTCATCCAAAAATACTTCGAACAAAATTATCGTACTTCAACCCATTAAAGTTAGTGAGCCAAATAATCAACCGTGATTTCATCCATTCTGTCGACTTTAAAAAACTGAACAAATGATCTCTAAGGGGCTCAAAATGATCCCAAGAGCAGCCCTTAGAAGAAGATCACAATCTTGAAGACTTAGATGAGAGAGAGAGAGAGACTTCACATATAGCTTCTTTAATATGTGTTGGTGCAAAGCAATCAATTGGGAGTCCGTTGTGCACTCCCATTCCCCAAACAACTACAGAGTACAGACTTGAAGAACCCAATAATTAATCTACCAGCCATATTCCTTTACCAATGATGTTCCCAGAATTCAAAAAATCAAAAATTAAATGATATGGGTTTATCCATCTCCTCCATCTACCCTTACAACCACTCATAACAAAAAGCAAAACCCATTTATATATTAAAAAAAATGAAAAAGAAAAACTTGTCTTTCACTACCACACACCCATTTAACTTCAGATCTCAAAGAACATCCAAACGGGCGATCTCCACGAAACCTCGAACCCTTTTAGTTCTTCACAACCGATTTCCAAATGCAACGTATATCAGAACCAAACATAGAGAATTCACACGATTTAAGGCAATCAAACTCTCAAAAATTTAGTAATAATCAATAAAGATAAATACCCACCTGCGCGAAAGGGGGAACCAGCTACAGAGCAAAACCACCAACCAGACGCCTCAGCTCCCTACAATTTGTATGTGTGTATGTACAGCTGTAATCATCGATGACACGTATATACAACTGTAAACATATGTTTATCAATCATAAAGAGGAGAGTTATAAATTTGAGATTCTCTGCTAACTGTATTATTATTTTTCTTTTACTTTCAAGAGGGCTTTATATTCTTTCCATAATCTTAACTTTTTCCGACTATTAATTTATCTAGTGATAATAACAAGAGCCATTTGAAAATCTCTGTTTGGAAGAAGTGTTCTCTCTTACTCTTTTCAGCTCTCTCTCTCTCTCTCTCTCTCTCTCTTTGAGTCGTGAAAGTGAAAGTGATGGTGTGTATGAGTCAATAGCGGCGCCAATATGCTAGCGACACTCCACTCATTTTTTGTCGGACGAAAATACCCTCAAAAAGAAATTATTTTACTTGTTTTTGATTCATCCCATGTACTTTGTAATATAATTATTTATATATATTTTTAGAAGATGTATGTTTGGATCGGAAAAAAATTAGTGGATATTTGTTTTGAAGATATTTTTAGATGTCTAATTTCAGACGGGATAAGCCTAATATGGAAACATTATGATTCTTTTAATCGAAAACTTTTTATGTAATTATTCAAATTTCTAGAAGATATTATATAATTTATAAATCTTGAGGCAATGTTCAATTTAGTTAAGTTGACGGATACTCCATGTAATACTTTTGGTAATATCATTAACGACTGCAAAAAATTCATTCACCTCCCTTGGAACTGTGTGGTGCTCATTCTATTTAAGTCGGCTAACACTTCATGTCATCCTTTTGGTAATATCATTAAAGATTGTATAAACCTTATTCGCCTTCCTTGAACTGTCATATCAAGCATGTTATGTGGAACTGTAATTCTAATGCTGATAACCTTGCTAAACTTGGTCATAACATTGTTTTTGATTTCGATTTTTTGATTTAACCTCGTATTGAGATGGTTGATTATATAAATTATGATGTTGTTGAGTAATATATGCTTCCCATTTTTTCAACCAGAAAAAAATATATAAATCTTGAGGATATCCACATATACATGAATACTCTCAATAAATTAAAAGTAGTCATGTCAATAATTAGAAAAATATATTATTTATTATTTATTTATATCCAAAAAGACTAAAGATATTAAATAATTATGTTGATTACAAAATTATTTCAAATTGAAATAATTTTAATTATAATAGGATTATACATATAAGGATCCTTCCATATCTATATAAAAATTAAAATTTCAACAACATTGAAATAAAGTAAGGAAAATTCAATAATTATGTTGATTACAAAATTATTTCAAATTGAAATAATTTTAATTATAATAGGATTATACATATAAGGATCCTTCCATATCTATATAAAAATTAAAATTTCAACAACATTGAAATAAAGTAAGGAAAATTCAAATAGAAAACATAAGATCATTAATAGAAAAACATATTAAACACAAATGTTTTGAAGTAAACATAATAATTATGTTGAGGACATAAAAGTAAATTTCGTAAGCTAACACTGTAAAGTGGATCTCCAGCGTGTCACCGCCATAGTTGTATACAATACAGACACAAAAAAAAGCCAAAGAAGAAAGTGCTAAATTCACTGGGCGGTGAGGTAACTCGGGAATAGGGGTGCACACGAGTCGAGCCGGCTTGCGAGCTCGGCGAGCCGAGTTCGAGTTGGCTTGACTCGAACTCGAGTTTCGTCGAGCTCAAGCCGAGCCCAAGCGAGCTCAAGCTTTAGATCAAGCCAAGCCCGAGCCTATTTCTCATGTGTTTTTGGCTCGCGAGCCGGCTCGCGAGCTTTAGGTAATTTATATATATTTTTTTAATTTTATATATAATACAATAATACATAATATTATTAATTTAATTTATAAAATAAAATTAAAAAAAGAACAAAACTAACGTAAATCCTCTCAATTCTCAAACCCTAGTTGCCCATATTCCCAATTCACTCTCTCAAACCCTTGCCGCCCACCACCCACCAGGCCACCACCCACTACCCACGGCCACCACCAACCCCTCGCTGCCCACCGCCGACCACCACCAGCCCCTCGCCGTCCATCACCTCCAGCCCCTCGCCGTTCTTACGCAGCCCACAGCCCCTTTCATGCAGCTGCTTATCGCCAACACCACCACCAGTCCCTCACCGTCTACGGTCCACCACTTCAGCGCCGCTCCTCTCCCAGCAGGCGACAACCACTCTCCGCCCACCTATCACCGGCCATCGTCAACCACTCTCCACCCACCTGACACCGGCCACCGTCAACCACTCTCCTCCCACCGTCAACCACTCTCCCTCCAGCGCCGCCGCGTACAGTCAAAGCTCCAGCAAAGGTAAATTTTTTTTTTATTTTTTTTACATGTCTCTCGATCTCGATCTCTAAAATACAATGTAGGTAGGTATGGATTTGTGGTTAGCTTCTCAAAATTTTTAATTTGTTTGGTGGTATCTTTTTCTTTTTTGTGTTGATCTAATGTTCTGAACTCAATCAGAGAGGTTTAAGCCCACATATGTATAGCTTTTTCTTTTCCTCTTTCTGAACTTAACTGATGCAAAGTATCTTTTCTGTGAAAATTTTCCGATATCTGATTATTTTGTGCTTCTTAGCTGTTCGAAGCTTATTTCTTCAATTTTGTTGGGTCAATTACATTGAATTTGACATCCGTTGTAACTGTGTGTAACTATATGAACTCCTCCTCTTAGTTTCAAAATTACAGATACCCCCTTTTTATTATTTCCTTGTCACAAGTCATTATTTCCTATTTCACCATATTTTGTTGCCTCAGGTCGAAACTTCCACAAGAGATATTATTGCAGGATATATCTTTTATATATAAGAGAATATATATTGACTAGGAGAAGAGGGATATTATATATATATATATATATATATATATATATATATATATATATATATATATATATATATATATATATATATCGAATTGAGTATTTCTTGAACTATTTTATGTATTTGGATAACTAATTCCTATATGATTATTCCTATATGCATTTTCGAGCTTGAGCTTGAGATTGAGCAAAAACTGACCTAATCAAGCTGCTCGATCAAGCTCAAGCCGAGCTCAAGCTTTTCTCAAGCTCAAGCTCAAGCTAAAAAATTCAGGCTTGTCAAGCTCAAGCTCAAGCTCAAGCCTTGTTCAAATGTTTCAAGCTCAAGCTCAAGCCTGATATTTTAGACCAAACTCGGCTCGGCTCGGCTCGTGTGCACCCCTACTCGGGAACCACGCACATTCATTAGACCACGCGGCAGAAGATGAGTGGTTGTTGGGAAACCCACACAGGCATAAGCGGGCACAGATTATTAGGCAAGCATCATATGATTGATCACCACGTGGCGCGTAGGGAACAAAACGCACTCGAGGCGCGCGTGAAAAAATGGTCGGAGGGTCCGACAACGTAACAGGTTCAATGTTTGCTTTGCTGGACCAGATTCTTGTAAAATAGAATCCGGATAGAGATGACGATGCAAGCAAATATAGATTAGGCCAAATTATAGCCAATGATGCATGGATACGGATACGACGACACGAATTTAACATTATAGCTGTCTAGGAGCTTATAAGCTTATAAAATGTGTTTGACAATTTTTTATTCTAAAAAAGCTAACAAAATGTTGAAATGAACTGTTTAAGATTTTATAAGCTTTTTTAAGATAAAGTTGGATTATCCTATCGAGCTTATAAAATGTTGAAATTTGCGTAAAGGGTCATAAAGCATATAGGTAATATATAAATAAAAATAACTAAAGGTGTGAGATTTGTATTTTATTAAGACTAAAACATTTTATTTTTTTCTTATTATACTAAAGATAAATGTATTATTCATAAATAAAATAAAATTTTCTTCCAAAATAGTCTTTCATACATTAAAAGCAAGCCTTAGGTTGGAGGATTTAAATATCAAATATCTTATTTCCATGTCAATTGTATAGTTTCTTACATCCCCAATGTACCCAGGGTAGCAATGCTAAACAATTGTGGCCCAAACCACATTGTGTCATGATTATTTGTTTTCTTTTAATACTAGATGAGAGCATTCATCGACTATAATGACTAGTCGATAGTAACTATATTGTTTCTTTATTTCTTATTTTCCTTTTTAGTATTTCTCTAATTGCGCATTGAATTTGAAGGATAGCTCCTATTAGATCTTTGCAGTACCCGAATCCAATTAAAATTATTAGTTAATACTTTTGGCTAATAAGTCCAGACTCATTTTAATTAGTTAAATTATTATCATATTTTATGTACAAGCATTTCCTACTGATGAGGTCGATATTTGGTATGGGATCGTGGTCGTCCATGTATTCGAGCACAACAGTTGAATTTGTAAAGGAGGGAACGACTTCGACCTGAAACACACGAACACTATGATTACTTGGCCGGAGAAGGTTGTCTCCAGCGTAGCACCTCCAACGCTCAAGTCAGTATTGGTGAAACGAAGAGAATGCGATCGGAGTAGTAATGAGAGCTTACCAACCATAATAAATGTTGGAAATATTTATAGTGTTGGCTAACACGCACTAAGTACACCTCCCAGGATGTGCATTTAATACGTCGACCGACGCGCATTTAATGCTCGATTAGTGTGTTTGAAGGCATTTCTTAAGTAGGATGTATCTGTCAAATCAATCCCATCTAACTTCTAAGGCACGATTTGCAGATGTGCTGCATTTAATGCCGCCGCATATAGTATGGGCTTGATGGATCGGACGTGATAGAGCTCGACCACATCGTCTCGCTATCCTATGGTCGTAGACCCAACCAGAGATCTTTCAACTAGAGCAGCTGGTTTGCCAAGTTATTTGGCAGTGGGCGCTAAGGGTTTACGCTCAAGAACAACCATGGGTGGGACAACCTCGTAGACTCGACCACGACCAGAGTATTTTCCGTACCGGTGGATTTGATCTCACGATCGAGTCATCGACCACAAGGGTTGTTGACCGATTAGCTGGGGGACCTTAACCTGATCCACATGGTCATAAAACCGCTAAGATCGTGACACATAGACATAGACGAACGAAAATGTTCCCTGTCACCTACAAGGCTACAATTCGATGTTAGGAAACATTAAACAAAGTTAAAAGAGGAGCCGGGAGCCCTGCAATCCCAGAGAACTACTAAGAGAATCACAACTGCCTGAGTGGTCCTCCTGACTTTGGCGGGACTTACAAGCTTATCTCTTAATAATTTATGAAATATAGGGAACGTAGCACACCATGAATCATTCCATATCATGTTTCTGATGTACAGGATCCTCTTATAAGAGGCAAGTACAGAGCATACTAAATGATAAATTGGGTATATTATACTAGACCCTTTGAGGGTTTAGGAAGAACTAAGAACTAGGAGTTTAAGCTAACATGTTTAGAAAATATATGAAGTAGAAGATTTATTGATCTTAACTTAAAGAAAACTTATGGATACAAGCCCCTATATATAGGGGGCGGACTTCAACCTATTATACAAACTATCCTATAAAATTTGACATCCAAATCTTATCTTAAGGATAAGAATCTGACGTGTCAATCATACATGCAAAGTAAGAGATTTCCTTATCTTAAAGGATAAGATAAGGATTATAAAGGTCCAAACGGTTCAAACCTTATCTTAAAAGATAAGGTAAGGATAACAAAGGTCAAAAGATTCAAAAGGACCATGCCTAATACAAACAAACTAAAACATAGTAAAAGCATAGGTAAAAGCATGATATTAAAGATAAAATCTTTAATAATGCCATGGGTCTTGTGAATCCTGTAAGGGCTGTAAATCTTTCCAAGAGGCGCATGCATCTGGTCCGGGACCAGTATATCCGACAGAGTCACGTGTAGGTGATACCCTTGTGTAATGAACAGCAGGGGCTGGATCCTCAGCTTCTGCCATTTATGCATCTTCTCTCCAAGGTGATGGTTTGTGTAGTGTCCGGTCCATCTCCTTTGCTTCTGGAGTGGCATCAAAGATGACATCTGGAATGGAGGATACCGAAGTAGTGTTTGATCGAATTCCAGGAAGGTGGATAGGGACGTGATTAGCAAAACAGATATGCTGAAATACTTTGGTGTCTTCTTCTGGGTGTTGTCCTATACCACCATCAGTAGTGGTAAGGATATAACTGTAAAGGCTGGCAATGAATTTGTTCTGAAAGTTGGCATGGTATGGCCTATGGAGTATCAATACCGTCATGGGATTTTCCATATGCTTGTTTTCTTTGAGGAGGTTCTTGAGGATTTTGATCCAATACTTTCTGGTCCATTTACCGTAAAGGAATCTGGTGAGATTGCAGCTTGGATTGTTGAACTGGATTGCAGCAAGCAGAGCTATTGGGTTGATTTCAATCGCAGCATAATTTGAGACAGTGAGGCACCAGAGGTACCAGAAGTATTCTGCTGAGAAAGCTACTCTGTTTGTAAAAGAGAAGACATGAAGGAAAAGGTAATTTGGGGAGAACCTTCCCTTTTCGAGTGGTTGTCCTCTTTCGAGAAGGAACTTGGCTTGGTAGTAGAAAATATATTTTCGAGCGAAGTTTTTGATTTCTTGAAGGGTGGTTAGTGGTTCTGACGTTGGTGGAAACTCTGGAAGAACTGGTTCTGTTGTGACTGTAGGTATTTCATAGGATCTTGCTGAAGATGATGATGCCATGTATATCAGTGGAATGGTTTTGCTGGAGGAGATGAGATAGATCTTTTTTGGCCTGGAGAGTAGATCTGGAATGAGGTTGTGATTTTCTTTTATATGCTTCACTTCAAACTGGTATTTTGAAAACCAGTCTTTTAACCTTAGTAGCTATGGTTCTGGGATTTCCTTGTTTTTGAATTCGAGAATTCTGGGAAAGGATGAGTTGTCCATTTGCACAATAAAGTGGTGTCCAATCAAGTGGAACTCAAACTTTCTGATCCCATATTTGACGGCCAAGATCTCTTTGTACACTGTATGATAGTGTTTCTCTGCCTCTCTGAATTGTCCACTAACATGTCCACAGTAATGCTTTTTCTCATCAATCTCTTCAATCAAAATGACACCCCAATATTCGTCGCTAGCGTCTGTCTGGAGAATACGTGTTCCCTTGTCAGGGATCTTTAATGGTGAGGGTTGCTGGCATAGCTCTTTCAGTTTCTTGACAGCTGTTGTCTAGTCCGGTCCCCAAGGTGGGGGTGTCTTTTTAAGCATCTTTGAGAGTTGGCACGTGTATTTGGAACACTGTGGCAGAAAGTCCTTTATGTAATTGATTATTCCAATGAACTGTTGAATTTCCTTAACTGTTAAGTTGTCTTCTGGAAATTTGTGTAGCTCCTGTGCAATATGAGGACCTGGATGGTATTTTTCTTCTGAGAATTTCATTCGTAAGAATTCAATATTGGGTTGACCAATATGACTCTTTTTCTCTGACAACATGATCCCTTTGGTTTGGACAATTTGTAGGAACTGTTGTAGTAACTCCTCATGGGCCTCTTTATTTTTGGAAAATAGGAGGATATCATCGATATAGAGCAGAGGACTGTGAAGAATGGGTTCGAATATTCTAGTCATGGCTTTCTGGAATATAGATGGGGCAACTTTGAGCCCAAAAGGCATGACAGTCGTAGGTATACAGAATGCTGTTTTGTACCTATCTTTTAGATCAATGCCCAATTGCCAAAACCCAGCTTTCAGATCGAACTTTGAGAATACTTGGGCTTGGGTAAGCTGTGAGAACAACATCTGTGTGCGAGGCAATTGAAACTTGTCGTCAGCCAGGAAATAGTTAAGGGGCTTATAATCAATAACAAGCCATTTCTTTCCCCTTATCTGTTCAGCCCTTTTATTGACATAAAAGGCTTGACAAGCCTAATTTGACTTTGTTGGTTCGATCAAGCCCAATTGTTGGAGTTGGGCACATTCTTGCTTTGCGAGCGCAAGATCATCAGGAGTCATTCCTGGATGTGTAGCTTTTGTTGGATTCACATCTTCATTCATTTTAAAAGGGAGTTGAATGAAGATTCTTCGTTTTTCCACAAAGGAGAAGGATGAGTGAATTCAGCATGAGAATTAGCACAACAATTTTGTAATTTTGAAGCAATACTCTGGAATTCTTTGGGTGAGTTGGACAAGGCATATATCTTTTGAGTGTTGTGTAAGGCTGGAAATGCCTTTTATATTTTATGCCTGTGGGCAGAATCATGAGTTTCTGCGCTTTGTGGTAAAGATCAAATCCAATGAGAAGATCTTTTCCGTGGAGCTTACTTTCAATGACTTTCATCCAAATAATACAGTCTGGAAAGAATTGTATTCCGATTGGATGTTTGGTAATGAGAGAGCTCTTGAACTGTTGACCATCTGCTGCCTGGAAATACTCATAGTGTGTTGTCCATGCTTCTTTTGGTAAGATGTCTGGATTCATCATGGACTTCATAGCTCTCGTATCCATAAATCCTATAGCCTTGATCGGCCTGTCATATTTTGATGAGAGAATCTGGATATGGATATGTGGAGAGGGAATGGCGACTTTCTGTCCCATGATATTTGGAGGAGGATCAACTGGAATAGCAGTTTGTTGTCCTATCGTTTCTGTCTTGAAGATAGGAAGGTGTTATTCCTCTTTGGTCGGATCTTCTTCATCTGAACATTCTTCCTCGAGGATGAAGACAGTATCTTCATCTTTTTCATCTTGTTCTGAAAATAAAGACTCAACATCTGTGTCTTCGAGAGTAGTGTCTGCATGCTGGAGGATGTTGGTGACCATTTTGGCAGATTTTGCTCTATTATTGGGACAATTTTTTGCAAAATGTCCTTTTTTCTTGCAGATAAAGCATATGTCTGTTCTTTTTCTTCGGAAAGTCTTCTTCCTAAAGAACCTTAGGCGTTCTTTTCTTTTGGTTGGCTTTCTGTCTTTTGATTTTCGCGACGAGGAGCAATTTGCACAGTTGCAATCTGACTTTGACCCGCATTTTATTTCTAAGTGAGGCTTCTTGCAGGCTGTCTTTAGTACAGAGGAGTTCTTGACTAAAGATTTGAACATAGACTGCTGCTCATATAGTTTTTCGATTGTTGCTATAGACATCTGATGGATTTCTCCGATGGTGATCTGATCAATATCCTTTCCTGTGCTCGTAATCATCAGATGTAATTCAGGCTGAATTTCTTGTGGTAAAGATACGATGTAGACGTGCTTCAGGTTGGGATCATTATACCCATTCAGAGTATAGTATAATTCAGACATTCTTTTATAGTGGAAATCCAAGTCTTTCTTTAGCAACGAGCAACACTTCATGGAGAAGTAGTTTTGCTGGGCCAGCTTGTTGTAGAGAGTACTATCTCCAAGAAATTCTTGGTGAATCGTTCCAAGGACTTCAGCCGGTGAGGCTTGAAAGAGAGTTATCTGGCGATACACCCCGAGGGATTAGAACCATTCTCTCAGTGATCCTATGAATCTGGATGATAACTCTCTAAGAATTGTTGGAAGATGTTCTTCCTTGGTTCTTTGGAGATCTATCCATGCTGCAAAGGAATGAAGTCTTTCTCTTCTTTTACTGACGGGAATGTCATCGAATGTAAACCAAGGGCCGTTTGTAGGCTTAGATGCCCTTTGCTCAGTATTTTGTGAGACTGGAGGATCTTCGTCAATTTCTTCCGTTTCTTCAGTTTGTTCATCTTGATTTTTCGCAGATGTCTATCCGTCAACTATAAGGATTTGAGAAATGTCAGCGTATTCTTGTTCAGAGGTATTTGAATCCTGGACGGAAGAGTCTGAGCTTTCTGATGATGCATCGAAATTATCTCGTTGTGGTTCTTGGACCATTAATGATGCAGGAGGAGTTGTATCATCGACCTGAGCCTTCATCTTGCCTTTATCTTTTGAAGATGGTTTTCTGGGGGCAGGCTTTGGCTCAAAGGGTATTTCAGAGGCCATGAAGAATTGTTTAGTGTAATCAGGAGATGTGCTATAAGGATCATAAAAAGAAAAAGTCATAGAACCATGGAGAAATGGAAGACTTGGAACAAATCTTTTTTCCTATCATTTTCCATGAATTCTAGATCCTTTTTAAGTTTCCTGATTTCTGTCTCTTTTTTATCAAATTCTTGACCTGATCTTCGTTGTGCAATTAGCTGTCTGAGCTCTCTGTCAAGAATTTCAATGCGATTGACAACTTTTCTGTACATCTGGTCAAGTTCTTTTGCCAGGGTATCGACCTTTGTGTTGTTTGCCTGGACATGAGACAAGACTTTATCAACTTTAGAATCAAGTTGAATCAGGGTCTTGTTCTGAGCCACGGCATTGGACGTCTGCCAGTTAAGGACCTCCTCTCCTTGGGAGAGTGTTGAAGTAGCTCGTCCGTCTTGGTCGATGGTGGTGTGTTGGACAAAAGGTCTGGTGGACACTTGTCCTTCTGCTCGTCTTTCCAGGGGAGGAAAGTCAGCATCGTAGGCGCTCTGAAACATCATGCATGGTTGGATATGAGTCAGAGGTGGGATGACAGGAGGTAGAGTGCTCCTGCAACTCCTTTGTTGTTCTTCTCTTAGGAAGGCTAGAGCCTCATCATAACATGATAATGGTTGCGCCACTGTGGAGGGATCAAGATCTGGATCCTTTGGTTTGTCCTCTCTGCAGGTGGAGAGTCGTTGCTTCCTTGCTCGTCTTCGTCTTCTTCATCAGGCTGATTTACTCTGATCATCATCTGATTCGTCATCAGAGTTTTCCCAAGCACATAGACATCCTGGGTCACACATAGATGGATCTACGTCCCAAACAAAATGGCAATCTACCTTGTCTGTGTAGATTTCTTGCCCGTCAGGAATGAATCGACTGATGGGGAGGTATGTGATGAGAGGATGGGTCATCCTAGTAGAAGCATTGACAAGTAGTATCATGAGCTGCGTGAAGATCGTTATGTTGAAAGAGGAGGGTTCCTCATCTTTTGGCAGTTTAAAAATAGTTTTTGTTCTGCCATCACTCAGCTTCTTAAACTCGTAGGTAGTCGACCTAACCGGCTCATGAGTCTGCTGGAGAGACTCATAATTTGTGATCCACTTGGTAGGCATCAGTTTTTCAAGCTCCTTCCGAGGGATTTGTCTTGGTACTTGAACGATGGTAGGAACATCGGATCCAGAATCTGCAAGTACCATGAGAGCATCTGGAGAACCAGATCCTTGGAGATCCAGTCCATGGTTCTGCAACCTGTATACCAACTGGTGGTGGAGTGTTGCAGTAATGGCTGAAGCGATTTGTTCTGCTCCAGAGATCTGAACTCAGACTTTCAAGGCTGTGGGGAGATTTGCGTCTCCCAAGGACATAGCGAAGTTTGGAAAGAACTTCAAAACTGCGCTTCCATTGTTAAGGGTGGTGACAACTGTTCCGATGACAGCGTCTTCATATTTGACATAGCGGGTGTCCAAGAGGGCCAGTCTAGCTGTGATTGGGAGGCCTTTTCTTCCTTGATAGGAAAGAACTAGGCGTACTGCTCCGAAGTAAATGTGTGTGTAACCTTCTGTTTCCCATGAGGTGATGAATTCTAACGGGATGGAGAGAGTGACGTATTGCTCTCTTTTGGAGTGTGGAAGATCACATTTGTCCAGTCTAGAAGACTGGACAAATTCTTTTGTTTGTGGCCTGGAGGAAGAGATCAGAGATCTGATTCCTCGCAAGGAACCTCTTTTTCTATAAATATTATATGGGCTAATAACATGGGGAACAGTTTGCTCTATAATAACATGTTCAGGAATAGTGGAATATTCAAGAAGATTTTATATTTTACTAGTAGAGTGGCGAGGTAACGAAAGTGAAGATGAAATAGAAATCAACTGATCAGGAGATATAGGGATTGTAGACATATTTGGCAAGAGATCTCAATTCTTCTTCTACCACTCTCTGGGATCCATTATAATATACTCATATGCACCCTGGGGTGAGATATGAAAAACATGGCTCTGATACCATGAAGAGCCGGGAGCCCTACAATCCCAGAGAACTACTAAGAGATAAGCTTGTAAGTCCCTGAGGACCGCTGTAAACAAAGTTTCAATTTTGGATAAGCGTTGAAAGTTGGTTTCAACCTTCACTCCCAGTCTCCCACTGTAGACAAATTCTTCAATAAAAAATATGCAATCATTTCAAATGTATCACATTTTTATATATGTCTCATCTCTCCCAATTCTCCGATAGAAATTCACTTCTCAAAGCGCAAATCTCGAATAGCACGAACGGTATTTATTAATGGCGTTTCATCGGAGCTCGCTTCTCCTCCGCAAGGCCATCGGAAATAGCCGAACGACGGCGGTGTCGGCGACTTACTCATCCTACAGATCTTTATTGCATGATGGCTCCATTGACTCCGATGGCCGGAGATGGTATTCAAGCTCAGAATCCGATAGTAAAGGTACAACCATGTCAGCGGCGGGGTACCACGTCAACAGCGGTCCGTCTTACATGCGGGGAGCAGTGTTTTGGGAACCGAATAAACCCATGACTTTCGAGGATTTTCAGATGCCCCGACCTAAAGCCAATGAAATTCTCATCAAAACTAAGGGTAATTTTTTGTTTAGTTGTGAATTATGCTGTAAAGCTTGTAATTTTCTGCTCATGCTGGTAATACACTGAGTGTAGACGGGAAGAAATGATCAAGTCTATTCCGAATATTAATGGTCACGATAAATCTTGTTAGGAATGTTTGGAGCAGTCTTTTCTTCGACTTCATTCGAATATAATGTGTATTTACACATTGAGTTGACTAAAATTGCTGATCTAACACTAGTTATTGCGTTCTGATGACTAATATCATTAAGCTGAAACGTTCAACAAGAGTCTAAAGTAGGTTTTATTCTTTGGGCAAAATTTCAAAATTTTCTGGTTTATGTTAATTGGGGTTGAATAGTGCAGCTTGTGGGGTCTGTCATTCCGATCTCCATGTACTCAAAGGCGAACTTCCCTTTGCCAGCCCTTGTGTTGTAGGGCATGAGATTACTGGTGAAGTGGTTGAACATGGGAAACTTACTGACACCCAAATCATTGAAAGGTTTTTTAAGTTTTGAATAAAATTCTATCTACCTTTGTATTGTTTTGCGGATAGAAATAAATAATATTTGTTTTATTTCAGATTTCCAGTGGGATCTCAGGTTGTTGGGGCTTTCATAATGCCTTGTGGAAGCTGTTTCTTCTGTTCTAAGGCAAGTATGTCATGAAGTTCCTTTTGAGTGTTCATCTGCTATCTGCATGTAAATCCTACACTCGACTCAGATGAACCAATCTGACTACATTATCTCTTGTGTAAAAACAGGGTCAAGATGATTTATGCGAGTCTTTTTTCGCTTACAATCGAGCTAAGGGGACCCTTTATGATGGTGAAACAAGGCTGTTTCTCCGCAATGGTGGTACATTCATGTTTCCCTTAAGAGAAATTAAGTGACATATGTGCATGATGTCCTATAATTTTGTATTTGTCCTGAATATTTTATTTCAGTGACTTTCGCTTCATTTCAATGCATGTGGCGCAGTTTGAATATTGTTGTTCAGCACCAAATCTGCTTAGATCTGATTATTTGATACTTTCGTCCTACTTATATTATGTTGATTGTACAGGCAAGCCAGTGTATATGTACAGCATGGGAGGTCTGGCTGAGTATTGTGTGGTACCAGCACATGGATTGACGGTTCTACCTAAGTCATTGCCTTACACAGAATCTGCTATTTTAGGATGCGCTGTTTTTACTGCCTATGGGGCTATGGCTCATGCAGCTCAGGTTCGTCCAGGTGATGCCATTGCCGTGATTGGCATTGGAGGTGTTGGATCAAGGTAATAAGAATAATGCATTCTTGAACTTTCATATTTTATATGTTGTAAACCATATAAATCTCAAATGATGAACGGCTGGAAATGATCTTGGAAATAGTAAGGAGGTCTATAAGTCATGTACTCATGTTATAGAATTTCTTGCCCGTCTTTGGTTTTTCTAATTTTCATCTTTGGAGGATAGAAATTATGGAAATACTATTCTGAAATTAATACCCAGAGGAAAAGCTAAAGTTATTGACTTCTGAAAAAATTCTACAAAAAGTCATTTGCAATAACACTTATCACAGTCTAGTTAGTTCTACAAGAAAGGGAAAAATCATGTGCGGAGAGTACCTGAAGTATTAATTAGTTTGTTTACTTTGCAGGATCACTCATATGAGACTACTTTGTCCAGTGTTCATTAAGCATGTTTTTCTTAAACATATTTTCTAACCATCAAACTGAGATTCATTCTTTAGTGGCCTTTTTACATATATTACTTTTTAAATTCTCGTTAGTAAGATCTACTTCAGCATGTTTCTAGTATAAATAACCTGATAACGTTTTAGTTCTTTTTTCTGGTACAAAGATAATAACATTTTAGTTTGCATCATTTTGATTGTAAAACATCAACAGTTGTCTGCAGATAGCTAGAGCATTTGGGGCTTCTGAGATTATTGCAGTGGATGTCCAGGATGAGAAAGTCCAGAAAGCTAAGATGTTTGGAGCCACTCATGCCATAAATGCACGAAAAGAAGATGCTGTTGCAAAGATCAGAGTACATAATCTCTTATCCTTAATCAATTTAAATTTTAATCAATAAAGCTGTTTCCAGTTTATTTAATTGTGATATCTGAACAGGAAATTACAGAAGGGAGGGGTGTAGATGTTGCTGTGGAAGCCTTAGGAAGACCACAAACATTTTCACAATGCGTACAAAGTGTTCGAGATGGAGGCAAAGCTGTAATGATTGGCCTTACACTCTCTGGTGCTAAAGGGGAGGTTGATATAAACCATTTGGTTCGTAGACAGGTATGTTTATGGCAAAATTATATTTTTTGTCTTGTAACTTTCATCCTTTTTTCAATTTCGGTCCTGTGAGTATGCACATCATAGATTTTTCTCGTAATTTATCATTTTCCCGAATTTGGTTCTATTTATTATAAAAGACATTTGTCCTGAGTTAACACATTTGGTCCGGTGCTTATAGCCGTTACGAATTTTATCTAGTCGAGAAACTTTATCTTCACATTTTCAACATTGTTGGTGCAGATAAAAGTAATTGGATCTTATGGAGCCAGGGCAAGGCAAGACCTTCCCAAATTGGTTAAGTTAGCAGAGAGAGGAACTTTTAATCTTGAAGCAGCTGTTTCAAGAAAGTGCAAATTTGAGGAAGCTGGAGAGGCATATAAAGACCTTGATCAAGGAAATATTGTGGGCCGAGCTGTAGTTGAGATCATGTAATAACTCTGATTGCTAGGATTTGAAGTTATTTGTATTCAATTTCTTGAAAACCTCTGTTCATTTCAGTTATGAGAATGTGTAAACAGTAATGATACTCTCATTTGAAAAGAAGGGCCTTTTTATTGTATCAAACACAGGGTTTCGTTCAAAATTCACTATTTTCAGTAACATATAGTAGCATGACAATGATATTTCTGTTCTAAATATAGGTGCATGACAAAGAACTTTTTTTGCTTTTGGCTTTCTTATCGGCAATTTAATTTTTCAAACACTTCCAACTTCTGCTTAATTTAAGTAGATATAAGCTAGATGCACCTGCAAATCTACTTTTGCTTTCAGCTTTTGGACCATTTGCGTAAATAAGTGGAAGTTTATTGAGAGTAGTAAAAGTACTTAGCTTTTTTTTTTCTAAATACTCGGCTACATTTTCCCAAGTTGCTCAACTTGTTTACAAGTTTAGGTTTTAGTTTATTACATTTTCCTAAGTTAGTCAACTTGTATACAACTTTAGCTTTTAGTTTTTTTCTTGGTGCTTTTACTACTCCACTTGTTTATAACTATACAACTTTAGCTTCTCCAAAAGATGCAAACACCACCCTTAGAGACCAAATGACAGGGTTGTAGCTTGTGAACCGTTTTCGAACATTTTAGCTTTTAATACCATTAAGAGGGAGCCACAATGAGTTACACTGGGAATTTGATACAAACACAAAAATATTACAACAGAAACACACAGAGAGAAACATACAGTAACTTCAGAATGTAATTCGCAGATATCAATGGTAACGATTACATACGGGGCCATCTGATGGGGGGATTTATTAGCAAAATTTCCATATATTTATGGCTGCTTTCAAAAATACACCGTCCCAACAAAAGAATGTGTATGGTTTTGATTGGGAAAACAACTATCTACTATATATCCCAATCAGCATCATAATCTTTCAATAAGCTAGATTAATGATTCTAATAATCCTACTTCCCACTTAATCGGTGTGTGTTAGCAAATCTATACCTCTAATTAGCAACAATTACAAATCTTTCCACTTGTTGGCATACTTAAGAAATGACTGTGCAGGGTTTTCCCTAGGTGGGGCACGGACACGAGTCGACCTCCTAACAAGAGCCTCTTCCATTTCAATCCTATGCATTGCATCTTTGGACTTCTTTTGAATCTCAGAGCTGGAAAATTGAATTTAAGGGGAGAAAATAAATTAATTCAACCTTTGAGCAGGATTAGTTTTGTTGAGCACATTCAAAGATGCATTTATTGACTTCGGATTATGTCCATATCAAAAACAAGAAAATAATTTAAGTAACACATATGTGATTAATGTAATGAGATAGAAATTAAATAACTTAACCATATTTTTTTGTAAAATTTCTGCAGCTGCTTCTTAAGAGCCCTCTCCCTTACACCTTTTGTATTCAATGAGCCAATCAAAGCATCAACCTGTCACAATATACATAGATAAAAATGCTTCAAGCAAGAAGAAAAAAAAAAAAAAAAAGAAAACCTGAAGGTGTCTAAATATGGAATATTATACCTCTTCCTTAGTTTGGTGGTAGCCCCACTCTTTGGACTCGGGATAATCAACAAAAATTCTCCCATCACGTCGAAAGAACCAATACCTGCAAAAGTTTCTGTCTTTGCCTAATGGACTAGTGCGTATAATTCTCTTCTCAATCTCACGTTCCAGAAATTCTTTCTGCACGAGAACAGGTAGTGTATGTTTCAGTCCATAAGTACACAATAAACACCTATCTTAATCTCCAGCTCTTCTACTAACCCCTTTCCGATGAATAATATACAGAGAGAGAGAGAGAGAGACCCACCCTTTCTTCAGCGCTCTTCTTCTCAATTGTCTCTTTAATTTCATTTTTCATCAATTTATGGATCTCCCTCTTAGAATGATTATTAACATCTTCTGAAGAGGTGTAGTTCTCAACTTTCTGTTTCTTAGAGTTCTTCTTAGATGTGCTATCTCCTTGTTCATTGTCACTGTCCGACAATTAATCGCACAAGACGAAACAGAGGGGACAAAGAGAAAAAGAACAGGGGAGAGAAAGATCACCATCTATTCCAATTCACTAACATATTCTTACTTGAAGAAATAGAAAATTTAATTAATTCCAAACCTGTTTTTAGATGAATGATTCTGTTGAGAAAGAGCTTTCCCATTAGCTTCTGACTTCTTACGCTCCTTTTCTTCTCTCCTCTTTTTACCTTCATCAAGTGCTTCATCTCTCCTTGCGGCAGAAAGTGCCTGTCTTTCTTCAATATACTCATCCAACTTTTCTTTGAAAATATCTGTTTCTAGAGCTTGAGTAACCAGTTCATGAAAGATAGCCAGTTTCACATGAATCTCTAATAGGGCGCAATGACCTCGCTTAATAGTACTTATGTGCACAGATAATTCGGCACTGCAAAATGTTTCAATGAAATCGCATAGATATTCGGTCCAGGTAACCAGCGTAATCTGAAATAGAGAGATTGGGGGGCTTAACAATGAGAATAGGTAATTAATTATGCATAATCACACAAATCTAACCTCTTAGGGTAAATTACAGTTACCTCCTTCTGATCATAGAAATTTAATTAAAACTGAAAGAAAATATTAATAACGTGTATAACATCATCTAAACATGCAAGAAGATTTTGAAAAGTTCACTATAATTTTATAACAACACTTAAGTTCTAGTAGAGTAATCAACTCAGGGGGCACAGGTGTAATTTTGTAAATTAGAGGGGGTATTTTGAAATTGTATAGTTACAACTAAGAATGCTGTAATTGTTGCTAAATATTAATTCCATGGAACAGGAAGATGAGACAAGACGTCCATATATACTCTTTATGAGAGAAATAATTCATACAAAAGTGTATGTTTTCAAATGGTTACCTTCGGCTTCCTTTTTTTCTTTACTATCACCATTGAGTACTTCCCATTGTCGTTTATAAGTAATCGAAGAAGAGCTGAATAAGATTCCACAATAAGCACTGGAGTGCTGTCCTTGTAACAAAGTGAATTCTCAAAGTCTTCCAGTGAGAAAGGAAACAAATTCATCAGCTTGCCAAAAGAAGCACAGAAATCCCACACCATCAAAAGATCCCCAACACAATCCATAGGTACATTGAAATCCTTGCAAGGGGAAGGCCTTTCCATCAAAAGCTGATCTTCCTCAGTAGGTTGAACCAGAAGGTCATCAATGGGATACTTAATAGACCCATCTTCATGACTCTCATTCACTGCAAATACCAACACAGATATCCAGAGATTGAGAGAGAGACAAAGAAACACAGTTAAAAGAAGGGATAAACAGAAGGATTTCAGAAAGCTCTGGACTCTAAAAAGATATAGTAAAAGAATGAAAAAATAACAAGAATATAACACCGTTTCCCTTTTTTGGGGGTGGGTGGGTGATATATAACTTCACGCCCACCCCCAAATCTTCTTTCTGAAAATCACAATTGATCCATGCATAAACAGAACAGAGAATATTTCCAAGAAAACTAGAAATTGCAATAAACTAGACAAGCACAAGTTTACTATGCTTAATCTGAGAAGTGAGACAATTAAAACCTACCTCCATCACTACTCTTTCCAGACAATGAGATCTCAGATGTTAGTTTATTCCTCCGCCTATATACCTTGATCTCCTTATCACTCTCCACCTAAAACATCAAAGAAGACAATATCACTGACTTAAACTTCCAAAAAAACTCGGAAAGACGGAAAGGAGACTGAAATTCAAATTCACCAGAGTGTTCTGTGTCTCTTCACTTTTCTTCCTCTTCCTATTACACACTATAAGTCCATTCTGTATGGATACTTTAGTCTTTAATTCTTGAGGAGGGGAAGTTGAAATTCCATGCTTCTTTGCTATATAATCATGTAAAACCCAAGGCATACCACGATATGTAGAATCTTTGATGAAAGACTTCAGTACCCGTTTGCTAAAAGGTGGATTCTTTACTGTCAACTCATCTCCATTTAATAGTGCCTTTTCACTAATTTTATGGTCGTTGCCAAGCCATACAATCTCGTACTGTGTTCTGTTAGCATCCTCAACGACTTTTGTAATTTTGCACGGATGTAAACGGCCATCCTTCCTTCCGTATAATTCCGCACCCTCGGAAAATGGACCTTGCGCCTTCGCAGCAATTGAATTGACCAAATCTTTTAAGTTCAGCATACCTGCCATAAAACAATTAATAATTAAAAAGTAGACCAAATCCCTAGTAGGAAGAAAAATGTAAGAGTAGCATCTTCCAGATCAGAGTGATGCGTCGTGAGTTGAGCTGTATCCCATACAAAACATGGACCTTCCACAAATACACACCTTCCATGTATGAAATGAAGCAAGCAGCATAGCCATCCACCCGAAACGTTTATATTCTATTGCATATAATGACATTAAATATCCAAAACTTTATTGTCGATTTCCTTTATAGTTGCCAAGAATGCCCAGGTTTTGCAAATAAACTTTAAACAGCTGGAATATCCAGGCCATCACAGGAAAAAGACAATTTCCTGATCTCCTCTTTTAGTTGCAAGAATCTATCTTAAAGACACTCCAACCAAATTGATGGCTGCATCAAACCTAAAACTACCTACAATGAGTTATGTCAAACATCATCTCGAGCCCATTGCAAGAGGATGCAAACACGAAAGATGGCCCTCAGGCTCCATAAATTAGTTTATGATCATTTAAAATAGCTTTGAAATACCAGTTTACATTAACTCCTTAATAGAAAATGTCAAAAAGAAAAACCTTGAACCACATTCTTACCAGATGGCCATGTTTCGCTTTTTATGCATCGCGCCATTGAAAGTGTGGAATGGGAAAGGAAAAGATTACGGTTCTAGAAAAAAGTTGCAGACAGGAGCTAGCATGTATGATTAAGCTAATGACAATTTTTGAGAAATTCATTTGATCCAACAAAATTCAAATAGAGGAAAAGATTCTTGTTACGGAGTTAAAGAAGTTCTAAACATATATGAAGTCTAGTGTTGGAGATATAGTTTCTCACCCCATGTTTACCCTATAAAGATCAAACAAAAAAAGCAGAAGAATAATTAAGGACACCAAATTGATCATCTTTAATACTCAGTCTACCGCATTGTAGGATGTAAACCTACTAAATTGGTATTTGGTAGGTCATTCAAACCTTCAACAACTCATTTGATTTTATTTCTGAAATATTCTTTGAGTGTGATGGATCGCTCACAAATCTTGCTCCATGAGTAACTATTAAGAACAAATTCAGGCTGGATAACATGGCAGAGAGAATGCTGAGGATAGGAAGAATTCAAGTTCAAGATGCTGACAACATTGGAAAACTACAGAGCGGGAGGTTAAAAATGTAAAAGTAAGAAAAACACTTAAATAAGAAATAATCTATTTTAAACTAGAAAAATTAATGCTTTCTGTCATCTAATTCACTGTCGAATCCTACCACCACGTGGTATATTGTTACTGGGATTTTGACTAACAAAAAAGATCCGCATCTCATTATTTTTCACAAAACTTACAAGTTATTTGTCAAATAACTGTCACGTATATATATACTAAAAGGAAATCAGTCACTACATGGTAGTTTCTTATGTTATTGAGGGAATACCATAAGGCAATACAATCAAGTACTCCGATACTTTCGCTTCATGTTCTGCCATCCTTCGACACTTGGCACTGTGTTGCTTAGGAATCAAGCAACAACGTTTCCACCAACAAGTAGAAACAAAATCGACATAGGTGCATTAAATACATTCAGATTTTTATTTAATTAGATGGATTAACGCAACAAAAAGCTAGCAGACTTACTGAATTGAACACCACGAAGAATAGGAGCCATGTATTTGGCCGGGATATTTCGTCTTCTTTTCAAAGCTTTTTCTTCTGAAACCAAGGATTCTTCATAGGTCAAATTGTCCTTCTCCGTAGCTTCGCATGTCCAGACTCTCTCGCGATATAAATTTATTCTCTTCAGATATTCACTGTAACATTTAAGGTCCAGACATTATATTTGTGTTAAAAATAGAATATTATTTTCATGAGCATTGGTGCTAGAATAGAAACAGAATTTACTTATAACTTCTGAAGATTTCTTTTGTCAATCGAACTTGAAAAACAAGCTCTTCAGGCTTTAAATCCTCAGGTTTTTCAGCCAAAGTAAATGGCTTTCCCTTATAAAGAGGCATTTCCTTTTAGGTTTAACTTCCTCCAAAGTTCAAGTTCATAACCTGGAAACAATTGAAGAAAACATTGATCAACATGCCAAAAAGAAAAACTATCACGAACTGGGAACCCCCAATCAGAAAACTAGGGCAATGCCAAAAGATAAAAAGTAAACAATAATAACGACAACCCACTCAAATTTCACCCAGAGAATGGGAAAGAGCCCAGACGAATAGCACATAGATAACCGCAAACCATAAACCTAGTTTAAAATTCCAACAAACACATACAAACTAAACCAGCTGAGAAACAAAATCTCCAATTTCGACTATTAAAATTACACTAAATCAACCAAAAAATACAGCTAAAATTTAATGATTCCGCATGCATTGAAGCTGTAGCGAGTCAATGGCTATCATAGAAACAAATGTGGCAAGAAGATACGGCACCAAAAGCAACATTCAGTACGAAAAACAGAGAAATCGACCCAAAAAAGCAGCACATTAATAGAAGTAGACATGCAATTCATTATTTCCCGCCAGGAGTTGATTCTAATAGCGAGACGAGAGCAGTAATCATACCGGGGAGAACGAAACGATTGGATTGAAGGGTTGATTGAGAGGGTTTTGATGGCGTTTGTGTATAATGTGTGTGTTTGCATATATTAAGAGGCGCAGAGAGAGAGAGAAGAGAGAGAGATTGTACGTTTTTTCGCCAGTGAAGACTGACGTGTTGGTGTTTAGGACTTCTCTCATTGAATCCCTCCTTCTAACTATGTCTATTTATATTGAGAAATTGATATAACAATTTTATTTATTTATTTCTTTTCTTTTATTATTATTTCTAATACATTTGAATCTGTGTCTCGTATTTCATAGGTTTTAATTTAATAAATTTGAGGCTTAATGGATTGGATTTGGATTGACTAAGTTATAATACGAACCCAATCAACCCAACACGAACCCACTGGTACATTTCAATTATTACCTCCATTGGGGGCCATATGTAAACTAAAAAAAAGTTAACTGATCATGGTGTTTCAAATTAATGGCAAAGAATTATGAAAAGAAATGACAACTTCTCATTTGGCACAAGGAAAGCTAAGTGAATTATTATTAGTTCATTGTATGTAAGCAGAACATCAAATCACAAAAGGATCTCTCAGTTCAAGAAACACAACAGAGTCAGTCGCCTATACATAAAGAAAAAAAACCTCACTCCGATCGAGTCTTGTAATATATACATCATGTTTCGACCGTGCACACTGAGTACAATTTGAAGTTGAGCTATGAACAACCCGATCAAACAAAATACCCAACGAACGCACCTGATTTCCTTAACCAAAACTTATAAAGTATCCTCTTTCAATGTGGATACATTATATCACAACATTCTACACTCTATCAATGGCATCCAAAGATTTCTCAAGATGAACGAACGCATCACCAGACGAGCGTGCTTGTACTGAGGCCAATTCATTCTCGTTCATCTTATCTTCATTTTTTCCTTCAGGAACCAAGTTTTCAGTATCTTTTGTAATGGGCTGCTGATTAGCTTTCTTAGAGGGAGAACGAGGCGATCTGAGAGGTGGATTTAGGGGCCCATTTCCAGTGGAACGGGACTTGGATCGGCTCACCAAATAATTGAGCCACATGAGTAAATCAAGAATATAGCCTTCTGTCTTCTGCTTGTCTGCATGGTGGAGTGTCTCTATTTGCATTACATCCATAGGTCCAACTGTCCTTCGGTTTTGTTCAGACCTGAACTTAGACATATTTGTTAATATGTGTAATTACAGAAAACCCCCTTCTTGAATTCAAAATTACAAATATACACATCTGGAGGAGGAGATTTCAAAACCAATAGAGTTTAAGAGGAGACTTGGATGACATTTTCCAAAATAGCAATAATGCGCACTTGATGTGTGTGAAAATTAAAAATATAATGTTATTTAATTACAAGCTTATATTAATTTATGCTATTCTGAAATGAACAAGGAGATTTATGTAATTATATATACGTATCGGGGAGGGTATTGTAAATTAATTCAATTTTATTTCATATTTCATAAACTATTGGAATATAATGAGAGTGTCTGCTATAAAAGAGAAGCTTAATGAAATTATCTCATGAATGTCAATACTTACCCTGTGTTTGCCCACTCTCCAACCCAGCCAAAGCCATGATGAGCTCTGTGGACACAATTAACAAAAGATGCTCAAAATGAATATTAGGGGGAATTATAGATTGTGTTTAACTGATTTTTTTGTATCTTACTTAATGGTGTTAGTGGCGATGGGAACAAGCCAACGCAATGTTTTTTCCATCTCATCTTTGATTTCTGTCACTTTTAGCTGTAGAAAGATAAAATTACACAGAAACAGTTTATGCAAAAGTATTGAAAGCATAAACTGGAGGAGAACTATTACTGTGAATGTCCAAACTCTGATCAATAATTTACATGGGAGGTAACTGCAAAGTGGATATAAGTTACAAGGGGGGTATGTGTAATTTTGGAAATAAAAGGGAAAGAATTGTGTAATTGCACATAATCAGAGGGATAATGCTACGAATATTTCTTAAAAATTAAATATTATTAACAATAAACAGAAGAATAATACCTCCTTCTCGACATGGAAAGATAGCAGCTTGGATCTTAAAGAATCTTTAATATTTGGTGGCAAGCTCTGATACAATATCTCTCTGGCATCTATTGCCATGGAACTCGAACGAGCTACCTGATCACATGATATACACAAATAAAAACAAATAAAGAAATAAATAAAACAAAAAACTGTAAGATGGGAACATTTCCGAGTCTCACAATTGAATCAATTTGCAGAATGATGTTAGCATAATGTAACGCGAGTCCAGCGGGCCCCAGCTTTTGCTGATTCTTGGTGATTTCTTTTTCTGGTGTTTCGATTTCTAACCGTGATAGAAAAAGAAGAGATGGTAACAAGAAGTAAATAAAGGACATAAGTACATTTATGAAATACACTTCTTGAGATATAAATATATATACTCCAAGCATACAACCACACAACTTCCATTGAGATTGAAATTGTACCTGGATTGCCAAAAGTATGGTTTATTTCCTGATTTAAAAATAAAGGGATATCCACAAGTTTCTCCATAACCTGAAATCCAGCATTAGAAGGACTTCAATAAAAAGATATTTCCAACTAATGTAAGACAAAAAAGAAATTAATAATACTAATTGAGCCATGGAAACGTGTGATCTAGACTAGAAAGACACGCTTGTTCATGAGCTCATAGTTAATTTGAGCAAATAGAAATCTACCTCTTCCATACTTCTGTACCACAATGACTTTTTCTTTAAGTTTTTCACTACTTTCTTTTGGCTTTTCAGTTTCCCAGTCAAAAGATTTAGGCTGTTGTCTCGGTCTCCTATAAAATCAAGAAAACAAATTCAAACACTCAGTCAAATATCCCTCAGGACATTTACATTTAGCGGATAATGTGTTTAAAAATGACAAAAAAAATAAATAAATAATTACAGCAGAACCCGTGTAAAATGTACAATTACACAGATATCCCCTTTGGTTTCAACATTACACGTACTTCCCTAGTAACTTATCTAATTTACTCTATTCAGTAGATTAATACACAAAATTAACCGATATAACCATCACGGATGATGTTATCCAAGTTTCTAGATAAACTTCTCCAATTTTGATTGTGATTCAGCAACCAAAATAGATAATATTATAACTAACAGGAGAAGTTTGTGTAAATTAAACACATAGAGGGGAGGTCAGTGTAATTGACCCAACAATGATTTCGATCACTTTTGGCCTACATTAAGATAGAACCTTAAGTAAAACGTTTCAATTCATGATCAAACCAAGAAAAAAAGAAGAAAATATCATTTACATTGAATAAGCATAACTTGAAATCATGGTTTACCTCTATGCGCTGCGTGGAGTCTAATCTCCTCTAGACGCTTACGTTGATAATCTTCTTCAAGTTTGTCCAGTTTGTGGAGCTCCTGGTATAGATCCTACAGCCAGAATATATATAAAAAAAATTGAATACTTATTTTATAACATTTTTGAAGCTTATGAAAGAAATCATATAAATTCATGCTTATACTGATTAATAATGGTGATGAAGAGATAATTACTAACAGCTGTAAGTTGAACAGAAGTCATCAGTTGCATCATCACTGATTCTGCTGTTTCCTTCAATTGCTTCTGAGGTGTACGATCTCTGCTACGTCTGGAAAAATATAATCGCAGTCACATATAAATATAAATAAATAAATAAAATGACTCTCAAACAAAAAAGGAAAATTACTGATAATTATACTAAAGCTTACTTCTCAAAGAAACGGTCCAAATTGTGCCACTGAGGATCTTTACATCGGTTTCCAAAGCGGACCACTTCTCCTGCGAAAACTTTCAACTCCTCCCTATTTAAATAATAATAAATAAATATATATATATATATAATTTCATCAGTTTTCATTAAGGAAAGATTAGAACACCTCATCTAAAAGTTGAAGCTGTTAGAAAGGAAAAAACAATATATATTTAAATTAATTCAAGTTCTAAAATGACAAACCTTTTGTCTGCTGCAACAATCCTTAAGAGTTCATCCATGTCTTCTGATACTAAGTTTTGAATGCCTTCTTCAGGAAGAATTACTTCTTTTAGTTGTCGTATGCTTCGGCTTGAAAGTGATTGCATGAGATTTGAGCCTTTAACAATTGTGTTGGCGACTTCAAATGCTAGAATGGAAAGTTCATTATTTTTTATTGTTGTTCCAGAAACAAATCCACTTGTCAAGTTCAAATTGGTCACACTACTCCCCAATGAGTCCAAAGCTTCTGCGGCCCTTTCAAGTCCAGCACTGCCGGCTCTGCCTAAAAGAGAACTCACTTCTGAAACCTGCAAAAAGAGGAAAGATAAAGAAGGGTAAAATGAAATTGTACCCTCAACTGCGTAATGTGCTGAAAATTATGATATCTACTAGGCCAGATATTCTTAAAATAATTTCTATGTGATTCTTGAAATGTTTGTCTTGAATGAATTCTCATCATCAACATTCGAACTATTCTCAATACTTAAAAGCAATAACTTTTTAATTGTATACATGCAAAACACAAGTTCAATGTAACTTAAAAGTATCGAAAAATGAAGAAGCTATGCATCATGATCAGTCCAAGTTAAATCAGAAGTTCCAGTTTGTAATGCATACTATTATGAAAATGCGTACTGGTGAATTGTTCATACCATTTTTCATAGAGAACTTATACCAAAAGACAGAAAAAGAAAAAAATCATCTTGAAATCATTGATAACATCCACCAGTTCTCCACATTTCTTCATTTCAAACTTCTAATAATTTCTTTTAAGAGTACAGACTTCTAGATATTAGAACTTCATCACCGACAAAGATCTTCCACAAATAGATCATAAAGGTAACATTGAGCAGAATCATATCCCATTGCAGCACATACCTCAGCATCTTCTCCTATGTTCTAATATATAAGCTTCTTACATGGAGGAACCTTACAAAAATTATCTTATTTATGAAGATCAAAATTGTTATTCAGACAAAGTGTAGTAACTCCGAATCTTTTTACACGAGAAAATTAGCAATTTAGAGGTTTTCACATAGCAATATCGTGAAGAATGTTAAAACTATATATTAGTGCAATAATCTTCATAGCAGCAGTACTTTTTGTATCCCCATGACAGCAAATATAAGAATTTATCAGAATTATATATTTCTCCAAATAAAACATGAAATCATTTGTCCATTTTATTATATACTTTAAGAGTAAAACAGAATCACAAGCTAATACCTACCTTAGTAGCCCTCAATGATCTAGATTTTCGATATGAACTCCTATGATATTGTGGAATTCCATCATAAAATTCATCATCACTGGCATTCGAATACCGGGCAACCGATCTTGGAGATTCGTTAGCTTCCATTTGCTTCTCCGTGGATTCTTGTACAGTTTCCGGATTCATTACAACCTTATTGACATCCTTATGCTGATTTTGTTTCCCGTGACTTACACTTCTGCCTGAATAAGGATTTTCTGTCCGATTCTGCTTTGAACAAAGCCCTCCCATCTTTTTTCCCTTTCCAGAACGAAAACCCAAGAATTTCAACATCAAATGATCATCAAAATCTCGAAAAAAATCCAATCTTTGGGCTAAAGAAAGAAACGACTAACCAGTAAAAACTGAATAAATAACAACAAAAATGATGAGCTTATTGACTTGGTAGTTGAGAGCTGAAATTTGTGAGAAAATTGCAGCCTAAAAGTCTATGGCCCGCCTAGAAAACGAGTGTTGATATAAATTAGTGCAACTGTAAAACTAGTTCTTGCTGGACAATTTACCAGTGCAAGAATCTCGTACAGAATTATTTACTGAGGAAGAAAGATAATAAACAATAAAATAACTTGCAGTCTCTTTTCTTTTTCTGTACATCTGATCTTTGTGTAATGAAAAAAAAAAGTGATGGAAACAGAGGAAGGTGATCGGAATGAAATTGGCTGCTGATTGGTTGAGGGACCATTACTACCAACCAGGTTTGACTTGGAACCTTTCAAATATTTCATACTTTGGAGGTACAACCAATTAGTGGAATAAATAATGTTAAAATAAAGGGATTTAAGATAGCATGCCAAAGAAGGCCATTCGAATGTGCCAAATTTCATATTTGGACTCATTTGGAGTGGATATTGTAGAAAAAAGCTAATGTTTTTTTTGTGGGTTGGTTAGCGTGGTATAAAAACTACGAATCTTAAAAACTATGTATTTTATGCGAAGGGTAATGATAAGGTGGGAAATTGAGTGAGGGACGAGAATCGAATCTCGACCGCCGATTTAACAGTTGAATTTGTAAGAGTGGATTCGCTTTGATCTGAAAACACGAACAGGGGTTACTTGGTCGGAGAAGATTGTCTCCGATGTAGTACCTCCGACGCTCAAGTCAGTAAACTTATAGTGTGGGGTATAGAGAGAGAAATATTACGGTCGGAGCTTAATAAATGAACTTACCAAACAGTAATTAATGATGGGGTATTTATAGTGGGATAAAACACACACTAAGTACACCCCTGGAGGTGCGCATTTAATGTGCCGATCGTAGGTTTTGCAGGGTAACCTTAATCAGGTAAGGTGGTGTCAGAGGAATATTCAGTCATAGGTTCAGAGGCATTTAATGCCCGACGGCTGATGATTGAACAACAATACCCAAGACCTGGGCTCGGACCTTAAGTACCGAGGATCGGGGGTCAATATGATCCCTAGGATCGATAACCCATCCGATCATATCACCTAGTTTTCGATCGGAGGGTGAGAACGGCCTTTAGTCTAGTTCATCGGCTTCAGATAGATCAAATCGATCGCCACTATAATGCCACGTGTCTGACTGAGGCTGCGCCACGCGTCCGATCAAAATTATCCTTTATCATGAGCCCCCAAATTACTTGGGCGGTCTCGACCGTGCACAGTGATTTGTTCCTTCGATCGATCATGGCCACCTCAGGAAACAGAACGAGTATAGGGGCATCTACTTCGACCCGGAGAGTCGACCCTCCTCGTTTGGGTCGGGGGCACACCATTCAGCTTCCGTCGAAAACAAGGGGGCCCATTCGATCTGCGACTGGAGCCTGTCCGACAGGCATAGTGATCAACGAGCCCGTGGCGCCAGCAGGGGGACCGACGGTCGCGGCGGCTAATGCCCCGAACCACCATGCGGTGGTCAAACAAGTGGAGGCCGCGGTCGAAGGTGATGAGGCCGATCTCGGACCACCCGAGCGGGTATCTATCTTGGTCGAGGAGAAGGTGGAGAAAGCTCTGACACTGATGAATCTCCCTAGGAACGTCTACACCGTTCGAAAGCCTTCACGACATGAGCGAATGGCTAGTTTCGAGACCCGGTCCTCGACCTTGGCGGTCAATTATCATTCGGTCAAGGCTGGTTTCCGAGCTAGATACGAACTGGAGACAGTGGATTTTTACAATTCTTTCAGAATCTGCCCCTGTCAGTTGCCGCTGAACGCCTTCTTCTTTATCAACTGCTATTTTATTCTAATAAAGATTTTGCGCCACCAACCGACCCTCGCTGAGTTCCGTAAATTCTTCACCATTTCGGACGGCACTTCCAAGTCTGGTCCAGGTTACTGGTTGATCCAACAGAAGAGGGGTCTCAAGTTGTTTACCAACCCCACTTCTTTGTACGGGGACAGTTGGAAATCTCGCTTCTTGGTGATCGATGGAAGCGAGAACTGGTCGGTCCTGACCCGGTGGCGACATGGGCCGTTGAACCTACCTAAAGCTAGGTCGGGGGTCTTTGACGATTTTTTGAAGTTGATGGCCGATTGGATGGGCGGCGAGATGGCTTGGGACATTATCTGTTCTGAGCGGAACTTGGTCCAGGCGGGGATCGCATTCGGGGTCGTAGACCCTGTATTTCGTTTTGATAAATATATACTTGCTGCCCTCTTTTTATGATCATAACTGTTCTCTGATCGACTTTCCTTTCTTTGCAGACACAAGATCCGGATGGCGGCCGGTCTGAGAGATATTCGTGCTGTGAACGCGGCTAACCCAACCCCGGAGCAGCGAGCACAACTTGAGGCTCACGCTCGATCGCTCCAGGAGGTGATCGACACCGCTGCGGCCCAGCGTGCAATTAATGACAATGACATCCCTCATTCTTTAATGTTAACTTATTATCTTTTATTGTTTTGTGAGTATTTCTAACCTTTTCTTTTCCATAATCAAATATTTTATTATTTTTTTAATTTTATTAGCATTAAGGTAGAATAAATATACTATTGAATTTTTTTTAGAATTAATAAAAATACAATTAGGATAATTTATGAAGTATGTATTATTTAAGAAAAATAAAATAAATTTCAATCAGTGAATTAACTTTTAATATTTTATACTTTGTAAAAGAATTTTCAAAAGAAATTAAATAGAGACTACAAGTTTATAAATATATGCTAAGAAAAAAGAAATTTATAAATATATAAATTTTAATGTATCATCATATCTCTTAAACTCTATAAAGTTTCAAAAATTAATAAACAACTTAGTTTTTATTTGCTAAGAGAAAATCACAAATACATGTATAAATATTTTAAAAAACACATGCACACAATCTGACTCTTGTCATTGTAAGGAATCGAACCCAAACTTCCACACTAGAGTAATATCTGGTAGCCATTGGGCCAAACCCCAATGGTTAAATCACAAATCATATATTAAATAAGAAAAATAGTATAAAATAAATAAGTAGTAATCAATTACATATTAAGAAATTTTAGAAAGAAGAAAATTAATAAGTTAATAAAAAATTAAGAAGGATATTTTTATCAAATAATAATAAATTTAGAGTGTGAATAACAATTGAAAATTGCAAATAACAACTCCTTAGTAATATTATGTATAGATATAAAAAATTCAAGATAATTATATCACAATATAGAAAAATACATAGTAATAAAAGTCACGAGTACATAATATTTACATCAAACCTTTCCCTAATCTGAAATTCCGAACACCTTCCTAAAATATTGGGTAGAGTGTGGGTATTTTCATCAATTTATATATCCATATTTTCCGGGTGGGTTGGGTTGTACGTGGTTCGTTTGTGAGTCATGTAAAAACTTTTTTAATTTACGTGGGTGAACTCGATACCCAACGTACCCAACTAAACCTACATTCTTTTTTAGGTTGATTTTTTCGGATGACCCGATCTCACCCAAAAATCCCAATTTGTAACTTGAAATTTATCAGATGGATCATCTTGGGTAAGCGGGTTATACATTCGATCAGTTTGATACTTGCCAGTCTACTTTTTTTTTTTTGTTTTTTTTAGGAAAATAATACTTTCATTCAACTAAATCAGAAATTACATATTGTTCAATACAATTGGAAAAAATTCCTGAACCAACGCAGGCGAAAGCCGCATTATGAGCTAGCACGTGAGCTACACAATTTGCTTCACGTCGAATAAAATAAAAACTACAAAAGAAAACAAAACAACTTGAGACTTAACATCCTCAATTATATTTCTTAAATAAGAACAATCCTTCTTGGTATCTCTAAGTTTTCTGATGAGATTCACGCAATCCCCTTCAATTTGAATTATACTCCAACCCTTGCTATAAGCTAACCGGATGGCTGCATGTGCAGCTGAGGTTTCTGCAAACTCAGCGTCTTGTGGCCCAATGAAACGATTTTGTTCCCATGCAATCACCTCCCCAAGTTCATTCCTAGCAACAGCCCCGATTCCTACTTCGCTAGTGTCCCGAAATAGAGCCCCGTCGAAGTTAATTTTCACCACATCAGGTGGTGGCTTAGTCCAGCGTTGCACAATGGGATTTGCACAACCCAAGTTGGCCTCCGACTCTGTTGCTTCATTCCGAGCTGCCTGTATTGTTGGAGTATGACAAGCATTCTTCTGATCGTCACTGAATCTACAAGCAAACTCCAAGACCTCGGCAGGAGTTGATTCAAGGTCCTCCGCCCATTTTTTGTTTCTGAACCACCAAAGTGCCCAAAGAATTAGTGATGATATTTATGCTTTAAATCAATTTTCTGGATGCGGATTATAAATTCGAATGGGGTATATATATATATATTAATATGCGGGCGAATTGATTTGAGTATAATAAATTAAAAAAAATTTCAATAATGAAATGAATATTATTATTAATTAATAACGAAACAATAACAAATTATTTAACAAAATATAATATCGAGTATGATAAATAGCTTTTTTTTTTCGGCGAAAAAGATAAAGAAATTTCAATCATTATTTATATAACATATTATTAATTATTTTTTCATATTTTAATTATTATATAATATTTTTGTAATAGTCATGATATTCTTTCTCTCTATATAGGAAGAATTTTCCTAAATAATACTTTTTACTGTTCGGATTCATAAAATATTACTGGCTACGTGCAAGTTCAAATTATAATATAATTCGTCGACCGGATGTTCGAATTTCTGCAAATTCGAACACCCAATCTACAAAGCTTCATTTATTATTATTTTTTATATATGTTTTCATATTAGAAATTCGAACACCCCATGTACGGATCTTCATTTTTTTTTCATTTAATTTTTTTTTTATATTTTTTGATATTCGAAGATGGGGTGTTCACCCCATGTTATCTTAATTTAAATTTTTTCTTTTAAATAACTTCGAATTAAGTATACGAGTATTGTGTTATCTTTTTATTTTTGAAAAATTAAATCGTTATATATCACAAATAAACTTAATTTATTGAAATTACGAGACATACATGACACAACTGAAATTTAAAAACATACATGACACAATCAAAGTTGAAAGACATACAAGAAACAACTGAAATTTGAAAGACAAACATGACACAACAGAAATTGAAAGACATAGACGCCTAATTTCTTCGGGATGGTTCTGCTTCATAATCACTATCATTTTCCTGGTATTGTTGGCACTCGCGTCTTTCAGGTTGATCCATTTCATTCTGTCTTCTTGTAGTCGTGTCGCGCCCTCTACTACGATTGCTCTCTCTCCGCTCAGGGTTATACACCAATTCGAAAGGGGCAGGGGGCCAATATCCTTTATCCCATATGGGTTAAAATTTGCCACTATAGGTCTCATCGAGATGATGAATCTCGTAATACCACTTCATGTAACGTGATGCTGGAAGATTTTCAGTCCTGCAAACCTGAATGGCATGAGCACAAGGAATGCCCGACAGTGTCCGCAACTGCATTCCATATTGTTCAATCTGACTGCATAGCGTCTTAGTATTTGTCTGTCCCCATCGAGAGAACACAATTATAATTATATCTATAATTACATAAATTTTTTTGTTTATGGAATATCTATAATTACATAAATAATTTAGTTTTTATAATATTATAAAACAATATTAGGAGACAATAAATTAGGGTTTAAAATAAAGAACTAAATTTACATAAAATAAATTTTTAATTAAGATTCATATATGGGGTGTTCGAATTTCTTTAAATTCGAACACCCCATCTTCGAATATAAAAAAAAAAGAATTAAATGAAAAAAAAAATTAAATGAAGATTCGTACGTGGGGTGTTTGAATTTGAAGCCATATTCGAATATCAAAAATATATAAAAAAAAATATTAAATGAAGCTTTGTAGATTGGGTGTTCGAATTTATTCAAATTCGAACACCCAATCTACGAATTATATTATAATTTGAACTCGTCCACAACCAATAATATTTTATGAATCCGGACTATAAAAAGTATTATTTTGGAAAATTCTTACTGTATATAGTACAAATGTGTATAAATATTATATATTCTCTCTATTAAAAGCCTCATGAATATTCTCTAGCGCAGGTTTCAGAGTGAAGGAGGCGGAAAATGTCTCACAGGAAGTTTGAGCACCCAATTAAGGCACGGTTTCCTTGGTTTCCTGCTGAGGAAGCGGGCGAATCGCCAAAGGGGAAAGGTGAAGGCTTTCCCAAAGGAGGACCAAACCAGCGCCCTGCAAGCTAACAGCCTTCTTGGGTTACAAAGCTGGCACGACCCACATTGTCAGAGAAGTCGAAAAACCTGGATCAAAGCTTCACAAGAGCTAGCCTTTCCGTGCATGTTGGGTACTTTGGTTCAGGAATTTTAATTCCATCGATATGGTGAGTTCACCGGCCACCATGTCTGGAAGGCGGCTACGCGATATGATGCTGTGAGAAATGTTCTGAGAGGTAGCAAAGAGTTTGGTAACATTAATGTCCATGTAGTGATTGCTGGCTTCACAAATACATATTCACAATCATGGTTGGCTGTCGTGGTCACGGGGTGCGGAATAGAGGCCACAACGTCGCGGAACGGTCGCGGCAAAATCACGGCCAAGTCAGAAAACGTGTAATTTTATTTTTTTAAAATACCAAAACTTATATATTTATCAATTAATAGTTATGTGGTTAATATTTAGTATAAATTTGATAAATTTAAACTCTTATAATTGATTTCATAAAATTTTGTCACGATACTAACGATAAATGTAGTTTACAAATAATATCTTATGATTTTTAAAACAGGTTCACTACGCTCTATTTAGAATTTCTTGTAATTAACAAGAATTTATCGTGAAATAATTCTTCTCTTTTTTTTTCCTTTTAAATATTTTTGTTTTATATATAATTGTATAAAAGAAAATACGTCAGCGCACCTAGCTTCGAGGAATAAATTTGGATCTGCTCTTTCCCACCTCTCTATCCCACCCATTTCTCCTTCATTTTCCACAACCATACACATTGCAAACTCTCCCACGTTCGTTTGCTAAGAAAAACAATAAAAAAAAAGAAGGAAAAATTTGAATTTTTCACCGTTCTGTTCCGCGACGCCGTTCCGTTGCCACGATCTCGGCCGATTTCTCGCTGGAACGCCCGCTATGGGTACATAGCCGTTCCACCCCGGACCAGTGGACCAGTTCGAAGACCAAATTAGGCTAGTTTTTTTTTGGCAACACATCGTTACTTGATTCAAACTTATTGTGCTTTCTTTGAATATTACTGCTCGCAATGATTTCTCAAACGCATAAATTTCAAAAGTCTTGGTTTCATTTGCATGGAGTGCACAATATGCTAATTGACATTGACTAGTTTCCACTAGTAACCACTCATTCTTCCAGAAGAAGAAAGGTTGCCTGTAGAGGTCAGGAACTAATATCAAATATTCTTTGGTCCATGACTCTTTAATGCTGTATTCCTTCATTACCCATACATCAATGACTTGCGGCTCATTTGTCCATCCCCCATGACGAATTAAGGCAAGGCACTGGTTTAAGGCCATCAGACTTGTTGGAATTGGATAATTTAAATCTTCATAGAAAATAGGATATTCAAATTGTTGGAAAGCCTCACTTTCTACGTTGAAAGAAAGAATTAGGCCAACGGGAGGTGGGGCCTCTTCAACAGGTACATCTTCCTTCGGCCCTTGAATTGAAGAGGGGGCATATTTGCCTTTCAATGACAAGCACCATTGAAGAAGAGATCAAATCCCGGATTCCCAAACTTTTGGGACAACTGCATCAATTAGCTTCCAAGAATTGGTGCTCAAATCGAACATGTCAACTCTGACATAAGAATCTTCTTGGCGATCATAGAAGTCCTCATCCTCGATATTGAAAAAATTGGCCATATTCTCTACAATATTCAACAAATGGACAAACTTAATAACTTTTAGAATTGGAATCAAAGCCAAACCCAAATCCTAAAGGATAATCAATATAACCATCTGGGTTCGCAAAGGGGCTTGACGCAAGTAGCTCAAATTCGGCAAATTCTCGCAATGCTGGATTGCACAAAATATTGATCCCATTGTGCACCAAGCACACAAGCCCATTGCAGGGACCAAAAAGATGTACAAACTCAGGGTCAAGAATATCACTAAAGAATATAATGGGATAGAAAGATTTGGTGATACTAACAAGTTAGGGGAATACGGGTCATGGAAAGCGAAGAGGTTTTCTCCACCTCGACGAATATTCGTACCATCTTTTGGAGGTAAACAACGCTTCAACAAGATGCTTTCCTTGCAAGCACGTTTGAGATGTCTAGTAACAAAAGTAGAGCTTTTGATCAAATCATACCAATACTTTGAAATACATCTAAATCGCATCAAGGATTTCACAGGAACATAGATTAAAATTTCAATTATCACATCTTCTGACAATATAATGGCGGAACTAAATTCTTTATTTTTACTCCAAGGGGATCTTCCTGATTCATCATCGATCATATTTTGATCCTTCTGAAGTAAGCTGCAGGTTCATAAACGTACAGAGATGTGTAACTTTTTTGAATTAGAATTCAAAACGAACTCTACCCAATTATTTGATAGTTCAATTGCTTTTGAGAATAAGATGGATTATTTGCTTGTAATGATCGAAACATGATAAATCTCTGTATAAAAATGGAATGGACGCTATCCAAAAAATGCAGTTCGTGACACACCGTTTCAACAACATCGTATTTAATTTTGTGGTCTACCATTAAGTGCGGGGAACCTGCATTCCAAACTCCAAAGATATGACATTAATTTTGGTATAAAATTCTTACGGCCATATCTATTCCTTATCCATTTTGTGGTATACCAATCGTATATTATAAAAGCACGAGTTTCTTCCGATAATTTAAGTTTGTCACTTTTCTTGTGATGATTAAAATATCCATTTACTAACACATATTTTTATTAAATAACTATACAAATATGTAAATGTATAATTATATAAATAATAATTTGATTTAATAATACTGGGACTTTATAGTTGAGTAAATTATATCCTATCTTAATTTAACTCATGAGAGTGTGCTAAAAAACAAGGCCCTCTTTGCTGGAAAATGTATTTTTGCACACCTGTGGGAATGTGTAGAAAATAAAATTATCATAATGACAAAAAAAACCTAGCGGAACCTAAAATTATAAAATCGAGATGGTCTATAAAAATATATTAGAAAGATAATCATATTACATTTTAAAAAAAGAAGTACATACTATATTTGTATGCGTATACAAAATAAAAATAAGTTTAATTAATAAATATTAAATTTCAATATTCTAAAATAATAAATACTTTTATTAAAAATTTTCATGACTTTCGGTTAAAATTATTTTACAATTTACGAAACTAAAGAAAGATTTGAATAATAGGAAGAGAAAAAGTTGAAAATAGAAGAGAGAAATACAAGTCATGGGATATGCAGAGAAAAATAGAGTAGAATTAAATAATAAAATAAATTGAAAATTGATACAACAAAATAAAAATTTGACTGATATTAATTACTTTAAGACGAAAATGTTTTCTCAAATAATATAGATGACATTAACAAATAAAGATAATAATAAATTATAAAGTAAGAATTAAATTATACAACTACACAGGAGAATGAATCGAACATAACATTAAAAAGGATAAGGTTGTAGAAGAGATAATAAAATAAAGGGAAAGAATATAGAAAAGAGAAAAAATAATGTCTATATTAATTTGATATTTGGTGTTTTATTTCTATGTGATTATATATTTGCACTACTTTAATATATTATAAAATATATGATGATAAAAAATTATGTAAAGTTAAAATAGAAAGTGGAAGGAAATATTGAATGATAAGAGGGATAAGAGTAAGGAGACAAATTAATATAGATACAAAAGAAAAAAGAAATAACAAATCTAACAATTAGAAGATATACTAATTATATCTAAATATGATAAATAGTTCTTACACAATATTATTTATTTTTTCTTTCATATTATAAATTTTTATAAATATATTTGCAAAATTAATGTTTTAAAAAATAAATATAAATAATTATAGGACACGCGTAAAGTGCGTGTTTTTTACTAGTATTCTTTTAAGTTGGAAAGATTAGATAGAACGGATTATTAGCTAGAGTTGATGGATGGACAAAGACTATTTAAGAGAGACGGGATAAAATATTACGTCGGAAATTAAACTAATTTAATTCTTTTATGAAGCCATAAACAAGTGACTTTATATCAAAAAAGTTACATTATATGCGCGGTCAGATTTGAATGATTTTATAAAAAAATAAATCCACTCGATTATGGGAGTTAATGAAAATATAGATCAAAATTAAATGGTATAATTATTTTTAGGGAAAATTATAAAAACAGAAACCAACTTTATCAATTTAACGTTTTTAAGATACCAACTTTTTACTTGGTAAAAAAGACTGATATCTCAAAAATTTTGGCAATTTTGGGATTTTTTACCCAAAACCGTCCTTAATACTGCTCGTACGACGCACGTGTCACCGAAAACCGGACACGTGAACGATTAAGTGATGTGGCCAAACCAGGCTCAACACCTCATCTGGTTTTTGCCATGTGTGTAATTTTTTTATTAAAAAAATAAAAAATAAAACCCAACTAAGCAAATGGATTTTTATTCGTTAAAAAAAAATTCTTAATTAAAGAACTCTGATAATATTAAAAATCTTTATTTTGCACCAAAAAAAATTAAAAATATAAATGTTAGTTGAATAATTTTGATAAATATTTTATTTAATAAGTAATATAAATTTAAGAAATTAAAAATTCTACAATTTATGTTTAAATCTGCAACAGATAAATAATATAAATTTTTACATCATTGCACTGGTGTCAGAAGAATGTTCAGTCGTAGGTTCAGAGGCATTTAATGTCTGACGGCTGATGATTGGATAGCAATACCCAAGACCTGGGCTCGGACCTTACCGAGGATCGAGGGTCAATACGATCCCCAGGATCGATAACCCATCCGATCGTACCACCTAGTTTCCGATTGGAGGGTGAGATCGGCCTTTAGTCTAGTTCATCGGCTTTCGATCGATCAAATCGATCGCTGCTATAATGCCACGTGTCTTACTGAGATTGTGCCATGCATCCGACCGAAATTACCCTTTACCAGGTATTTTAGTGTGTTTTCTCATTTAAGAATTAAAGTTATTTATCATAAATGGTGGCAATGAGTTATTTCGTCTTTTCTCGTATCCTTGATCAAACTAAATAAAATGACACCACAATTGGCACGTAATTAGGGATTCAGCACTATGCTAGCTTAACTAGAAATCTAGAGTTCAAATTTCTGAAAACACAGGAAGTTAGGTTTCACTTCTACACCCAACAGTCAAAATCACATCCTTATTATATACAAATATATATTTTCCATGTGCCCTGATGTGGACCACTGGATGCACACCTGCTCTATATAAGAATTTTCGAGTTTCAGTGTAGAGATACTGTACACAAGCATATACCTCCAATACAAAGCCTCTTCGCCATAAGTTTTCAATTAAACATCTTATGAATTTGCATTATAATACACATACAATTTAAAATTCTGAATGCCTATGAGATGAATCGTCACCGAAGCTCTTCAAGTTTGACGAACTGTGATTGGCTTTCTCATGAGATAGTCTTGAAAGGATGAGGCGTGCGATGTTCTCAGCTGAAACAGCACTTGTTTCCATTGTGCTAGCAGCATTCTCAAAAGCATTCACATAGTATAGGTGATTACCATCTAAGATAAAGGGAGCATATATCTCAGGCGTGTGGTAATGAGGATACGCAGCCCAGTCGATTGTGATTGTCTCTGTTCTCACACTGTAAATTTTGCAAAAAAAAAAAGAAAAAAAAAAGAGAAGTTAAATAAACACAAGAAAAAGAACTTAAAAGAGTTTGAAATGTAGTAGTCGTAAGAAAAGTCATCTTAGGAGACAGAGAAGATAAGCACATGATCATTCCATAATCTATATCATGTACTCCTTTTCAGGAATCAAGTTGTAAAACCAGCTACCTCACAACTTTAAAATCACCTTTAGATGCTTCAATTGAAATGCAATAAATCAGTTGGTTAATTGCACTTTTACCCCCTCTGGAATACCTAAAATACCAACCCCTAAAACTTTCACTGCTGACCACATATTCCAGTATAGCATGATAAACAAAATAAGCTGGACTATTTTTACAGCTCTCATCTAGTGAGCAAACACCATATAAATCACAACTTATATCGTACCTGAAAATGTCATCCAGTAAGTCATCTGCCATTGGTTGACGGGAGAATACCTTGTAGGTCATATCTTTCTCATGTTCCTTAAGAATACTTATGCTTGAGAATGGTAGATCATCAGACTCAATGGTGCCCACCAATTCCGGGATATCTGATAACTTATCCAGACCAAAATATGCCTGATCACAGCAAATTCTTAGTAAACATCATTCGTTTTCGGTAACCATAGGATTGAGCTCGAATTCGAAAATTTTCAATTGGAATCTTGTGCGTGAGCAATAAGCTCGAGCTCGAAAAATAGTATATATAACCATATAGACTTAATTACATCTACAACCCTTCGGAGACTGCCATATTACAATTGGTACCCGCAAGTTTGAAAAAAACTACAAAAAACTCCCTAAAAATGATTAAAATTACACAAAACCACCCTATATGAGGAAGTGGCATGTGTAATTTTTCCAGATTTACAGGGGTGGTTTGCGCAATTTTTGGGGTGTAGTTTCTAATTATTGCCAAACTAGCGGATACGAACTGTAATATTACTATCTCAGAAGGGGTATAGATGTAATATATGTACACAAAAATATTAAAAGAAGGATTTGGCTCAAAACATAAACAAGGCAGGCTTGGATTCATTTGCACCCATAATGTTAAGGATCTAATACATACTCACAGGATTTAAGAGGCCCCTAACAAAAGTTGCGTGAGTGTGCTGTAATTTTCTTGGAGGTATTGATATTTTAGGATTGAAAAGAATGTTTAGTTCATCCAAGGGCGTTGCCACCACGGTGACTTGACAGCTGTAACTTCTTCCTTTTGTTGAGTTGAGCTCGTAAGCATCTCCAAGGTAAGAGATGGATTCTATTTCTTCATGAAGGTGCAAGTCAACATCTGAACGGTTGATTAATCCAGCAGCCATCTGCCAGTTTCCCCCTTCAATTGAAAATAAACCACCTCCAGATCCAGCCAAGGAAACTGCACCAGCAAGTCCACTTATGTTCATACTTTGCCCATAGTTTATTCTCGTGATGACCTGCTCAAGGAAGACAGTTTTTTACGTAATTGAAACCGACTAGAAAATAAAAGTCAATATTTTGAACTAAAATCAGTTTTAACATTTCACGGGCAGCTCCTTGCAGTGCCATCCGTGTGTGTGTATGGAAGGACAAACTGCTCTAAGGACTTTGTTCCAGCTTTATAGTGAATATCTCGTCTGAGATTTTAATGTTGAATACATAAAACAAGGAGTACGAAATGCAAAGAAATATGACACATGCAATACCAAGAAGCTTGGAACTTTCCAGGGAGAACTGAAAATTAGACCTCAAAAGGAGAAGTGTGTCAGAGACATTTTAAAAGATGGACAAGTAATTTCATGAATATGATCTATATGCAGAAAAAATGTAAGCATAATTCAGTAGTTATTTTTAACAGAGTCTATTATTTGTTTGCACAAGTATCCAGATTCGAAAATATGGTAGCATGACAAAACGTGCCAAAAAGAAATCAGTTTGAGTTTTCTCATTTTTCACCAATCTGCTGCCGAACAATTATAAGATTCATTCTAGGTCGGAGACCATTATTGTTCACCATTTTCAATAATCAAGTAGTTGTTCAAACAGAATAAAGCAACAATGTGAAGAGGAAACAACAAATAACTAACAGAAAGTAAAACAAGAGAGGATGAAAATCTCACGGTGGCAAGCTCTTGAATAAGAATATCAGACAATCCAACTTCCACCAATTTCTCTCCTAGTGTTCTTCTCGTAAGATTGTACAGACCGGCCCATTTAAGCATCTCCTCCACACTCTCAAACACAGGACGGGATTCGATATCTTTGTAATACCTCAAAAAATTATTGACTGTCACCTACAATCATATGCACAAACATATCACCACAAGAAAAGCAGAAACATAAAACTGGGACTGATAGTATCACCACTAGATATTCACAGAGCAAAATCATCATCATGCTGGCCAGAGCTGAAAATTTTTTTTTTTTTTTGGTAGACAACGAAACAGAGCTGAAAATTCATAACACATATAAGAATCAAATCAATTTAACTGAATAGCTAAGTTTTCAATGCAAATTAGAGAAAACAAGAGACAGAGCGAAATGGCAGTTCAGTAATTCACTTCAGTTATCAAGAACAACGTTAGCTTGTTGCATAGGAGCTAGAACTATAGGACATCATTTCAAGAAATGAAGATATGCAGATAGTAAAACAGATACAGGTTTAGCTCCAAAGAAACACGCACTGAAACGATCTAACCCCTCAAATTCTAGATGCCATGCCCTGAGCATTGAAAATGGTTATAACACGAACAGAAAGAAGAAGTAAGTAACCCAAAATTCGGCCAATTACCTCAACGAAGCTACTCATCCGATAGAGTGATAATACCCCGTATCTCAACACCATTATAATCGAATTAGCAATCGACACGAATCGCTGGACAATTGGCACATTGGAGTTCGAATTAAGCGTCTTGTAGACGAATTTATGCCCATTCCAAATGCCCAAAGAGAGAGAATCATCTTCGTGCTTCGGTTTTTTAACTTGAAGGTCGAGCAACTTAGTGTAATTCAAGGCGTGGTAGTTCTTCGGGTGGAGAACGGATCCGCCGGCCTCGAAAGTCTCCCCTGCGATAGTGACGGTGGCCATGCGGCCTCCGCAGACGCCGTTTCGCTCGAAGATTTTGATCCCGCCGATTGTGTTGGAGTCCGAGTAGCTGCGGAGGAAGTGGGCAACCGAGGCGCCGCCGATTCCGCTTCCGATTATGCAGACTTCTTGCGAATATGCTTGCTGTAAGAGTAGGATACTGCAGAATATGAGGGCTGTGACTCGGTGATGATGATGCTTGTTCATTGTGCGTTGATGTTAGTACCGACTGAATACTATCCTTTCTTCCTCTCGATTCTCGAAAGACATACAGTATTCAAATGATGAACTGATGATGATGGTGAGTTGGAGAAGGGGTTGGAGACTTGGAGGTTGACTTTTCGGGGTTAATTTTTAATTTGATGGAACTTCTGGGGAATAAAAGGAAATTTAGAATTGACGAGAGACATAATTGTAAGGATTATAGAATCGAATTCAGACTTCCATGTGGAGAGGTATATTTGGTGTCCATTGAATCAAAATTCCAAAGATTAATTTCGTAGCCGTTTCACTTGCCTCATATGAGGAAATTGCAATTAACATATTTCACATAAAACATAATATGAATGCGCAGTTCGGGGATTCGAATTTTGGGAATGCAATTAATATTGACATGAAAAAATTTATATCTTCATGATGTGACGACTCTAACCAACTCGACTTTTATAGATTTTAGAATAAATTCTGACTTTGTCCTATTTGTACAATATTTAAGAAGTACATGTACATATTTCTGATTCCCCACATTCAACAATATCAGTTTTTTAAACAAAAACTATGTATAATTCAATTAATTATAATCAAATACACGTTTAAAAACTCATCATATACCAAAATTTGCATTACAACAAACTGTCTAATAAAGAAAATTTTATACAGAAACCTCATACTTTTATGAGGAAAATTAAGACCCAAAATCGTGTACTCGAATTCGTACTGGCATGTGTGCTCCTTTTCAATTGGATCATTTTGATTGTTTCACCTTCTATTTCATGTATAAACATATTTAATTTACCAAATTTTACATTCCCAAATTAATTATTTTTGAAAACATATGGTGCAAAAAAGTAGATATATGAAACATCTATTTAGTTTTAGAGGGCCCGTCACACCCAAGGCCGCTGAATATGTTGGACAAACGTGAAATGATTTACAGAAATGAATACCATATTGAATTAATAAACATTAACCTAACTCAATCCTAAAAACTAATTTTAGAGGGAAAGTTTACCAAGTTTATAAGAAATAGAGAAGCTGGCGTCTTCACTTTATAAATTCATAACAAATATTCATTTCACATTCCACTTTACGCTCGCACATGTTACGAATTTAAACATTTAAGTCACAAATCCCAAAAGAAAACAAAATAGAACAGAAGATCTCAACTGCTTAATTTAAATTCATCCAATATTCAACGAAACATCCCGATATGTGGGACTACAGCACTAATCAATATATATATATCGATCGATCACCTCGGAAACGGCATGCATGCTTTTGGATACCAACAACACCTTACATTGGACGAGCTCTGTTCCTTCTCATTGCTCAAAAGTACTCTTCTAACATTATCACTTTGTTTATCAACCAAATCCGAAACCGCGGACGCCGAAAGATTAATCCGCTGGCGGTCGGGACGACATTTCTCGACGACCTCAACGTCCCACAAAATCTTGTCACGCGTCTTACCACGATGAGGAATATCGTGCGTGATGGAGTTTCTCCACGGCGGAAGGCCACCGTTCGGGCGTAAAAAATTGCCCCACAATGATCTCAACCTCACCTGCATCCCGTCCCTCAATGGCTCCCATTCTGCAGCGGAATCGCATTGACACGGCCGTGTTTGGATCACTTTTTTACCCGTCACGCCGGGGATAAACGGGACGCTTGAGGCTGTTAAGTACGTGCCGAAACAGCTCTTGAGACGGATGATTTCCCTTCCTTCGACGAATTCGACGGACCAAACGGCGTTTTTCGCGGTCCCGTCGCGGCCCAGGCTGATTGTGATGCGGTCTTCCTCTGCTACGAGGAATTTGTCCTCGTGGCTTGAGAGCTTGATTGACTTTGCTTTCAGGAAAAACTCCATTCCGGTCCTTTTTTTTTTTTGGATTTAATGAATTAATTTGCAAAATATGTATGAGAAATATTGTGTTTTTCCTGTTTTAATCAAGAACAAGAAGAAAGAGTGATCAGAATAAGACATGAAGGTTTTGAGATGAGGTTAGAAATTAGAAATTAAGTCGGATTGTTACAACAAGAAATCATGCATGCAAAAGGGTTTTAATTTGAGGATGAAGGGCAAGATTTATATATGAAAGAAATATGATATTGGATGAGAGATGTTTTGTCTATAGCTAACTCTTTTTTTTTTTTTTTTACATGGTTATTTCATGTTAGTTTTAGGACAGCAGGACACACATCTTCTGTTTTTGTTTTTTTTATGGTATTAGTTAGTTTTCATTACTTTCAACGTTATATTGCCTAAATTGAGGGATATCCTACAATTTTGCCTAAATTTAGTTTGAAACAGTTGATGGGATCGTGTGGAATAGCTCAAAGCTTCCTATCTACAAATAAAACTGTCCTCCACCAACTATCTAATGAAGAGGTGTTTGGCTCTCCTTAAAATATCTTATAAGATGTTGTAAAATGTTTGGTAAATATTTTTAAAAAGAAGTTTATAAGTTCTTAAAATAAGATGTTAGGAGCTATAAGCTCCTTAAAAATAAGTTAGGAATCCCAACTTACTTTAAGGTCTTAACATACTCCCCTATATTTTGATAATGTTAATTACATAATTGCTATTACTAACATCTTATAAGCACATGATTTATTTTTTATCCAAACACTTTTAGATCTTATTTTTAAAATAAAATTTAACATCTTATAAGCTCTAAAAATATCTTATAAAATGTTAGAGCTTATAATCTAGCTCTTTAAAATAAGTTTAACCAAACACCCTCTAATTACCAGCTGTTATGTTCTTCTAAGAGTGTTGGTTTAAAAGTTCTATTCTACCTCCTCGTTAAAAATAGTTCATCAAGAACTAATCTAAAAATTGGAGAACAATCTCAGTACAATTCGTTTTGCATTCTAGATTCCATTCGCTCAAGTTTTCCATAAAAATTAATAGAATTAAACTTTAATTTTGTTTTTGAAAGAGTGAAAAACATTAATTAAAGTATGTTATTATTATGAGAAGTGATTAATGTTGTATCTTGGAGGACAATAGTCATTTTAAATGTGAGTTGGTGGGATCGTTAAGTGACAGTTATATTTTTAGAAACACGAACCTTATGAAAACTCTAGTTAAATTAGCATTACGCTCAACCGCTTAAGCTACAGTAGCACTTGGCTAGTGGTTATTACAACATGTTAATAGCTAAATTAAGAATTCTTAATTAGATCTAATCATCTTATAATCAATGTTTCATAAATAAATCTCTGTTTTCCGTGTCTTGCTCAAATTCGAAGCTGATATATTATTTCCACGGTACAGTAGTACGTGTACGTCATATGCTAACTTGTTAGTTGTTACTTTGTATATAGGAACATAAGTAATAATTAATTAGACCACAATACCACATTGATCAGACATTAATATTATTTAAAATCAAAATATTATTGGCACTTCAATATTTTCCTAATTAACAAATGACCGTGCCTGACGTGCCATCTTCTACCAAATAATTTGGCACACTCGATGCTGCAAAATAAAAATAAAAATAATAAATAATACGTTAAATTTTAAAATTTGTGAATAAATGTTTTTTTTTAACGTTTTAAATTCCTTCCGTTTTAGAAAACTAATGAAAAGGTAGTAGATGTTTCCATGCATCCTTTTATTTTAATGGAATTACATTTAGAAATTAACAATAATTATGGAAGAATTATATTTGGGTTCCTTGCATTTAATTACCATATTTATATTTAAGTTCACTTAGATGTGTTTATTACGTATAGATCCTAAATTGGTCAATATATTTACATATAGGTTCCTAAATATTGGTCAGCATTCGCTTTTAAATCGGTAGTGAGACCTAAATGTATACAATATAAGTTAAAGTAAATGACAATATTAGGTGTCACTTACATCTAGAGACCCATATTTTATGTTAAATTTGACCAAATAAACCAGTCTAGGGACTTAATTAATTAATGTAATAACAACATCTAAGTGGACCTAAATATAAATATAACAAATGTGAGGAAGCCATATGTAATTTTTCCAATAATTATTGGCGTCCTTTTTTCATGCATGCCTAATATTGTTATGAAGTCTTCTTCTTTATGTTTGATAAAATATTTGTATTAATTCCGTGTCTGGCTCAAATTCGAAAGTAGTATTTATTAATTATTAGTCAGGAATAATTTGCTAATTAACAAATGATTAAATAATATTGAACGCGCCAGACATGCCATTATTGATTATGATCTTCCACCAAAATTCATCATCTACAAACAAAGCTTGCATTGTGAAGTTTTTAGCTGCATGCTATAAGAACCCCAGCTGTATGCTCCAGGAGCGCATATATTTTGATTCTTGTAGCCATGGCCATCATAGCAATCAGCAAAACATGCCAATTAAGCTGCTCGACCGATTTCGCGCAATACCGATCTCGTAGTCGACGTTGCCAATGAAGCTTGGCATTAATAATCTTTGCTCGACAGACTTGGTTTGGATTCATCACGACCTTGATAAGCTAGCTAGCGTCGTTATTAATATTAATGATCTCCCTTAATCGCATTCGTTTCCCCACGGATAGTTAATCGTCGTTCAATAAGTCTTAATTGCTTGGTTTGGTTACTTTTGCGAGCGAGCGAGCTAGCTAGTTGATTCCACTGTAATAATGTTATTTTTTGTGTCCAACATGTGAATTTGTTTCTTGTATTGGCTGCAGGTTTCGCTGTTGTAATATAATGCTTCCTACTTTTCACCCTTTTTTGATTACTGACAATGAATTTAAGGAAACAATATTCCACTTTCATTCCAGTACCCTAACGTTAGAGCTAGGTACAATTGACTTAAAATGTGCAGTATAACATATTTAGGGGTTACTAGCTAAATAAAAAATATATTTGTATATTATGGAATAATTTCAGAAAATATACTATATAAATTGAATAACTTAAAAGGGGGAGATGCACGTGAACACCTTCATTTGTATGTATATGTAGCTCCACCGATCGAAAATCCATTTGCATCATCCGCAGGGGCGGAGCCACATACCAAGCAGGGGGGACGATCTCACCCCCCCCCAAAACATTATTCTTTATATTTATATTTTGCCCTCCAGATTTTTATAATTTCCGCCCCCTCCCAATTTATCTATTATTGTACTTATTTTTTTGGGTAATCAGATTTGAGACACAAAACTCTTTGGAAAAACATGACTCTCATCTATGCTAAACTTTATTAAATTTAATTCCTAAAAATTGAGTATATTTTGTTATTTTGTTTATCGATTTATTAATGAATTGGTAGGTTTTATATAGAAAAAATATTATTTTTAGTCCCAACATATACATAATTTCCACTCTAAATTCTATTATTTACAGATGTGGCACATTTAGTCTCTAAAAAAAATTTTCGCCCCCCCAAAACAAAAATCCTGGCTCCGCCTTGATCATCTAGAAAACATCTCGTGAGTTTTGTTCAATCAGTTTCTCTACACATCTCGTGAGTTCCAAATATCATCAATTGTTCAATCAGTTTCTCTACACATCTCGTGAGTTCCAAATATCATCAATTGTTCAATCAGTTTCTCTACACATCTCGTGAGTTCGAAATATCATCAATTGTTCAATCAGTTTCTCTACACATCTCGTGAGTTCCAAATATCATCAATTGTTCAATCAGTTTCTCTACTTAATTTGTCGATCGAGGTCAATCAAAGGACGACTTGGATTAGTTGGCTAATGCAGGTGTTAGTTAGGGTGCTTGAGCCTAACTCACCCACAAAAGCTAGTTAATGAGGTGAGGATTGCTCAAGTTTATAAAGTAGTTTAGAGTTAGGTATTTATTCGATGTGGGATAGCCAACAGTAGGCATATACTGCATTGCTGTCTCCGACCAATTTCTCAAGTATATAATTCCAGGGCTATATATACTTGATTTTGAAATTTTGGGCCGTAAATTGCAAAAAAAGGAATCATAGGGACCAAATTTGAAATTTCCCAAACATAAGCATGGGGACTTCATGGTAGTTTATTGAAACGTAAGGAGAAAACGAAAAAACAGCGAAAGGCTTCGAAAGGGCATTTCAGTCCTACGACACTCACAGCCAGAAGGCGGGAAAATCCCCAAACTCCCACAGTCAATTAATTGAACACTTGGATTGCAATTGCACAGAAAGGCCAGCCACACTTTACTGCAACTGTTGAAAGAGCATTCTCCGAAATGGCAGGCGGCGGCGGACGTACAGTGCGGGCGCTGAACGTGGCGGAGAAGCCGTCGGTGGCTAAAGCGGTGTCTGGAATACTCTCAAAGAATCCATCAAGCGGCGGACTTAGAGTGAGGGACGGGCGGTCCAGATACAACAAGATATTCGAATTCAGTTACGCCCTTCAGAATCAGCAGTTTCAGATGTCGTTCACTTCCGTCACCGGCCATCTCATGGAGCTGGAATTCGAGGATAGGTATCGCAAGTGGCACTCCTGTGACCCCGTCGATCTTTACCATGCCCCGGTCAAGAAATTTGTACCTCAGGTAGTGTACTTTAGAATTACTTGCTGGTTTGTGCTTTAAAGATTGTGTCTTTTTAGATGCTGTGCTTTCTGTCTATGAATTGTGTATTCACCATTTCTCTCCTTCTAAAGGAAAATAAATTTTATACGGCGGGCAGATTTCTTTGCATTGATGAAAAGCTGTTGAATGATTCGTTTCGAGAGAATATTGATTATCTGCTTTTAAAGTCTATATATGTTGACAATGTATGATGGGGTGTGATTTTCTTCAGAGCAAGCTGTGGTCTTTGATGTGAAGGTTCGGATTCACTGATGTTAGTTATAATGAATGTTTGAAGTTCTTTTGATGTTTTTCTATTTATGAATCCTTCTTTGACCAAAAAAAAAAAGAATGTTTGAAGTTTCTTTTGTTTTTATATGGAGTTATGTTGGTTGGCTGGGAGCCTTGGGGCCACTTTGCTTTTATGGTTTCCAAATGAAAGTTGATGTTGAAAGAACAAGAATGGTGATTTGGGTAAAGGTAGCTTTGGTTCATATAAGAATGTCTATGCTATTTTAAATATATTGAAAATTATGAGTAAGAGCATGCATATACACTAGAATCAGTTGTATTGATTAAATTCGTAGCTTCACATAGATAATGATTTGAAAAGAATGGGTTTATGATTGCATTTTGGTCTATTTAGGATAAGTCAGACATTGAAAGGACATTGGAGGAAGAAGCTCGAAAGTGTCAGTGGCTAATCCTGTGGCTTGATTGTGACAGAGAAGGAGAAAATATAGCATTTGAGGTGGTAGAAGTTTGCACCCGAGCAAATCGTAATCTCAATATCTGGAGAGCTCGTTTCTCTGCTCTAATAGACAGGTTTTGATGGCTGGATGCTCTAAACTTGTTTATTCTGCCGAGTGTCGACTTTTTTCCCTCTAAGTCTATATACTTATACTCAGAAAGAATTTCGGATGCTCAGGGAAATTCATTATGCAGTTCAGCACCTTGTTCGGCCTAATCAATTGTTTGCTGATGCTGTAGATGTTCGACAAGTGAGTCACTGAAAACTTATTGGGTTTTAATATTTGCCCGATAACTGTGGAAACTTTCTTTGACTGTAAACTTGAAATTTGTTGACTTCTTTTTGTGCTCAAGTTATCCTATCGACAAGTGAGTCAATGAAATCTTATTGGGTTTTAATATTTGCCCGATAACTGTGGAAAGTTTCTTTGATTGTAAACTTGAAATTTGTTAACTTCTTTTTGTGCTCAACTTATCCTATTATTTTTACCATCATTTCTCTCTTATTTTAAATCTGTCATATAAACTCTGTACTACAATGATGTTGGCTGTAGAATTTGAAGACAATCAGAATGTGCTGTCTTGGATGCTATTTGGACCTTGATTAGTTAGTTTGCTTCACATCACAAAGTTCAAATTTTTTTTTTTTTTAAGGAAAATGAGAATATTATGCAGGAAATAGATCTACGAATAGGTGCTTCTTTCACCCGTTTCCAGACTATGCTTTTGAGAGATGCATTTGTTCTTGACTTCAATACAGATGACAGAAATGTTATTCTAAGCTATGGTCCTTGCCAGGTGAGTGACACCATCCTTCCTTCAGCAAGCAATATAATATGAATGACAAATTTCGATCTATCTGTCTGTTAATTGTTTATGTCCTACTTCAATGTTCCTTGCTGTATTAAATTCTGCATATTTCTCTTGTAAAAGGCTTTGTGCTGATTATGATTTTGTGCAGTTTCCTACACTGGGATTTGTTGTGGAGAGGTTCTGGGAGATTCAATCACATGAACCTGAAGAATTCTGGACTATTAACTGTACTCATAATTCAGAAGAAGGCACCGCTACATTTACTTGGATGTAATTATCATTCACTCATCATCAAATCATCATATAAACAAAGTAACTGAAGACTAATTGTTCTGTCACTTAACAGGCGTGGGCATTTGTTTGATTCCACATGTGCAACTATACTCTATGAAATGTGTGTTCAAGAACCCATTGCAACTGTGAGTCTTTATGAAGACACTTATTTTCAGAAAATATACTCATTAATATAGGTCATTGTTGAACTCACAATTTTTTCACATTTAGGTAACAAATGTTAGACAGCAGGAGAAGTATAAATATCCTCCTTATCCTTTAAGCACAATTGAGCTTGAGAAGCGTGCTTCACGTTACTTCAGGATGAGCTCAGAACAGACTATGAAGGTGGAGTTCTGCTAGTCAAGAATGCTTTCTTCATATTGCTCTTGACTTCTTGTGTTTTTATCATTTCATAGTTTCACTGAAGTGGCAGACTAATTTATCTCATGGTTTTGATTTCATTTCTGTCATGCTTATTTTACCTGTGATCCACTCTCCACTTTTTGATGAACAGTAGCTTTATATCATTTAGACCATTCAGATTGCTCCCAGATTATTATGCTAATCAACCAGCATGCCTCTTTTATGTTAGCTATTTGAGGTTTCCCATGGGTTAATCCATAAACTTTCGAAACAAACCGTTTAGATTTTTGGGGCATATTAGTGAAAACTGTCCCATCATGTTTACTTGTCCTGTCTATACCTTACTTATGTTTTTGATCTATATTTCTGGAGGCACGGCCCAGCATCTCTATATGTTAAATTTTTTTAGTGACAACAAATATTGGGATGTTCTTCGAACTATTTATCGAGATTAAATAATAATTTTTAGTTTTTCTTGGTAAGTGGTAACCACTCAATCTTGTTACATTTTTAATTTCCAAGTGACGTTCAGCACAAATTAATTGTTAATATCTGCTTTCTTATGTAGGTAGCAGAAGATCTATATCAAGCTGGTTTTATTAGTTATCCTCGTACAGAGACTGATTCCTTCTCAGAGAGAACAGATTTACATGTAAATAATTGTCTTTTATTGTTTTCTAGAGAAATTTAAATATAATTCTTTTATTTTCACCCATTTGATGGTTTCCTAGCTAAACAATTGCCAAGTTAAATTGAGTTGCTAAAATTCTAAATATAGCAAAGCTAAATGGCCAGAATTTTTTTTTTAGCAAGAACATCTCCACTAGCCTCTAATTGTGTCTTTAGCATCTTGAGCATATGATATATATCATCCGTGGCAAGTTAAAGTTTAGATAGATAACAAATATTTTGTGGAGCTTTCTTATTGTTTCGAATTGTTTCAACCTCTTCTTTTTTGGTATAGACAATTGTACAAGAACAGCAAGGACACCCAACATGGGGTTCATATGCCCAACGCTTGCTGGATCCTGAAGCACGGCTTTGGAGAAATCCTAGTAATGGTGGACATGATGACAAAGCTCATCCTCCAATTCACCCTACAAAATTTTCAGCTGGAGAATCTAGTTGGAGTCAGGATCACCATGTTGGTACCACTTTCGGCAAAAGTTTCTATGTTAATGGAATCACACAAATAATACTCTTTAATCTTTTTTCTTAATCTATTGCATGATTTAGAATCATTTGCGAAAATCAAGTGAATTTATTTGTAACAGAAAGTGTACGAATTGGTTGTTCGCCATTACCTGGCATGTGTTTCTCAACCAGCTGTAGGTGCTGAAACTACAGTTGAAATCGACATTGCCGGAGAACAATTTTCTGCCTCTGGGAGAGTCATACTTCTTGTGAGTTCCCTATCTCTTAAGTTCTTTAATGAGATTCTGTGGCGGTTGCATCTGTTGTTGGATAAGTTAGGTTTTAACTCATTATTTTTTAATTAATATTCTCAGAAGAGATTCTAAGTTGTTTTTGGCTCTGGAATTCATTTGGGATTTAGTTATGTTTGGTGAATTTTGCAGAAAAATTACTTGGATGTTTACCGATTTGAAACATGGGGAGGTTCTGTGATCCCAACATACAACTATGGGCAACAGGTTTTTTCCATATCATCTCACTCTAAACTCAATTCTCTGTGACTTCGTCTTCAATTAGAAAGTAATCTTCTCCTTTTACACATGGGATATAAGCGAGAAATCGGACTCATAATATACGCTTCAGTACTTTTCAGACATCTAAGCAAAAGATGAAACAAACTCTGTATATTATATTCAGAAAGATTTGTATTTTTCCATTTTGATATTTTCATGCATTCTACTTAAAATTTTCACTAGAGGAGAATATTTAATCCAATAGTGCAATTTTCTTCTTTACTGTTTCATTATCAAATTCATAGAGATAAATAATAAATGATATTTTGTCCGTGCTGAAGTATATGCGCATTATATCTTTTAGTCGGCCATGCTAGTTCACAATGGCTTATATATATGCTTACCTCATTGAACTTTTTCATCTCGGTTATGCAAGTGTATAACTGTGATTAACCATTGAAGTTAATGTCTTGTGATTTATGTATTAGGAAGATATTAATGATTAAAATTCTATTCTAAAGCACTTTGGGAGTGCATTTCAACAATTTTACTTTGCTTCTTGCTCGAACCAACCCAAAATTGGGATGTTTGCTTCATTAAATGTCAAAACAGTCATATATAATTCCAACTGGTTTAGAATTATGGATAGTAGTTGTCAGAAGTTTGTGACCCTGAGATGGATTTTGGTGGTAGAATTAAATCTTTAAGTGTTTATGTGAAGCATGATTGACACATCTTGGTGAAAATAATTGAATGTGAGTAACTTACTGGCATATAAATGTATGCTGAGTTGCTGACATCTGATGATAATATTCTTATTTATAATGAAATACTTATGGAACATCCATATCAATTGATCAATTTAGAAAGTATAATGTCTAACTTGTTGGTCCTTGCAGTTTACCCCTACAACGCTGACTCTGGACTCAGGAGTTACCAGACCTCCACCTCTTTTGAGTGAGGCCGATTTACTAGGATGTATGGACAAGGTAAAAATAACATACTCCCACCTCTGAATGCGCATTGAAACTCTTTCAAATCAGATGCTGTTATTGATTATACTGTATACTTACTTAAATTTTATAGGCAGGTATTGGAACAGATGCAACGATGCATGATCACATAAAAAAGCTTCTTGATCGATTTTATGCCACAAAAGACTCAAGCATGCGTTTTACACCTACAAAACTTGTAACACTTTTCCTTTCTCTTTGTTTTTAGTTGCTTCATCACATTTGTTATTCTTGTTAATTTGAGCTTCATGTATTTCAGGGTGAGGCACTAGTAATGGGCTATGATGATATGGGGTGAGTTAACTATGTTATTACTAGTTTTTGGCAATATGCAATCTTGCATAGGTTATTGTGATTGATTCTTCTTGAGTAGTGCTACATACGATTTACAAATTGGAACTAAACCATGCTACATGCTGCCCACAACAGTATCATGTATGAAAATCAAACGGATCTCTTCACACATATCATTCAAAAAAATTACTCAGCAAATGAATGTGCAACTAATTTTCCTTTATGCACCAGAAAAAAGACTCCTGGTACTTGGATCTTGGTTCCCAACCTCAATATTCCTGTTTTTCCTTTTCGTTACCTTAATCTTATCCTTTATCAGATCAGTAACAAAGATAAATTTCTTTTGTTGGATAGTGAAACACGTTCTTGTCTGCATGTACTCATCTCTCTTATAAAACATAACGAATACTTTCAATGAATTAGATTTATATCTCAACCCACAAGTTCCAATTATTGGTACTTTTGATATCTCTATTCTTTGGATAGGGTTGCTGCTTGCCTCTATTTATGTATGTATGTGTGCATATACATGTATATAATTATATATGCGCATGTATATGCATATGCCAGGTCAGTTGGTAAACAGAATAAATCTATTTGTGCTGCAGTGTCTTTATTCTTCTTCGTATATTGGCCATGATAAACTTCTTCGTCATACATAAAGGATCTCAGACAGCATAAATGTTGTTTGTAATCAATATAGGTTTCTAGACTTTGGCACAGTCTATGTTGTTCTCCCTGTTGATAAATGAGATGCAAATGTGAATTACTTGGCATAAAAAAAAGAAGCATCTATTTACTAGAAATTGTAAGGGTTAAAGATTGGGTTTCTTTGGTCCAGTTATGAATTGTGGAAACCATATCTCCGTGCTATGATGGAGAGTGATATGAAAGCAGTTAGTATGGGCACAAAAAGAAAAGCTGAAGTTTTGGAAACTTGTCTACAACAGATGAAAGCCTGCTTTGTGGACGTAAGTTGATTCTCATTGTCAATATTATCATTCTGTCTAGTTTTCTTCACTAGAAGTACCTATGCCTAATATTTACTTCTTCTGCCTTTGTCTTTTCCTATGTGAACTTGGGAATTCGTCTTACACTTGTCTTTTATTAGTGTCTAGTTGTCAAATACTTAACGATTCAAGTGTGTAATATGCAAAACCTTTTTTTTTTTTTTTTTTTTTTTTTTTTTTGCAATTATGGAATTTAATGTACCATGAGGCAATCTTTTGAACTGCAGTTCCAAGAACTATTATTTGTAACTATAGAAGCCTGATTATAGGTCAATTAAGAGACAGTGCTTTATTCATCTAATTGCGTTCTAAAAATGCACGTCACCACATGGTAATATTTGTTCACTTCCTTTTACCCTGATGCATGCTTCTCTTGTCGGCATGTATAACTCTGTTCATTATTTTCTATTATTCCTCTTAGTTATAAGCTCTCTTTGCAGGCTAGAGTAAACAAAGGAAAGCTTTTTGAAGCCATGTCTGTTTTCTTTGATAGGTAAATGTGTTACTTTCTGTCATCTGAAAATTCTATACATTTACTGACCAGTCTATGTTGTCTACGCAGATCCAACAGATCTAATGCCAATGAACAGCATGCAGTCGGCGATGTTGTTCGGAAATGTGGTCTCTGCCAGGAATCTGATATGGTGCTCAGAAAAAAGCCGGTATTTGCATAGTACCCTTGTTTAGATGATTGTTGTAATGCTATTATAACAGGGGAATTATGAGGAAATTTCCCAAGGACACATTGACTTCTAATCCGTAAAATAACCTTAAAGAAATTGAGACAGTGAATTTTGATGTTGCCCAAACTAGTGCTTTCTCAAGAACTCCAGTCTTGTTCTATGTTTTCACGACATATCTTCTTCTTGGAAGTAAAGTTAGCCACTGGAAATTATCACTGCTTCATTTGCTTCCTTCTGCAATCCCATGTTATTGATATGTCAAACATACTCGTCTAGTATCTTTATCTCAATGCTGCGTGCTTCATAATCATTTAATATTCTCTTGAATGCCCTTTTAATCCCCAAAAATGTTATGGTTAAATTTATATTATAAACACTGTCCATACTTATTTGTGGAAGGTGTATATCAAGCTTTTATTCATATTTCATCTATGAGCTTTATTTTTATCTTCCATAATTCCAAAAGAGTAGGAGAATGGGTGAATCTGTTGGTTCTTAGAGATCTGTTGTTTTATCTTTGTCTAAAATTGAATTAAGTTTGTACAATCTCTTTGATGAATTTGATGAGTACCCATCTCTTTTGCAGGATGGAAATTTCATGGTTGGCTGCTTGGGTTATCCTCAGGTAGGTACCTCTTGGCAACTTTCGCGAAAATTAGCAACATGTCTTGACTTTCCAAAGCAGCATTTTTTTGAGAACACACTTATACAGACAGGGGCCTTAATATGATGTTCTCCTATTTGGTAGAACAAGGTTTGGTAGCACTTTTAAGGATGTGGAATCTGTTTACGTTGGATCTTAACATAAAACCATAACCATTTCAATCAAGAGGTGATGTTATATGGACTATAGAAATATGTAAATATGTACTACTGTACTACGTTGAAATAAAAGAAATCAATGTAAAGACTAAAGACAAGCACATAACCTAACAAGAATATGCTGTAAAACTTGTAAAATCGCATCCAAAAGGTGAGCTTGATGCCGATGGTTGATCCCGTGGTTTTTCAGTCCTGGAATTGGTCCACTTTGGATTTGATCCCGTTCATCCCTTTGCTCCATTAGTGTTGCATCTGTCTTTTGCCGATTCATGAAGGATAAATGTAAAAATTGAAAGTTTAGCAACATTAGGGCTCCTGAGGGTGCGTTTAGTACTGTGATATTGCATTACGTAAGGTTGCTAGAGTGGTTGTTGGCCTGCAAGTTACATGTGTCTGGGGTAGTATTTCATCTATGGGTTATAAGCTTGACATATTTATTACTGTGATGATCTCTGACTCTATGGTAACTTTCTACTATTCCCTGCTTTCCAGTGTAGGAATGTTGTCTGGCTTCCTGGATCTGTATCAGAAGCATCAGTTACCACAAATATCTGCAGTACTTGCTCTCCAGGTTGCTCATATTGGAACTTATTTTTTTCTTTCTGTTTTGGTCTTTTTGGAATATCTGTTGTGATATTATCGACTTCATTTATTTCCTTTTGCTATAAGGTTTGGGTAATTGACTCAAGTTTTCCAAATTCTTTATCTATAAGTTTCTTGGTAAAGTTATAGTTTTTCTGATATTCAACATTGTGTACAGGCCCCATTTACATGATTCAATTTAAATTTCGGCGGCTGGAAATACCACCCAACTATAGTGTTGATCATTTGGGTAAGATGAGCCTATTGGAATTTTAGTGCCATGTAATCTGTGTGTATTCTTACTTATAAGCAGCTTCATTTATCTTCATTAATCTTTCAGTAAAGCACTTTTGGTGTTTTCTAGTTTATAAAGCAGGAGCTATTTCACGAAAGAATATAACTAAAATAAATTGGTAGGAGAAGTAAATCAAAATAAAGTTAACAATTATCAATTTTCCTATTAATTAAAGTTCTAAGATGGAGTGCTGATTGACACGGACTTGCCATAAAGAAGAAAAAGTTAAAGTGGGACATGAATCAGGTTGTGTTAATCAAAGAGGAGATACAGGCAATATATGTTTGTACAAACATAACCCATGTTGTGTTGCCACAACAAAAAAAAAAAAAGAAAAAAAGAAGAAAGAAAGAAAGTAAAAAAGGAAAAAAGGAAAAGGAAAAAGAAAAAACTCATGTGGTGCTTGCATCTTCATCTTGTATTTGCACAACAGGTGAAACTTGAAATCAGTTACACATAATGTCATGATGCCTGATCACTTCATTTCTGATAATGTAGCATATTTGAAATAAAGCTCGCTAACTTAGCTGTCATATGTTATCAGGTTGCATTGGTGGTTGTGATAATACTCTGAGGCAGCTAACTGAAATATGTGGAACTGGTTCCCGGAACAACTCCAGTGTATCTGGTATGTTCTGTATGAGAATTCCTTTAATATGTCGACATGCTATTGCATAAATGGATTTATATGATCTTCCCATCATGCTTCTACACTCTACAGAAGTGTCGGAAACGAGAAAGAGGGAACCTTGTTAAATAGATGCAAAGGAAAGCACAAGTTGTTTTCTCTAAATTTAGCTCTAGGGTCATTTACGTGTACATCCATGGGAAAGATGTAATATTACAGTTGGTATGCTTTGATGAACACATAACAAAATCTGCCCTGAAAATTCTACATATTACATGAAAACTTTTTAAAAAATTACAGGAACACCCCTGGAGTATTTTGTTTAGTTGCTTCTGCTTAATATAAGCTAGAATCTAGATGCACATTTGGAGGTGCTTTTTTCAGCTTCTAATTTTTTTAATATTTGAAAGTGCTTTGCAACTTTTACTATTCCATGTTTACAACTTTAGCTTCTCCAAAATCAGGAGTTTCCGCAAACGCCCGATTTGAGGATCGAAGTTCACTTATGTAGCTTACTACTTTTACCATTGTTTGTCTGGTAAAATATTTGTGAAACACTATTTCCAGGAAGAGGACAAGGCATATCATCATCCAGCAGTGGCCAACAAAGTAACTCTAGAAGCCAGACTGCTCGGCAAACAGAGCCTTCTTCTACATCATATCCTCAGAGGTCACGAGGTCGTAATGCACAGTCTCACGAACCTGCTCCTGAAGATGGTTTGATGGCTCTACCTTCCTCTTTTGTGCTTTACCTTTCATTTTCTTCTTTTGGTGCTTGTTTTATATTTACATCCTAAGAATAAGAAAATTAAGGGGCTAGTGGAGGATTAAAGTAATTCTTTGTTGGAAGCTGTTTTGCTTTACCAAAAAGATGAAAGCAGGAAAAATAAAATTCAGCTAGAGTTAGAATGACACCTAATCTCTTGTTTTTCTTTCTTCTTTCTGTCCTTTTATGACGACACAGGTGAATCTTCAATTCCATGTACCTCCTGTGGGGCACCTTGCAATTTGCGCACAGCTAATACTGCAGCTAACAGAGGGAGGAAGTTCTATTCATGTCAAGCACAGAGCTGCAACTTCTTTGTGTATGTGAAATTATGATCTGTCAATTCATAGTGTTTTTATTATTTCATAGGTTGTTTATATTAAAGAAGTTACCTCCGTCAAAAGATTTTGTTCCGAGTAAATCCTGGAGTTACTTCAGATCTTAAATACGTATATATGGATTTCTAAATATTCCATCTAGCTATCAACTGACTCATCATAATCAATTCTGAAGCTAAATCAAATTTACGTTAAGTGATTGCCTGATGAAATCTTTTAGTGTGTAAAAAACGATTACCATACTGAAGCAACCGGAAGAAAGAGGAAAAACATTTTGAACCGAAACTAAGGTTTCTGAGAGATGACTAGTTGTGTTTGTGGACAAATCAATTGAATTTGAAAGCCTTTTTTGTTATTTTAACAACTTTTTCTTTAATGCAGCTGGGAAGATAATGCCAACAATGGAGCAACAGGCTCACGAGGAAGTGCCAGTAGATCAGCTTCAAATTCCAGCAGGAGAGGTGGCCGAGGCAGAGGTGGTCGAGGAAGATCAAATGATGTTTCGTTCGTGTCTGTTACTGGTGAGCCCATATCTGGAAGATGCTTTCTTTGTGGTGATCCATCTCACTTTGCAAATGCTTGCCCAAATCGTGGCAGGTAATTGTAGACCTTCCTGTTTTTTGTATATTTTGTCTGTATGAAATTAAGGAGATTTTAACAGCTTTTTGTTGGATAGTTCTGTTTTGCATGGAATGCCGATCAGTTGTTGGTCGTAGACATGTTGAAGACCCGTTCAATATATATTTTCTGATACACATAAATTATTAAAATATATCTTTTAAATATCACACCGTGCGTAACCGGGCTTACACTAGTACATACATATTACAACACATATACGATTACTCGACATAAACTAGGTACGTATTATGATACACACCAAACTTATTCTGCAACCATGTCATTATTAATTAAAGCACAGACTTGTGAAGAAACATAACATATCAATACTGATCGAAGACCCTGAGCTAGGCTGATCAGTAGGAAACTGATCTATGATCACTCGTCCTGTATCTTAAGGTATTGCAAGGTGTCTTTGCCGTGAACTCGACTAGTACTCGTCTTATTTTCAAAATATTCGATACATTTCATCCGGCGATACAAGGCACGGCCATCACGCTTAACTAAAGGGCCAGCAGGGCTGCCAATGGCATCTGGTGCTGCACTGTTTGACATTCCGACAGAAATCCTGGTTGTCTTATTGTTCACAAAGGCCCTGTGCATCACACTCTTGTACCTCCCATTGCTGAATATCTTTCTTTGAAATATATACAAATCAATCAATTACAAGTTTGCAACCAAAAGAAGCATTGATAGTCCGATATTAATACTAATACGTACATGCCAAAATACTTACTCATTCTATGCGGAGAATGCATGCCGACAAACTATACAACAAATTAGTATACCAAATTACACAACATATGACAATTTTACCTCAAGATGATCGGTTGTGTTGACCATAATTGAATTCTTAGGGCAGTCGGTGTCGACCCATTTTCCATTGTGTTGTATTTGATGGCCATCAACTCCATTGTGAATGAGAAATTTAAGAAGGCCAGGATCAGTGTGTGGTGGGATACCAATTGCTTGATCAGGCTGAGGGCATGGACGGTACATAGTCGCTTCATACATTTGAAAACACGACCCCAGTTTCAAAGCTTCAGTCATATATCCTTCTTCCAATCCTAGGTTTTCTCCAATCCCCTCCAGTAAAAATTTCTGAATAATGCTCGAGTTCTTTCAGAAAACTCCAGTACAATGTCCCTGTAATAACACACCCACACAATATGTCTGTTTAGTGACGACTACAGATTTGCGATAGACAAAATTCATTGCAAAATGCATTCTGTGACGAATTTTTTGGTCAGTGAAGGATTGTCGTTGTTTTATAGTGATGACTAAAATCCGAAAGCCATAAACTTACGTTTTCAATTTTTTCATAAAGCAACTCATCAATATGCAAGAGTCATTTAAGAAATCAATATAAACACAACTACTATATAATATATATGTTCCGCGTCTAAAAATTCGGAAAAATTAAGTTTTACGTACCTTAAAGTTTGAGGTTTGTCGGGACAGTAGAAATGTGGGTGGACGTAGGACTTGACGAAATCCCTCCATTATTGAATCCTCTGGTTTGAAGTATTGAGGACATTTCCAGTGCCATATTTGATGGGATCCGACATACTCTTGGCCTCATACCGCTTTTCCTCATCAGGCAATTCAAAAAACTCCAAACTTGAATCCTTTATGGCCTTCAGCAGAGTTTCCGGGATCCCATGATTTATCAGCTACAAGAAATCAAATTTCAGAAATCATCAGAGTACAGTAGGCTATCTAAAATTTCACTTGATATATATATAGTTGATAATATATAATTTTTGCTGGCTTACCAAAAAGAATCCCCATTCCTGACAAGCCTTGGCAAGTTCCTGGAGGGTTTTGGAGCGTCGATCGGGATTGTCTGAGGTGAGATCAGAATAATCAATGATGGGAATTGAATCAGCTTTGGGATCGTGGGCATAAGTAAATGGAGAAGCTGGAACTGATCTGACAGTACTGGAAGAATATTCAGCATTAATCACTTTGACGATTGAATGATCAGTACTAATAATATTATGGACGTGGGCTGATGATTCAAGATGAGGGACTAGGGAAGCTGTTGCTGCCATTTTCAACTTCTTGTATGTTGATATCAAGTTTGTTCTACTTTGGTGGAAATGCCATCTATATATAGAGGCACTACAAGGCACCTTCAAGCTTCCTACTTGCACGTTTAATTTTGGGCGAATTACACAAACCCCCTTAGGTTTACAGCATTTACGAGAAACACCCTTAAACCTTGAAACCTTACATTTACACCCCTGTGGGGGTAAATGTAAGGTAGGGGGTATTTGTAAGTTTTCAAGGTTTTTTTGCATTTTTAGGAGTACTTGTAAGGTTTCAAGGTAACATTAATGGTGTTTTGGATTTTTTAGATAATCTCAGGAGATTTTTATTTTTTCGTATTTTTTTCTTTAATTTTTCACGCCATCGACCCAAGTGGTTAAGGGTTTTTTCTTAAGAATAATATCTTTGAATTCGAATTGGCACATCGATTAATATATAATCCAAAGTCCAAACAAGTCCCGTAAATCGTGAATGACCCTTGCTCCTAAATTTTCTTGCACAAAAATAAAGAAACGAACATGTACAACATATACATTTTGCACATGACATATGGAGTGTAAATTAATTGGAAAATTGCAATATCGGTACGCTAACAATTAACAAATTGATTTCTTGAACACTTATACTATCGTCTAGTTTTGAAAAACGTGTGGTTATAGGATAATTTCGTGATTAACGTCAAATACTCTATAATAGCTAAATATGGTATAGAACCCTTACGTGTGGTTGTAGACTTGTAGTTTGATAAATATAATAAATAATAGTTATAATTAGCCATTGCTTGTTCAGACCAATAATCTACCTGCTCCTCTTAATTATATATAAATATTAAACTGGAACAATTTGAAAATCCTATTGTATTCTATCTTCCATGTCCAATATACAGGTTTTTTTTTTTTTTTTTTTTTGTCAGCATATACAGAGTTAATTTTATACAAACAACACAATAATTTTTTTATACTTTGCAACATAATATTTATAAATTAACCGATTACCACCTAAATTTTGTGCATTATAGGGAAATTTTTTTAAAAAAAATCTTAATTTAGTGATCACAAAGTGTAAAAGTTGGCACTTTATTAATTTCACATGATCAACATGCATTGCAAGAAGAACTTTAATTTCTGAAACAAAATATAGTTGGAAGAAGAGGGGCATTTCTGTCATTAGAGGACAGGCAAGTACTTAATCACTGTCAAGATTAAACTAATCTCGAAAGAATTTCTAAAAAACAAAACACCTACTATCGGTATATATATCTCCAGATTATGTTTCAAATGTATATTTTCATCGAATCAGGCAAATTTATATTCCAAATGTATCGTCTCATCCGAACAAAATGATACTAGGAAATTAACGGAACTGACTAACGATTGACCTGTTAAGGAACTAGGATATAAAAAATAAAACTAGAGGGACCTAGATATAAATATGAAAAATGTCAGGGACTCTAATATAATTTTCCCAAAACAATTATAGAACTTAATAAATTTTGAAATAAAATTTGTTTTAATAAATGTAAAGTTTACAATTTAGGGGGCCGGGAATAAAAGAGAATTCCTTTCATAGAAGAGACAAAATTTATACTTTATGGCCGGGGAGGCAAAATTTCAATCTTCAAAAAATATAGGGGCAGAAGTAAAATTTGGGAAAGTTGGGGGCCTGCGGCCTGCCACACCTGGCCCCCTCCCCGCCATCGCTGCTCAAGCAAATTTGTACCTAGCTAGCCCACACAAAGAGTTATTTCATGGGAACAGAAAGAGAAGTTTGACATGCATGACCAGGTCGTCATTTATCAGTACCGATTCTTCAATAGAAACAAGAGATCATCGCGTAGGAATTAATATCGGAAATACATATATATTACAACACATATACGATTACTCGACTTGAACTAGGTATTATGATACCCACCAAACTATTCTGCATTAACCATGTCATTATTAAAGCACAGACTTGATGTGAAGAAACATAACATGATAACATATCAATACTGAAAACATGACTGATATATCTATTACTCGTCGTCCTGTATGATCTTGAGGTATTGCAAGGTGTCTTTGCCATGAAGTCGACTAATACTTGCCTTATTTTCCATATATTCGATAAATTTCATGGGGTGATACAATGCACGGCCATCACGCTCAACTAAAGGGCCAGCCGGGCTGACAATGGCATCTGGTGCTGAACCGTTTGACATCACGACAGAAATCCTGGTTGTCTTATCGTTCACAACGGCTCTGTGCATCACGCTCTTGTACCTCCCATTGCTGAATATCTGGTGGTAATTAAACCGATATAAATTTATTTCCAATGTATGAAAATTATGGGACCATATATGATGACAGTTTACCAAATTAAAAGTACTTTTTCTTAATTTGCCCCTTCAAAATGAAGAGTACTGTACGTCTTGATATTTTTTCTTTAAATTTATTTAACTTTAATTAATTACCTCAAGATGATCGGCGGTGTTGACCATAATTGAATTGTTAGGGCAGTTGGTGTCTACCCATTTTCCATTGTGTTGTATTTGAAGGCCATCAACTCCATTGTGAATGAGAAATGTCAAAAGGCCTGGATCAGAATGTGGTGGGATGCCAATTGCTTGATCAGGCTCAGGGCATGGAGGATAGATATTCGCTACATACATTTGAAAACACGACTCCAGTTTCAAAGCTTCAGTCATATGTCCTCCTTCCAATCCTAGGTTTTCCCCAATCCCCTCCAGTAATTTTCTGAATAATGCTCGACTTCTTTCAGAGAACTCCAGTACAATGTCTCTGCAATGGCACACACACAAGTTTTAATTTCAATGAAGCAAGTTCTGGGACATATGCATTAGGGTAAATTTTAGGCCGAACCCGGCTCACCCGAACCAACAAATAAAATCACGCCTGCCACATGGAAAATTTATATATTAATCTGCAAAATCTTTATATCTTCACAAAATTTTCCATGTATCTTCATAAAATCTGCAATCTCTGCTCACACCCCTCCTGATCTTTCTCTCTTCTGCGTTTTCTGATATGGGCAATTAGAATCTTGAAGGTTGGTTGATGTTTATGGTTTATGTTGTGAAAACTGTTTAGAAAAGATATCCTTATATATGAGGACCTCATGGTAAATTTTCTTTTCTGTAATCACAAGTTTTGAATTTTGACTTTAATTTCGTATAATATATGTTTTCTTGGTACAGGGATGAAGAAATTATGGGTCATGATCTTTGATTAAATGATCATAGCCTTCAAAATGTGGTTGAGAGACACGGTGCAATTGCTTATGGTTCGCATCTACGGCCTCGATCAAGTTATAAATGTTGGACATGCAGCAGAGCAGAGGTTGACAAATTAAAACATATGATTCTAATGTCAACAACCACAACACAACTGTATTTAGATCACGCGCCTTGTGCGTGTATAATTATTATTTTTTTTTTATTTTTTATTTTTTGAAATGATTTATTTTAGTTTTTTAATATAGTATTTTAGCTAATATACTTATAAAATTTATGACAAGAAAAAATAAATAATATTATGCAAGAACTATTTGTCATGTTGAAATATAATTACTATATTTTAACTGTTAGCGCACTTTATATCTTGATTGAAGTTCTAGCTAAGTAAATAATTTTTATACATTTATTTTTTTAAACTTAATTTTTTTATTTATTAGTTGAATATATATTTTTATTATTTAAAAATGAATGAGAACATGTAATTTTTATTTAGATCCTTATAGTTTGACAACTTTACAATGCAGTTCAAAGAATAATTTAGTCTTTTCATAATTTTTTTCTTTTTTTTTAATTTTTAATGGAAATGTTGAGTTTGACTAACGGTCAACGAAATTTTGGACTAATTTATAAAAAATCAATTCTTCTAAACCTAAATGTAAATACCCCAAAAGACGGGAACCCAGGTGTAATTTTTCCTGTTTTTATACATACAAAATTTGTTTTCTAATTTTTATTACCATATTCTTTTTATTCATATATTATTCAATAATTTCTATTTTCTTTATATTTTTTCTTTGTAGTTACATTGTTTGAAATAGTCCTCTATTTACTTTTTTTTTATTTATTTCTCATATCTTTGTGTAATGCATATTTTGTGCTTTTATTGAATATAATGATGCTGAATTTCAGTTGGTATACCTTCTAATTATTTTTAAAAAGAAGTTTTTAATAGTTTTTATTTATTTAATTATTCCACTTATTTAATACTGTAGAAACGTTGGCAACATATGACGGAAAGATGGTGGACATGAGTATTTCCACAAGCGGCACAAGGCGTTCATCAACACAGGTTATTTGCCTCTATTTCCTAGACTTTTATTTTGTTGCAATTTGGTCTGGCGTTGATGTTAAAGAACTACTTAATTAAGGTCCAACTTGAATTTATAAAACTGATTCGTATCTCACAATTAAGTTATAATTATAATTATTTTTCTACACTGTAGCGAGTTTTTGCTTGATTTTCATCCTGTTAATGAGCTTATTAATGTGTATTGATTGACATTCTTTTTTCAGGCTGCATTTGAGGTGAATGAATGAGTGACACAAGCTTGAGCTATACTTTTATGATTACGAGTAAAAAGCACGCGCGTTGCGCGTATAGAATAATTATTTATTTATTTTTTAATTTATTATTACTTTTGCAAATGTATTTGTAAATTACAAAAATCCATAATTAAGTTTGCTGTATTTGAAATTTAATTTAGAGTGAAATTCACTCCAAAACCTAGTCATTTCACATCCACCTCTATCACACACAAATTTAATTTAATTTTTGATTTTTCTCCTTCAACACGTTTTCTCTCGACTCTCTTGAATTTTTTTATCACTCTCCTCTCTCTCCTTCCTGTTTTTCATCACTTTATGTACTCTCTCTATTATCAATTTTTTATATACTTTTACTGTCACGGCCCCCAGGCGCAGAGAGGAGAACCCTCCCTGCTTGGGCGCCCGTTGAACACGCGGGTATAACCTTCGCCCTCACCGAGCACAACCCTAAAGTTTAGCCTAAGAAGCACTTGCCAAAAGAGGGTTAACCCATGTTGGTTGTACTTGGAGGTTAGATTATAAACCCTTACTTTTCTGTGTGTTATTCCGATGTGGGACAAGGTCAGCAGGACCACATGGCCTCATGCACGTGGTGCAGTAGCCCGTGCGCTCCTGCCCCACACGACCCTGCGCACAAGGTGCAGCAGCCCGTATGAGGCTCCTGAATCAATTTCTGCGTTGATTTCGGGGCGCTACATTTACTCTACCTAATTCTTATCTTTATTTTTGTCTTTCACTTATTTTATTTTCTTTTTTATTCCCCCACTTACTTTCTTAACTTGTTCTTATATGATTTTATCTCTTTTATATACAATTATCTTTCACCTAATCTATTAAACTTTAAGTAATTCTCAATATAGTTTTAGCAAACCAACTTAACATGCATATTAACTCTATTTAGCAAGACTTCATAAATATATATGTATTTAAATTCAATAATAAAAGTATCATATTAGTTAATAAAATTGAAGACCATGAAGAATTCCATTGTCAATTCTTTCCACTTTTGCAACTTCTTTCATGTTCAAATGAGGACTCTTCTTTCATGTATTTTATTTACTTCCCTTTATGCATGTGTTTATTAATATACGAGTTGGGGTCCTCTTTAATTCTACGGTTCTTTTCGATCAGTTCATTTTAAAAAAAAATTGAAGACCTTATTGTACCCAACTTTAATATGCTAACCATTTTTTTCTTATTTATTTATTCTCTAAATTTTTATTTATTATCTTTTCTCCCTTTTTTATTCTTCCGAACTAATTTCAATATGTTATTATATTTTACCTTTTGTTTCTTCTTTCTTCTAATTCTTATCTCATCTTTACTTTCAAAATATAATTATCATCAAATAAAATAATAAAAATATACTCATATAAAAATAAATCACAAACTCTTGGTTATAATAATAATAAAATATAAATTAATAATATACTATATAATTATTAATAATAATATATAAATAGCTAGATATACAGATATCACTTTTATTTTTTATATTGAATCTCTAATTGTGTTATTAGAGACCTTATTGTTACAATATTCTAGCCAAAGAAACTATTAATTATTATAAATGTATTAATTCTAATAATTTTATTGAATTACTTTATAGCATTTTCACATAACTTTACTACAATTTTTTATTTGTAGAATTTTATTATATAATTAAATTATTATTATTTTATATACATCTGTTTGTATTGTGTATTAGGTCTTTTATTAATTATTAAATAGAGTTTTTTTAGTTTATAGAATAATAATTACTATTATTTTATTTGTTTAGATGTAATAAAATATTTCAGTTGCATACAATTTTTTTAAAGACTGAATATACATAAAATAAAATATAAATAAATATAATAAGTACTATAACAATATTAAATTAAAAGAATCCTTATAATAAAAGACTTCGGTATGTCTTTTATGTCTTTTAGATATAGTGTTAGATATATTATGACATTATTTATAATTTTATGAAATTTATAAAAGAATTTTATTTTTACGTAACTAAATATTTTTTCAAAATTAGTACAGAATTACATAATTATTCTTTAGATGATGATTATTGAAAATATTGTTCCAAGGTTTATCTTAGACAATTAATAAGTTTCAAGCTGAAATTCAAAAATTATATATACTTTTATAATAAAAAAATAAAATAAATAAATAATAAATATAGATATATAATATGTGTTATTATGGTTTTATATTAATCAAATCAGATTAGGATTTGATTAAAAATTTTATTTACTTTTATCTCCTTTATATTTATCAACTTATTTACTTGTTCGTTTTTTCATAGAATATCATGCTTTTATCTTTTTGCCCTAAGTACTATATGATATATAACAGTAAATTATTGGAAAAGAAAATAATGGGAACAATTTCTATTGCTATTTACCATTTATTACTTTAAAGGACGGCAAGATTTTTCCAAATCATTTTAAATAACAAATTCAATGCTATTATTTTATTAGTCTACGTAATAGCATTATTCTTGGGAAACTTTAATAATTGATATATATATATATATATATATATATATATATATATATATATATATATATATGTATGTATATATATGATAAGAATTCTTTATTTAAAATTTCTAGAATCCTATCCCTATCAGAATTCTAGTATTATTAATTAATTTATTATTATTATGTATTAAAATTTCTAGAATCTTATTCCTATTAGAATTCTAGTATTATTAATTAATTTATTATTATTATTTATATAATTATAGATTCATCTATTTGTACGTTTTTTAAATAAGAATATGTGTTATTAAAAGGGTATTTTAATCCTCACAAAAAAGTGACAAACTACTCGCACTTTTATAATATACATAGATTTCTTATGGTCTGTTAGATTGTTTATTGATCAGTGAAGGAGAACGGGTGGAGCTTATTAAAGGAGTGGTCATTTCATTCTTCTTTGCACCACAAAAAAAAAAAAAAAAAAAAATTCCTTCTTCTAATTATTTGTTTGCAGTGGTACTTAATAATATTTATTTTATTGTTTGTTTATATTGAAGAAGCCCAAATAATCTATTTTATGTAATTTTAGTAAATAGCATTTATATTTAATATTTAATATGTCAATGATGTGCCATAATTTTATAATGCTACCTGTCATAATTCTCTCCACTCGTCTCCTCTTTATTTAGAGCCTCTACAGGACTCAAAAGCAACTAAGTGTTTTCCTCGAAGATATTACTCTCCTCGAAGGCATTCTCCTCACCCTTTGCCTCTTTGAGCTCGAGTTCACCAACTCTAGCAGGACCTCAAAGCTCCTCCTCTCGAAGATCTGAGACGCTCTCCTCTACTTAAAACTACCAACACCCACCTTCTTCTCAACCGCCACGGATGCCCTAATCATGCGGAACATCTCATCCAATTGAGATAACTCCCACAGATAACTCCCGCACTAAGATCGTGGCTCAACATGGCGACCCACGATCCCTCTGAACTCTATAAATACTCAGAGACCAAACTGAGTAAGGTACGCACACTTTATTATACTGAAACGCTGCCAAAATTCTTTCCTCAAGTGCTCTACACACCTGTTATCCTCTGATACCTGATTTAACTCAGTGGAGGATCAACGCTGGTTTAAACCCCAGCTTGATCTTGACATAGAATGTTTGGTTGTTCTTAGCAGGTTATGAACTCACTCTCTCAACTGGGTCGAGGGTGCTCTTGGTTGAACACATTACAAGAAACGTTTCGCATGATATATTTGTGATCGAAGCGTTTCGCAAATTACAAGAAATACAACATATTTGATTATTTGATGTGGGATGGCTTAATATACCCCCGTCATGTCACGCTCAGAGCCGCTGAATATGCGGGACAAAAATTGGAGCATGAAATAAGCCTAGAATAGAACACGATCTGATACCATGTTAAATTAATGGACATTGATCTAACTTAACCCAAAAGCTAGCTTGAGAGAGGAGATTTGTCAAACCATGAACACCACATCTTTACTATTCGATGTGGGATCACTTAATAATTATGGTTCAAGAAATCAATACAAATATGCAATAAGAATTCGGACAAAGATTTACCTTAAAGTTTGAGGTTTATCGGGACAGTAAAAATCTGGATGGACGTAGGACTTGACGAAATCCCGCCAGAGGTGAATCCTCTGGTTTGAAGTGTTCAGGACATTTCCAGTGCCACACTTGATGGGATCCGAAATACTCTGGGCCTCATACCGTCGCTTTTCCTCATCAGGCAATTCAAAAAACTCCAAACTTGAATCCAGTATGGCCTTCACCAGAGTTTCCGGGATCCCATGATTTATCAGCTACAAGAAATCAAATTACACAAGATTTTACTCGATCATGAATTTAATTTGCATTCTAACTGGCGCCTACATAGCTCAAAAATTGACTTGATAATAATATTTTGGGAAAAATGCAAAATGGGGATACCAATTCCACCCCACAAGCATTTTCGGGATATCAAGATGTGCACTCGTTTTTTCTTGATGATATAACCAAAAAATTGGCAATTTCATGATTCCGATCATCGGAACCCTAAGACTGGCCGGAAAACTTCCGATGATTGGAATCATGAAATTGCCAAATTTTTGGTTATATCATCTCGAAAAAACCAGTGCACATCTTGGCATCCCAAAAATGCTTGTGGGGTGGGATTGGTATCCCAATTTTGCATTTATCCCTAATATTTTTTGCTTACCAAAAAGAATCCCCATTCCTCACAGGCCTTGGCAAGTTCCTGGAGGGTTTTGGAGCGTAGATCAGGATTGGCTGAGGTTAGATCAGAATAATCAATGATGGGAACTGAATCAGAATAGGAGGCTTTGGGGTCGTGGGCATAAGTAAATGGAGAAGGAACAGATTTGACAGTGGAAGAATTTTCAGCAAGCACTTTGACGATTGAATCAGTACTAATATTATTGACGTGGGCTGATGATTCATGAGGAGGAACTAGGGAAAGTTTTGCTGCCATTTTCAATTGCTTGTACGTGGATCAACAGGAACAATTTGAAAATCCTATTTTTCAAATGAGTCCTAAGTACACTTAAAAAGAATTTCTAAAAACGAAACACCTAATCACTGTCGGCGGAACATATATTAATATTATCTCCAAAACAGGCCATAAAAATGGCTCACGTGAGATCCGTCCAAAAGTTTTGCCATTTTAGTATCTATATTATATAATTCAGAAATCTTTAGCTATCCACGTAAACATACACATTGATAGTCTCAATATTTTCTATTTTATCATATAAATAACACTATTATTTATTATTTATATTTATTTAAAAGAATTAAAGATTTTGTATAGATATATTGGTCACAAATCAAAATCAAATTAAACTATAATTTATAAGATCATTATCTAAATATATAATTTCAAAAATATCTTTATAAATCTTTTGAATTTTATCTATATTAATACAATGTTAAAAAAAGACCTTCTATAAAAAATAAAATTATCAATAAGAAAATATAAAAGAAACATAATAATATCATTCAAATAAAAATAAGTATTATAATTGTGTTATTAAATAATTAACTCGTACCGTGACATGGAATTTTTACTGTTATATATATATATATATATATATATATATTAGATTTTCGACAAAAAAAATTGTATATATTAGATGGCCATAGCAGAAATCTGTGTTTTTGTGACGATAAAATTCGGTCGCATAATTTAAGAAATTGTGACGGACTTAGAGACAAAGAATGAAGTGTACCAAAAAATTGCGACCCAATAATATCGTCGATAATAGCGTCAGAAGCAAGTGTAAAAAACATGCCAAACCATGCGACGATTGGAACGGTTGTACGCGGCGTCACAAGTCTCATGGACAGGATTTTGCGACGACGACATACATCACAAAAATTTGATCCATAATTTGCGACACTTAAACTCTTCAGTATTCAATACTTTTTCAAATTTTAAAATAAAAAACAATTTATGATATCATTGTGACAGGGTTATCGGTATTAAAAAAATCATAATGTATTGGAGTTATTCATGTAGATAAAACGTTAACCAATATTAAACGAATATAAGGTTCCACAAATAAACTGTCAAAAAATATATTTTGAAAAATTAATATAATCATGAATAATTATTATTCTGCGAAAACACAGATTTTATTACACAAAATGGAATAAAATATCTCTAGAACTAGAGCTAATCAATATTATTAGGCTCATGTCGATAATATACGTCTCCAAAAGCCTAAACAGTTCCATCATGTTGTTAAGATCATTATCTGTCAGCAAACTAAACCAGATCCCCGACTTCTGGGGAGCCCTGAACTGTACAACATGAATATCGGTTGAGATTAAGGTCATTTTTTTACTGACAAGCTTGAATAACTCAGAGACCTTTCAATGCATTAATTCCCTATCTTAACGCAAATACATTCATTATTCTGTTGAATTCGACAGAACCGATTAGCCTTGCAACACGTCAATTACCCGTAGGATGCCTTGGAGCAGCAGTAGCTTCCATTTAATCACCCTGAAAATGCAAAGTCCCGACGTATTTAAGGTTTCAGTCGTCATCAGTATCGCCGCTGCAGTTCAATTTGCTTTTAGATTTTGAAATTGAGAGCGAGGCTAAATAAATTAGAGGTTTGGAGGGTATAAACTTAAGAGCAATTCCAATATTTTCACAAAATATATAGCAAAATAAAAATTGAAATATAACTAGTATCTAAAATAACCATCCAAAAAAGGATAGCAATGAGCCAATGCTAAAATTTTTGAGAAGAATGGTATTTAATTTAAAGTCAATATGGAATATATATATATATATATATATATATATTAATCCACATGCAACTCGCGATGCCACCTGCTCATCTGGTATTTAATATATATATATATATATATATTATTGTTTAACTAAAATCTGATCCACATGCAACTCGCGATGCCACCTGCTCATCTGGTACGTAATACATATATACATATTATAAAGTTACGTTGTTAAAATTTAAATTTAAAATAGATCTTGCGCTATCCATCTTAGACATCTAGTTCTAATTATTGAGAATAAATTATATATACTAGATCTGCTAGATTATAAAATATTGAGAATAAAACAAATGAGGGAACCCAGAATTGCGCTGTCCATCCACTGGCGGGGCCATGCACGGCCCTACTCCAGCTAAGGTACCCCCATCATAAATTTTGAGAAATTCATGTAATTATGTATAATAGATCTTGCGCTATCCATCCATCTTAAGAGTACTAGCTAGTTCTAATTATATATTGAGAATAAATTATACTTCTGCTAGTTCAGATCTGCTAGATTATTATAAAATATTGAGAATATAACCAAATGAGGGAAGCCGGCCAGATTACTTGCGCTGTCCATATATATATTGAGAAAAATAATTGCGCCGGAAAACACATTTTTAGGACATTTATGCTCTGGATCGGATGACTTATTTCATGTTATACTTGAGGGATCATTTATTCGTTTTGTTACAATATCTCTTTAGAGTTCAAGAACTAATTTGTGGAAGAGTTTTAGATTTGTAATTATAATAGACGAAAAGTTATACGGGAATTCTAATAAATTTCAACTCGCGGTTATCTTTATGAAATCCAGTGTATATCTGAGGGACTATATATTTTGTAATATATCAAAATCTCAGACTGAAATGTAATTTCACTAAACCATTGATTTATTTATTTTTAGTTTGCAAACACTCTCCAAGTCTACAGCAGGATTTCCCTCTTAACTCAGGGTTGAGTTGGATCATCTGGGTAGAAATACAATGCTAAGTAAGAACATACTGCCATGACGAGCCACCATGAACTACAGATTGAGAGAGGAAATATATATTATATCGAAAACGAAAATATATTAATTAACAAATTCATAATTCCCAACACATTACAAAGAGAAAGCTGGATATATCACCTGTTCCAGCATCACTACAACATACAGCACTACGACGAGCCAACCCATTTCCAGAGCGTTTAACAAATGAAAAACAAAAACTAGGAATAGGATCGAACAATATTTCGATATTCATGAATAATCTCCCCACTTGAAGAAAGATCTTCCTTAATTATAAGGATGAGTACGAACATTAATCAATGAATTAATCAAAGATGTATTTTGCACTTTAGTCTTCAAATTTTGCTGCTGATATCAATCTCAACTCCATCTTCAGGTTTTTGAACGGGGAGATATGACATTCCTGCCACAGGATTCACCAGCTCCCACCTGAGGGAGGGATCGATGTAAATCAACCAGACACCAATTTTTACATCTAAAAATTTTCAAAATTATATATTTAATTTCGTTAGAATTACATTCTGATCCCCTCTGAAATACGAATATGACACAAAAAATCCTTTACAGAAATATATCATAAAAAATTTCAAAAGCTACTACAAAAAACGTTGTATTGTTGGTTCTGCACGTACGCTCCAAACATGCAAGTGAGTTAGTAAAAGACCGTATGAAATGTCCACAACTATACATTGTAAACCTATGTTCAAACAATCCCAAAGTCATTCAATTCTTACCTAAATCAATTCGAAGTCAGATGAGATTTTTAGTTTTTCATTACCTGTATCCGACAACCAGATGGTGTAGTAAAATGGCGATTTGTAGTCGAGCAAGCATGTTTCCTGCACAGATTCTCGGTCCAGCACCGAATACTAAATAAGTCCCCGGCGCCGGTCGTTCCTGAGGAAACAGTAATTGAACTTTAATTTCAGCGAAGAAGAGAAGGAGTAATCCATGTAGCCTCATTGGTAGTTATATATAGCTTACATTCCATCTATCTGGATTAAAGCACATTGGATCCTCAAAATTTTCAGGATCCGTGTGAAGGTATCGAATCCAGCATATTACGTTCCATCCTTTGGGGATTCTATGACCTGTTTGCCAGAGAGTGGCAGAAATATAGTTAAGTAGATAATTTAGTTCAATATTAAGTAAAACTTTTAATTTCATGAAAAAGCTAGCAGAGCCTCTTTACCTTTGTACTCTACGTCTTTACTAGCCTTTCGGAGAAGAAATGGTGAAATGTTAGCCAATCTGATTATTTCGTCCACCACCTACACTAAGTAGGCAAAGTTCTAGCTCAATTGATATATAATCCAGTACTATTATCAGCAGCAGAGTTGCATACGAGCGAGAATGTACACATATGCGCCCCTAATACCTTTAAAATTATTTCATATATATGATATATTTTCTAAGATTATTCCATAATATCTAATGTACTTTTTATTCGATACACTATCTAAATATCTTATAGCGCACATTTTAAACCAGGTGTACCCTCCGATCCGACCTTAGTGTCCTCGCTCCACCACAGACTATTAATATAAACAACTAGAAAAAAAGAACTGATCTTCCCATAGTGCCTACCTTATTCATATAGTCGCAGGTCGAAATGTCATCATACGTGATGAAATCTCCATTAGTTTTCCTGCTTACGAGCAACTGCTCTTCCTGAAATTTAGAAAAAATGGAGCATCAGACTTTATAATTACTTTAAACCCCCTCAAAATTAAGAAAAGCGAATTTGGAGAGTTAATTTCCAGAGGTTTTACCCGAAGCTTTTCGAGAACATGAGGGTACTTGGCAAGGTAATAGAAAGCCGAAGTAATCGCAACAGTAGTCGTCAAATAGCCTGCTATGCAAAGAATGATCATGTTGTCAAGGACCTCAACATCGCTTAATAAGTGCTTTCCTTTCTCATCCTTCAACTGCACTAGATCTTCCATTAGATCATTCTTGGCATTTGAAGAGTCACTATTCTTCTTCCTTTTCTCCATCTCTTCTCTAAATATTGCCACTATTTTCTTCCTACACTGCGAAATTCGTTCAACATCCAGATTTATTATAACCATTATAACCAGACAACTTCAGAAATTAAAGTTCTAAGCAGAAAATTAAGTGAAGTTATTGACCTGAAAGGCATGATGGTAACTAGTTCCTGGAATTTTTATGGGATAAGCTCTTGATCCATATATAAAACCCTTTAATAATTCATCAAGTGTATCCAACACAAGACCCGGTTCGAAGCTCGCGAAATACTTCCCAATGTTTCCAAATGTTACCTGCAGGAGGATGGATATATATATATATATAGATAGAAGACCTTACAAATTTAATGGAAATAGCAACAGAGTGAACTTATACCTTCTTGGCTTCATTGAAAGCTGTTATTCTACCCTTTTGTGCCCATAAATGAAGGGCAGAAACTATAGGCGGTTGTACCACGAGGGCGATCCGACGAAGAGAATTGGGTTGATTAATGGCCCTTATGACAAAGCTTTTGACTCTGCCATGTAAATCTGGTTCTGCTAATATGAATGAATTGGATCCAACCAATTCCCTTGAAGGCACTTGCAAGGGAAAGTTGGTCTCTGATTGCAGCACAAATTTGTTGGCTGATGGTGTGTAAGCTATAATTGCAGGTGAACCAAAAAGGTGAGTTCTGTAAAGCCCTACTCCATCACCATACCTGATCATTGTTTGCCATTCAGAGGAAGCTGCAAGTAAGAACTTTGGACATTTTACTTTACTAGCTAGAAAATATTACAGCAACAGTATGAATGATTTGATTTGATTGATGTCTTACATGTACTACCTCTAACGTTTGTCTTAATTACAATTTAGTCCCTCTATTTTCAAAATTTCTTTAAAAAAAAACTCTGATATTTCACTTTGTTATAAAACCGAGAGACTAATTGTAAAAACTCAAACCTCAGGGTAGTATATGTTATTCGCCTTAGAAATATACACAAACAAAATCCTCTTGAAAATTAAACACCCGCAGCCACTTCGTAAAAATGACAACGCTTGCAAATTAGGGAGGGTTACTGAACCTGATCCTAAACCACTAAATTAGTCATGAAATCCAACATCATTATGACATAGTTTTTTATCAGCTCAAATCTGTTAAGTGAGTTCTGAAACATTTGCTCTCTCTGAGTCTGAGGAGGAGCTAAAAGAAATACAGAGATAGAAATTAGAAGTTTAGAACTGCAAATCTAAATTCAACTCCCTAATGATTTAGTCAGCAAACACCAATATTTATAAGCAACTCAAATGTTGTAGTAATTTACTGACGACGTACAAAGTAAGAAAACTCATCTTACTTGCGGCGTTTAGAATTTATGAAGTCATCAGGGCGGCGGAGAAACTTAAAGTACCAAATAAATGTGAGCATCTCTCCCAAGAATGGTATTCCCATGTAGCCTGGAGGGAGCCTCGTGCCGCCGGAGGAATGGCGACGACTAACCGGCAGAGCATACCATATATCATTCCACCACCACAAGAGCAGTCCGGCCAACGGCACAATTCCCACCACGACTGCCACTGTTATAACTTCCATTTTCACTCTCAGCTAGCTAGTTTGTAATTAATTTGTTACCACTGAGTTTGATATCTAATGTGTTTATAGAACTTATATAGACATAAATAATTAGCTCCTTATCTTTATTCAGTCATTTAATCCTGTTGTTGTAGACTTTTAGACAAGATAGATATTATAATGGGTTGGGTGATGAGGCATGTTTTGTTTTGTAGAGACAGGTTGATGGGTGTCGAATCCACCAAAAATAATACTTATAATTTCGATCTACCAAATAACGCAAATTGCATATAGTGGTAAATAGGGTCGAACACAGGGATTGGTTGGAAATAATATCTTTTGAAAACCGGGAAATTTATTGAAAGTAGTAAAAAGGGGGGGTTTTGGAGAATATCTAAACTACCAATCTAAACTACTAATTACCTAGAAACTAAAGAAAGCAATTAAAATAAGGATATTATTTTATATTTTTGGATTTTTCAACTAAACAACTACAAAATAAACTAGGAAACAAATAAAAACTAGAGAATAAAAATATATGAGGAAAAATGCCTAGTTGGGGGATAATTCACCTAAGTTCTCTACTCGATCACGGACGCAAGAATAATCATTCAACTATCGATAAGCCTACTATAGTCATCAACTACCTTAGACGACCTCGTTTCTTCTTAAGATCAGACTAATCAGGGCCTACGCCTTACAATTAATCCCTAATTAATAGACAACCCTTCGATAACACTTCTAGGAGTTTAATCTATTAACAGCATTCGATTTAAGAAACATAGACTCGAGTCAATTAAACACTAACACCATGCTAATTTAAACCCGATTATAGAATTCCACTAATGCCCCGGATAATAATTTTGCAACTAACCTAGCACTAATTCGTCTCTAAGTTCACATACATCAAATATCCCTTCAACATATGCAAAGACATTATGCAATTCACTCAAATACTCAATAGGCCAGATCAAATAAAGAGATAAATCACAATAATCAAGAAAGACAGAAATTCATATAAATATCGAAAAGTGAAATCTCATAACAATTCGGTCTCACAAGTTTGTAGAACTTAGGCAAATCCCCCAACTAGAATAATAAACTAGCTACTAATAATTAAAATCTAACAATATAAAAACTATAGAATTCATCAAAACAATAAAACAAGAAAAGAAAAGGAAAGAAAACAATGTTTGCTTCACTGATGATTCCCACGAAGAAGACAAGTGCTATGAAGTGCTTGAATAGTCTCCCGAATTTTTCTCCGATTCCTCCTCAGAAATTCGTCCTCCAAAACTGTTGTATGTTGCGTGTAAAAGGTCCGAAAGTCTGCGTGAGAAGTGTGTTTTGAATCTGGCCAACCTTCCCCAAAAACCTAGCGTAAAGTCTTTCTTCTCCCAATCTCAAAGATTGCGTGTAAATCTCTTCTAAACCCAAGCCCAGCAAAAAGCCCATAATTGAATAAGGAAAGGAGTGTAAAATATGCAGAAAGTCGCCTAAAATCTGATCCTAGGCCGCTGAAAACGCGTGAAAGGGAATTTGAATCCGAAAAGGAAAGTGAATCCCGCACAAGATAGGACTCTTCAGCGAACTGGACCCGAGAACGTGATCACGTAAACGTGACTTGTACAAAACAGCTCCAAAATTGCGACTTTTAGCTTCTTTTAAACAATAACTCCAATCCTACCCCCAAATCAACAAATTGGATCAATTCAAATAAATAAGGACAATTAAACATCAAAGAATGGGGGCAAATGTATCATAAAAACGTGCAATATAACCACTTATCACAGGTGATTCACATTTTTTTATTTTTTTCAAACAAAGAGCAAATCAAACAACTAGAAAACAAAGTTAAAAAATGTTCAGCCGATGCAGCTCTGCTGGAGGTTCGTCCCAAATACAAATAGCGTCATCAATCTCGTGTCCCAAGGGAGCAAGAGCGTCCGCCGCCGTATTACGCTCTCGTTTGATATGCCCGAAATCGACAAAGTTAAATAGATCCTCTTGTTTCTTTTGCGTTTTTAACATTTTTTTCCCGGGTTTTGTGATTGCATGTATTAATTTTCTCTTGTTATGTTCTTGTCTTCTAGACGTCATCAAACAAATCAAATTTCAACAACTTCATACTAAACCAAAAATGTCACATGAACACATTCAGCCAATTCTTTTACGTACATTTTCAAATCTTACAGGGAAAACTAAAAACACCAAGAATTTCATTTACAAGCCCACACAGATTGTTCCCTGTCACCAACACAAAAACATTCCAAATTAAATCCTGAGTTCAGTCACTTTATCTCACACTTCTCTACAACCAAAAAAGGGAAAACAAAAGAAATCAACCCTGTAATATTTCATCTTCATCTGGCATAATAACAGCCAACAGAGAATACTTAACACGAAGCGAAATTCTACCCTGATCGACCACGAGCCTAACACCCGAGACGACCCAATACCCAGGCGAGTCCTGTGGGCCCCTCATCATTTCTGTAGTGTCCACAAATCTCAAAAGTTTAAGTGTTTGTGTAGCCATTGGAGGACCATCAGGATACAAAGCAGAGTTTATGTTCACATCAGATGGCTTTGGAGGAGCTTTCTGTCCAGTTGAAAATTTACTGCTAATTAAAGTGGATATAATTCCCGACTTTTGTGTCAGAGACGGAGAACCGTCCCACTCCGGTTTCTTGACAACTGTTGCACCACTGACTTTAGAGAACTGTAGGTTTATGAACAGTACATTTTTCATACCGGATTCTCTGACTTCGAATTGGGCTCCGGTGACTATTGAGAGATCGTCGTCGGACTCGACTGGAGCTGTGCATACGTGTGAAAAGCTCTTCCATTGGACTTTTTCGTAATATCTACGGTCGTATGAGTTGGGTTTGTTTGAATGTGAGTTATTGTGAAGTTGGAAGCTTTTTGGTAAGGAGGAGAGGTGCTGCATATGGATTGCTAAGCAATTACTTCTCTTTCCTTCTAAATAGAGGCGCAGGCCGGTTACTGGTTTACTTCCCACATCGACCTGTTTTATATTCATTATAGGAACAGAATTCGTTAATACTACCGAATTTAATCTCAATCTCGTTAAAATGTCAAAACAAAGAACATGATGATAAAAATATCAGATGTGCAAATACATACCAAATAACTATGAAAAAATTGCTGAACATGCAAAACGCCGTATATTCAAAGACAAGCCAATACACACCGTCACCATGTTTAAGTTTACAGAAATAATATTTATTGATAGAAGTACTTTTTGAGCACATAATTTAGATTAATCATATTGGAGAGGACCAACCGAAAACATTTCCCTTATTTAACAGAAAATCAAAAGTACGATTTGATCCCATCATTAGCAATTCTAACAATTAAGTGTGATTATTCTAAAACTTCCTTCTCTTTTTCTCTATTCTCAATAATTTCTCATCTTATGAAACAAGAGGGAAGCTGGTACAATAGCACGCCCAGAAAATAGGGAAGACTACTGCATTTTTAAAGGATGAGGTAAAATTACACCTTAAAACTATGTGAAAGTTGCACCAGTTTCATCCTCAATAGCATGCACCATCCGAAGCTTGGGTGAACAGAAAGAAAGAAAGAAGTTTGAATTTGATAGAGTTTACCTCATTGGTATTAACATAAAGCTTGGGACCAGTCAAACTAAAGCGCAAAGATGCAGCACCGTGCTGCTTTCTATCAGGACCAAGGGGAACATCACCAAAAACAGGTGCCCATTGCCTTGGAAGTTGAAATTCCAAAAATTGATGAAGTTCTTCGCGAGGTGGCTTATCTGCAAAATGACAATATTTTGCATTCAAAAATAGTGCTGCTAATCTCCAATATTTAGGATTCAAAAGTCATGATATCTGAAACATATTATAAAAGGTTACGGGGGCAAAGTGCAATTAATATATTTTTTGTAGGTGTAAATTGATATCTTTTAGGAAAAGTGACGTTTGTGCCCAAAGAAAATAGGTGTGGGGTGCAAATTGCAATTTACTACTAAATAGAAGTTAGGAAGTAAAGTGCTAAGTTTCTTTTCCCATTTCTACGGGTCACTCGTAAAAACGCCTTTCTGAGGGTTCGACACGCTATTCACCCTAAATCTTATCTCATATATTAAAACTACTCCTCAGGCATATAATAATGCTAAAACAACACATGAAATACTAATCAGAAATAGAATCAATTTAGGGGTGTTTGCAAACACTTCTGCTTTTGGAAAAGCTCAAGTTTTTTCTTTTTCTTTGTTTTTGGTCGAATGAAAAGCACAAGTCTAACAGATTGTAGTAATAAATGTAGGGAGTGTGTGAAAAAAAATGAAAAGCTATAGTTAGCTTTCCAAGCACTACCAAATAGTGCTGAAAAAAAAGCAAAAAGCATGGAAATGTTTTTCTAGAGTTTGGAAACACTTCCTATATCTACTCGGATTAGCAATCAAATTAGTTAGAGTTCTCAGAAACCACGTAAAGAGTCTACCAAAAGTAAATCAAATAAATTTTAAAGAACAGAGCACGAGTGTTAATAAAATTTGAATTGATAATCATTACTTACAACGCAAGTACAAATTGATGGCATGACTAAGGAATCCACTCCCATCAATTCCGTTCAAAAGTGATGAAATTGGAACAAATGACATTGAGATAACTTCAGGCTCAAGTTGAACAGTTTGACACCACTTAGTATGAGGCATATTCCTACTGTTGCTTCCACCTCTCCTCCTCCAGAAGAAAGTAACTTCCTGAAATTTCATTACCAATATACATAAATGTGAGTCAATAAAAAAAAGCTAGCTAGAAAAACAAAGAATAACAGTAGTTCTTAGAGAGTACATTATAAATATTCAATTTATTTGCGAAACTATTACCTCTTGATTGGAGTGGAAACTTGGTGAACTGGGATCCAAGAATGCAAATCCTCTTTCATTAATTTCATTCTGGAAATGGGTCCAAAAAAAGGTTAGAATTTTGCAAATTATGTCGTGTTTTAAAATTTCTAAGAGCAAACATTAAAACAAGAGGAAGGGGATACATCATCATATGTTTTGTTGACATAAGCAAACTGAGCTCGTAACCAAGTAAAGAATTATCATAAAATCAACCCAGTTAACACTCTCTAATGTTTGAGACAAAAATTTCAGGAACAAGATTCCCCAAGGAAAATGAAGAGAAGAACACTTTATATGTTTCAAGTGATGTGCTGTCCCGTTTTACAAGAAAACAAGCTCTTCTACATGTTTCAACTATTAAATCATTCAGAGGATGGTTCTTAAACTCTTGGAAGTTGCAAAAGTTGAAATGCTAAATTCATATATGTTGAGACCTTTCACATGCTCATACTAAAAATTTTATAAGTCCAGCATGATCATGCAATTATTTTGATGCTCGCTTCAACACACTGTGCAAATTTATGATTCGTCCTGATATCCAGGACCCAACACAAGAAAATGCTACTTTTACCAAGTTCAGCATTTGTAATTTGCCTAAATTAAAGATACTACCACATGATAATCGTTTTCAAAGTTTGTATGAGAAAATCCTTCAACCAATGCACAAAGCTTTAATTAATCTCACGACCAGGCAAACTTCTTGCATATTCAAGGTAAAAAAGATAAAAATTCAATAATCTGCTTAAAGATTGATATTATAAAATCATTAATGTTTACTAGATTTTTATATGAAAATATATATTTTCTTTTGTGAATTGGTCAAAAGCAAAATCATTTAAATGTGATGGAGATTACATGATAAAAAAGTAAATGAATAGGATAGCTTCAAGATACCGAATAGTAGATGAGGGAGATGAGGAAGTAAAAGAGAAAACATGGATTGGTGGGGAAGGAGAGTAAATAGAAGATAAAATCACAAAAAGTGAAAACCAACTTGAGGGGTTAACTTTTGACAATATATTTGAAAGATTAAAGTTAGATATTATATTGCTCTGGTGCTTTATATAATAAAGGAATGGTATGAAACATACCGTTTCCCTTTCATAAGCTTTCTCAGGATGCGTGCTAGACTGTCCACTTGCATCACTAAACCTCTTGTCTGCAACATCCTTCAATCGTTTCTGTACATCAATTGGCTGGATAGGCGAAGAATGTTGCTGCTTTACATATACAATGTCCTTCCCCCCCATCTTTACACCCACAATTACATGGGTACCATACTTCTCAATAAATCTGCAAATATATTATAAATAAGAGGTGATTTACATTAGAAATTTCAAACCTTTATGTCCATATTGGCTAATATTGCCATACTATTAAGATGGCTAACTAAAGAGGGTGGGGAACGTGCAACTTATTTTCATTCAAACAATAACCAGAAATCATGGCAAGAGATGAATGCGGAGAAAATCATGATTTACATCATCCACCAATCTTGGCAGCAAAAGAAAATTAAAATGAAGTCAAATCGCAAGTTTACATCATCCACTACAGTCCTTATATGAACTTTCTAACTGTTCTGAAATCCAAGCTGCTATTTTCAGTTTTCTAGCGAAAACCAACATACTCTTAATAGGATTCAACAAGAATAGTCAGTCAGGTGATACTCAGCAAGAGAAGCTCCATGTTATGGCTATTGGAGTCACCTGACCCCACTGAAAGTTTGTATTAAGTATATCTGTATATAGTATGTATGATGTTAATTAATAAATTATAATACAATCTTAAGTTTTATGCTGAGCTGACCTTGCTAATGCAGCTGGATCCCATGAAGAAGGCACAGCTTGTTTGACATGATCTCTGAGCATAACTTGTGATTTTTCTAATGCAATACTGTAGAGGCCGATGACGACCCCATCAAAAGCAAGAGATTTTGTGAAGGCGGCATCTTTCTGCCAACTGCCCGTAAATTCAAATGCCGCATTGAAATGGCCTGTCGGGATTTTACCTGAAAGTGATAAGTCCTGGTTGAACTGTTCCGACATCTAGAAATTGAAAAAAATAAATTATTACAATTTGATCCCAAGAAACCTTTAAATCAGAATCCATCTAGTTCATATAATTATACCACTCAATTACTTATCAAAACTAAACATTTACGCATTTGCCTTTGATATATTTCAGAATCTCCTTTGGCCGGCTTGGCTCAGTACCTCATCACAGTATGATCTAAAAGTAATCCTAAATTTTAGTCATCATACCTTCTTAGAATGAAAATTTCAGCTCTTAAATTAAGACGAAGCATTAGATATTCAGAACTCCAAAAAACAAAATAAGCTTCAACATCAAACTTCCCAGTAAAATACAAACAATTTATCATATAGTCTCTTTATTGCTAAAATTGGATAAAAATAATTTCTACCTGCTGGAAAGATAGAACATCAGAGCTGAAACGCATACGCTCGCCTTTATCACAGTTAATTGACTTGGGCACATTCTGGACCAAAATACCCCCAGGGACGGCGATATCTCTGACCTGATCATCGTCCATGGCGATCAACCTCGAACCCTCTTTTGTACGTTCCTGCTTCTTGCAGTACTTCAATCGCAGGTCAAGGGTCAAATCGTAGCCCAATCCGATGCACTGCACCGCCTCCTCCGCCGCGGCCCTCAGCCTCATCGCTATCTCCTTCTTACTTCCACCGCCGCCGCCATTATTCGCCATAAGTAACTCAAAAGCTAAAAAAATCCTCTCTTTTTTCAATTAATTGATTGTTAATAGCTCAAAATGAAGAAAAGTAACAAAAGATTCAACTGGGTCAGCCCTTCACCGGATAATTCATGGTGGGCTTTTGAAGAAATTGGAAGATCAATCGAATATAATGATTATTTGACGGTAATTCACTGTAGATGGGATTTGAATTATGCGTATGGGGTTAGGTGATGAGATATTTTGTTTAATGGAAGCAATAATTATTAAAGGTTGGGAAGTTGTTTGTTGTTGGAAGAAGAAATAGGAGGCACATGGCGGGAAGTCAAAGAGCAGCTGCCGCCGTCCTCTTCCTGGAAACTCTTACCGCCCCCACACCTGCAATTTAAAAACCAAAAAAGATTTTATCTTCAATTTTTTTAATTTTTTTTTTTTTTTTTGCAATAGCGGTGTATAAATTAGAAAGAAAAAAAAAAAGAATTGGTGCGTGATAATTATATCATTTACTTTATTTTCTTTATTCTAATATTCATAATAAAATCAATATAGAATCCAAAAAAAAAAAAAAAAGAAGAAGAAGAGAAGATCAAAAATATTTTGTATTACTTGATATTTTTATTGACTTTTATTTGCATTTAATTGGTAAAAATATAGTGCAAACCACTTTCTTTTATTTTTTTTTTCTTAAACATATCTATTTAAGTCAGTCTAATCGTACTACGAAGATATACAACTTCTCTTACTAATAACATAGCCTTGGTATTTATGTTAAATAATGGTATGTTGACTTTTCAACTTAGTTCACAATTTAGGGTGGAATTACATGGAAATAAAATTAATTTATAATTGAATATACAAAATTAAGAAAAAATGAGTCAAAGTCAATTATTGAACATTTTTAGATTAACATTAGTTCAATTCATCTAACTTATCGGATATAAAAGTTACTTTTAAGAAATTTTTTTCAAAGTTATATGATTAATACTTCAGATTGGAACAAACTCTTACAAGACCTTTTGAAATTTCAATTTTTTTTTTTAATTAGGTCTACTATCACATATAAATGCCACTAATAAATTGATGTCCAAGTTCAAAAAGAAAAAAAAATAGTTACTATATCTTAAACAATTTCTTTTTTGAGGAATATCTTAAACAATTTTTGTTGTCTCTTTCAAGACCAAACCATAGTCAACCTAAAGACTTGTTTGAGAATGGTGGTGATGGAACTAGTCTTAAAACCTACATTAATGCACATTTTCAAATCTTTATGTTATTGTCACACCATGTAAAATACATTGAAAAGGTTTATTGAGTCAAACTCTATACGAGGAAATTTTATTTCCTAATAAAGTTTTTAAGTATACTTTATTAAAATATGGATAGAGACACAACGACACAGATATGATGCGAATATGACTATACAGATTTTTCTCGATATTTATACTAAAGAAATGTCCGACATAATACGATCTAGTAGAACTTTTAGAAGTGTTCGTACATCATAATTAACTTTCCATGATCCTAGTGGAAAATTTATGAGAATTTAGAAATTCGACTAATGTGAGCGATTTGACGAATTATAAATTAATTTGTAAATATTCATCCTCGTTGTTTGAAACAGTATAATTTCTTTATTTTTTCCTAAAATTTTGAATTAAATGCCGGCTTTGAAACCTAATAATAATAATTAAAAGAAAAAGGAAAAAGAAAAATATTTAATGTGTGAATAAATGCTTCAGCCACCCGTAGTTGGGCCGAGTTACGCATGACATTGACGGGCTTGTTTTGTGATAATTGGGCTGGTCCATAATCCTAATATTTTCTCACTATCTCTTGAAACCCATTAATTAAGAGTTAATGTGGTCTAAAACCTTAGTTAACGTCGATTAAAGTCTTTAAATTTATCAATTTTTACATGAATAATGAAAATTTTGGTTTTCTAGTTATGTTTGAAAAACCAATTTATAATTATATCAAACTTTAAGATAATAGACATAAAGAAGAAAAGACTCTTTTGGTGCACAAATTGTCATATTATTGACTAGTTTATGACTGAATTTTTGTAAACAATTGAAATAAATATTAGTGATGGATTTAAAAATATATATATTATAAATTTATATTGGAACTTAATAAATAAAAACAGCTATAGTGATGAATTTCGTTACTAAAAATGAAAATCAAATTTAGTACAAATGTATTACTTTCATTTTCAGAAAAAAAATGTAATTATTTCATGTACAATATTAATTGTTTCAACTACAAAGCTGACAAGTATATATCTGTGTCAACATTAGGAGTAGGACCTCGACAAAGACAGATCGAATTTCTCAAACAATAGTAATTTCTAAGATCACCTGATTAACTGATTAAGAGTATTTCTTAAGGTAATTAGTTTTTAAGATTGTTTCTTAAGGCTGTTATCATACTTAGCTCATCAATGAAAACAGGTCGTGAGACATGAATTAACCACGTTTTGATGTCAATTTTCATAAAATATTATGTCAGTTTATTAAGATGAATGAGTTTTTTTCCACTCAATTGTACGTCACCCCATAGTTTCAATGCTTGATTATTGATATAGTCAATATTGAGGGAGAATGAGTTGACTTTGACGGCCTGACATACACACGTATAGTTTCTTGAAATTTCCGGCCACTTTTTCAATTTTTTGTAATACTTGTTGGCGAAAATTACATATAACAACACAAACGAAAAATAATATTTATGGAAATTTCAAAAATTGACACATGCGCACCGCTTGTGCATTTTTCAGATTAATCAAAGTTAACTCAAACTAAAATTGGTCTTAATTGCCAATTGTTGAAACCTAAATTTCTCTAATTTCAGTATTTACAAAAACGTGGATCATAGGGTCATCCTAAACAATTTCCCCTCAACATTGACATACAAAAATACGAATGACAAATCTTTAATACAAAATATTTTCTCAACTTTTAAAACCTTAAACTCTACTTTCCAAAAAAAAATACCTTTTAACTCCTCGTTCTGTGTTATTACTATTTTTTTGAAAAAATTCATTAAATGAAATGGTCCTAAGGTAAAACCCATCATATCATAAAAAATTGACAAGTAATTAAAGAAGTTTTTAAAACTACATTAAATCATCTACTTAAAACACACTAATTGTTCTGATTTGATATCTAGTACACACTACACACTTACACAGTAAATTAAAACTAAAAACAGAAATTAAAGTCAAAAAAAGAATGGGTTCACTTTTAGTATTTGACATGCAAACGAAAGTCGAGTAAAATTTGTATGCAGATAAGAAAAAAGTCGGAAAATTAAAAAGTGAGAAAATACAAAAAGTGATTGCTCATAATCCGCAGCTTGTCTCTTTCATTACAACTTACAAGCTTGCGCTGCATGCGTCGAACCTCTGGCGCCGCACAAATTCTAACCTCAGATAAGAGATTTCCAAGAAAACAAATTAGAATTAAAAATAAAACGAAAATATTGTCCACACAAATGATTAAAATGTCTGAATCTTCATTTTCATGCATACGAATTATGAAGCCCAGAAAAGGAAATCAAACTACCCACGCGGCCACCATTCTTACCTCGTAATCTTCAAAAACAATTTCAGCATTATATTCTTCTCACTTCATATTTAAGCAGCAGACCTATACAGCTACCCCATTGTAACTCTTCTCTTTTCTCTTCTGTTGATTGATTTACTTCATTTTTTATTTATTTATTTTGAAATTCTAGTAGTGCTACTGCTTGATGAGAGATTAAAGGGGAAATCTCAAAAAATGATAGGTTCATCTTCTCGCTTAGCGGAATCCAGCTTTCGGGAGCATGATGATGTGTTCTTGCAGGTGATCTCCTGTCTATATCTTATTTTATTTTTCATTTTTTATTGTTGTTTTTCTGTGTATTAGTACTGTTAGATTCTGTTTAACATTTGGTGTTGGCTTTATTGGGATTTAGACTCAAACAAGAATATGGCTTGGAGAAGTTCTCAACACGAGATTGGATGAGGATTTGCATATCTCTGATTTGCTTCAAGATGGGGAGATACTGTGAGTTTCTTGACTTAATTTCTTTCATGGACAAAATCACTGATTGATTCTAAATTCAACTTTTTTCCCCTTGTTCATTGTGTTCTTTCATTTATTGGTTGGGGTTCTTGAATCTTTGTTTGGCTGTTCTTTGATGTCTTGAATGTTTTCTGATCAATGCCCAAACTTTCTTTTTTCTTTTTTTTCTCTAATATGTTTTTAAGTGTTAATGAAGCAGATGATAAGAGTACTGCTAGGCCTCAGAGCACAATTTTCATGTTCTTATGATGGTTTTACTCCGTGAATTTAGCTTCATGATTAAACGTATAAGTAAACCGATAGTTTGAATGGCATAGAATATTATAGCTCACAGTTACCAAAATTATGGACATTCAATTGATGTGTTGATTTTTAACTTTACAACTACATTGTAAGCATCAGTCCTTAGGAATTTGCTTGTGCTGTTAAGGTATAAGAATGATCTGATATCTCTTTCAGATCTGAAGTTGCTAAAGTATTGTGGGATTTGCTGTTGGCAAAATGTATGGAGCTTCGACATTTGAAAAATAAATACAAACCATTTGGTTCTGAAAAGAGCAGTGGGAGGTACAGGCCTTACTCAAATGTTGACTCTTTTCTAAAGGTAATGCATCATTTCTGTTAAAAATAAATAAAATCAAAATTTGAAAAAAAAAATATATATATATCATACGGCAATCTGTTGTATGCATCTAGAATTGCGTTAATGGTGTTTGCTAATGTAATTGTCTTTTGTATTTCTTCAGCTATGTAAAATTCTGGGATTGAGTGGCATCGATCTCTTTTCACCCTCTGATGTTGTTGAGAAAAGAAATACACGAAAAGTTTGCGTTTGCATAAGAGCTCTCTCAAAGAAAGCAAGGTCTAAGCTACTAAGTGTAAGATGATTTTGTTTTTAATATTTGGGATAATTACCAACTTCCCCTTGGGGTTTAGCTCAAATACAAGAACCCCCTGAGGTTTCAGAAATACCAACCCCCCTACATCTGTGGTTAATTTTTCCGTTAGCCTCAAAAACTAAGGGGGGAGTTGGTAATTTCGGAAACGTCAAGGGGTTTTTTGAATTTGAACCAAACCCCAGGAGATAGTTAGTAATTATACCTTCATATTTTTAATTCTTGTGTGTATAGTATATATGTTCCAAATTGATTTATTCAGACTAACATGTATTTAATTACTTTTGAGAAACAGGTCCCAGACTATGATATAGTTGTATGCTCCGTAACGATGCCAAAAGATATGGTAGGCGTAATTCGAAGAAGCTTAGAATCATCACAACGCACACTTTCGAGTTCATCCAGTTACAGTCATAAGGGTTCACAAGTGACGTCGAAAGAGGTATATACATTGTTAATAGTTTGTTGTTTAAAATATTGTTATTCGTTTGCCTTGTTTGATCTGACTTTGATACCACATTTCAATGACTGCCTCATCGGAAAACTTTAACTGCTTGAGATGAAAAACGTTAGTAATTCAATCTTTTGTTGTGATGTAGAAAAATTTGTCTACTAAAGATGATGATTGTAGCTCGGAAGAGTCGGATGAGGCAGAAAGCAGATATATGGGAGAAAATTCTTTTTCATCTTCTAGCAAAGTCGACGAGTATGCTGATGGAGTTTCGCATGAAAACAGTGAAGAGAGACATAACGACATTAGTTCCAATTCCAATTTTACCCTCGAGAATGACGATTCGGTCGTAGGAGATTCTTCGTGTGTTAATAATGTGGGATCAGATAGTGATTACATTTCTGATTACTTGGCATTTTCTGATTTAATGGTCCATGCAACCGATGAGGGAAGTCCAGTAATTGTTGATGGAGAAAAAAATATGTTTGATTTCTTTCTGAATGTGGATAAAACTAGTTCCCAGAATGGGTCGAAGGGGAAATTTTCCGACGATGAAGAAATGGAGGTTTCTTCCACCACTAGCATGAGCTCTGTGGTGGGCCGATTGCTCAATTTGGAGTTTGATCATCATGAACATTTTGATGAAGATGAGTTGTCGAGCACAAATGTTGGCTCCTCTTTATCGAAGGAACATGAGACTCATGAAGATTCATTTTCAATATCCGAGTCTCCAGAAGGTGAATCATGTAGTGCTCAAACCACTAACCATGAAATGAATGTAGTGCACGGGGAAGAAATGAATGTAGTTTTTGAAGAAGATGATATTTCTCACGCTAATGGAAACAGCAGTGATCAGGTGATTACCCTGAACTCTTGTATACAAATGCTCCGTAATGAAGATCATAGATCTCTTATAACATTCACCAATACATGCCACACATACTGGTGAGTGGTTGAGATTAATAGTTATCATTTTCTTGCTCTCTGTTATTGCTCAGGATAAAAGAGAACACACTGTGTGTATTTCAGACGAAACGAAGCAAACAAGTCCTCGTCTGCCTCTTGGAAAGCGTAGTAGAAGGCCTATCCTGAAAACTGTTGCCAAAGGCACTGCCATTGCTGGTGTACTACTTCTATTGCTGCACATAAGGTATGAATCTTTTTTCCCTTGTTTTCTGGCTTTTATATAGCTAGAGTCAGAATTTTTTATTTTCGGGAGGTGAGATTAAAATTGTACATAATACAAAAGGCATTTATATTATTTTGGGAGAATAGAACTTTGGGATAATTACACAAACCACCCCGAGGTTTGCTTAAAAATCCGAAAAATCATCGAAACCTTGAAACCTTACAAATACCCCCCTCACGGGGCTAAGTGTAAGGTTGCAAGGTTCTGATGGTGAAATTCCAAACTGCTCATACGTCAGGGGTTTTGTGTCATTGACCCATAAACTTTTGAGGTTATAAACAACACTTGAAAACTTCATCTGTATATACACTGGGGGAGGGACTTGTGGCCAATACAAGAAATCACCGCTCTAGTGATGAAATTCGGTGACAAATTAATAAGTCGCAAGATTTTCTATTAGAGTTTTCAAGAAATCCATCATAATTGTTCTTGATTCGTCACAAAATGTTATGCTATAGATTCACTAAAAGCTTATTGATAATTCTGTCACAAATTAATCAGTGAAAAATTGATAATGCATTTAGTAACAAAAAAAATGATTTTCCATCACTGGAAGGGGTGTTTTTTGCTATACTACCCGTTCCATACCGTTCGTTTGACTAAGCCCGTAATTTTATAGCTTAACTATGTGAAATGTTTTGACTTTCTTCCCCCTGTTAGTATGTTAATTGTACTCTTTTTGATGTATTTTAGCATGAATGCAGAAAAAGCAAAGCGAATAATGCGCCAAAAACTAAGCAGGATGCTCCGGTTTTGAAGCACAACGTGTCGAATTCCTCATCGACGAAGCAACAAACAGGAAGTGTTGCAAAAGGGATATATCCAGCAGGAAAGCTCAAGTTATGACATTAGATTAATCAATAATCATTAATGTAAGATGATGTAAACATGGATTAATAGTCAAACAGATACTAATGCAGTTGATAGTACTATATTGTCATGTAACTTTTGTCACAGCATGTTGAAACTTGAAACTAGAGCTAAACAAGGATAAAGAGGTACTTTGTAAGAAATTCTCATTCACATATCAGGGGTTATTAGTTCTTATTATTATTATTTATCTTGCCATTTCTTTTTCGGTTTTTACTATTTACTTTCGTTATATGATAATCCAGAAAGTGTTGCACAGTTGCAGCATTGCCTTCTGAAAATCTTGTAACTTTGCTAATCAAACTTTATGAGTGTAAATTGTTATATGTGCTCCCCTTTGAAGAATGGGATATTAGAATTGGTCCTCATAAGTTCTAAAAGACTTTAAACCACTCTCTGAATTTATTTTAAAATTAGACAAACCACCCTCCAGAGGTTGAAAACATTACAATTTAATTTTAAAAAAATTCAAGAAACGGCAAGTAGTTTTGTTCAAACTTATTGGATCAATTTGTCAAACTTAAATTTCATATAATTCACACGTCAAAAAGTATCTAACCAAAAGAGTAGTTTCAAAGGAAAAAACCGGGTATAATTCAGATGGAAAAATACGATTCATTCTATTATTATTCCATGAGTTAACCCTTCATTACAAAATAAACATACAAATCAACTCAAAGTTATAATCAGCTTCTCAAATCTTCACTTTTCCAGCCAACATAAACCCCTTATACACAACAGACCTAACCAAACCAGCACCACCCCAAGCTTCCTCCATCTCCTTCACCACATCTTCTCCCAACAAATCCACCCCTTTTTCCTTAGCCGTTTCCATAAACGACCACGATCTCACCATTCTCAAATACCCTTCAAACGAAATCTCCTTCGGTATATCAAGCTCAACCGGATTCCCCTCACAACCCAATCCAACACTCTCAAACGGCAAAGGAAGAGATTTATACCCATCAAACATTGGCTGAATATTTGCATGCCAATAGGGCAGCGTCATCTCATGCCAACCCTTTCCTACAGCATCAAAAGTTGGGCTTACTTTAATGTCGTTATAACCCCACACTGCAATTACGCCTCCGGGTTTTCTGAGGATACGGTTGACGAGAGAGTAGAATCTTGGCAGGTTGAACCAGTGGACGGCTTGTGATACTGTTATTAAATCTACTGAGCCTTCTGAGCCGATTGGGGTTGCTATTTCGTCGTCGGATAAGGAGAGAGGGGTGTGGATGTAATTTATTCGTGGGTGTTGAATTGCATGTTTTAGCTGACCTGAGCTAATGTCTGTTGCTATTACTCGATTGTAATGCTCGGCTACCTGTGTGTGGAAGTGATTGTACGTAATTCAAATCAGGATTGACTACTATTAATGTCCATATTCATGAAATTCAAAATCTCTTTGATCATGGGTATTCCTCCTGTCCGCTAGGCCAAGTTCTGGGTTGAAAATTAATTTTTATAAAATTTTAGGAGAATAAAAACAATTCACCATCCATCAATGGTACTCATCAACGATGAAACCGATGCAGGAAGTTCTCTTTCCAATAGAAAACGTAAAATTTCAAGAATGGAAATCAAGAAAATGAATATCAATAAATACTTAATTACAGTAATGACGAATTTAATTCGATAATTAGCAAAATTAAGTGAAATACTAACACCAAGAGCAGCCTGTCCGTTGCCGGTGCCAACATCCCAAGCAAGAGAGTGGTGAGGTGTGAGCTCCGCCAGCATCTTGTACCATTCCGCCGGATAAGTTGGCCGCGAATCCAAATATATCTCCGCCTGCTTATCGAATAGCCCCGCCATTTCCAAGATGACCTAATTAGTTTTTTCCTTTGATTGTAAAATATTTAAGCAGCTGATGTTTTATACAAGACTTAGAGGCGTTTGGCTAAACTTATTTTAAAGAGTTTATAAGCTCTCATATCTTATAAAATATTTTTAGAGATTATAAGATATTAAATTTTATTTTAAGAATAAGATTTAAAAGTGTTTGGATAAAAAATAAAACCATGTATTTATAAGATATTAGTAATGGTAATTATATAATTAACATAGTCAAAATATAAGCGGTAATGTTAAGATCTTACAATAAGTTGGAATTCAGTGGCGTAGCCACATAGAGTTGAGAGGGTGCAATTGACCCCCTCAACTTTTGAAAATCTCACAAATATATGTATATAAAATATATTAATTAGGTATAGTATTTGGTTTTAATGTGGTACTTGCTCAATTGACCCTTCTCACAAAGTCATAAATTTATATAGAATGGGGTCATGTATATTAAAAAATATATTACAAAATCAAATATTTTCATGTAATATTAAATTGAATATAAGTAATTGAGTCATTATAAAATATGATCAGTTATGAAAATTTTTCTAAAATTTACGCTATTTACGGAAAATACCATAAAACCTTATAATTTTACACATATCCCCCCGAGGGAATATTTATAAGGTTTTTCAAGGAGTATTATGTATACATTATTATGTTTCGAGTAGATATTTATAAGATTTCAGCTAATCAGGCCGGTATTTGTAATGTTTCAAGGCAGGGTATTTTCTGAATCTTAAAAAAAAAGGCAGGGTATTTTCAAAAAGAGGACCTAACTTCAGGGATTTTTCATAATTATCCTTGTAAAATAAGAGACTAAAAATTTATACTGGAATGACCCCCCTAAAACCATATGCTTATAAGATGTTAGTAATGGCAATTATGTAATTAACATGATCAAAATATAGGAGAGTATGTTAAGATCTTAAAATAAGTTGGGATTCCTAACTTATTTTTAAGAAGCTTATAAGCTCCTAACATCTTATTTTAAGAGCTTATAAGCTTCCTCTTAAAAATATTTACCAAACACTTTGCAATATCGTATAAGCTCTTAAACATCTTATAAGATGTTGTAAAGAGCTTATAATTAAGCTTAGCCATGAAAGTGTAAATAGTTTTCTCCAATTATTTAAGTGAGAGTACAAATACAAACCCTAGGATCTAAATAATATCTTCTAGAAGATTTTATGGGATATAAAGAATAACGTATTATAAGAAATAATATCAAAGATATATACTAAAATATCTACAAGATATACAATAATATCACAACGTAACACTTTCTAATATTATGTTCACAAGCCAAACATCCTCTAAGTTATTTTTAAAGAGCTTATTTTTAAGGAGCTTATAAGCTCCTAAAATCTTATTTTAAGAGCTTATAAACTCCTTTTAAAAAATATTTACCAAACATTTTGCAACATTTTATAAGTTTTTAAACATCTTATAAATTTCTGACGTAGAATAGGTGCAATTCAATTGTGTTTGTTCTATATTGGCAAAATGGTATGAATTATTCTCGTAACTAGATCAGTAGTCCTTCTCGTATCTGGCTCTTATAAATTGACATAAAAAGTTAAAACTACATTTATTTACATTTCATTGTGGGCTTGTAGCTTTTGGAAGATAGCCCGTTCCAATACGACGTGTGTATGTATGAACTTGGAGTTGGTACATAAATAGCTTCTTTCAAAATTTCTTTTTTTTTTTCTTTTCTAAAGTCTGTTTATATGAGTCGAGTCCGATCGAACTATTTAAGTGTAAAATTCTACCTACCAATGACTTAAGCTATCATCCGGAGACTGATTATCGAATTAATGTTTGTGGTTTTTAATTTCGTTCCTTGTTTATGTATTACTTAAAGTTCCCTATTTGAGTTTTATTTGATACATGATAGGGGGTTATCGGTAATATATAATCCCACTGCATGCATTGCTGATTCCCATTAAATATAATTCACTAAAAGCATAATTAATTTCAGAGTAAAGAGAAATATATACAATCATAAATTAACGAATAAAGATAGATTTCTTTTTTTTAAAAAAAATAGTAGGCTAATCCTATTGTATGAATTACTTGAGCACATTCTCTACAGTGTCAGTTTGTACAAATATTCACATTTATCTTTTTATGCATTTTGGTACCCAGTCTTTGAAATTTCTACAGATGAGACCTCGTTGTTGCATATTGGACAAATCTGCAAGGATATATAGGATATTAATTACACGAATTACAACATTGAACTAGAGAAATTAATAAAACATATATAGTAGAAATTAAAATGAGTGCAAAATTTACCTTCTTAAGTCGAAGCCATTTGGCTATACAATCCCTGTGGTATAGATGATCACATTTTAGGGAGACCAGTTCTTCCCCTTGTTCATACTCCACTTGACATATCACACACCTATTTTGTTGCAAAATTTTGGAACAAAATCTTACTATTAGTAAATATTCTTGAAACTTCATATTCTCTCTATACATAATTAAATATTTACCTTACAATTTTATTTTCACGTAACTATCACAGTATCAAAATATTTCACTTACACAGTTACACTCCACACGAGTTTCATAATTACAAAAAACACCAAATAATTAGGGTTCCGTTAGGGGTGATCACTCACCTATCAATAAGCAGATTGGTGGTAGATTGACATGTAAATGGATGTAAAGTTTTACTAATCTCAGCTTCTGATAATCCTCTGTTCTCCACACCTACCATCTCTCCAAGAGCAACCAATTCCTGTAATTACAATATCACCAAAATCTCCTTATTTAATTTCTATCACAATTTTAATTTTAAAAATATATATCCTTCAATTCTGCTTTACCTCGTACGATAATTCGTCTGGATCCACATCATCTTCTTCCACGTCCTAATAATAAAATTACATAATTGTTTATATATATAGTTATTGAAAAATTGACCACTTTTTTCAATGAATTAAAATGAAGAAAACATTGAAACAATTTAATTAGCAAAATAATAGAGATGGGGACCTGATCATATTCACAGCCGCTGTACTCATCGTCAGAGAAATCTACTCCAGCTGCAATGCAAAAATCAGGAAAATTAATCTCATAATTATAAATACAATTACTTAAAAGTTAAAAATATATATAATTACTAATATTCAAATGGATTAGTCTTTCTTTTTTAAGTTATTAAAATATAAAATAATAATCTTACTTAATTACCTTGAATGCTAAAAAATTCCTCATCACTGCATTCAAAATCTTCATCGGTATGATCAGAAGAAGCACTCGTCTCAGTCTCACCCTCATCGATTTCACTTGCAATCGTTTCCAGTACGGGAAAAATTCTTCCCTGTGTACAGCATATAATCAATATATAATATAACATAATTGATATATATTAAGTATACGAGGATTTTTAGTGTCTCAATACCTCTTCAAGTTGGTCCAAGGTTGTTCTCCTCGTCCTCTTCCTTCGTTCTTCGTCCATTATTTGGCCTCTTCAAAAATTGTTCGATCTCAACAATGTAAACGAAATCGTACAAGGAAAAGTAAACATGCATTTATACATATATATAAATGAGTATATATACATGGTGCACGCAAACTTTCTAGCGAAGAAAAGCAATCCTTAAACCATTTCTTCCGTTGGTTGATGTCCAGATTCTGATTATATTCCAACGCCGCCTTCTCTATCGTCGCTTTCTTGCACACAATCTGCCCTACCTATTTGCCTTATCAACACGCTGGTTAGGTTTCTTTTCTTAGTTAATATATTATAAAATTTTAATTTTAATTTCAATTCCATTTAATATTATTAGTTTACACACCAATTTTGCTTCATAGTATATTTTATTTTTAAAAAAAATAATATATAGTGCATTTTTACTTCACGGCACGGGCGAATTACATTGGAGTCCCTGACGTTTGTCATATTTACATCTAGATCCCTCTAGTTTTATTTTTTATATTCTACTCCCTTAACCCGTCAACCATTAGTCAGTTCTGTTAATTTTCCGGTACCGTTCGAGACGATGAACTTGAAATATAAATTTGTCTGATTCGGTGAAAAAAAAGAGAAAATTTGAACTATACACACAATTGAATTGAAGAAAAATTTCTTAGATTCGTAACTTTTTCATTTTTTCACCAAATCAGACAAATTTATAGTCCATATTCATCGTCTCGATGAGACCAACAGAACGGTACTAAAAAATTAACGTAACTGACTAACGGTTGACCGATCAAGGAACTAGGATGTAAAAAATGAAACTAGAGGAACCTAAATATAAATATAGAAAATGTCAGAGACCCTAATGTAATTTGTCTTATTTAATATTACAGATTGTGAGTCAGGTTCATTCCCTGGCCTTAAGTTTTTGGGTCTGCCACTAGATCTGGCCATGAATGGTTATTCTTTTTAGTTTCCACCCGATTTTTTGTCGGACTTTGGTTCTGTAGAGACCTAATCGAGGGCGACTCTCCCCACCTAATTATTGCATGCACAAGTTATGGGGTTTGAACGTTAGACCTTGCTTAAGGGATTTAATACCTTATTCAACAAGACTAACTAGCCAATGATAATTAAAATGGTTATAACAATAGTTTAGAATAGAGATAATTATACATACACCCCTTGACTATTGAAAATTACAGACAGACTCCTAATCCTAACGGCAACCTAAAAAAATTAACATAAAGTTACAAAATAACTAAATTACCCGAAATATTTTTGTTAAAATGTGATGAGCGAAGTGATTGAGCTAGCCGTTGTCCAGTTTAATAAAATGTTAGGGTCCACTTGGAAACAAGAAAATGACTAACAACACGATCTAAGTATTAGATAGAGCCATAGTCGAGAGAATGTTTTTGTAATTTTTAATAATTAAGGGATTCTTGTTGTATTTTCTCAAATGAGGGGCGGTATAAATATTGCAATTATCGCTTTAGGTCTTAGGGTGTCGTGAATATGCACTCCGATGTATATTTATGTTACCAAGTACATTAGGTATATATACACCATATATTAAAATCCTTTCTCTTTAAGCAAAAATTGATAAGTTTCTTTAGTGAAACATATAAACTTTTTTAATCGGATAAAAGCCCAGATTGGAAGACGATCCAATAAATTCTTTAATTACTTCCCCAAGTATAAAAACATGCTATATACATTCCTCTGACATGGTCTATGGTATACATTAAAGTCCAATTAATCTAAATTTATTCTAATTAATGTTTTCTCACAATTCTAATCTTGTTATGAATCGTCTTCTTCTCATTGGCTACTTCGGGTATATATCATACCACATAAATATCTCCAATTATTTATATCAACACAATATTAATTAATATTACTCCCAATTTGTTTATCTTCCTAATATTTTTAATGATTTTCCGTAATTCCTTGTCTTAATACCATATATAATTTGTGTTGTACTAGGTAAAAACCTTTAAAATTCCCGTCAAAGATTAATTTCCCTATTCAAATATACATCCTTCACGACGAAGTAAAATAAGAATCCTTGCACCATAAGAAATTTAATTTACTTCCATGTCCCTAGATTTTCCCCCCTATATATATAACAAATACATGCGACCTTAAACGCGTCAAGAAACATTGAATCCGCGTTCAAAACACTATATTGAATTATTTTCCCTCTGAAGATAAGTTGTATCTATCATCTATGTATCTTCATAGATACTTGTATATTATACTTCTTTTCATACTAATAGGACCGATGATTTCATGTAATATTCTTGATTTTTCTTATCTTCCAGAAGTGACGACATGTGAGGGATTAGATGAAAACGATGATGATATTTACTCACAAGGGTTGTGTATACCAATGGATAGATTGGATGAGTTGGAATTTTTTCCTAACTTCAATGATGATTTGATTGCTTTAACTCAACCGGAACAGAATTATTTGAAAGGTTGTGATGGTATTGAACTTTCGCATGATGGGCAACAAAGGTTGGAGGTGGACTTGTATGAGAAACAAGAAGGAAATTTGGATGATGATAATGATGAATGTTTACGAGATGGAGCACATGATCAGAAGCTAAATATTTGTGAAGAGGATTTTCAGCTGGAAGCTAATTATTCTGACGAAGGAGAAGTCTCTGATTCAAGACTATCTACACAAAATTACACCAAGAAAAGAAAAAGCGACGACGATGATAATGATGATGAAGAACAATATACATACAATTATACGAAGAAAAGGAAAAGCGGGAGCGACAATGATGATTACATTGGCGATGGTGGCGTCAACAATGATGATGATTGTATTGGTGACGGTGAGATTTCATGCATATTTAAGAAACCTAGGAGCAAGAGCAGGAGAATAAAGAGGACTTCAGGTACGAAATCGTTATATTGGCAGATGTTTTCAAACCATACAAACATGGAAAGAAGATGTTTTCATTGTCAAGCGGAGAAAACACCTCAATGGAGGATGGGCCCGAATGGTCCGAATACATTGTGTAATGCTTGTGGAGTGAGATATGCATCGGGTAGGTTGTTGCCCGAGTATCGGCCGGCTGCTAGTCCTACGTTTGATAGTACTAAGCATTCTAACTTTCATAAGAGGATAATACGGCAAAAGAAGTCATATGTGGTAAAGAAGAAGAAGAAGTCATGTACAAATAATGCACATGAGGAATTCATGAATGAAGGAGTTTAGGGATTGGTATTTATAATTTGCATATATTTATAGTAGATTTTGCTTTGTTTTTTCTGGACTTTCATCATAATATTTCTACATTTGTTTATAGTAGATATTCACAAGTTTAGTTTTGATATTTATAATATATAGATTTTGCTAGGGGTGTTAATTCGGGTGGGTCGGGTGGGTTCGGTTGGTCGAGTTGGAAATTTTTTACTTTTAACCCGAACCCAATCCAACCCGGGCCTCAACCCATTACCCCCAATACCCTAACCTAGATTGTGTGGATTAGGGTTGACCTGATTTTATATCAAGTCACTCGTCGACCCGACCCAACCCAACAATCCAGCCCAAATTATTATATTTTTTCTCATGTTTTTTTCAATTTTTTTTTATATTCGTTACACTCAAAATCTAAACAAAATAATTGTAGAAAAGCAAATATTTGAAATCTAATAATTCATTAAAATAATATCCAAAAAACGGTGGAATGAGGGTGAGATTACAGAGGGTAGGGTTTTATTTTTCTAATTTCGGGTTGGTTCGGGTTGAGTTCGGGTGGCGGGTCACCCATTTAAAAAATCAGGTCACCCAAGTGACCTGCGGTTTAACCTGACCCAACCCAAACCTTTTCAGGTCAATTTTGGGTCTGACCAGTGCTGACTCGCACCCGAAAACCCCCAATCCTAACCTGATATTTTTCGGATGGGTCGGGTTCGGTCGGCGAGTCAGAACCCGAATTGACACCCCTAGATTTTGCTTTGTTTTATAGACTTGATTGATTTTTCAACAAAATTGGATGAAGTCTTACTGCCGCATAATAAGATATACTAGTTTTTCATCTCTTGCATTGCATGGGGAAATTTAATTATAAAATATACATTATTAAATAAATCGAAACCATATTTTTTTATATGATTATTAACAATACATTAAAAATTATTAATTCAGAATTTGAAGCACATACACCAAAGTAATTCATTTTATAAAATAATTAGAAATTATGTATATAAAAAACTCATTTTAAATGTATAAAAATAGTAATATGATTTTTTTATGACGAAGTACTGATTTTATATTTGTAATATAGAGAACATATATTTTTATATATATAGAAGGAATATCATGAATGTTATATAAATATTAAAATAACAATTATAATAAAAAAAATATTTAATAATAGACCATATATGTAGCATCCCTTTACCTAGGAGGAGAAAGGACACCACATCCGTACCGAGACGAACTCCCAAACAAGGTAAATACCCCAAAAAAAAAATTCATCACGGCGAACGGCAAGCACTCGATCTATACTGGCAACAACGTTCCTGGCCCAACAACAACAACAATAGTAACAACAAGTGCGGAAACTAAAACAATTAACGATTCAATAATTCAAGCCACACGGGGCAACAATAACCGTAAAGCAGTAATTAAAAGATCAATATCATAATCCTCCTACATGGGAATTCAGTAAATGGAGAAACATAATCCAAATAGTAAATAACAGACTGTTGTTGGACACTACCGACATAAGCAATGGACACGAAACTCGAGACATACGACATGTTGTTGCCAACCGACATGAGAGGTGATACCGCCACCTGTCGACCTTAAGTAAGAATCAAAAGTAGGAGGGGTGAGCATAAAGGATACTCAGTGAAGACATAAATTGGAGCAAGTTCGAGCCACGCTTTCGGGTTATATATATATATATATATATATATTATATAGAAAATACATATGCTAAATGAAGAAAACCGGAATGTGCTTCGACTTGTAGTAACGATAATCAATAAGCAATAACGACAGTAAAGTCAATAATAATGAGCAATTAATATCCTAGCGAGAATGGGCCTGTTCCTCCTTATCACTCCTACAAGACATGAAAATACTCCATCACCGGTGTCAGACCTCATAGCGTGACCGTGGGCGACGAAATGTAATTTCAAGAAAGTGTCCAACGAATGCATCACCCACCATCGCTCCCAACTGTGGTTGCCAACTCCTGACAGGCCACCGTTGACGCTTAGTTTTTGGGAGTAGTACCTCGGGAAACACCCTGGACGCTCGTCCCTAGGTGAAACCTCTGTAGACCCACCTGGGCCCCAAGAAAACTCCATGAATTTGCTCGCATTTAAAGAAGCATTTATAAGTTGAGTGTCAAACGGGCATTTAGGCAAGTGCGTGACGACAAAGGGGGTGACCATAAGTTCCATACGCGTCGGGATGTGCTGACGGACTCCCCTAACGACTTCCCTTATAGACCCAACCAAAGTCAAAGTGTCACGTTGAAATGAAAGAATTTACTTGCCTTTGAAAACAAATCGGTTTGGATAATATAGATATAAGTTGATATCAAATGGTTTGTTCAAAATCATAAAGATATAATTAAATATCTAATAAGATATACGAGAGATGAGAAAGTAAATCAATATGAGCACGTATGGGTAGTTATTTCGGAATGAATAAAAGGATTCTTACTCCAGTGCATTTTAAAACCCTCACCTGGAAGCACAGGGAAAGACAAGACAATTCAAGCAAATCCTCGAAAGAATGGCCTGAAACTGATAGACGACAAAACCAATCAAGACTCACAAGACGTTACAACACACGAAAGATCAAATAAAGTCACTTAGCAATTAAGAATTACAAGCAAAAATACAATTAGATCAATTAAACGAAATGCATAAAATTAAAGGTATTAAACATGCTTGAATGCAACTCTAATTTCATATTCATGCATAATATAATGTAAAGAAGCACTCATGCAAATTTCGGATCATTCGGATAACTTTCAAAAATTGGAGAAAAAGTCCTAAATGAAAAAGACACTATTCCAGGCCCGAACGAGGTCGGAAAATTGCAAACTTCGCAAAATATTCATCCTTGAATTATAAGGAAGCTATAGGTGAAATCGGCTTGATTTTAGGAGGTCGTATGCATAAAGTCAACTTTTATTTTTGGTCATTTGACCTCATTGTCGTGAGCAACTAAGGAAAAAGGGCTGAAAATTTGCTAAGGCATGCACACGGGCGCACGCACTGGGTTGCGCACGGTCTTGAAGACATCCTCAAGATCGTGCAGGCTTAAAAGGTTGCACACTGGCTTACGCACCGGGGTGTGCAGGCCGATGTAGGCGCTAGGGCGGGTACACTAGCTTGCGCACCGGCTTGCCAAAACCATGCGCAAGACCGTGCGTCTCATATTTCAGGTACAGAAAACGCGATTTTCAGAAGTTCTTTGCGAGGATAACACAAAATTCACCCATGGCGGATTAATGAGCTAAAATCAACACTTAAAATTTCTACTCATGCATTCAACATACCAAGAGCTATCATTTAATCCAAAAATCACTCAAAATGATGAACTAAAACATACAAACCCATCAAAATGCAAAAATAAACAATTCCTATAGAAGCTAGTATATTTCAAAATTCAATGGGCGAAATGAAATGGTGAAAGAAGGTTACCGGTAGGAAATCGAACGAGTATCGTCGATATGGTCCCGGAATTTCGAATGGTCAAGCGACGGGTTCGGGGCGGGCTTTTTCCTCTTCTTCCTCCTTCCTTCTCTTTTCTTCTTCTTCATCTCCATCCTTCTCTTTCTCTCTCTTTCGGTTAGGGTATGTGGGTGCAAGATGGTGCAAGGGTGCTCAAGAGTGGGCTTAGGGTAGTGCAAGTGGGTTCAAGAGGGTGCAAGGTGTATTCAAGAGGGTGTGGGGTTCGAATGAGATTAAAGGAAATTCGAGGGGTGAAAGGTAATTATGAGAGAATAAGGATTTGAAAATAAAATAAAATTAGCTAACAAAGCTAATCTTTTCATTTAAAATTCAACGAGATGTCGAATAATTATTCCGAAATTATATTCCGAAATTTTGGGTCGTTACAATATAAATATTTATTGGAATCACTTTATCTTTTTGGTAAAAAAAAGAGCTAATTATTATACTTGGTATTATCTTTTTTGTTAAATAATTTGCTATTATTTCATTATTAATTAATGGTAATATTCTTTTCATTATTGAAATTTCTTTTATACTATGAAAATATTAATATTTTGAATATAATAATTTAATAAATCTATTTACATTGAAATAAATATAACTTTGCCACCGCAAAATGAATATGAGATACGTGTATTTGGAATTTTTTTCCAAAAAAATCAATTATTTATTTATTTTATATTATTAATATAATAATAAAACTTAATTAAACTTATATAATAAAATTTTCTTTCTTATTTTAGTTAGATAAATTTCATTTGAATCCACTATGTATGCACCAAAAAAAAAAATCTTGGATCCACTATGTCAAAAATATTTGATAGGAATTAAAATTTTAAATATATTTCTTTTAATGGAGTTATGGAATACATTATTTTATCTTTATTTTTATTAACGAATATTCAATGCAATATAGATAACTCTAAAGGTTATTAAAATTTATTTAAAATTATTTTTTAAAAAATAAATTTTAATATTTTATAAATTAGTTATATAGTTCTATAATTAAGTGTTAGTTACAAATTTTTAATATAAACAAAAATATGGAATATCAATAAATACATATGTAAGTTATAAAAATAATAATTAATAAAATTAATTATAAAAACAATCTACATAATAAAATAGATTAATTCTAACTAATCAACTTCATTACGACATAAACATATTTCATAATACATTCCAGTAACTCATTTTCATATATATATATATATATGATTGGGCTTTTGGAGTAAAATATATATTGGGTAGGTTGTTGGCGGAGTATCGACCGACTGCTAGTCCTACGGTCTAGGACATGGCATATTAAATTTGGTATACAGAACCCTTGGGAGTAAACATCATCATTAAATTTATATTGATAATTTTTTAGATTTTTCTCCTATGTCCATCTTTTCCATTGATAATTTGTATTTTCTTTCTATTCAGAAATTGTATTTGTAAAAATATCTTTATCAAAATGTGTAAAAAATCTTCAAATGGTTAAGAAATGCACAACAATACATTGCATCTTATTAACAATATATTGCTTTTATAGTATCAATCTCACGAATGAACATGTATATTTAATGATGAAGATTTATTCTCTATATTATTTTTCATAATACTCATATATATATCTTGTATAAATTTAGATTCTTCTAAAAACTGATTATAACACATTATTTATATTAGAATAAAAGTTTTTCTATTTGTAAAACAAATGTTATTTTAATTATGAGTATATTATTTCAATATACCGTACCACTTTCATAAGGATATATTAAGATATTTACTAGCTCAAGCATTTATTTCTGGAGATTATGAACAAGATATCATATATAAAAGTTTCTTCATTAGTTTGTTGAGATGCAAATATCCGAACATAATAAGTTATAAATTATATATTTGATTGAATTATAGACATGCTTCATTTGTTCATAAATTGCACGCACTTCAAAAAAATTTATTTCTTGAGATATTCTGGTGGTGGGAATATTACCCACCCCATACCAATCAATCCTAATACTATCATTTAAAAATAAATTAACCTTAAATGTTTTAAATATTTCTTTATATTAATTGTTAACTATAAAATCATGATACTCAAAACTCAACAAAATATTCGTTTCTCTAAAAACATAAATTAAAAGTGAAACATCCAAAATGGGTCAAACATGGAAACATGAAATTCATATGATCTTTGGTCGGCAATGGCACCAACATCCATTGCTGGCCCGTTGACTATATGATTCATGTACTAATCAATAAATTAATCATTTCTTGCACCAAAAATTAAATAAATAAATTAATAATTTATTTCCTTTCTCCATTGACTATTTAGTTACTCCCATTAAATTCCTACTCTCTTTTAATTAATGGCCGCCACAACTTCCACTCCCCCAACCCCTACGGAACACACTTAATTTCTCCAATGAAATTAAAAAAAAAAAAGAAAATAAAAACTCATGCATACAATTCAATCTTTGTCATTGTAAGGTATCGAATCCAGAACTCTACGTTGGAAATAATATTTGGTGGTCATCAAGCCAAACCCTAATGGTTTCTCCAATGTAATTTGTTTCTCTTATGATAATTATTTCTGGTTAATTTCTTTTTAGAAATTAAAAAAATTATAGTAAATAAAAGTGTAGAATTTTTGAAAAAAAAAAAAATATATATATATATATATATATATATATATATATATTATTTTAAATATATTTATACAAAGCACTTCAAGCATATAAGATGTAATAATATAAAGCTGTGTATTAGAAAATCTAAAATGTAATCTTAGTGAGAAAATGACACTAATTGGCCCTTTTTTCTTTATAAGCCGTTTCAATTAAAAAAAAAAGAATTCTCCCACAGTCCCACTTGCTAATTTATTTCTTTTGTTATTTATATTTTGAGAATGTCCCACTTGCTAAAGTTTAAGCAGTACAAATGTAGTCCTTTAGCATAGTATAATATTTAAATGTCCAAAAAGGAAAAGAACTTAGTAATATTTGGATTAGGACTGAATCAGAACATCCCAAAAAATACTAAAAAGAATCTACTTATAGGAATCAGACAAATAAATGTTGAAACGGCGCCGGCCGTTTATCACCTCCGCCGTGTCATGGCCGCGGTATCTTTTTTTTAAAAAAAAATTATACATAAATCTTAAATTAGATATATTTTAATGATAAAAATAAAAAATGTTGTTAAAAAGGTTATAGGATTTAATACTCCCACAATTCACCGACGGAACCAAAAATAATTATGAGCGGATCCATCTCTTTATTATAATTTTTTTTTTTTCTAAAGTTTTATGATCATCTAAATTTCAAGTAAAAGTTTATAATAATTGTCTACCTCTTTTTAATTTATGTTGTGGATAAGTGGACCTATTTCTTTATGATCACTTTACTTTCAATAAATAAATTATAATTTATCAAAAAAATAAATAAATTATAAAACTTATCACTATTTAACATTTATGATCTCATCTATACAAATTTGTATTATTTAGATGTGTTATGTGTTGATGTGTTGAGTCGCGTTCAATACTACCTCCCATATTCCTATTGAATATTTTTTCATATAAAATATTAAAAAAATTATATTATTATATTTATATCGTATTCGTATTCGTATGATAATAGTGTACCATTAACTACATTATACAGTGGTCAACGCAGGAAAAAAGAAACATCAGTCCCCATCACATTTGTCTATCCTTTTGCAGCAAAAAGTAACAACCAAATGACAACAACGATGCACAAAAACAACCAATCTTATTTCCAAATCCCAAGAAAAATCCACTCCGCTAAACACAACCAAAATCCTCCCTCCACCACCACCTCCGCCGCGACTGCATGGGCTCCTCCACCTCCACCTCCATCATCTTCTTATTCGCCGCCCTCTTTCTCCCTTTCCTCACCCTCTCCGCTCCAGTCTCCGTCGCTTCCATCAAACCCAACTTCACCGCTTCCTATCTCCACTTCGTAGACAACTCCGGCGCCTTTTTGGCTTCCAGCAATAACACTTTCGAGGCCCGAATAGCTAACTCCAGGCCCGAAACGACATCGTACTACTTCGTAATAGTCCACGTTTCGACCAATACTATAGTTTGGTCGGCCAATCGGAATCTCCCCATCTCACAATCATCTGAGCTCAGGTTAACCGGCGCCGGGCTCGCTCTTTACAACGACACCGGACATCCCATTTGGTCAACGCCCGGGAATCTATCCTCAGTTTCGTCTATGCGTCTCCTCGAATCGGGCAACCTAGTCTTGCTTGATTTCAAGAATAATACTTCGTGGGAGAGTTTTGATTACCCGACAGATGTTCTTGTGATTGGACAGAAATTACATGTCGGGAAATCGTTGATTTCTTCAGAAGATGATAAGGACCTCTCCGAAGGCAACTATAGATTGATTATTGGTGATAACGACGCGGTGCTGCAGTGGAATGAGATGAACTACTGGAAATTATCAATGGCTAAAAACTCTTACAAGGACACGAATTTTCCGGTGGATTATATGGTGATGAACTCCACCGGCGTGTATGTGATGGGAAAGAACGGCGGAGCGGTTGTTGTACAAATTATCTTTCGCGATTCTGATGATGTAATTTCAGCCTCTAATTTCAAAATCTTGAAACTCGACCACAGAGGGGTTTTCAGTATTTCAAAATTAAATTCAAAAGGTGAATCGGAGCAAGAGTTCGCAGGACCGGACGACACTTGCCAGATTCCGTTCATTTGCCGGCAGCTCGGAGTTTGCACCAACGGTGGTTCTTGCCAGTGTGCTCCGGCGTTTCACTCTGATCCAAAGAATGGCGATTGTGTCCCAACAGATAATTCTTTATCTCTCCCCGCAGGTTCATGTAATTATAAGGATAGTTCTATCAAGTATTTGAATTTGAGAAATGATTTGGAATATTTCTCCAATGGTTTCACTGATCCCATTACACGTGATGTGAACCTGTCATCTTGTCAGAATCTCTGTTCACGAAACTGTTCTTGCTTGGGAGTTTTCTACAGCCCGAATTCTGGATCTTGTTATATGATCAAGAATTATTTAGGTTCTATGCTACTCAAGTCGCGCCCGTCGACCCGTTTGGGATATGTGAAAACTATAGCTCTGGGGAGCTCAAACGGACATTTGAATGGTAAGAAGTCCAATTTCCCTGTTTTAATTGCAATTCTGTTGCCAGCATCAGGGGTTATAATAATAGCCCTTGTTGGAACCCTAATTTGGTTAAGAAGAAGGAGAATGAAGTGGAAAAACTACGCGAATCCAAAGTTGGCCCGTGATGGTTCTACATCCGTAGAAGACGAGATGGATAACTTCATCTCAATCCCAGGTTTGCCTGTGAGGTTTGATTATCAAGAACTTGATAAGGCAACTGGAGGCTTCGCGACCCGAATCGGTTCGGGTGGGTTTGGAACCGTTTATAAAGGGAAACTTGACAACGGGTCGGATGTTGCGGTGAAGAAGATCACTTGTTTGGGACCACAAGGGAATAGGGAATTTCTAACTGAGATTGCTGTAATTGGGAACATTCATCATGTCAACTTAGTTAGATTAAAGGGCTTTTGTGCTTATAGAGGGCAAAGATTTTTAGTCTATGAGTACATGAACCGTGGGTCGTTGGATCGGACCCTTTTCCGGGGCGAACCTGTTTTGGAATGGCAGGAAAGGTATGAAATTGCCCTTGGGACGGCTCGAGGGCTAGCTTACTTGCATTCTGGCTGTGAACACAAGATCATCCATTGTGATGTAAAGCCCGAGAATATTCTCTTGCACGAGAAATCCCAAGTGAAAATATCCGATTTCGGGCTCTCAAAATTGCTAAACTCAGAGCAATCGAGCCTTTTCACGACCATGCGGGGGACCAGGGGGTACCTGGCCCCAGAGTGGTTGACTAGCTCAGCCATTTCGGACAAAACAGACGTGTATAGTTATGGGATGGTGTTGCTAGAAATCATTAGGGGAAGGAAGAATTCTTGCCTTAATAGTTCGGGAACGAATAGCAATGGGCCAGGCCCATTTTCATCAGGAGAAAATGACCACCGGCCCGTTTACTTCCCGTTGTTGGCACTGGAGATGCACGAGGAGAGGAGGTATTTGGATCTTGTGGATCCGAGATTGGCAGGTAGGGTAAGAAGCGAGGATGTGGAGAAGCTCGTTCGAGTGGCCTTGTGTTGTGCACACGAAGAGCCTAATTTGAGGCCGTCAATGTCTAATGTTGTGGGAATGCTGGAAGGGGGAGTGGCCATAGGCGAGCCGATGATCGAGTCTTTGAATTTCTTGAGGTTTTACGGTCGGAGGTTTACGGAAGCTTCGTCGTTGGGAGAGAACAGTGAGGGGAATCAGGAGATGATGTTGTATAGACAGCCGCAACAACAAAGTAGGACAAATACTAGTAACTCATACAATTCTTTCTCATATATGTCCTCACAAGAAGTCTCGGGTCCTAGGTAGATAGTATTCATTTTAACAATGTTCTTTTTGTGTATAATCTTTGTTGAGTTTTGGATTGATTTTGTTGCATTCATAAGATCAAATGCATGATCTTAGTAGTGATACCTTTTAGGATGTTAGTATTCTTATTCTTTGATTTGTTTGAATAATTGCAAATCAAAGTGAATTTTAATATTTACATCCTAGGAAGCTTTCGTTCTAAAGTTGTTTCAAATCCAAATGCCACTCAAATGTGCATTTCGAGAATAATTTATATAGAGAAATAGATGGCATATGAAATTAAAAATATAATATGGCAATTGGAAATCGGTCCTTACATTTTTATAATAAAATGAGTGCTCTATTCCAGCTGTCTTTGGACCCCCAATTCAATTTTCTCTTGTTTTAAGTTTTTAACCCTGAATTTCGGTGTATTTTAGTGCAGCTAGTTTGACCAAAAATATATTAAAATTATGGCCAAAAAATAATGGGTCGCGACTAACAACATTTATCAATGACACACTCCGTTGAACACCGTCATCCTAAGCACACACAAAAGCCTGCGCACCAATTGTACTATTTCAAAAAATTAATACAATTAAGTTTTAGGAATAATTACCTTCAAGTTTGCTTAAAAATCCGAAAAGTTATCCAAATCTTAAAATTTTACATCATATATTCCCCTGATTAAGTTAAACCTTACAAATATCCCCCTTAAAACATAAAAATCTAACATAATACCTCCTAAAAAATCTTACAAATACTCCCTCAGGAGTGAGTATAAAGTTACCAGGTACTGATGGTGAAATTCTAAGGTACCTTACAAATACCCCTCTGATTTTGTGTAATTGAAATTTTTTTCTTTTTTGTCTCAATGGTCACGGATCCAAGATTGATAATAAGAAACTTTAAACTTGTTGAAAAATTGTAGACAATTGAATTAGAATGCGTGGTAAATAATAGAGATGGAAACCCATAATGCTTGCTGGCAACTTTTTGTTCAAAAATATTTAATGAAGCATATTATGTACAACGTTAGGTTTTGTAATCTAGCTACAACGATGAATATACTGAGCAAGAGAATTTGTAACCTGCTTCCTAAGTTTGATAATGTAATAACAGAATCACCTTCCAAGTAATGAATCAAGAAGAGCAGCCTCTTCTTCCTGCAAATATGGAAATAGATATGAGCATAATAGTAAAGGTCAATTACAAATAAACCCCTGAGGTTTGTGCCGTTTACAAAAAACACCTTGAGATTTGGTAATGAGAAACACCCTCAAGGCTAAAATTAATGGAAAATATTTGTCTCGGGTGGTTTTTTGTATTTTTCAAGGTTTTGCTTCATAACTAGTGCAAACATATTAGGGTTTTTCGTAATTATTCCTAATAGTAATCTACTAAGCTTGATGTCCAAGTTATCATACATACCACTAAGGCATTGAATTCGGTCTCCTCGTCTATGGCGCTAGTTATAGTTGGATCGTCCAAGAGTTCCTGTTAAAATCAGAGTAAAATGTCATTTTAATTGAAATTTATAGAAGGAAAAAAGAATTAGAAAAGAGAAAGATATAATGTGCTAAAAAATTCAAGTGCTTCTTGCATGATTTCACAACGGTAAACAAATTAAAGAATGAAGGCCTAATATGCAATTTAAATTTGCTTACATCATCAGCTATTTGTAGTACACCATCTTTATCCTGCAAAAAGAGGGAGAAGAATTATTTTCAGGAATAGTAATTACCAAAACCCCCTTAGGTTAGGTTAGGTCTAAATTCGCAAACACAATTGAAACCTTATGAGTAACCCCTGAGTTTTACGACATTCACATTCACACCTTGAAACCTTGAAGCGTTACGGAACTTACCCTGAGGTTTGCAAAACATTACGAATACCCCCCAAAAACAAACTGAAAATTGTTTGTATTTGTAATGTTTCAAGAATTCGGTGGCGTTTGCAAATGTTTTGCAAACATCAGGGGATATCCGTAATTGACATTTATTTTTACATAGAGGGCATCATACTCATGAATCAAACTTATGAAACAAAGAATTCAGATATAAATCTCCAGAAAAACACTAAAATACATGTGAAAACACAAACTTGCTACTCCTTACCCTCACGGCAACAAACAGAAGAGGGTCAGAAGGTGTATAAATCATATAGTGGGAACCATCCTGCACGAAGATAATACATGGGATCAGAGAAAAAAAATATTATTTCCGACTCGGTTATGTTATAGTTGGTGGTCAATATAGCATAGTTAATGCCATACCATATGGAAGCATGCAATTTCAATGCCTTCAGTGGGCACACCCTCTATAGTTTCACCACTATCTGCAGAAAACCGAAAAAAGTTCTCACTTATGGATCCGTGACAAAGAATTGGGTTTGACCGAAAGAGCTTTTCCATAATATAACCTAAATGAAGAATTAAATAAGTTGAAGTGAAAAAGGAAGCTTTAAATCCCAAAGACAAAGTTTACCTATGTGAAATTCAAATATGTCTTCTTCAGAGTAGCAAAAACCGCCTCGTGCCGTATAACAAAATCTGATGGTAGCAGAGAAACGAGTCCAATAACATATTACATGATTAGCAAAACAATGTGTCATGAATCTGCAGACTGCAATACAGATAACTGAAAATTTTGTGAAAATTGCAGTTTTTGTCCCATAGAGTACCGTTTCTTTTGATTTTAGTCCTGTTGATTACAGGATTCTGACATTTAGTCTGGTATTGATGGTATTTTCTTAATTTTGGGCACTTGCTTTTCCATTAGGGATTGGACAGAAAATATTTTTTGGGACCAAACTTGAGAGAAAAAGAAACAACACAGGACTAAATATGAGAATCCAGCAATCAATGGAAACAAAATTAAAAGGACGTACTTTAACGGGACAAAAACTGCAATTTTGTGAAAATTTTCACAGTAATCACGCTTGAAAATTAACTTATGTAATGTCATACCCACTGTCCACGAAATGCATATGTATTTTGGCAAGTGTATATGCTACAGTGGGAAGGATGCCATCAACTTCATCATCACTAACCTATAATGCAGATAAGCACAAAGGATTTTAATCATGATAAGCCAAAATAATAAGAATGTAAAAAACGGGAAGGATAGAATATTATTTAGCAACGACCTCAAATTTTACGCCATAAGTCTGAGTATTGAATCACATGCATATATTCAAGAAATAATTCATTTTGCAACTCAAGCATATCTTCACACTAATATGAATGATTCAGGACAAAAACGAAAATTGCCAATAGTGCCCAAGAAAATAAATACGAAATATGTGTTTAAATTAATAAACAATGAAGCTCAGAGATCTAGATGAAAAAGGACTTACAGCAGTCCATCCTTCAACATTAACACTCTTCAAAACATGAACAGGCCTGGAAAGAATTGTCTTTGTTAAATTTTTTTTTTTTCTGGAGAAAAGATATCGGAAAAAAACTCTGCAATGTGTCTTACGTATCAACTGGACAGAGTAGCATACATTCGTCTCCACGTGAGGTTTTAAATACTCTCCTTATAACACATTCCAGTGGGGTATTAGTGGAAGAATCAACCTGCAAGAGATTTCTTAGATATTACAATCCCAGAGGAAACATATCCATCTAATCATTTGAGCAATATACTCCAAGTAACTTATAGCAATTTTTTCTTGAAATTAGTAACATTTTCCGATCTTCAAATTATATCATGTTTCTTATTATCAAAGTAAGGAGAAAAAAAGGTGGAAACAAATGTTTATAGCGCTATAGTCCCGGGAGGCCTGATCGCTATAGCACGCGTTGTGCTTTTAATAACTATGCTCCCAACTATTAATACTACGAAGTTTTAGGACTTTAGCTTCTAATTTAACTTCTCCAAAAGCAGAATTTTTTGCCACCCCCAACCCCCCGAAGGCCAAACTACATGATGAAATGAAACAATGCATCTTTATTAAGTCGAGAGTTTCTCAGTGATTGCTCAAGGAAACAGAAAAATACATATGCAACCATTTTATACATAGCAATTCATGTCATAAGCTCAAGAAAAGGTCATAGTGAACAATGGAAATGACTTCTTGATCCTCAAACGAAAGTAACCACAAAACCAAACAAAAATCACAGGAGAAACTCGTTTAAATGACATAAAAACATACCTCCAGATTTTAAGTGAGAAAAGCATATAATTGGAAATAAGCAACAATGAAACTATTCAATATTTCATCCATCTTTCACCGAACATATACAAAGCTAAGAACAAATACTACACATTTTACACCGTTTGAACGTAAATAAAACAAAAACAACATAACCAGTAGAAACTCACAATAGTTGCAAGTCGTCTGTTTGAAGCCATAAGAACTTTCCCATGGTCATCCAACACAAAACCCGCCGGCGGCTTCGGCAGAGGCAGCGTCGCGTATGGCGACTCGTCTAATTCCAACTCTGACGGCGACTCTAGCACATCCACTCCGCCGCCACCACCACTCTTTTCAATCACAAAATCATCTCCAACCAAATGCTTACTATTATTCTTGCTACTGGGCTTCTTTTTCTTCTTCGAGGCCGGCGGCGCGCCACTTTTCTGCTGCCTCGCCGCTGCAGAGCAGCGCAATACCCCGTTTCTTTTGCTCGATGGGGGAAAATGAATAAAGGGTTTGCAAATATTGGACGAATTTTTCGAAATATTTGGAGAAATTATTGAAAATGTGGAAAATCTGGGAGAAAATGCCATTTTGCCGTTTTTTGGGAGTTCTGCTTGCAGGCTGTAGTGTAGACACTGGTAGATTTCTTATCGATGATTTTCAGATATATTTTCTTGTTTACTTTTAAGTCCTTGGTAGTTCACGAATTAACATTTTTGGCCCACCCAACCAAAACCTCTTTCTTTCAGTTCAGTTTTTAAGGCCCAATTGTTTGGTGTAAATATCAATATAGTCCATGAAGGTTACAAGATAATCAAATTAACCCAAACTTTGTTAACATACTGTTTGTGCACCTCGTCTGACTTACTGTTTCGATGTATTGCAATTTATAATCATTTCTGGGGAGATTAATGAACTTTGCCTACTGTCACGAATCTTCGAAATAGGCATTGTGGAGATAGTTCGGGCTGTCCGCAGTCCGCAGTGTGGTTGGCATTTGGCTGGCAAGATGAAGATACTCAGCATGCATTTCTTATTTGCCAAATGTCTCGTACTCTCGTCAAGATTGGGCCCTGTCTGATATCTAGTGGTCGAAAGTGGCAGGTTGGAAAGATTGTTCTGAAAGCCGGATCAGAGGAGTTCCTTACAAGCTTGATAGCCAACAAGGTGATTATTTCTTGACAGTTCTTTGGTCTATTTGGTGGAAATGGAATAGGAATACACGCTTGATGGAAAATGAATCGATGAATCGGAAAGAATTGGTTGAATTGCTCTCCGTTACCACAATTCAATGATAACATGTTTTGCTACTGAACCAAAACCTTTGGTACATTCGCTTGATGAAGTCGGGATGAAACGTACTGAGAAGAGAAATGAACTCAAAATCAACTTTGGTGAGGCAATTTTCCCGGAATCTGAAGAATATGGTTTCAGTGTGGAGACTAGAGATGAAAATGGAGAAGTTGTTGGATGGTGCCATGCTCGCTGCGATGGTTTTTTTGATGCAGAAACAGTTGAAATTAGTTGAAACTCTTGCTGCATTAGAGGCTGCACAAATGGCTCGACGAGAAGGTTGGTTGTCGGTAGTTCTTGAAAGTGATTGCCAGAATCTAATCAACAATCTCAAGGACAAAGAAGAAGACTTCTCTGAAAATGGTTCCCTTAATTATTGCTGACATTCTTTCTCATATTCCTAGTGTTAGTGTTTCTTATGTGCGTGCTATTCGAAATAACTTACATGTTAAAAAGGGTTTTAAACGCGACTTAAGCCTATTTCTAAGTTCTGCGCAAGAGTTAAAAACTAAAAACAACAAACGCATCTTCTCTTGGTCCTATTCCTTGCACTCTTTACAGAACCACACACACTCCATAGAGTACTTTCAAAAAACTTAGGGAGGAAAAAATTAAACGAAAATTATGCTTGCGACGAGAAATTCAGGAGTATTAGCTACGACATGTCGTTTCATGACTTAGAGTCTGATTTCGTCTATGGCATTCAGGAAGAGATGCAGAGGGAGAAAGTTATCCGGTAACTGTGGATCCTCACATCAAACGGGTGCATCTGTAAGCTGATGAGAAGGGACCGGATACTATGTGAAGGATGCAATTGAGAAGGATTTTGATGCTTATAGAATGAACCTTTCTGTATTTAATGGTCCAGAGGTAAAATTATTTGATTATATTATTAATTCTATATATGCTCAAAGACATATGTAAAAAAACAAAATAAAAAAGATACTGAAGGAGATGGATATGATGCGAACAAAAATCAGTTATATTTTCAAAATTGTGAAAAGAAGTCTTCATCCCCATGAAACAGAAGTGCTCATTATATTACACAAAATTCCCTCTTAACTTCAAACTTACATATACCCCCTTTTGGCAGTCAATTTTGATATAGACTTACAACATTTATCACGAAATCTGGACAATATCATCCATATGGATATAAATTAGTTTCTCATCCTACCCTCCCACCACCACCCACAAAAAAAATATTGAAAAACAAAAGGAAAACCCAACCCAAAATTGAAAAATTAACGGAAAAGAAAAAAAAAAAAAAAAAAAAAGGGGAATTGCCCGTATAGATATCCGAAAGGACCAAAACGAATCGAATTTTGTAAGAAGTGCATCATAGGGTGTTATAGTAGGATTGTGCAATAGATTTGCCACAGCAGTCAGCTGTACATTAGATTTTCTACAGAGAAAATCCTATAGTGCAATATGATTGGCCAAGGTAAATTCTGTGTTATTAAGTTTGTGGTTGCAATAATGGGTAAATGATGTCGGGATTAGAGTTCTTGGGTGCTGTAGCCTATTTATTTATGGTTCACTTTCACGTCACAAATTTCAAGTTTCAACACAAATGGATATATTAAATATTTGCAAAATTTTAGGTGACTATATTTATGTTAGAATACTAAGTTGCACTTGAAGTAATGGGGTTGGAAGGATTGTCCTCAATTGGATCTCTCTAATACTATACGTCAGTATCCAAACTCGGAAAAAATAGAAAAATAAACCACCCCCTCCCCCCCCCAAAAAAAAAAAAAATTATCGATTTTTGCCTATCTTGATGCCGAAGTACCTTCTTCATGCTAGGTGCACATCATAGGATCAGCGGGTCGTGAGGCTTGTATTAAATTAGAAGGATCCTATGAAAAATATAAAAAAAGAAAACTTTTTTCGGAATTACAGTAATACAATGAACTCTAAACTTAAAGGGTAATTACAATTGTATCCTGTGGAAGGTTGCAAAACTATAAGCCGTTAACTTCTTACTCAAATAATTACACGTACGTTCAACATATAAGTTCCATAATTACAAATAATATTCCACGATTCCGTCAAAATTTTAACGGATTATTTTGTATCCGGCCGCGAATATATCACGTCACTTGAACAACAGGCTTAAAAGCGCTGTGACTGCCATAAATATTGGACCACAAACTAACAAAAGTCTTAAGTATAGTTAACGTTCATAAAGAAATCAGCATTGGTCCAAAACTCAGTCGAATATTAATAGTAAACAATTAATCAACAAATGTTTGAGACGAATACAAAGAAATTCAAATCCCATTCCTTTGATTTATGTAATCACTTGAGAATAAGTTTGGAAAGCCATTCGACCACAGAAATAGTTTAATTCTTAAGTGAAATTTATTGGCTCCAAATTTGGTGGGCAAACACTTAAGTTTTTTTTTTTTTAAATAACAAAATAGTGCATTCTTAAATTATTAAAGTGTTTGTGCATCATAGATTATGAGAAAGTATTGGATTATGAGGAAATGATAGCTTATGAGCCAACTATCAATGGCTCTTATACCTTCTCAAAGAAAAAAAAAAGATGGCTCTTATCATTATTATTTAATTTAATTAAATATATTATTACACATTGTTTCCTCTGCTTTAGGTGCATCCCAAATTGGATAGTGGATGAACAAGAATCACCATTCATTTATTCAAAAGAAATGTGCTATAATAATGTTAACCATTCACTATTATCTATGTGCCCCTAAAGTAAAAAGAGGCTTACACATGAATGGTGTTCTTTTTTATCACTTTTTCATATAACTTTTTTTTTTTTACCTTTCTTTATGTTAGAAAAAAAGGGAGAATTCCACTTTTCGTTCTCCAATTATAGGGTCATTTTACAAATGGTCACTCAATTGCTAGCATTATACAACTCGGTTCCTAAATTACAATTAGTTTATCAAACTCAGGACTGCTACTAACTTTTCCATCAAAATTAGCGCCTTTTGGCCTTTTTTTTTTTTTTCATTTTTGCTTGTTTCAATCCTGAAAAAATAGACTATTTCTACCTCCACAACATAACTTAGAGTTTTCTTTTAATTTTTTTCGTTTTAACATATCATTTTTTCATATATTATCATGTTTACCTACACATGAGAGGAAAAAAAGTCGTTTATGTGAAGTCAAAAGAATTATGAATACACCCCTTCTGATGTTAGAATTTGATCAGATGGGGTATCTGTAAGATGGAGATAAGCTATAAGGGAGGTATGTGTAATTTTTAAAATCTAAGGGGAGCTTTCTGTAATTGCATATATATAGTTATAGGAGAAGACATTCCAAGTATTTCTGAAACAATTAAAATAAAGAGTTGCAGCTTTTCGTAGTTTTTTTTACAGTCTTCAATCTGAAAATGCATTCCAAATTTGGATTGTCATGACCAAATTGTTCGAGAATCTCGTTTCTAGCTTTTTCACCTTCTGTCACTACAATTCCATCTCCTAACAATTTCTTTAGGTACCCTTTGATTTCAATTTTTGGATACATAGCTTCTTTGTTACTTAGGATTTCTTTAATTAGTTCAGGTTCAGTAACAACAACTTAAGGCTGAGTACCAATCCAGTGAATAATACCCGATTCAATGAATAAAATTGCCAGGTAGATAAGGGAGATAAGTATCCTATTGTAAGTTGGGGTTTTGTAGCATTCCTTCCTTCCTTTAGACATGGGTAAACGTCACAACAATATTACAGGGTAGCTCAAATTGAAGAAATTTCAGCAAAAAATAGCAGGAATCCATGAAATTGATGAAGAAAAAACACTTTGGGGCTAAATTGAGGGTTAGGATTTGATTAGATTGTATAATATGATGGATTTTGTGAGTTTTGTGCGACTCACGTGCGTTTTTCCATTAACTCGGACTGACTCAGGACGAACGAGTTAACGGAAGTCCTTACTCTGACGAATTAATAAAACTTAAGGGACCAATTTGTTAGTAGTTGAGGGACTATTTGTGAAATGACCCTATAGTTGAAGGGACCAAAAGTGGAATTCTCCTTTGAAAAAAACTACATTTCAATTCGTGTTGTGTCGAATATTGTGTTGATCCTCCATAGTGATAAATATTAAAAAAAAATTGTATTGCAGTGTTCGTGTTGTGTCGGTAACCATCCAATCACATGTATAAGGCAATTGAGTGAAGATATAAGCTGGGGTCTGGGGAACAGCCAAACTTAAAGAAGCACCATTGAAAGTGGGTTTGAAATAATTGAGTGGTTGTGGTAGGAATAATGGTCATTTCTCATTCTTTCTTCAACCAATAAAAAAAAAAAAACTTAGACCTAATTCAGATTCCTTTTGGGGAATAGTTGATTCGCACATTAAAGTAGAATGCATGTGAACCTCCAATTTATCAACTGATCAAAACAATATAGGTTGTTAAATCATGCAAGATACAGATTGCAGGCACCTCTCTTGTCATACCAAAATATCGTATCATCCAACCAACCTTTTAATTTCTTTTTCTTATAATAAAATAAAATAAATAGAAAAGTAACATAAGAAATTGTTTTTTCCCATATAATATATAATATGATGGATATAATTAAACATAATATATTAAATTGTATACAACAATGTATATATTTCTCTGCCACAGATAGTGCTTAAAGCTTAAAAGTGATATTTGTCACATAGTCCTAACTCTTAACCAATAATCACTAGTCAAGAATGTAACTTTATCATTACCATTATTAGAAATCCAACTAACTTAATAATTTATCCAAATATTGCCCTAGATTTCCATTAATTATTTATTTATATATCAAGAATAATAAATACATATTATGAAAACAGGGAGCGGAGCATCTATATATGCTATTTTACATCAATGGAAAGGAAGCTTACACGTAGGAATGCTGTACAAAAAGCCAACTTTTTCTTTACAAAGATATAATTAATTAGAATTATTATAAGATTTTCTCACTTGGGAGTTTGCTAGATCAACATTTTATTGTTTTCTCTATATAAGCTCAACGAAACACAGCTGAAAGAGTGTGCAGCAGTTGCTAATTTTCTCATCCCATATTGTGTCAAATAATTCCCTCTTTGTATATATCTATTATTTCCTCTGTTTGAGGGAGGTAGAGGGCTGCTAAATAATAGTCCAGGTAATTAAAGCACATTATATTTGCATATTTTCTCTCAATATTAACATTCTGCTTGCCCCCCATAAAAATAAAAATTTGAATAGACCCAAAAGCTAGATATTTTTCTTCGATCTCCGAATAAAAATTCTTAGGTCCGTCCCTGTCCGCGAATCTTAGTGCCTGCGTTGACGAAGGGAAATAGTTCTTGATTGTTTTGATTGAATTCTTGAAATTAAACTTTAGGAAATAAGTTGACCATTCATTTAATAATGGGATAGTATGGGACCTTGAGCACATGGCTAATTAGTTTCCAATTGTAGCTATTATGAAGGCTACTATAAATCCCCCCCATGCATTCCTTAGTTTGCTACAACTGCATATTCCCTTGTACTATCTTCTTCATTCTTGATCAGTACTTCCAATTTGGTTTTTTTCCTACAAATTGACTGTTTTGCTGCTATTTTTTGTGTAGCAAGACAGTTGCAAAGCTTCACAATATTAACTATTGTTTATATATATATAGTTTTGCTGAACTTGAAGATGGGTGAGAGCACTGCCACCAATAACCACCACCACAACGGTCAAGTGTTTGACGTTTCTGTCAATGTACCACAGAATTTTTGCTCCAAAGCTGTCGATGATGATGGCCGCCCCCAAAGAACCGGTATATATTCATATAAATACAATGCTTTTTCACTTACAACACTTAATAGGGCTTATTTGATGCCACGTTCTAAGTATGATATATATAATCAACAGAGACGTGAGCCGTTAGATCATGATATGATGATGTTTTACACTGAATGATGATATGATCATGTATGATCTAACGATTCATGGCTACTTATAATCTCTCATATATATAATAACATGATCTGATCTTTTGTGTTTGTATATATTAGGAAATGTTTGGACTGCTAGTGCACACATAATAACTGCGGTGATCGGGTCAGGAGTTCTTTCCTTAGCATGGGCTATTGGTCAGCTGGGATGGATTGCTGGACCAACTGTGATGTTCTTGTTTGCTTTTGTGATTTACTACACCTCCACTCTCCTAGCCGATTGTTACCGCTCGGGCGACCCGTTATTTGGCAAGAGAAACTATACTTACATGGATGCTGTCCGATCCAATCTTGGTATATATATATATGTTGCTATCTTTATCACTTTCTTTCAAGAAGCAATATATAGTTCTCATAATTAATCTACTCCATTGTATTTGTAAAGGTGGATCCAAAGTGAAGCTATGTGGGCTAATTCAGTACATTAATATATTTGGAGTGGCCATTGGTTACACAATTGCAGCATCTATTAGCATGATGTAAGTTCAAATGTTCTATACTTTCCCTAAGTATTTTATTTAATTAATCTTTTTGGGCTGATTTAATTTCAAATTTTATAACAGGGCTATCAAAAGATCAAATTGTTTCCATGCGAGTGATGGCAAAGATCCATGTCATATGTCAAGCAACCCATACATGATTGCATTTGGTATCACACAGATCTTGTTTTCTCAAATTCCAGACTTTGATCAGATATGGTGGCTCTCAATTGTTGCTGCTGTAATGTCCTTCACCTACTCTTCTATTGGCTTAGCCCTTGGTATTGTTCAAGTAGCAGGTCCGTATTAATTTTCTTTTTTACGTTTAAATCCAATGATTTACTACCAAAAACAATTCTGAACATGCTTAATGTGTTGTGATTTTCAGCTAATGGAGGCATCAAGGGTAGTCTTACTGGAATAAGCATTGGAACTGTGACTGAAACTCAAAAAATATGGAGGAGTTTCCAAGCTTTGGGAGACATTGCTTTTGCTTACTCATTTTCAATCATCCTCATCGAAATTCAGGTATATATATACATATTCCCATTCTTTAAAAAACCTTACATTCACACCCCTTTCAAGGTTTCAGGGTGTTTTTCGTAAATGTCGTAAATCTCAGGGGGGTTTGGGTAATGCGCCTTAAAATCAATATCAAAGTGTAACAACGGCCCTGAATTTCTTTCTCCAAGACAAGAAGTTTAATTTTTTTACAACATATTTCTAGTAATAAATTACTCAACAATTTCCTTTCTAAACAAACAGGACACGGTCAAATCCCCACCAGCAGAATCCAAAACCATGAAGAAAGCCACTCTACTAAGCACAGCCGTGACAACAGTTTTCTACATGCTATGTGGCTGCATGGGCTACGCAGCATTCGGAGACCTTGCACCGGGAAACCTCCTAACTGGGTTCGGATTCTACAACCCGTATTGGCTCCTCGACATAGCCAACGCTGCCATAGTAATCCATTTAGTCGGAGCCTACCAAGTCTACTGCCAGCCACTTTTCGCCTTCATGGAGAAATGGGCCGTCGCAAAATGGCCCGAAAACGAGTTCGTCACGAAAGATATCCGGATCCGGATCCCATTTACGGACCATCTGTACAATCTTAACCTGTTCAGATTAACCTGGAGGAGCGTTTTCGTGCTGGTAACTACTGTTATATCCATGTTGCTTCCCTTTTTCAACGACGTAGTGGGAATTCTCGGAGCTTTCGGGTTTTGGCCATTGACGGTTTATTTTCCGGTCGAGATGTATATTGCCCAGAAGAAGATACCGAAGTGGAGCACGAGATGGGTATGTTTGCAAATGCTGAGTGCTGCGTGTTTGATGATATCTATTGCTGCTGCTGCGGGCTCTGTTGCTGGTGTTGTGCTTGATTTGAAGGTTTATAGGCCCTTTAAGACTAGTTATTAATGATGTGTTTGGAGTCTTGGAATTGTACATGATCATCGAATTGATGGTTGGTGTTTATGATCAGTACTACTATTTGTGTTTGCTTTTGTTTGTGTCTTGTGTAACAGTTATAACAAGAAGCCTTGTTAATGTAAAGAAGAAAAACAGGACTTTTTCTTGGTCTTTTCCTCGAGTCCAGTTTGAATTTTATGTTTGATCTGCTGTTTCAGTTTCACATTATAATTTAGAAAATTTTATTTATATCCTCTATATCCCTGAAATTTAGTAAATTATATATGAATTAGATCCCTACTGCTAGTCCTAAATTACGTTTGCTATCCCGTTAATTACTTAAATACAAAATAGTCTGGATTCCTTTAACTAGAAATCTCAAAAAAGAAAAATCCCATATTTTTACTATTTATATATGTTAACATTGATATGACAAGTCGAGACATTAAATCCCTTGAAAAGTCATAACATTATAGCTCTACTAACTAATTTTACGGCCCGCATAATTAATCCATGATCATATATAAAGAAAATGTAATTTTCTTCATTACTATATGAAGTGTCTTTGGATTGACCTATTTTGAATAATGTTATAGCTATTTTATTATTTTTAAAGAGAATTCTTCCTAGTGATGATGATCTTTTTTGAGTTTTGTTAATGGGTTGGATTGGATTATTGTATTTGAATTTTAGCTCGATAGATTTGAGGCTTAATTGTCTGGATTTAGGTTTATCTGATTTGAATACGAACTCAATCAACCCAATACAAATTCGCCCAACCCACCCAATCCTATTAACACCCATGCACCTCTAAAGATATTTGGGATAATTACACTTACACCCTTTCGATTTAGGGATAAATACAGTAACACTCTATTAACTATTGAAAATTACAAATAAATCCTCTAATCCTAACGAAAATCTAAAAGACTTAACGGAAAGTTGTAAAATGATTAAACCCATAGTATTTTTGTTATAGTATTTATTATACATGAAATGAAGGAAATGATTAAGTTGTTGTTCAGTAAATAAAAGGTTAGCATCTACTTGGAAACAAGAAAATGACTAACGGCAGGACTTAGCTACGTGTTAGACAGAGTTATAATCAAAAAGTTATCTCAATAATTTTCAATAGTAGAGGTTTTGCTATATTTTTTCTAAGTCAAACAGTGTAAATTTAATTACCCAAGTCCCAAGATATTTCTAACTAGGTATGTCAATACCTATCTCCACGCCAGCATTTCATTAGGTTCATTTATAAACAAACGACACAGTGTATATGAACTATATTAAGAAGGATAACAAGATCGAATCTTTTTTTTTTTTTTTGAAAATAAAATCCCTCAAACGAGAGACAAATGCATAAATCAATCAACCCAATACAAGAGTATGTGCGAAGGTTGGGACAAACCACAAACATCTAACGCTAGCCGAAGCTGCAATCTTCACGAATGAGCAATAGAGTGGGCAATACATTTTACCACACTTTCGACAAGAAAAAACGACAAACAAATAAAAATCTACCACAAATCTAATATCTTCAATAAAGCTCTCAAGAATTGACCCAATATCTGCATCACCTTGGATCTTTAGTGTATGTGGTAGATAGTTATCTTCAAAGTTGGATAAATGCTGCATCAGACTAGCAGCAGTTGCCTGGTGGCGGCAGATCTGGTGGATACGGCGCCAAGGTGGCAGCAAATCTAATTGAAGACGGAAATAGGTGGCAAAATAAAAAAAACTCTCATTCGAGAGGGGATAAACTCTCATTCGAGAGAGGACAAAACTCTCATACGAGAGAGGACACAACAAATAAATCAAAAAAATTCTCACACAAGAGGGATAAAAAGCAAAATAAAGAAAAACAACGAGAGAGAGCGAGAGAGGATCACCACCCTGCTCTTACCGTTGAGAGGACTGAGGGGCGGAGAAGATAAGAAAAGAGAGCGGCGCAATGGGATTTAGGGTTTTTCTAGAGACAGAAAGTAAAGATTTTTTAATATCGTAAATTGATATTATTGCAGATCGAATCTTTTAATTTCATAACAAATGTACAATTATCTGATCATCAAATATGAATTCTCCTTTTTTAGTTCTTGGATAAGTATACTCAAATATATATATATATATATATATATATATATATGAATTCATCAAAATAATTAAATTCGAGTGTTTCTATAGCCTATAGCGAGCTTGCTATCTTGGCATTGAGGGGGAAGATATAAGTACAGACGCGAGCAAAAACTGGAGTTTGTGAGCCCAATATCATCAATGCACCGATCGATTCGGACATCACTTATTGATTGATTTCAAGTTTCAACTTTAATTTTGCTGCTTTCGCATTGCACATTTGACTTCTTGATGTCCCACTTTAGCTAATTTCTTCTTGTCGAAATTATTAAAACATTACTTCTATTTTACGATCGAGTGTATGCACAAGAATACAAACTAATTTAGATTTAAAATTACTCTGACCCTATGTTTCAAATAAAATACATTACAATCCATCACCTGTCAGTAATACTTTTTCCCTTCTTCTTTTCTTTAAAAGGGTGAGAGAGTGGTTTGAAGTGTCAATTCTATGACACAGAAAACACAGCCGAGTAGACGCAGCCATTGATTTCAGAGTAAATTGAGTCGTCAAATTTGTTCCTGCATGTTATCAATTATGTTGTAAGAAGCTTTAATATTCCCTGCTCTGTTTTCAATTACCACAAGCCCAGAACAGAGTTTGACATATAATATCTTAGCAATTAACTGCACCCACGTGCTAATGACCTACTCGGGTCAGGTCCGGAATAGAATTACCTTCGTTCGCGAAGAAGATCCCGTTGATTTTATCCATATACTATTTATTGAGTTAATATAAGTTTTGGTACCGTAATTTTGCTCTAAATCACTTTTGGTACCATACCTTTAAGAACTAGGGAAAATTACGAAAATTCCCTGAAGTTTACCTTAAAATCCAACACATCATCCAAACCTTGTAACCTTACAAGTACCTCTGAGTTTTTACGTTGTTTACATTCGCACTTTGAAATCGTGAAACATTACGAAACTTAACTCGAGGTTTGTAAAACATTACGAATATTTCCTTAAAATTAATAGAAAATTATGGATTTTTTGGACATTTGTAATGTTTCAAAATTTAAGTCGTTTTTATGTTTTATAAATTAAAAAGTAACTTATAGAACATAAAAACACTTAAGAAACTAAATTTAAACAAATTATAAACTTGAATGACTAATTTTTAATAAAATAAAATTAGGATAATTGCACTTACACCCCCTCGACTTAGGGGTAAATATAGCAAGACCCCACATACTATTGGAAATTACAGATAGATCCTCTAACCCTAACGGAAACCTTAAAAACTTAACGAAAAGTTATAAAATGACTAAATTATCCATAACATTTTTGTTATAATGTTTGCTATACACGAAATGAGCGAAGCGATTAAGTTGTTGTCGAGTTAATAGAACGTTAGAATCTACTTGGAAGTAAGAAAACGACTAATGGCAGGACCTAAGTGTTAGATAGAGCCATAGTCAAGGGGATGTCTCTGTAATTTCTAATAGTACAGGAAATCTTGCTGTATTTACCCCTAAGTCGAGGGGTGTAAGTGTAATTATCCCAAAATAAAATTTTAGGAACCGAAAAAGTGACATTTGACCAACCTATAATTAAAGAATGCGCAAACAAACAACACTGCTTTGCTAGGAGGACGGGCATTTTGAGCAACTAAAGTTATGTTTCAATCCTCATATTTCAAACTTTTCTATTATCAATTATTCACATCTCTCCCAGCGGCCAGCCGAGTATACTATATATTATGAATTTTTTTTTTTAAAATACACTATATAAATGAAATAATTTTAAAGTCATAAAGTACATGTAAATACTTTTACTTATATGTAGCTATGCTTCTTTCTTTTTCATAATAAAAAAAGTGAACCTATTAACTTGTATTAGGAAAATACTGTGGCATGCGTTAATTAAGTTGGTATACCGTATACGGGATTACTAAATGCAATTTATTCAAAAGTACTCGGCATACAAGTTTTCGACCTACTCGCCTGATATTTTTGAAAATCAAGATATAATTTATCCTGAAAAATGGACTAAGAATTGTACAATGGAGAAAAATGCATTACTACAGGTTCCAAACACTAAATCTCCACATAAATGTGGAAGTATAAAAAAATAAAAGTTTTTTTTAAAAATTATTGGCACGCGCACATTGTACGTAGAGTTTTTAATGAGATATCCACCTCATATTATAAACCAATTAGTCCAATCAAAGAAATTTTATGCTATGAACTAAAGTTAAGCCATGATAACTATATTAGAAAAGTCCGACGCAATGTACATCGAAAAATCAAATATGTAATCTTTGCCTGATAACTATACTCCTTTCTTGTTTTTGTCATTTAACATGCTATTTTTAAATTTCAATCTGATACTTTTCAATTTTCACACATTGAGTTCGTCTGAGTCCAAATATGCTTTGGACCTAAAAGAGACATTAGGGAAATTTGATATAAAAGTCACTGTGTTATACGAAATGAATTAAAAAAATCTTATCATATACAAAGTAACTATAAAAATTCCGTGTTTTGAAATAATTTACTAAAAACCCTACTAATTTTATTGTAACTACATGCGTGTTGACTGAGAATAAGATAGTGAATTTAGTTATTAAAATGTCTAAACTGCCCTTAAATAACTAAGAAAATGCTGCCATTTATTATTTTTCATTCCAACCTAAAATTTAGCCCAAAATTATGGTTAGGAAAACTATTATACTAGGCATATAATTTTTTTTTATGCATTAAATCAATGAAGTAGAGGTTTACAATATATTATGTGAATTTCCTAATATTTTTTAAAGTTGAAAAAAAAAAATGGAGACAAAATCTATATAGAAATGCATAAAACAATGCATAAAAGAATGTGAACTTTCCTCGAAACCGAGTTATTTGCCATCAAGAAACAGACCCACCATCGATTCTCTGGTTATATCTTTGGTATGTGAATGCTATGGTTTAATCGGTACTTTGAAAAGAGAGAAGGAAAATATTGACTCCCGTAAATGAAGTGAGAATGAAATTTATGTTATAAAAGTAAGGGTATAATGGTTATTTCATATGCTTTATTGACCAGATTATCATAGGAAACAGTGGGCAAATATTCATCAAATAGAGGATTTTTTTAACTACTTTTTATATGACATAGTTTTTTTTACAACTTTTAATTAACATAGGATTTTTGTAGCATTTCATTCAGATATTTTATCTTCCAACAAACGAACAAATTGGGTTTGAGATCCAACATAATTAAAGTTTATGAAAATTTATCATTTTATGAAGTTGTAAATATTGGAACCGAAAGTGTACAATGCCTTAAAAAATTGGGATAAAAAAGATAAATTTTATTTTTTGGGATAATTGCACAAACTACCCCGAGATTTGCTTTACAATCTAAAAAACTACCGAAACCTTGAAACCTTACAAATACACCCCTAATCGATTGAAATCTTATAAATACACCCCTTAAAACATAAAAATTTAAAAATATATAATAATACCTTTAAAAAATCTTACAAATATTCTTCCCAGGAAATAAATGATAAGTGTAAGATCCCGAATTCCAAAAATAAAATTATAAAAGACACAAACATGTAAATAACCCTTAATGTTTTACCCAAAATCCAATAACACGAGAGTTGAAAAGTTTAATATTTAATTAGATTTTCTTTCACGTCAATATTTTTTTAGTATTATACTTGTAATATCAGTTCCAATATTTATGTCGAAATTATTTTGACAACCTAATCAATTTAAATGTCAGTGTTTTTCTTAATAATTAATTAATCAAGAAAAAAACACCAAAAAATATTCTGCCCCTCTCTATAGAAAATCCTAACTCTGCCCATGGGAACTAAATATAAATCCCGAAAAACGAAGGACTAAAAAATTGGAATATCCCAAATACATACTAGCGACAAAAAAATAATAAATAAATTTCAATTTTCTTTATGTAGTAAAATCCATGAAATATCGACACGCCACGAATACAATACGATACAGATGCAGTAATAATGTTTTTTTGATATTTTATCCTAGAGAAATGTCCGACTGTCGGACACGACACCCTGCACCATATTATATTTTTTTCAATATTTTACACTAGAGAAGTGTCCTACCATCGGACACGACACCCGACACCATATTGTTTTTTTTTTTTTTTTTTTTAATATTTTACACTAGAATAGTATCCTACTATCGAACACGATACCCGACACCATACTACAGTACTGAATAAATTTTTTAAAAGTATCAGTATATATCATATACAGTTAAAGAAGAAACAAAAAAAAAAAAACAGAAAAAAGAAACACAGAGAAGAAGAGTAAACGGTGATAATAGTTATTACAAGCATTGAGAGATCCCAGCAGGGGCACATGCGCCCCCCCATCCCTATCACTATAAATACATTGTACCACCCCCTCTGTTATCTCTCTCATCTCATTAACTAGATACTTCCGAATATCTCTCGATCGATTCTCACAAAATCAGTAAATCAAACCCAGAACATACAATCTACGGATCGAGTGGGAGAGACGAGATGGCAGAGGAAGCGCAGACAGGCAGCAGTAGTAGGAGTAGTGGGAGTACTGAGGCGGTCGGACCGATTCGGAGAGTGCTCCTACTATCGGCCGGCGCCAGTCACTCTGTCGCTCTCCTCTGTAAGTTTTTGAATTGTGCTGTATGTATCTATGGTGTATGTTTCGATTCATACGTATGGAGGCATGAGTATGACTGTCAATGCGTTTGGATTTTGCTAGATTTTGAGGTTTTTTTTTTTTTTTTGTTTTTTCCCCTTTTGGGTTTTGTGTTATTCCGGTGATTTGATTTTGAGGGTAATTGTGGAAATCAGGTGCGGTAATTGAAAAATTGGAGGTAAAGTTGGTTGGGATTTTGGAAATCGGTTGTTTGCATGGACTAAAATGCTCCACGTTTGTCGGTCAACTGGGGTAATATAGTAATTTAGTGGAGGTGTTCGTGGGATATTTTATATGGTTGTGTTTTCAAAAAAATTTTGTTGATCTACAAGATAGTCAATGCTCAAAGCTGCATATGTTTGACTCAGAGTTTGGACTTATTTTAACTTCATCAGTGAATTCAAGTGGTAAAACAATATAAAATTCTGATAATTTATTATTATTATTGATTTTTGTCTTTACGAATTAATAGTAGTGTTTGGAACGGATTAGGTAATTAACTGTTCTACTTTGACCAAAAAACCATCACAACTCCACCAGAGTATCTAAGTCTTCAAAACATACAAGTTTCTTCTAAAAATTTGACAGTGCAAGATTTATTTTTGAAGTTTAAGAGAGAGAGAGAGTGTGTGCCCCTTCAATTTGTAACTTCAGATTTCAAAATGCAACTTTTTCTTCATTTTCTTTACATTTTTTCTTTGTGGTGTTTCTTCTTATATTCATTCTTAAGCTACAGTTGCTTATGATCTTCTTACACCTAATAGAATGGAATTAAGCTATTGAAATTATTGTTCCTTATGTTATCTTCTTAAATTTTAACTTCTTGCGATGTTTAACTGCAGCTGGCAATGTGGTTTGCTCATGGGGGAGAGGAGAAGATGGGCAATTAGGACATGGTGATGCAGAAGATCGATTTTATCCAACTCAGTTGAGTGCTTTGGATGGCCAAGAAATAGTATCCGTTACTAGTGGAGCTGACCATACAACTGCTTATTCTGAATCACCAATGGAAGTTTACAGCTGGGGATGGTACGTTTAAGTTGCATGGAAAAATATGGATTTCATTATGCTAATGGCAAATACTCTGTGTTTATGCATGAATATACACAAACTTTTCCATGGGGGTTTAAAATTATAAATAACCCCCCTTGAAATTTATCAGGAAACTGGTGCCAGCTAATTGAAAATTTGAAATGTTGGTATTATTTAGCTATGTGTAATGACAGATAGAAGGGGGTAACTGTAATATGAAACGAAGCTATAGGGGAGGTATATGTAATATCGAAATAAACTATAAACAGGGGTAATTTATTTAGTATTTTCTTTTCGATGGACGGATATGCAATTTATCACAAAGTATTTTATGATGATTTGCTCATAATACAAACATTTGTAGGGGTGACTTTGGGAGATTAGGCCATGGAAACTCAAGTGACTTGTTTACGCCACAACCAATCAAAGCCTTACAAGGTTTGAGGATAAAGCAAATTGCTTGTGGGGACAGCCATTGTTTGGCAGTGACTATGGATGGCGAGGTGCAAAGGTTGGTTTTCTGAGCCCTTGGGTGTGTTCTTTTGGTTTTCTTCAATCTCCACTAAATCAAGATATCATGTATGATTATATGTATTGAGTAGACAAATCACAGAAAAGAAATTTGCGGCCAAAAATTAAGTTGATAAAGTGTAGGGCGTTACTAAATCTACAAGTGATCCTATGATGTATGTTTTGATCAATAATCCAGAGAAAAAAAAAAAATTAAAGTAACTGTGTCTTCCCCTAAGGTTTGGTGTAACTACATTACATACAGACCCCTGATTTTATATGATTTCAGAGAGCAAAATCTTGAGGTTCTTTGCTGAAGTTGCGTGATTCCTCCTGAAAAACACGAAAGATCTCTCCTAGGTCTTAAGTTCAAATGTTCGATAAACTTATAGTAGAAGATTATCTTAAACTTTTGATTCATAATGGTTGAAAGTTGTCCGATTTATTATTCGCGCAACTGCTTTTCTCAGAGGTTCCATTGAAAACAAGTTTGTTCAGTTATGGAATATGATAGTTGTTTTTTTTATCATGTATTATATATATTTCCATTGCCTGAGAGACTTGTAATGACAAGCTTGTCCTATGGTGTTACTATTATGCAACTGAAGCTGGGGAAGGAATCAGAATGGTCAACTAGGACTTGGAACCACAGAGGATTCTCTTGTACCTCGCAAGATTGAAGCTTTCAAGGTATTCATATTTATTATGAAAATAACAAAGATGATAATTGTATTAACTACTAATGTTCGTGATGGTTGTGTTATCATCGATCTGATAAGATAATTAAGAAATTCTTATTTTGAAAATTGATTTGTGCTTCTTTACCTCATCCAATTTAAGAAATTATTTGAGACAGCATAATGTTGACTTATCCCTAATATTTGGCAGAAATGTTTCCTGATTGACAAAAAAGTTAAGATTCAGATGAACTTTTTATATGTAGGGAATATCCGTCAAAATGGTTGCTGCTGGTGCTGAACATACGGCTGCTGTAACAGAAGATGGTGAACTTTATGGTTGGGGCTGGGGTCGATATGGTAATTTAGGATTAGGTGACAGAGATGACCGTTTAGTCCCCGGTAAAGTTTCAACTGTTGAGGTATGTAAAACAAACTTATTTGAATAGCATCAATGATACTTCATAGGAGTGGTGGATGTAATTTCTCAAATCTGAAGGGGTCTACCTGTAATTATGTTGAACCTCAGGGGAGGACACCGTAATTATCCCAGTTATACAACTTGACTGAATGTTTATCTGAATTCTAACCAAAAAAAAAAAAAAAAAAAAGAAAAAGAAAGTATATCTGAATAGTGTCAACTCTGCGATTGAAAAGTATATTTAGATTTATTTACTGGTTTCCTCTGTGGCCCTTAAACTTGTTACAATTCTTGTTGCAGGGAGAAAAGATGGTCTTGGTAGCATGTGGATGGCGACATACTATATCCGTCTCGTCTTCCGGTAGTTTGTTTACTTATGGATGGAGCAAATATGGGCAATTAGGACATGGGGATTTTGAAGACCACTTAATACCTCATAAGCTCGAAGCTTTGCGTGAAACTCGTATATCCCAAGTAATTGTTATTATATTTGTGCAAATTAGTAGTATATGTTATCTTAATTTTCATGGCCTGATAATTGAAACAAAACTTTATAGAAGTCTTAATGCTCTTTTATTTCTCCCAGATTGCAGGTGGCTGGAGACATACAATGGCACTAACTAATGATGGGAAGCTTTACGGCTGGGGCTGGAATAAGGTACATTGCATAATATATTTTTGATGTGCATTATATAAAATTTTCTCATGATCCAGGACTTAATATTTTCTTTTAAATTGTGGAATGACATTTGGACCTTGGATTTTGACAAGATAAAATTGAAGAAATAAAAAGAAAAGTAAAGGATACAGAAAAATTTTCCTTAATTAAATCTGAGGGCCAAATGTAGATCTCTCTCTCACTCTCTACTCACACAAACACAGTCTGCTGCCTTTAAGAGAAAGTATAATGTGGGCTCTATCATGATATTCCATCTTCCGAAATTATTATTTATTTTTTTAAATACTAAAAGTAAGTTGTAATTTTAGTTTACTGCTCTCATGGCTAAATAAAGCTGATTTTAAATTGTCAACTTTGTATTTCTAAAGTTCGGACAAGTTGGTGTTGGGGACAACAAAGACCATTGCTCACCTGTGCAAGTCAAATTTCCACAAGATCAGGTATAATATTCCTGTTCTCAATATTTTGTCAAATGTTTCTCATGTTGATATTTTTGTGAACGTTTCTCAGAAAGTAGTGAATATCTCGTGTGGTTGGAGGCATACACTTGCTGTGACCGAGAGGCAGAACGTATTTTCATGGGGAAGGGGTACAAACGGTCAGCTTGGCCATGGCGACTCAGTGGACCGGTAATAATGTGCTGACCACCTACACTTCTCGTACTCTCTATATCATATGATTCTAAGTTGTGTTGGTCTTTTGTTATTGCTATTTATCCCATTTGCTGTAATATTGTCTTAATCTGTGCCAACTATCGGCTAGTGCTTTGAAGAGTTACGGTCTTTTCAGTTAATAATTTACAAACAATGCTCATCTTCCCTTTATGCATGAACCTAGAAGCACGTACAACGGCGACAGTCAGCCCTCTAACTCTATATATACCCTTATTTTAAACTTTTTTTTTCATTAAAATTCAAAATTTTGTGCCTCAAACTTATGCCAATCTCTTTCGTATATTGTAAAAGTTCAACTCCTCTCACCTCCCACCCCATTAAAATGATGGCTCTCACCATGCTTGCTTGGAAGATTGGAATAAATGTGAAAGAACTTTTTAGGGGAAATACAATTTGCATGAAATAATAGTACAATTAGAATCTTCAGAATGTGTACTTTATGACAAAAATGGGTTGGCCTATAATTTTGTAAAATTAACCAATTATACTAGTTAATGATGGATTTTCACATATCTTCTTGTAGAAATGTGCCAAAAATAATAGAGGCATTAAGTATGGATGGATCAAGCGGGCAGCACATAGAGGCATCAAAAGTCGACGTTTCATCAGGTTCCTGTTCTCTCTAATATCACTGCTGAAATTTTATTTAAGTTTATCACCATAACATATTCCTTTTACATGAATGATGTTTTCTATTGCAGAAAAAACTTGGGTGTCCCCAACTGAGAGATATGCAGTTGTTCCTAATGAGAATGTAAGCTACTTTCTCTTACAATTTACACAAAAGACTGAACACACGCTACCTCAACTTGCATTTTACCTATTATTATTATGGGATAATCACCATTGAATTTTGTGTTCTAATAAAAATTAATAAGAAATATAACTCTATATAGACTCGAGCATGAAGCTAATTGATTCTACTTTCATGCAGGTACAAGGACAGTCAGCGGCACTCAACGGAAATGACATTGACGTAAACGTACCTGAAAACGATGTGAAAAGAATAAAAATTTGAGGTACAAACCATTCAACTCTCTCTTGAAGGAAAACTGTGCTTAATCTCAATGAGGTTGACTCGGGCGTTTTAGGATGTGAAGGTGATGCTGGATTTTAAGGGTTCTTTTCTTTGTTGTTGTCGAAATCAAGAAAACGGAAATTTTAATGTCGGATTCAAGGTTGTGTAGGCTTTGAAGAGGTCACAAACATCTGTTATGAGCAGAGTTTTATGTATTAATTATCCTGTTTAATCTCGAACTGTGTCTTAGTTTATGCTGTGCAGATTAATTTCCAGAAAAATAATATTAATGCTACAAAAAAAAAAAAAGACAAAATAGGAGTACAAATGCTTGCTGTTCTCGTTGGCTCTGAAGATTCTAAAGTAAAGTATGCAATAGCACCTAATTCTAAACATAAGGTAGGATACAAATTTCGGTTTGTTTAATGGGATGAGACACTAAATTTCTTAAGCAAGTTTGTTTAGTGGGATGAAGCACTAGATCTCTTAGTATAGTTTGGGTCGTCTCTGTAGTACCTGAACCGAAAAAAATGGGGTGGGAAATACAGAAACGGACAAAAACATAAGGTAGGAGCTAGGCTGCTCCCTCCAGCCACCTTTGGATTCTACTAATGTAACTTCAATGAGGAAAGAGGATTAGAGAAAGGTCAATAATTGTTTTTATTAGATATGAACTAACTATATACGAAAATACACAATATATTATTAATTTCGGCTTATATCAACATTCTTTTGTAATGTTAGTCGAAATAAAATATACACTCAATGACTAATTTAAAGGTTCGGATGATCAAGGTCGGCTAAGGCGAATATGTTGACAGGTAATAATGTGTAACTGGCCACCTAAATTACTACACATGATCTCAAGTACTTTTGTTGGTTATCTTAAAATTAAAATTACTGTCTCATCTGTGGCAACTGCCAACTAGTGCAATAAAAGTCTAATCAGTAATAACCCATTGCCTAGTGCTTTTGAAAATAACAGTCTATTTAACGAAGAATTAAAAGAAATTTTCTCAGCTTAATTTCCTAGCTTCATGCATGAACCTAGAACTAGAAGATTAGTTAAAATATATATGAGAAATTCTTTTAACATTATCAGAATCTCGACCCAAATTATGTTGGATTGACATGGCCAATGAGTGAGGTTGCGTCTTATAAGATGGTAGCTTTTAATGAAACATTATGAATAGCATAATTAGGATCAAAACCCTAATTATCTCTCATTTTCAATCATGTTTCCAAAAGTTCAGACTTATCTTTATTTTCTGTGATACTGTTGTTGAGTGTAGTGTACAAAACAAGTAATAATATTTGGTAATAAAGACATCCAATTTACAACATCTAACTTTCCAACTAAATTTACAACTGCCCAAGCTCCTTCTATCCTCCATACTTTCATTAATTCACTGTATTTTCTTACTTAAATTGCATGGTATTAGTATGATAAATTAAACTCGAATAAAATGCCACTAAGTAGTGTTGATTAGCAATTCGGTGATATACTAGCTTCATCAGAACTCTCAAAATTGAGGTATTGTGAAAACATAGCTGTCATTGTGAAGAATCATATGTAAATGCAGTTTAGAAAAAACTCAAACAAACTATAGGCAAAATTGCATTTTTCGTCCTGTAAGTTAGGGTCCAGTCCAATTTCAGTCTTGTAAGTTTCTTACTTAACACATTTAATCTTTTATGTTCTTAATTTTAACACATTTGGTCCAATTTAACACATTTAGTCCTAGGAGTAATACATTTTAACACATTTAGTCCGATTTTTGCAACACATTTCATCCTTTATGTTCTCTCTTTTTTTTTCCGGCCAAAATCCAACCGGAGCAACACATTTCATCCTTTATGTTTGCTAAAAGATTAAAAAAAAAAATTTAAATGTTTCTACCGTTACACCTTCAACGGCTATTTTTCTCCCAATTTTAAAAGCTAAAGAACCCCCTAACCACATATTCACCTGATTCTGCAAAATTGGTTAATAATCCGATAAAATTGATTGTAACTTATTTTTCTTATCCTAATTTCGCTACAAATTTGTAATTTACAAGCCGATTGAAGCTAGAAGAGAAGATAAGTCAAGGTGGTGATGTGAATTGCAAATGTGGGAGGAAGGCAAAAGTTAATTGTTCATGGACTGATGATAATCTTGGGAGGAGGTTTTATGGCTCTGCAAACTACAAGGTTTGTAATCCTCCTAAGACAATTTGCAGCCTATTTTTTCTCCTAATTCATATATTTACATGGTTTTTCTTGAGTTGTAGAAGGCTAGGAATGCTTGTGATTTCTTCCTGTGGAAAGATCCAAGAACGTGGAAAGATCAAACATAAAGGATGAAATATGTTGCCCCGGTTGGATTTTGGCCGGAAAAAAATGAGAGAACATAGAGGATGAAATGTGTTGCAAAAATCAGACTAATGTGTTAAAATGTGTTACTCCCAGAACTAAATGTGTTAAATTGGACTAAATGTGTTAAAATTAAGAACATAAATGATTAAATACGTTAACTAATAAACTTACAGGATTGAAATTGAATTGGAACCTAACTTACAAGTCGATTGCATAAACTATATTTAGATAATTAAGTTACAAATTATATATTTATTTTCTTTATTTTAATGATATGATATAAGGGGGTGCTTGGCAAAACTCGCTACTACGCTTGCTGATTTCGTTAAGAAAAAGAAGAAAAAATTACAAAATACAAACCATATATATATATATATATATATATATATTTGATACAGAGGGTAAATGCATTACCACTAATTTCGATAATAGGGTTTCCGTATATTAAGGATTTTAAAGATTTATTTATAATTTTTAATAATTGAGATAATCTTATTATATATACTTTACCCTAAATTAAGGGATGTAAATATAATTATCTCATAACTCATTAAGTGAAAGGAAGATCTAATGAAGAAAAGCCGTGCGGGGTGTGTTAACGTTATACGTCGAGAGTTTTGTACCCCCACACGGAATTAAAGAGTCAATTTAGTAACTATAAAAGTCAAAACACGGAATTTTTGGATTTAGGACCACACCTTCCTTCATTCTTAATTAATTATGTAGGTACCAACAAAATATTAATCATTCTTAAACAGATGAAATAAACAAATTGAAAGATTTGATGTAATTTTTCAAGATATCAATGGATTCTTTCATGACATTACTGCTTTTTCGTGAATCATCCTTTTGTTTCATCTGTTTTGGGGTGATAGGGACATAAATTTTAGGGAAAAATATGGGATAATATTACTTTATGTCCCTGAACTATAGACTCTTTTTAGTTTTTGTCCTTACAAGTTTCAAATTCTTATTTCATATCCTTACAATTTAAAATTTTATCAGATTATATCCTTCTGTCTGGTCAAACCGTCAAAGACTAACGGAAGTTGGTCACGTGGTATGCACGTGACATCTAATATAACTGTTGCCCCCAAATCCAGTTAAACCCTAACACCCATTTCAATTCCCAAAAAATTTGTCCCAAATTTGCGCCCAAATTGTAATAAACCATAACACCCAAATGCTTAATTTATGCGAAGATTTGAGTAATTTTCAACTCTGAAGATGACGAGAAGACGTTTAATATGAGAACCCGCTCCTATATACGGTAAGTTTGGGGAAATTTTTCTGTTGTTTTGATTTTTCTTAGCATTTAACGAATCTCTGAGATGTTAGTTAAATAGAAGTAATGAATCTCTTAGTTTTCACTTTATGTTTCTTAGCTTTCAATATTTTCTGTTAAAATATGGGTTTATGAATTTTTCATTTCAGATGTTAGTTTATGAATTAATGTCATAGCTGTAAAAATGATAAATTTATGCTGAACAATTGAATAAAAAATGTGGGTTTTAATCTACTGAATGAAAAATGAAAGCTGGTCGTTCGTTTGTGTAAAGAAAAATATGGATTTTCTGTTTTTTTTGTCTGAGTTACTTCATGAACTGATTATTGATGTTTTTTGAAATTTCAGACACTTCATAAGCTTTCTTATACACAATTAAATTATGGCATGAAATGATTGAAAAACCATTTAGGCATTACAGAGATGGCAGATATGAATTCTTTGACTATGTGGATGTTGATGAATTGGGGCCATGGAGCTTAGAAGCATGGTAGAAGAATTGGGATATGGCAAGGAGAGATGTGTATTTTGGCACAAATATGGCCACAGTCTACATCTAGGTGGGAAAATTTTGGAAACTGATGCTGAGATTTATGGTGTATTAGGGAAATATCCAGAGAAGAAAGTGCAGGAGATCTATGTGGTAATACCTCCAAGTGTGCCTAATGTAGATCCCACAGAACAACAGGAAATCAATTTGTCTTACAATCAGCCTATTGTGGATAATACACAGTCCTCTGCATTTGATGAAGATCTGGTGGACTTCTCTTTCCTAGATGAAGAACCACATGATGAAGATCCACATAATGAAGACAACATGAGTGGCATGGAAACTGATAGTTCTGGTTGTGAAGATTTCATAGACAGTGATTATGAAATGAATGAGGATGATAGTGGAGTACACCAAGTATGTTCATGAAGATGCATAATTTGATGGTGTGGATAAGGAAGCACCTCATCATGAAACAACTGTGAATGAAGAATCCAGAGCACAGATTGAGGCAGAAATAGAGGAGGATTATGAAGATAACAGTGATGGTTTTGAGTCTGCCAAGGACTCTGATGATGAAGGAGAAACATAAATATTGGAGAGATATAATCCAAGAGTTGATGGAAAGAATCCCAATTTGAAATTGGGATTAGTCTTCAGTTGCAGGCAACAAGCAAATGATGCAATTGAAATACACTGTCTGAGGAGAGGGGTGAGCCATAAATTTGTGAAGGTTGACAAGGAGAGACTGAGAGCTAGATGCAAAAAAAAGGGTGCACTTGGGTTGTGCATGTTTTTCCTATGACAAACAAGAGAGATTGGAGAATCAAGACATATAATCCAAAGCACAAAAACTGCTCTTGGGTTTGGGACAACAAGAGCTTGAAGTCAAACTGGATTGCTAAAACTTTCATGAAGAAGTTTAAAACCAACCCAAAACTGGAGGCAGCTGAGTTCAGAGAAGAAATATCCTTAAGCTTAGGCCAATATCTCTCCACAGCAAGCATATAGGGCAAGACAGAAAGCTTTGAGGATGTTGAGATATGATGATAAAGAGCAATTTGGCAGGATTAGAGACTATTGTGCAGAGCTGTTAAAGACAACCCAGGTTCAACAATTATTTTGAAGTTGATAGCTTCTGTTGATGGTGGTGAACTTGATCAATTTCATAGGCTATACATATGTTTTGCTGCATGTAAGGAAGGTTTTAAGCATTGCAGAAAGGTAGTTGGAATAGATGGATGTTTCCTAAATGGACCTCAAGGTGGTCAGTTGCTCACAGTTGTTGGATTAGATGCCAACAACAACTTATTCCCATTGCTTGGGCTGTTGTTGAGAATGAGACTAAAGAGTCTTGGACATGGTTCCTTGAGCTACTGGGAGGTGATATCAATATTCAAAATCAATATGCATGGACCTTTATGAGTGACAAGCAGAAAGGACTAATTCCATCATTTGAGGATGTTTTTCTTGAAAATAAAATAGATACTGTGTAAGGCACTTACATAGAAACATGAAAAAAGATGGGTATGGTGGGAAAAACCTCAAGGATGCACTGTGGGCAGCAGCTAGGGCAACAGTAATGGTAGAATTCAAAAGAAGAATGCAAGAGTTGCATGAGTTGGATGAGGATGCATATAATTGGCTTATGAAGAGGCCACCAAATCAGTGGATTAGATCACACTTTTCACCAATGCCTAGGTGTGATGTGCTATTAAACAACATGTGTGAAAGCTTCAATGCCCTTATTCTCCGTGCAAGGGATAAACCCATCATCACTATGCTTGAATCAATAAGGAATCTAGTGATGACAAGATTCCAAGTGTTGAGGGACAAAGCCAAAGATATGGATCAGTTGTTACCACCCAAAATCAGAGGTATCATGGAGAAGTTATATCAAGCAACTGGTGAATTTATCCCAATAAAGACAGATGATTGGCATTATTAAATCACAGCTTCAGATAGCACCCAAGTGGTAGATGTGGCACAAAGATCTTGCACATGTAGGAGATGGGACCTAACTGGAATACCTTGTAAACATGGTGTTTCATCAATATGGTGTAGAAATGAAGACCCTGAATCATATGTCCATGAATTTTACCATTTAGATACTTATAAGAAGATATATGCTCCAGTTTTGTGTGGGGTTACATCTAAGGAAATGTGGCCAGTCATTGATCTCCCTCCCCCATTGCCTCCAGTCTATAAAAACAAACCAGGCAGACCTAAAAAGTTGAGAAGGAGACAACCTGATGAGCCACCAGCTGCCACAAATGGCACAAAATTGAGAAAGCTTCAAGGCACTACCAAATGCAGCAAATGTGGTGTTCCTGGCCATAATGCAAGGACATGTAAAGCAGAGGGTACTGGTACATCAAGAAAAGGGCCTAGATCCAGTAATTCATCTTACAAAACTACCACAGGAGCATGAAGACCATCAAGCCAAAATGTGTCTTCTTCAGCTCCTAATCCTTCTCAAGTACCATAGAGAGCAAGTACAAGTAATTCTACAAGGACACTAAAGGAAAGAGAAAAGAAAAGCTGCCTGTAAGAAGAAAGAATTCAGGTGTGAGGATTGGAGGAAGTTCAAATACTGTGAGAAATGTGAAGGTATAACTTTCATTTATTTTACTGTTTTTTTCCACTATTATTATATTTAGGTGCTTGAATAATTTAAATTTCCAATGGTACAGGTCACACAATCATCAACTGTTAAAACACCTGTAATTGTCAAAGGAGGGATGAACTTCATCATATTGCCTAACCTAAGAGTGGCCTATGGCAGTGAAGCTAGTGCAAGTGGAAAAAAGAAGAATGTGGGAGCTGGAGATCCAAGCAAGAAATGATGTTTCCTATCTTTGAATTTATTTGAATTTGGTTTATAAATGGATTCTTTTTGTTTGTTTTGTTGTTTCTTTGAGACTTGCACTATCTAAATTTGGAAGCTGTTAGAGACAGTTGGATCATATTAGGATGTTTTGTTGTTTTGTTGAATTGTTAAAGCTTTTCACAGCTTATGTCGGTTTGAATGGTTATTTTGATGAAGTTGATTGGCATTTGCAGTTGTTGTAGGTTTAAATGTTTGTTATCATGAAATGGTTTGTCATTTGTGTTGGTTTAAATTGTTCTTATCATAAAATGGTTTGGCATTTGTGTTGGTGTGAATTGTATGGTATTTATAGGCCTGGTTTTATAGCATCCAAGCTGAAAAAAGCAAATTAACTACACATAAGCACTTTTATTGAGCATCCTGTCTAAAAATAAGCACTTTTAGTAAGCAGCCAAACTAAACAAAAGCACTTTCAATATGAAACGGCCTTAAAACAACACTTTTATTATTAAAAAGCACTTACATTACACATAAACACTTTTACTAAGCACTTGACAGATACCACATTCCAAACAAGAAAAGCATACAGATAAAAAGAACCCTATTACATTTTTTCTGCCTAGTTATAATTTGCTTATGCTTCTCAGACTCGTTTTTCAGCATATCAAATTCCACATCCTTAGTAAAGGCTTCCAGCTTCAAATCATCATCTGTATGTTTTTCATCAACTCAAACTCCAAGCACTCAATTCTCTTCCTTTTCTCAACCCTTCATTCTCCAGATCTTTAATTCTTCTGCGCTGACTCAGTAACAACGACTTCAACCAAGAATTCACAGGTCCATCATGCCATTCATAATACTTGCACGATCGAGCAGAATGTTGCAACAAATAAAAAAAATCAACACCAATTGTACAAATGAACATTGCTCAACATTATCAGTTACCGTGGGGAATGGGCAGCTCCAAAATCTTCTTCCGGCATTTTTATCAGTCCATGTAGTAAGCAGGGGAAGCTCATACCCTCATCTACAAAATTTCTTGTTCTCTGCAGCATTTGATGATAGTGATGAGCCACTACTTGTGGAAGATTCTCCTTTTGACGCCATTTTCTTGAAAATTTGGGTAAGTAATGAAAAGTCCCAACTCAATTTAGGTTTACACAATGAATTAGGGTTTTTGGGGGTTGAAGATGACACTTTGGGCGGGTTAAATTCCCGCCAGGCGTCCTTCCGTTAGTCTTTAACGGTTTGACCAGACGGAATGACATAATTTGACAAAATTTTAAGTTGTAAGGATATGAAGTGAGAGTTTGAAACTTGTAAGGACAAAAACTAAAAAGGATCTATAGTTCAGGAACATAAAGTGATATCCTAAAATGAATTTTGATATTCAAAAAACACATGAATATTTTTGTTAATCTAAAATACCCATTTCATCAATTCTTCAATCTAAAAAGCCTAATTATTGACTTTAGTCCATTTTCATGAAAAATTTATCCTTAAATTATTATTACTTTTTTATGTTTTAATTACAAATTGATTTGATTCATATATATATATATATATATATATATATATATATATATATATGTATAAAATAAAAAAAATTAAATTAACGTATCAAGATTTTAACTTTTTATTTAATTTTTGAAAATTAAATTATCTCAATTATATGTATTAATACATTTTAAAAACGATTTTCATATACACATATACATACATACATACATATATATATATATGTATATATATAATATTTTTTTTTATATATTAAAGTCATTATTAATAAATAATATTTAAATAACATAAGCAGAAAAAAAATTACAAAAATTAATTATTATATTTTTAAATCTAAAATTTACTTAAGGGTAATTTATTCTAAAAGTTAAATTTTGACCTTTTTAGAATGAAAATATGATGGAATGGGTATTTTAGATTAACAAATATATTTACGAGTTCTTTTGGATATAAATATTTATTTTAGAGAGTTTTTAGTATTTTTTCCTAAATTTTATGAGGTTTAAGAATTATAGAAATGTACCAAAAATTTATTAACAGTAAGTAGTTCGATCAATTTTAGGGACATTTCATCTCATAAAACTTGATTTTATTTTTATTTTTTAACAGAGAAATAAAAAATCAACGTGAAAGTGTTGTTTTTCATTAAGGTAATTTTTTTACGACAGTTCGAGTTTAAGGTTTGTTTCTATATAATTTTTAATTAAACTTTAGAACACTTTTGTGTAACTATATCAATCTTAAGGGTATGTAAGTGCAATTTTTTCTAAATTCTTAATTTTGTTGTATTAACCTTAATACGCATTGTGTAGATCATGAGTGATGTAATGGGCACACTGTTTTGTTATCGGATTTTTTGACGATTTAATGAAATAGATTTTTTCTTTTAAAAAAAGTGATGTAATGGCCATCGTCATCATATCATATTTTAAGCTTTACCGATAAAAGTGCTTTTTTATTTTATTTTATCAAGAATGAGATGAGGTAGATCGTGGTGTAAACAATTAAGCTATCCTACCATAATTGCTTGCATCCAAAAAGTTTCTTAAAACTTATGCATCTAATGTACGGAATTGTATCTCAATGCTTTCAACCTAAATTAACATAATGGAGGCATTAAGTTGTTATAATTATGAGGGAAGTTACTCGATAATAATCTCTTGATGCCCTTACATCGATTTCAATTAAAAAAATAATTATGTAGGAGCAAGTGAATAATTTAATGTTATAATTCTCTTGGTTTCGAAAAGTTATACTTTAATGACAATTTACAAAGCCATCTCACCTGTAAACTGTAATTTACGAATATAATAATATAAATTTTTTCTAATATTACATAAAAAAAGATATTTGATACAGTGTCGAATACAACGAACACTTTTTATAATGTCCACCCATTGCATAGATCCACTTAATAAGTTTGGCAAAAACTTAAATAGGTAAACCACTTAGAACTCCACTTTAATTTCAAGATATTTCAAAGAAACTATATATTCCCTAAGTCTTCCATTATCGCCTAGCTCCAAGGGGATTAGAAAGAAAGCATGAAAATAGAAGCTTCAATGGAACCCGAAACTTCTCAGTAAGTTCAGCTGGAAAACACACACACACACACAAACATATATATATATCAAAAAACAATTTTTTTCCAGTCTTGAATTTGACTTGGAACTTTCCAAAAATTCTAAAGAAAGAAAAATTAAAGGAAGATTTCCAATATTCTCATATATTTTCAATCAATATGGGTGCTGCAGGTTTGAGTCCAGCGAAATGTTGGCGACATATCTGGCCTCAACGCCGCTCGTGGCGGAGTCGTGGCGGCTGTGTATCAGTGCCAACGCAGCGGCGCAGCAGAGCTTCGCCGTGAATCGGATCGGGGAGGTGGCTTATGTGGCGTTCTCCGCCGTGCAAGTGGTGGATTGCTCGGAGGAGAGCTGCCGGAGTTTGGTGGAGCTTGAGAGGAGTGCTAAGGGAATTTTCGGAGCATTTTCACCGCGTTTGGAAGAGCATCAGGAACCTGTCATGGTCCATGGCGGCCTTCTGCAACTTTTTTTGTACTTCTACCATAGCCGGAATTTCCAAGAAAAGGTAATTTGTATTTTTTTTTAATTTTATTTTTGTGTTGATATTAATAAAATTCTCATTTTCATAAAGTGAATCCATCATAGTTTCTAAAAACCCGAAACTTTTTCGTTTCAATTTTTTTAAATAATTTGTTATATAGCTATTTTTGAACAAGTTTAATTTATGGAATATATGATAAGGTTCAAACATATTGAAAAATTTGATCTATCTTATAATTTAGTGATTATGACTTGTGTGGAATCACTTGTTACTAAAGTTTCACTTGCTATTTTTTTTTTGGTCGAAATATTTTGAATAATATGTTTATTAAATAAAATAACCAGCTTAATTTATATAAGTATTTTTAAAAAATAAGCAATTGGTTATGGGAATATTGATGTTTGTTATCTATCAATTTTATTGTAATTCTTAATTTATTGCCTTCGTTTTTTCACCGGTATAATTTATTCTTGATAACAAGAAAATTGCAGATTTAGTCTTATAAAGTGGTTCATTTGTCAATTCCATGTTAATAATTTCACAATTCGTTATATTCGTCCCATAAAGTGTAATTTTTAGCAAATGATGTGGTCCCAAATGCCAATTTTCATTAATCATTAGTTTTTGAACAAAATAAGCATATGCAGCGTGCATATACATTACTTCTCCAAATTGGGAGAAAATTATAAGGTAAAAGTTTAAATTGGAGAGAAAATTGGATTTATGTGAACATTTTATAAGAAAATTAACACTTGAAGCTGCCGGTATTTCCCTCTAAACCAGACTTTGACTGTAACACGCATGCCGCACATGTTTATTTCATCCAAAAAACTAACGAAAATTGGCTTTTAGGACTACATTTGCAAAAACATATACAAATTGTAAAATTATTGGCATAAAATTAACAAATTGGCCACTTTATAGGATGAAATCTGTATTTTCTCTCCATGATATTTTGACCTTGCAAGAATCCTATACTTTTATATGCATCGAAGACTCTTTTATATATTTCAGGAGATTTTTTTTTCTTATTTTGCAGATGTCACTATTCTTCGTTTTTTGATTTTTTTTAAGTTATGACTCGTCACGAGTATTCTTTTTTTTTCTTTCGGTGTAAATGTCGCTATTATTATTCGTTGAATGCTTTTTTGAATTCATCGTTACTTTTATCAGGACAAAGAAAATTTAGCAACCTTTTCACACTTCTGAAGATATGTTCAATCTACAGAATTAATAGGTTTAAGTTCCAGTAATTATGTATTAATCTCTAGTAATAGCTTCAATAATTACTATCTTCAGTAACTTTAAAAAAGTAATAATAATATTTTTCTTTGATTTATTGATATAAATTTTGTCTGTTTTGCTGACATTATTGGGTGATCGTCAAGATTTAATAATTTTCTTGAAAACCCTAATTGAAAAAAGATAAGTAGTTGTCTTGTCTGTTTCTCGTAATGGTCAACAAATTCATTCCAATGATGCCAAATCTTCACATGTCTGCTAAACTGTACAAAGTCGTTTTCACACTGACTCTTTACAAGACAAAAATGATTAATTATTAGGGATAATTACATTTATACCCCTCGACTTAGGGAAAAATACAGCAAGATCCCCTCTACTATTGGAAATTACAGAGATATTTCCTCGACTATGGCTTTGTCTAACAGTTAGGTCCTGTCGTTTGTCATTTTCTTGTTTCCAAGTAGATGCTAACGTTTTATTAACTGAACAACAATTTAATCATTTCGCTCATTTCATATATAGCAAACACTATAACAAATATATTACGAGTAATTTAGTTATTTTATAACTTTTCGATAAGTTTTTTTAGGTTTTCGGTAGAGTAAGAGGATCTATCTGTAATTTTCAATAGTACAGGGGATCTTGCTGTATTTAACCCTAAGTCAAAGGGGTGTAAGTGTAATTATCCCTAATTATTATTAGCAACTCCATCTGTCCACGCCTCTCCTCATAAAAAAGAATTTATAAGAAAATAAGATTCAAGATTGACTCTAAAGAATTCATTTTAAGTATACATAGATATAGATATTTTAATTTCATCAATTGTGTCAGAAAATTGATATAGTTCAGTTGGTATCCATTTAGATAAACAAATGACGAAAATCCCTTCATTAAATTCTAAATATTACTGAAAACCCCCCTACACTAACATGTATAAAAATTCTGTAATATCAACAATCTCTTAAGGGTAGATTTATAATTTCATAAAAAGATGAGGGGTGTTCGTGTAATACAGTTTCAGAAAGGAAAATGGTAATTTATGATCTTATATTTATAGTATCTTAGTTCTTAATATCATACATCACCTCAAAACCATAAATAAAACTACAAATTTGTTTCTAGAAATGCTATCTTCTCTGTTTTATCTCTGATAACAACGAACATCAATCACTGTATCTATTTTATTTTATTTCATTCTGTGTGTTTAATATTCTTACAATGCTAACAAATGCAGATGCTTGAAATCATAAACACCTCCAAATCCGTCGTCTTCACCGGCCATTCCTTAGGAGGCGCGCTCGCTTCCCTTTCTGCCCTTTGGCTCCTCTCCATAATCCAAACATCATCACCTCCCATCGACGTTTTCTGCATCACATATGGTTCCCCAATGCTTGGCAACAAATCCTTCTCCCAAGCAATCCTCCAAGAAAGATGGTCTGGGAATTTCTGCCACGTTGTGGCTCAGCACGACGTGGTCCCACGTCTCCTGTTCGCTCCAGCAACTCCAATAATGGAAGAGCTTCGTTCTCTTTTCGGGTTTTGGCACTTATCTATGGCCGACCCGAGTTTAGCTCAATCTCAGCTGTCCCACCAGGAAAAAACGGTGATTTTCGATTTAGTGCTGGCGTGTGTCGAGGAGAGGTCAAGAGGAGTTGAGGATGGTGGGAGGAGCTTGTTTTGGCCTTTCGGGAGCTATATGTTTTGCACAGAGAATGGAGCCATTTGCATGGATAATAGAATGGCTATTGTTAAGTTGCTTCATTTGATGATGGCGAAAGGGTCGCCCGAGCTGTGTGTGGAGGATCATCTCAAGTATGGGGATTATGTTGGGTTCGTTGGGTCGCAGTATTTGCAGAGGAAACGTTTGACGGATGTGTGCTTTTCTGAGTCGAGTAGTGAAGTTGGGATCACGTTGGCATTGCAGGCCTCAGGAATAGCTGCTCAGGTATTTAAAATTTTTAGACTAGCTAGAGGTTCTTTACACGTGATTATGCGGTGTGTTACATTAATCTCCCTTCTTCATTCCAAAATAACACATACATCCCTTGTAGTTTATCTTTATCTTACAGTTATACCCTTGTGGTCATTCGTAGCTAGTTAAATGAAGTCGTTACTTTAGATCTTGGTTAAATTTATAAACTTGATCTTGCATTTGCATATACTATTGATGCTAAGATTCTTGTTAAATTTATCCATTGTTAATCGAATTTCAATGATGAGAAGGAGGTGTTAATACAGGAAGAAATGCAAACTCTGACCTGTAACCTTACCTTAGGAGATTTTGTCCTATTCAAATAAAATTATGCAATTATGCTATGTTTGTTCCAAATTTGGATAAAGTAGGTCTAATTTGTGCCGGAAATTCATGATTTCGCAATCATCCCCCATCCGTTTCAAGATTGGTCCAATTTTTGCAAGACATACATAATTTCGCTAGAAATTGACACGTGACATTACAAACAGGACATAATTCCATATTTTTGGCAAAATTATGAGTTTCCTGTGAAAGTAGAAACAACTTCACCAAATTTTGAAGCCAAATCTTTTCAAAATGGTAAAGCTACACAACCAAACTTGCATTTCTGCGTATTTATATAAAGGTGTTTGTGTATTTACAAGAATTCTATAAGCTCTTGGCTACCAAGGCCATGACATTGTGTCTTACTAACTATTTCCTTTTCTTGCTTGTTTTTGAATAGGAACCGTTCTATGGGACCGCCAAAAACTGTTTGGCAATGGCGAGACAATTAGGATGCCGGCGCAACCTCAACAATGCAAAGATGGCCGTCTCCTTAGCCAAAGTCTCTCCTCTAAGAGCACAAATAGAGTGGTACAAAGCATATTGCGACAACTCGGACGACCAATTCGGCTACTACGACTCGTTCAAGCGAAGAGGCGCCTCCAAACGAGGTGCCAAAGTCAACATGAACCGAGTCAGACTTGGTCAATTCTGGGACGAAGTCATCAACATGCTCGAGTCGAATCAACTCACTCACGATTTCCACAAGCTGGCAAAGTACGTAAACGCCTCCCAGTCCTACAAGCTCCTAGTCGAGCCTCTTGAGATCGCTGAGTATTACAAAACATGCATGCACAAAAAAAAGGGCCACTACATCGAACACGGTAGGGAAAAAAGGTTCAAGATTTTCGATAAGTGGTGGAGAGATAGAAAAGTCGGGGACGAAGAAAGCAACCCGAGGAGCAAATTTGCGAGCCTAACGCAAGATTCTTGCTTCTGGGCTCGCGTGGAGGAGGCGAGAGATTGTATTTATCGTATCACAGGCGAGATGGAGTCGGGAAGACATGTATTACTAGAGAAGATTGAGAAGTTTGAACAGTATGCGAATGGGATGATTGCGAGGAAGGAGGTGTCGTTGGATGTTCTCGCGAAGAATTCGAGCTACAATTTGTTTGTGGAAGAGTGGAAAGAGCTCAAGTCTCAACTGCAGATTTTGGCGCCCCGTTTTCAGGTGTCGCAAGATGGGATGGTTCAAGACATGGTTGTGGAAGGTGAGAATAATTTCTTTCATGACGGGAAACTTGTCTCATGAGAGTTAATATAAATCCAGGCTAATGAGTAATCCTGATATTATATATGCATGAGTTATAAGTTTTTTTTTTGGTTTGTTTTGTGTACAAATATATGAGTTATAAGTTGCTATAGATGTTTGTGTATGTACATACTGCTGAAGAAATTTGAAATTCCTGTTTTGTCTGATTCTAACATCATATGGAAGTTGGAATGATCATTTTACGTAAAAGTTTACCTTGTTAGGATTTAGGAAGAAACAAAACTTAAGTATGCAGAGTTAATTGCACCAAATTCCATGTTTTTTCACAAATAGTGAACAATATCCTGTGTATTTTTAAGGGCGAGTTACATTTACCACCCATCAGTTTTGGAAAAATTACAAAAAGATCCCTCAGTATTTTTCTATTTATTACATAAAACCAACCTGAGATTTCAATATTATTAAAGGTTTTGAACCACATCAAATCCTACATCTATAGACTACATGAGACAAGGCACTTTTAGCAGTGGGAAAATAATCAAAATCCTATTAGGGTCGGGGTTTGTGTAATAAATGAAAATTGATGGATTTTTTTGTAATTTTGCCAAACCTCAGGGATAGTAAATGTAATTTGCCCTATTTTTAATTAGCACACAAAGAACCTTTGCAACTGTGATGTTAGCATATCTCACTCTAATTTTCTTCTCTTTTCTTCTCCCATCAAATCACGAAAATGAACTCTACACTAAGTAAAAGAATATCGCCACATTAACTTATAAGACCAAATTCGAAAAAGCTTGTAAGAATAATAAGCTAAAAATTGATATAAACTAAGTAAAGTATGAAAAAATTAGTATATTTTTTTCAAATATTTAATATCTCTAACATGCTATAAACACCATCGGATCGCCATCATCAAACCTTCCCGTTGGGCGTGTCGATATTTCTAACCGGCCCCTTGAACCATTTTCTTGCATCCACCACCCACCAAAGCATAATCAAGCCCAAGCCGATACCCAACGCAACCGGCGCATAGTTAAACGTATCCCAAGTGATGGGATAGAGAGTAGGCAAAAGGAAAACAGAGCAAGTGTAGCAAATCCAAAGGAAAGCTACTAAGCAAATTGGTCTTCTTGCTCTTCCCAAATAGAACGGTCCCGGATTAAACTTCTCCTCTTTCATAACCAATCTGGCAAATATAGGCACAGCATATCCACCAACCCATCCAATGGTGCATATTGAAGTTATAGCGGTGAAGACGACGTTCACTTTCAAGATCGGTAGGCCTAAAAGAATGCATATAGCAGCACAAAGCCACACTGCGTTTGATGGTACTTTGCGCTTCGGGTGAACTTTTCTCCATACGGATGAGAATGGTACTCCTTTATCTCTTGATAGAGCGTAGACCTGGATCATTGCGCCAGTTATATAAAGTTATAGAATCTTAGAGTATGTTTGCATAATTAGATAATTCTCAGGGTATGCCAGTGTAATTATCCAAAAAATATTCGAATTTTCGTGGAGGGAAGAAGGGTTTGTTACCACTCTGGCCGCACTGGTGGTTATGGAAAGTCCACCGAAGAAAAACGAACCCCATATGATAAAGAGTAGAATTATTGCGCCGGTAGAGTTATTGTATCGCCCGTGGAATGCATCGTAGAGTATTTGAGCCGGGACGAATGCTCCCGCGGTTTCGTTAGATGTGTCATATAAATAAGCAGGATCCTGAAATATTATAATCAAAATTCAAACTCAAGACCTTTTGTTTAACCTAAATGACTGTCTCATTTAAAAAATTGTACAACTTATTTCGAAATCAGATATGTAAACAAGGCAATACCTGAATACTGAATGTAAGGGCCAAGATATATGCCCATCCAAATACAGAAATGATCCCTAAGCTGGACAGAATTGCTATAGGACCATTCTTATCTGCACCTTTTGTTTCTTCAGTGAGATGGGCTGCGGCATCATATCCGTAAAGAGAATACTGACTCACGAGAAGAGAAAGAACGGCTGCGTATGCTTTGCTAGATATCCCTGTCGACTCTGGTGCCATTTCAAATGAACTGAATACATATGAAGCCGGTTGTCGAGTTAGGGACACAAGAGGAAGGAGTATGACGATCACTAATCCCCCGATCACCTGCCACAATATTGAAATGCAATATGAACCGAATGCTATGGTATCATTACTTATAAAGCGTCCTAAGAAGTCGCAAATTTATTACCTGCCACCATATCGAGATGATATCAATAAACGCGATGACTTCCAAGGCAAACGTGTTGAGTACAGCCCATATAACTGTAAGCCCCATATACATACACAAGAATAGCCATCGAGGGGCGAAATATCCCCCGCCTTTATTCGTCCCGGTACATAGCAGAATTATGCTCTGCAGTGTTTGAGATCCTGCATAGGCCTACAAACACATAAGAAAGGATAGAAAAGATGTTTGTTTTAAACGTATATAGTTTGCCAAGGAACAACTGCAAATTGTGTTATTTTGGAGAACTGAATCATATGATCAACCTGTGTCCCTATGCCGGCAATCAGCCCTATAGTCTCGAGCCATGCGCAGCACCACGATGCAAATGGGCCCCATCTCGGACCGGATAAATGTGCGGCCCAAAAGTATAGCGAGCCGGTAGTCTGGAAAATTCAAAAAAGAAAAACAAAATGATTCTTTAATAGTTTGGAACGAGGAAATATGTAAGTCACTAGTGTACTGGAAAAATCTGCAAATTTATTTTTAAAAAGATACTTACACTAACACCCCCTGAGATTTGGGGTAAATGCAAAAAATTACCCCGATGTTTTGCTAATTACAAAGACAACCTTCGATGGACATTTTCAACAGTCTTATTTGCCTTGCAATCATAGTCAAATGTTTGACCTTATTTTTTATGTCCAAAATACCCTTATGCATATTCAGCACATTTTAATATGAATAATTAAAAAAGGGATAATTGAAGTTTTTCAAAAAGATTAAAAATAATTAAGGAGCCGACCTATGAATTAATATAGAGTATTTTTCTTGTTAGAATCTTAAAGCTGGCCCTTACTCTGACCTCCATTGAAAACTACCACAATTCTATATACAAGCTCTCAAAATAACTAACAGAAAAGTCAGAATGACGAAGAGAGATGCCTTAACATTTAAACAAACACCGAAATCGATAATCAAAACAGATTTTCGATCCAAATACTGTATCTAACCATGGAATTTTTTAGGCTATGATTACCATTTTACAAACAACTTCTGAAGTATGGTAGAAATTCAAGCTAACTAATGATATGTTTCTGAATAAATTAAAACACGCACACGCACACACATAAACGAGACAAACCGGAAATGAAGAGCAAATCTCGGCCATGGCGAGTCCAACGAACCAGGTGAAGAACGAGACGATGATCCATCCCCAAACGAGAGGAGCAGGTCCCGCATACAGGAGACTCGAACCGTAAAGAGGAGTGATCCCAGTGAAGAGAGTCATTGTTGAGAATGAAATTGCGAGTGTTTTAAACAAAGTCTGCAATCACGAGTTTAATTTTCAACAAGATAGTAATCAGAGAAACTATCATAATAATTGAAGTTTGATCATGATCAGTAGTTTACCATTTCTCTTCTGAGTTCTTGCTTGTATCCAAGCTCATTCAGCCTCTTCTCTGCTGAATCCATCTCTGCCATTTTTGTCAGCTCTTGTATCTTCAATTTTTCACAAAATCAAGTTTAATCTTAGAACAATATATATGTTTAATTTATATATGTGTGTGTGTGGTAGGGTGGGGGAAATAGGGGTGAGGAAAGAGATGCAGTTATGTAGAATAGAGGGAGAGCTGCAGCTGTTGACTCATTCATAAACTACTGCTTAATTTATTTGATTGTGTTCTATCATATCCTTTGTAAGTTGTAAGGAAGTAAAAGGTCAAAAACTTTACAAAAAAGTCAGGACATTGTTAATTTATTTATCAGCAGCAGCAGAAGTTGAATGCCATCCCATTTCATATTTGGGATTACTCAGGCTGAGCAAGTGTAGTATGCTTTCACAAGAAGCAACACTTTTAGAGAAAAGAAAAAAAAGGGATAATTACCCAAACCCTCCTGAGTTTTGCTTAAAAATCTGAAACATATATCCAAACCTGAAAACCTTACAAATACTCCTGAAAATATAAAAATATGAGTGAAACCTTAAAAATACTCGGGAGGTATAAAGTTTCAAGTTTGAATTGTGTTTCAAATTTTTTAACAAACCACAGGAGTTGTATGTAATAGTTTAGTTTATATTTCATGCTGTCACACTCTTGAATATTACTCAAATGATCAGTTTGAGAGTTGTTGCATGTGATCCTGTGATGTCTTAAATGTGGGCAATATATATTAATAATCTTGATTGCGTATGTCTTGTGTGTTGACTTAGTAAATGTTGGGTATTTTGTCCAAGTGGAAGAATTCAAGAATTAGTTGTATTACTACTTTATTATGTGGACGAGCTTGCTAGAATGGAGTATGATTTATGATTTGCTTGAACAGGCTCATATTGTCATTTAGAATCATTCTCCCGATGAGTTTACTACCTTAGAAGATTAGTTTTATCAAAGTAATTTATCTTTCAAAAACGAAAAGATAATCGAATAATATTATATTGTGGTTCTTTTACTATTGCTCCTTCGGTTTTAATTGCACTAGATAAGGATGTGGCAATGGAGATTCGACGATTTCGGGTCAGACTGGGATTCCCAGATCCAAGAGTTGACTTCTCAGTTTCATGAATAATATTTCTACTTCAAGAAATCGTTGTTTCACATTTCCTATGGCATCATGAACGAACACGTTTTTATGCTATAAATAATACTTCTACGAAGTTAGAAAAGAATTAGAAATATTATGACTTTTCAATAACAATCAAATATTACTCTCAATGTAGAGATTTGGATTTGACTTCTTATAATGATAAGATCGAGTTTTTAAAAATAAAAAAAAAAAAAAAAAAATTATGAGGGCCGGGAAATATCCATATCCGACAAGATTTGATCTTCCACAAGCATTAGCTGAACCTGCACTTCAAATATATTAAAATCAACAAATTATTTGTTATCCCAAACTTAAGTCCATCTTTTATCTTTTAACCATGGATCGGATGAATACAATTTAACATTAAGGAAAAAAAATATTGCGCACATACCTTTAAATTAAAAAAATTATAGAAACATACCCTCCCAAACTTTCACGATGCCATATACTATTAACCTCCAAGTATTCATAATTAAGCCGAAATTTTCACCTAACTTTGAATAATTCATATATTATTCTACTCGTTACCAAATAATTAAGCCGGAATTTTCACCGTAACTTTGAATACATATTTAACTTGGATTGCTATCCGTCCCATTTTTTACTAACTAGAAAGAGAACTATTACTGATGGTGTTTGATATTTCAGGCCCGACCAGATAATGATTTAAGCCCAATAACTCATATTAATAAATTAAACCCTAATAATAATTCTAATAAAATAAGAACTTTTTTTGTTAATTTGATGAAACCCTAGCTGGACAAATATTAGACTGTGATTGGACAATAATAATCTTAACTACATATATTAAATAACCGAAAATAGTAAGATAAATAAGGTAATAAGAATTTGACTAAGGAAAGGATTCATAACCCTAATCGAATTAGGGCTACGTCATATGCTTATATAAAGAGTTCAAACCCTCATAATCAACCATCTTAGAAATTATCACACAATACAAACACCGAATTCGTTGAAGCGCAATCCAACGCTCATCAATTACAAACAATTAGATTCAATTGTGGATCAACATATATATTAATTAAGACTATAAGCCTTTACAATTTAATTTAATTAATCATAATTACTTACTTAGTAGAGTCAGCCACCTTCCGTCAATTTTTAATTTAATTAATCTTGTTCTCTTGTTTAGTGGGCCCACTTTTATAAGTCCAAAACTTACAGCCCAGCCCACTGTTAGATTAGCACGGTTAAAAAAAACTAATCCCTACAAAATAAGGAACAGTAATCGCGCCTGCATGCCTCTACGTCCTACCTTAATCTTGGCAAGATAAGTCGGACAAAAAGAAGAAATCTTTGATTTTCAAATACCTACTCAAAAGACAGACTAGGGTTTATTAATTCACCAAAGAACTAAAGTGAAAGAAATCTGCTCTGATGGATAGCGATTATACAGCAGATTCTGAGGGGGAACTCTCTCAGCAAGTTCCTATAGTGTGCATCTTGGCCCGCTCCGACAAAGGCGCCGGGATGGCGGGTCAGAATATCCGGATAGGGGGATGGGTGAAGTTTGGTTGCCCGGCAGAGAAAGGGAGATTCGCCTTTTTAGAAGTGAACGACGGTACCTGCCTGGAAAATCTGCAGGTGATTATGAAAGCTGAGCTTTACAACCTGAGCGACGTTTGTCAAACCGGGGCCTCCGTCCACGTGGAGGGATTGCTGAAGTCGCCTCCGGAAGACAAAAAACAACGGATTGAGCTGGAGGTGGAGAAGGTTCTCAAGGTGGGTACTGTGAATGCGGCCATGAATCCGTATCGTTGCATAAGGGGAGATAGTCCCTCGAATATGTCAGGGACTACGACCACCTCCGTCCCCGGACCACCACTGTACAAAATTTCCACTTTTCTCTTTTCTTTTTAATTATCTTTTCTTGATCATGAAAGATTAATACATGCTACCTGTTATCACTGATGTTTTGATCTTTTTCAATTTTCCCTTTACATTGAAAAACTCCTAGTTCTCCCATGCTATTAATGATTCCAATCTCTTTTACTTATTGTTAGCTTCTCGTTTTGATGGTGTAGAGTTCTGCAGTTGGAAGAAGTCGTCATTCCTTGATAATGGCTACCCACACATTTTTCGATAAGCGTTATTTCCGTAATGTCCATACTCCTATCATTACAACCAGTGATTGTGAGGGTGCTGGAGAGATGTTTCAAGTCACAACTTTACTCAATGACTCCAAGAAAATTGAGAAGCAGATGAAATTAGCAGAAGCTGACATAGAGACTGCTCTCCTTGACTTCCAGCAGAAAGCAGAAGCAGTGGCTCAGCTAACATCTGGTAATGCAAGCATGCAGGAAATTGTTGCTGCTGTTGCTGAGCTCACTAAGGCTAAAGAGAACCATGCCAAAATGGATGAAATGTTAAAGCAGGCTAAGAGGTTTTGTGGGGGCATTCTGAAGAAGAACGGGAAATTTGATTATGCTGACGACTTTTTCGGCAGGCAAGCATACTTCACTGTATCAGGCCAAATGCAGGCTGAATCATGTGCATGTGCGCTCAGTAGAGTGTACACATTTGGGCCAACTTTTCGAGCTGAGAACTCGCACACTTCGAGGCATCTTGCTGAGTTTTGGATGGTGGAACCTGAAATTGCATTTGCTGATATACAGGTAACAATTCAAAAAACTCCCAGGCCATAAACTTGGGTACCGTACCAATAAAATTGGAAAGCAAAACAAATTCTATTGAGAAGCTTTCTGCGTTTCTTCATCATTTTTTTTTTTTTTTAAGTTTCAAAATTGTAAAAATAACAGAGTTGAAATTTTTTTGTAGAATGATATGAACGCAGCAGAGGCATACGTGAGATTTCTTTGCAAGTGGTTACTTGTCCATTGCCGTGAGGATATGGAGTTTATGGCCAAATTTATGGACAAAACTGCAATCCAACGGCTTGAAATGGTTGCGAAATCCAAGTTCCAGAGAATAACTTACACTGAGGCGATTGCCATTCTTGAGGAAGCTGATAAAGTTAAGAAATTTGCAAATAAGGTGGAATGGGGGCTTGATTTAGCCTCTGAACATGAAAGGTAAATCAAATTATCTTGTATATGTTCATCTTCTTTACTGTTCAGTTTATATGTAACTGGTTTTCTTCTCAAAAATTGATGATGCAGATACTTGACTGAAGAGAAATTCAAAGCACCTGTTATAGTTTATAACTACCCAAAAGATATTAAAGCATTCTATATGAAGGTCAATGAAGACAACAAAACTGTTGCTGCAATGGAATGATCTTGTATATTCATTGCACATGGAATGATCTCTCTCTCTCTCTCTCTCTCTCTCTCAGGATGTTGGAAATGGGTATTCCACTGGAGCCATATCAGTGGTATTTAGATCTGCGGAGATATGGGTCAGTGATGCACAGTGGGTTTGGTCTTGGGTTTGAGCGCATGATTCTCTTTGCCACTGGAATGGAAAACATTAGAGACGTCATTCCCTTCCCCAGATATCCTGGCAGAGCAGATTAGAAATCATGATAGGAATTTTTGTTTTTTAATATGGATCCCTTTGCTTTGGTTCTAGTTTCGTTAATTATTTTGCCGCCGATTGTCAGTTTTAGAATGTTGGCGCAAGTGGTGGTTTAATTTTGTCATCCTCCAATGATTCAACTTATCTTTTCACTCTTATGTTACTGGTGTCTTACAAGATCAACAAAAATTGAGTTGCACCCCTCTTCATATATTACATACTCCTTAAAGATATAGAATGGATAGGTTTATACCAAATTAAAGATTAGGTTGTCTAAATTTAAAACAGAAATGTTTGACTAGATTTGAAGATAATCGAATCTGTGAATGCATCTCGTAAAAAAACAGATCAGAAAGAAGTAAACAAGGTATAAAACTGGAGCAGCTTACCGGAAGCAGGTGCTACAACATGAATGATTGTCCAAGAAAGAAGATAGGATCCTCATTTTAGTTAGGTTGAAGGAGTGGTGGCATCAAACGAATGTAAAACTTTTTCCAATATCATTCTCGTCTCCATGTCGATAGGGTTTTCCAAGCTATCGGATTGAGTGATATTCAAAAGGTAGAGCTTCTTAGATGTTACAAATGCAGCAGAAAATACCCTCTTTAACCCACCCCTTGTGCTGTCAAGCTTGTACTCAATCTCATACACTTGAAGCCCTTCATGTCCTGATCTCTCCTTGGAAGAAATTACCTCTGCTTCTTTTGTACTTTCCTAAAAAAGTTTTAAATTTCATTTCAATATGGCTTTGCACCAGTGCAACAAATGTATTGATGATAGTTTAACAAAACAATTAAAAGAAAATAAAGAATGACAATACCAAAGGGTCATTCAATACAGTATTAGAGTCATGCCTAATAAAAGGTAGTGGATTCAAATCTCACCATCACCACATTTATGAAAAAGAATCCCACGTGCAAGGTTTGACAAGAAACATACGGTAGCTCGTGATGAGTGTTTATTATAAGAAAATCATGAAAAATGTAACAGAAAAATTGTTTGCCTGAAAATCTGTTTTAAGGAAATCAAGAATTACATCGAAAACTTCAATTGCTTCGTTGCTCCAATAAACCACATCTATCCTACTCTCTTTCCATAATCCAATACTTGTAGGGAATGCATTTTTCCCCATAATTATATGAACAAATCAGAATTTGCAAAACTCTTTGGTTTCTTACACTACATTGTCACAACTAACCAAAAAACCAAGCAAATTGAACTCACCTTGCGCCTTTCGGCCTGGATAAGCTTATCTGCAACAAATTGTGGAGTACCAAATTCACCAAGAGTCGATATACGAGTTGGACTCACAACTACACCAATATTGTTTGCTTTCTTGCTTGCATCCTCAAACAGAACAGTTGCCCCCGCCTTATCAACCTGGTTGAATCAATATCATCCACACTATTTCCAGAAAACGATTAAATTCATGCACACACAAAATCCAGAATAAATCAATGTCATGCACATAATTCTCAACACTAACACATAAACACACGCGCACACAAAGGAAAATGCCCAATTCAAGTATAACGCAGAAAAGATAATCCTTTACGAGAATTTCACACACACACACATTGTCTGTTGAAATAGAAAGCAAAAGCTGACCTTATTCCAGGAAGAGGGAATTAGCAGAGTGAACCCTTCTTTAGAATCAATGTATCTCTCAAGCTCCAACACTTGTGCAGCCAGGGCCTTGGAGAAAAACAAAAAGGGCTTCTCGAAATAGAACACGAATCCAACAATTGAGAGGTTCACCATTCTTCTGCTCGATTGAACATCATAAGAAGAGGTGGTCGCAGAGAATTGGGAGGAAGAAAGAGGTGAAGTTGGTTTTTTTGGCGGTGCAGATAAAGGAACTTTGCTAAGATTTTGAACAATGAGGAAATGGTGATGGTCATGGTTTAATGGGGGAATTGTAATCCCACGAAGAACCATCGCCTGCTGTAGCATTGGACGAAATGATTTGGAAAAGGAGTGGTGGTGGTGGTGGTGAGATTTGAGTGGCGGTTTTACATTGGGCGCCACCGCGGACGGTGAGAGTGTAGTGTGTTAGTGTCTAGATTTGAATTATTTTTTAATTTGTTTGCTATTTTAAAGTTATTTTATGTTTTTAAACCAATTATATTTTATTTGTTTGCTAAGCACTTAAGTTAAGCAAGCGTTTTATTTTTATTTGCATAATTGTTTCCTTTCAATATATCAAGGTTCTTGGATTTTACTAGGAACTAAGACAACCCTTAAACCTAACATAAGAAGATATGAAAATGTATTAATTAAAAATTGGAAAGTGTTATGTCATGCATAAATATGATTGACGTTTCATGCCCAAGCATGCATTGCAATTATTTAATTTAACTAGCTTTTAACCCCGTTCTTGCATCGCAAAATTAATTTATAATTATAAATTTAATATATTAATATTAATTATAGCTGATATATTAACAACTTGAATATATATCACAAATTTAACAGAGTCTTTTTTTATAAATTAATATATATATTCTCTACGTTGCACAGGAAAATCTATTTATAAAATATATATTATTAAATACATTGAATCATATTTTCTTATATAATTATTAACAATACATATAAATAATTAACTCATAATTTGAAACACACACCAAAATAATTTTTTTATAAAATAATCATACTCTATATATATGAAAAACTCATTTTAAATATATAAAAATAGTAACATGACATAATTTTGTATTTGTAATAGAGGGAATATATTTATATATATAATTTATTTTTAAATTACACACACAATCAATATAAAAATATTAAAATATAAAAAATATTTAATAATAGACCATATAAATAATTATTGGAATCTCTTGTATACTTGATATTATTTTTTTGTTGAATAATTTATTATTATTTCATTATTAATTAACAATAATATTCATTTCATTATTGAAATTTTCTTTATATTATGGCAATATTATATTTATATGTAATAATTTAATAAATTTATTCACATTGAAATTAAATATAAATTTTTCACCTCAAAATGGAAATGAAGCAAGTGTATTTAGAAGTTTTTCTAAAAAAAGCAACTATTTATTTATTTTATAATATTAAGGTAATAATAACATTTAATTAAACTTACATTTTAAAAAATATACGTAATTATGTGACCCCACAAATAATTAAAAGAAATTTTGAAAATATAATTACATTATAGATAAAAAGAATACAAAATTTAAAAAAATATTAATTATAGAACTAAATAATCTTTTACTCAAATATTGTTAATATTTTGTGAATGGTAATTTTTCTATACTATGCTTTCATGTATTAAATATTATATCTAAATTATAAATAGTTTTAAGCTTTCCTTCAATCATATATATATTTTTTAACACTTAAATGTAAAGTTCATAATTATTAGCAAAGCTTATTAAAATTTACTTAAAATTATTTCTTGAATGAATTTTCAATAACAATATTATATAAAGTAGTTATATAATTCTATAATTAAATACGAGTTACAATTTTTTTAATATAAACCAATATATAGAATGTCAATTAAATATGTATGCAAGTTACAAAAATCATAATTAATGACTTAATTTTAGAAATAATCTACATGACAAAATGGACTAATTTTAACTAATCCAACTCATTAACACATAAGCATATTTCCTAAAACATCTTACTCATTCATTTTCATATATATATATATGATTTCATAAGAGTTGGTCCATATATGCATGTTCACAAATAAAGTAGTCCATGTGCCTACTATATATAAATATTTAATAATTTCTAACTTATTAATCAGCAGACATTACTATATAATATTAGTATTATTATTATTTATTATTTTCTTATTCAAGATTCAAATATCTGGAATTGTTGTAATTTGGAATTGACTAATTGGCCGTGTGAATTGACTAAAAGTAGCTAGCTTAACCGTTTTATTTTAGTGTATAGTGCACAATGGTTATGTATGGAGTAATCGAGTGAAGAATTTTCCATACAAATATTATAAAAATACCTTTTTTTCTATATTTTTTTTGAATAAAATAATATAGACATGACCCCGCCATATAATATTACATGATAAATTCTTTAAGAATATCTCTAGATCATAGGCTATGATGTACTCCTAAAAATTCCACATTGCCGTGTTGTGTCTTATCTAACACTGTGTTGGACACCCATATCGAACACTTTTCTAGTATAAAATATAAAAAAAAAGACATATCATTTTATTCTTATCATATTGTGTCCGTATTTCATAGATTATAAATCTAATCCAACCATTGAAAATATAGATTGCCCCAACATGAGAATCTTATATAATCATTAATTATTTTTATTAAAATATAACTACATATAAAGATGCTTAGGATTAAGTGGAAGTTTCGGGGAAGCTTAGGATTATTGCTGGAAAGATGCAGAGACTATACTGTCTTGGCACTTTAGACCACTTTTCAAACCTATGAAAATGACATTTTTCATCTGGGTTCAGTTTCACTAACTGTTCGCTTTCATATTTCAAAATATTTATAATTTTATAATTTTACTAAATTTCAGTCATTTTAGTGGAATGAAGTGCTAAATCTTTTAAATAATTAAGGTTTGAGTTTCAAATATTCTACCTTGTTCATGGAATAATAGAGTTGGAAAAGTTATCATCAATTGGCTGTTTATAATACCCGAACCTGGAAAAAGGCCTGGACATGGAAAACCAAAATAAAAAAACACAAAGAATTATAAGAAAACACAGTCAACATGCATGTCATTTCATTAGAATATTCTAGTGCAGGCATGACTAAATTAAATCCAATTAATTACAAGATAAGTATAAAATATTATTTTCATTACTATGGATTAGTATCTAATTGATTTTTTTATAATTATAACTTTTTATTTATCCCAATTTAAACATTCTCATAATTGAGGGTGGTCATAATAACTAGCACAAAATAATAATAATTTTTATTAGTATGCTTTTTTGAGTTAGGATTCTTTCGTCATTATCTTTTTAATTATGATTTAGACATAAATTTCAAAAAAGTTGAGGCATTTCCCGAACCCACTTTTTTGGCTGAGCCCCTTCGTACGTTCTAATTAAGTATATCTAATTTAATCAAATCCACTAATTTAAAACTTTATAGTAGATCGACAGATTTAATAAATACCCTATCCCAAACCGTGGTCGATACGCAAGTATGAACAAAAACTTTGTTGAAGCATTAATTGTTAAGAGTATGGTTCATCTCACTTGGACACCTCGTACTTTATACTATTAATAATTAAAGAATACTATATTGACAGCTTATGCTAAACCAGTCTAAGTTACATCACTGGTATATATTACTACAAAATTATGATTTATTAGGTATATTCTATGAAATAGAAACACGTGACACGGACAGGATAGGACACGGATATAACGATACAGATTTTTTTTTTTTGGCATTTTATATTAGAGAAGTGTTCGATATGAGTATCAAACATGACATAACAGAATAAATGTTTTAGGAGTATCCGTACGTGATAAAGGATATACTTTCTCCACTTGAAATTCTAATTTGTCCCACATAGAGTTTTGCAATTTTTCTTTTAAATTTATTTGATATGTGATATTTAGCACACACCCATTAAGCCTAAGTCCTAACTGTGTAAAAAATAAATAGGCCGCCTAAAGTTTATTATAAGACAGAGATTGTTCTGACAACATATATATTAAAAAATGAACGAACTTATTGGGATTCATTCAATCTCAATAGCTACCATTCACTAGCTTATAAGTTGGGATTGCCAAAATCATTAGGAAAAATTACATTTAGACCCTAAAAGAGTTTGCTAAATTATAACTCGTGAGTTTTTTAGTTAAATAATTACAGTTATACGCCACACAAAATTGAATAATTACAAAATACACCAAGTATTATGATTGTGTTAGGGTTATGTTATGTAGTGGATGACATCATTAAAAATGAATAGTAAATACCGAAAATACTCTTATTTTTTTCTATATCATGGATTGCTCCTAAATTTTATTTGGGTGTTATTTCTAATATTATAAACTCTTCTGGGGTCTAAGTGTAATATCATAAACTAATCTTTGGAGTCTAAGTGTAATTTTTTAAAATTTAAAAGGGAATATTCCGTTAATTAATAACGGAACTCTAGTGTTTTGGTGTATTTTATAATTATTCAATTTTCTATAAAGTGTAACTGTAATTGTTTAACTAAGAGGGTCACGAGTTATAATTTAGATAACTTATTTTCGGTCTAAGTGTAATTTTTTCAAATAATTATAAGGAAAAAATCGTCTGAAAATTTAGTCAACAACGGACATATATATATATATATTAATTAAATTATATATATAATTGACACCAAATTAAAAACGAAAAATTATATAAAAGGAAAAAGAGATTATATATATGATCGAGTGGAGAGTGGTTAATGGATATTCAAAGACAAGGACTAGCGGGCATGCAGAAGTCACCTAGCAACTTCTAAGTTTGAAGAGATCGATCATTCAAACATCCTTATCTATGTAAATGTCATGCACTATGTCATAAGCCATTTCATGCAAACAATATTATTACATAACAAGCCTTTTTCTTTTTTCTTTTTTCCTATTGGCCCGGGTTATATATATATATATATATATATATATATATATATATATATATATGATAAAGGACAAAAAAGGTTTCCACCTCAATGGGAGACGGTGGGACCATGTTTTGTCTTTTGGTTTGGATAGAGTTGAATGGACTATCGTCGACATTATTATATATATATATATACATATATATATATATATAATTTAGTGGTGGTTTTTCATGTTTGACTCTCATATTTGGATATCAAGTTGATTTTTTCTATTTTCGGGAGAGAATGTATCTGGGGAAGTTCCATATGTGGCTTCTGGTTTTTTTTCTTCCGATAAAATTTTAGGTTGAGGGGTAGGAAAAGTTTTCGGGTTCATTGAGCATTTATTATGAATTTACATCGCACCTCACCCTATGGAGATAATGGGAGTTCGAATCTACGATTTTATCAATGATGAATCAGTCATGTACCACTTGGCCAATCCCATTAAATTATACATAGTTTCTTTTTAAATAAACTAATTTCTTTGATTGAATTTGTTACAATTTACATAATTTTCATATATAAAGTATGAGAACGAAGTCCAAGTTTGAGGACATTCGATCTAATTCACAAAAAGTCTTAGGTACATTCATTATAAGGATTGAAAATTTCATGCATTCATAAATATGCTAATTTAAAGTTAAAAAGATGATATGGGTAAGCATAAACTTTAGGATACATAATTTTAGTCTAAATACTCTACTAAAATTGCCCTTCATCATATTGTACAAGCGTTTGACACTTTGGCTCACCTGAAAGGAAAATTGGAAAAACAAATAATGCAGTTTTTTTTTTAAAAAAAAAAATTAATAATAATGGCCGACTTTTCAGTACTCATAAAGAGGCTGAGTCTGAGATGGCGAATGCAGTGACGTATAGGCATAGCCCACACGTGCATGAAACGTGGCATGTCGCCACTTGACCGTGGAGTTCGTCTTTTCTTTGGCGGCGGTCAACCCAACTTACACCTTTCGCTCCAAGCAAACGCCTACACAAGTTGAAATAAACAAACACGGCTGGGACCTGACCTCAATTATAATATAATAATTAATAAAACAAAAAACAAAGATTTATATTTTTATCAAAATTAAATTAATAACTATTTTCAAGTGAAATTTAATTGGATATTACGTGTATGAGCAAACTAAGAAATTTAATTATTGAATTATTTTAAGTGAGGAATTATCATAATCCTACATTAATAATGTTACAACGTAGAATATGTTTACTTTATAGTTGCTAATATGACTAGATAAATATTATGACATTTTATTAGTAGGGATTTTGAATGTTTGTGGTGTTTATTTATACTTACTAAACAGTATAACTGAACAAGGTAAAAAAAGAGCAACAATATAAGAGGCAAATTGACAGATAAATATCTGGTCAGATAATTTAAAGTGTGTCAATACCGTGTATATATAAACATGTTATGACCGCTGCCTTAATAGGCACCAGTAAACGTCTTCGTAACGTAAAATGATATTAATTATTCACACTCAAAAAATTACTCTTCAAATTCCACTTCCATATTTTTATTGAAAGCATAATTAATTAATTATGTGTTCCCTATCTCAAAATAATATATCATTTATATTAATTTGGATGACAAATATATCTCTAATATAATGTCCTTTCTTTTTATGTTTAAGTTATGAAATACACAACATAAACTGTCCACAGATATTGAAAACTATAAATAATTACACTTTATTCAAAATGAGCCTTATCTCACTTAGAAAAGAGTTGTATGACTATTTTCCATATCATAATCATTAATCAACACAAACAATCATTTCTAAATTATAATAATACATCAATACAAATATGATACGATACGGCGGCCATTTTTCGAAAAATATCCACATTACATATATTTATTACATATATAAAAAAAAGAATTAGACATTATAGCCCCACCCCGCCACCACCCACCTCCACCCCGGCCCGCCATCATATAGATACAGAGAGAGACAAAGATACATACCAGAAACCCACGTTTTAAAAAGTAATATACTGAGTAGATGCAATGACGCACGTGAGTAACCAAGACAACATGGTACGTACAAAGGAAACGGTGAGTCCCCAATTTCGTGTATATATATATAACAACACCAAACCTTTTTTCTCTTCCATCTCAAATCTGCATTTCTAACTTCCAAGACTACAACAAGATTTTCTAATCATCTGATCAGAACAAAGTCTACTGTCCAAAAGAGAGCACCAGAGGATTTAGTGAATGAAGGGTGGTGATCAGCAATTGAATTTGCCCGCGGGATTCAGATTCCATCCGACGGACGAGGAGCTCGTGGTGCATTATCTCTGCCGTAAGTGTGCGGGGCAGGACATTACAGTTCCCATTGTAGCTGAGATTGATCTCTACAAATTCGATCCATGGGAGCTTCCTGGTAAGAAATTTTCTTTTCTGGGTTTGTTTTGTACCCTTTTTGTGTCTGTGGATAGAGCTAAATGTCTTTCTTTTTTAAAAAGATCGAGCTATATCAAATGTTAAAGTTTCCTCTGTTTTCCAACATTAAATTCAAAAAATCAACTGTACGGATAATTGGAATAACGAGAACCCATTTCAAGAAACAGTTCAAATCACAAACCCATCTAATTGATATCTTGGAATTTTCATGTAATTTCAAGAAATTCACTTTTGTTTTTCCAATTTTGCCCCCTAAACTTTCTGATATAGCACGAATAGCTCCTAAAACAAATTGTGTGGTTGATTACAGGTTTGGCACTGTACGGTGAAAAGGAGTGGTATTTTTTCTCTCCAAGAGATAGAAAGTATCCCAACGGTTCGCGGCCGAACCGAGCGGCGGGAACCGGTTACTGGAAGGCCACCGGAGCCGACAAGCCGGTGGGAAAACCTAAGACACTTGGAATAAAAAAAGCTTTGGTTTTTTATGCCGGAAAAGCTCCAAGAGGAGTTAAAACCAATTGGATTATGCACGAATATCGTCTTGCTAATGTGGATAGATCTGCTGGCAAGAAAAATAATTTGAGGGTATTAATTCTTTTACTTACTCTTCTTTTTTGGGAATTTTTGTGGTGGTAATTTAGTCTTTTAAATCATTTTAGCTGAATAATACTAGACGAAATCATCCAAATACAAGATCTGTGATTATTTGGGACGGAGTTAGAAATTTTTATGAGTAATTCTTAAATGATACAAAAAGGATTCCAAGATTTTGAATTTTAGCTAATATACTTGTAAAATACGATCTATATAGACTTGAGGGGAGTGATTGCGTTTACATGATTTATTAAGTTTGTTAATTGCATATCTTCACTGCATTAACCATTCAATTTCTTCTATTTTTCAGCTTGATGATTGGGTATTATGTCGAATATACAACAAGAAAGGAACACTCGAAAAGCACTACAATGTGGATCAGAAGGAAGTGCAATTTTCAGACAGCGAAGAACAGAAGCCAAATGTGGAAGATTTCCGGTACAACGGGATCATATCACCGCCACCAATGGCGCAGGCCCCACATGCCTCGTCGTTACAGAGAACCAACGAGTACTACATGCATTCCGATCCGTCCGACTCAGTACCTTACACGTCGACATTACAAACAAGGACCAATCACGATCACTACATGCATTCGGATCCGTCCGACTCGGTACCTAAGTTGCATACCGACTCGAGTAGTTCGGAGCATGTTTTGTCCCCTGAGTTCAAGGAGGTCCAGAGTGAGCCCAAGTGGGGAGAGTTTGAAAATAATCTTGATTTTCAGGTTAATTACATGGATGCCTTTCAAGATGACCCTTTCGTCTCCCAAATGCAGTATAATGACCAGCTCTCAATGTATCAAGATATGTTTGCTTACATGCAGAAGCCTTTTTGACTGCACATCAGATCAGATCTTCTGTTTCACTTTTTGTATTTTACTTTGTATGCACAAAGTGGGATATACATGAAAATGTAGATTGGAAAAAAAAAAAAGAAAAAGAAAAGGGCAAAAGGGTCGTAAAATTCTTTGAGTCTATGCACGTTGGGGTTAGGAAGTAGAAAAATCAGATGGTCAAATTTGATGGGCACAGTTGGTGGTGATAAGGACATTAGTTGATGAGTCAAGAGTCAAACAAGATAATTCAGAAATGAAGAATTTGAGTGAGACTGAGGTTGATATGTTAGAAGAATTAGAGCATTCTTGTATTTCTTAGAATCAGAATCCTAGAATGTCTTCGGATTTATTTGTTCTTTATATTTTATGGTTAGAGTTGAGCATTCTTGTATTGGACAAGAAAATAAGATTTTCTTTTTAGCAAACTTCCTCTGTAAATATACTTGTGCAAGAAAAACCTTAGGAAGAAACTCTTTTGTATATGCAAGTGTCAAGATGTCTTGACCAGATTTGCAATAATCAAGATCACCAGATTTATCTCTTTTGTATCATCAAATTAAACTCTATCTGTTTGTCAAGAATTTGATCTCTTGAGGGCCTTGATCAGTTGAACCAAAAAAAAAAAAAAAAAATAGCTAAAAGCACCTTCAACCCAACTTTCAGCAGCTTTTGGGGTTATTTTATAGTCTTCTAACTGCTTTAACTGCTTCTGTTTCAACCATTTCCAGCTTCTACAAACTATTTTTCCTAAAATCTCAAAAGCTATGTAGTTAAAGACAAGTTGTTGAAAACAGCCACCTTAAATTCCTATTTTAAGCCTTTGGTATAAAATATATAGAGCTCTTTACCAGAAGTACACTGACCAGCACAATTGTTCTGTATTTACTATATCCCCCAAGTCCTGGAAAATTCATCTTCAAAAAACAAAAAAAACAGAAGTCCTGGAAAATTCAGAAAGAAGAATTGATAAATAATAAGAAGTATATCTGTATAATTACACCATATTATTGGAGTAGTAAGTCTATGCACATCTAATTCATCTTCTTCCTCTCACTGAATTAACATACTTGGCAATAATATACAACGGGGAAATATAAAGCTACTATCATGATGTTCATCGAATTACGGCATTGTATTTTGGGGGATGATCACAATTTGCAGGAGTCCAACCTATAGATTGTTTCTCATTATCATAGATCATCAATTTATCCTGCATTGAGATATCTGCACCAGTAAACCAGAGAAGGCAGAGGATTATTATGCCATATACAAACATCCTAGTATAGTTCAACGGTATGATAAAAAACCACTATATGTCTTCATACCTCCAATCATGTTGAAACTATTCAATCCCACATCAGTCCCGTTTAGGATTCCCATACAGGCGTTGCCCTTTGACTGCAAGCACCAAAACACATTAAAAAGAAAAAAAAAAATTCACAGTTCTTGGACAAATAAACAGAATTTGACTAGGTTGAAGTTTTTCTTACCGAGATGATGAGATATGATTCGGGAGATATTTCAAACTGAGCTTTCGATCTCCAACCACTTGAAAAGCTCAGTGCTAGAGATTTGAAGTATTTTCTTACATCGCGCGTGCTCGTAAAAGGCTTCTTGCCTTCCCAACAGTGTGGAAGTGTGTGGTCATCAATTGATTCTTTTAATGGCCTCCCTTTTAATTCTTTCTTAATCTACAAAGACCGTATGTCATTACGGTAATTATGTCAAACAAGTTCACCATAGCATTAGAAATCAAAACTTTATGATCAAAGAGGCGACATTGATTTTCAGAGACTCACCAAAGAAAGAACGGTTTGGTAAATTTGAGAACCGAAGTATGTGTAAGAGCTCCCACTGTCGAATACTACATTAAGGTTCTTAAAACCCGTACTTTTCCCGCCAAAACGAAGTTCTGCAGATCCAGCTGCGTAATGTTTTCTGTTAAGAATCAAACCGTTTTTAAGCATACTAAGAAGAAAATAATCCATCTCTTTTTATTAGCCAAAAGCTAGTAAAAAAGTACTTACGTGTAGTCACGTGACATTGGCGTCCATGTTACTCTCGAAGAATCATAAATATCGTCTCCCAAGAAAAGATATCCTCCTTGTCCACTTAAACAATGACCGATCACATTCTTCACAACTCCCTGATCGCGAAGTTGTGTCACGATGCTAGATTTGCCTCTTCCAAGACCAAGAACTCCATCTAAGGGATGATCAGAGGATCCAGATAACTGATCATAGCCACAACTTCATGAAAAGTAACACAAACTTCTTTAGGACTCATGAAATTTCTAGATATATATTACTAGGAATAATTACCAAGAAACCCCCTGAGAAGGTCATTTTACGAAAAACACCCTCTAACCTTGAAAATTACAAAATCTACCCAGAGTCAACAATTGTCAATAATTTTCCGTTAATTTGAGGGGGGTATTCGTTATGGTTTGCAAACCTCAGGGTGTTTTTCGTAATGTTTCAATGTTTCAGGATATTTTTCGTAAACAGGTGTAATCCTCAGGGGTATTCATAATGACCCATATCACTATAGACATTTGGAAATGAACGATGAGAGATTGAGGTGGCCACGTTCATGTAGGGACAGAGTCCTCAAGGATTAGGACTTGATTCAAAATTCTTTGTCTTTTAATAGTTGTCAAATTGGTTTCATACCATACAATTTCTAGCAAAAGTAACATTTTAACTAATTTGGTATCTGAAGCTCCTTTGCATCTGATATAAAGTAAGTCATCTGAAAAAGGGTTAATTACACCAACACCCCCTTTCAGTTTCAGATACCAGGTTTATCCACTACTCCCTTCACCTTTCAAACTTACAGTGACCACCCCTCTGAGTTTCACCGTTAAAAAACCATCCACATGTGTAACAGTTTTCACTGAAAAAAGATAATATTATTAAGAATCTTTTAAGGATATACGTGTATCTTATCACTTTTCATTTAGGTTTTGTAATTATGCGAACTTACAAGGAACGTTTCTGTAATTCTGAAAGATCAAGCTGGTAAATCAAGTAATAATGAATTCCATTCACTCCACAAAATAAAAATTCTGTCTCCGTCCGTCACTTAAATATTATAGATTTATCCACCAATCTCAACGTTGGACAAACAACAGTACAACACCAAGGTTAAAAAATGTAAAAAAATTGAGTCAGAAACATACTAACCCAATTGTCAAACGAGGAGTCATTCGAACCCCAGTGGTGAGATTCATAGTAAAGAAATCATTGACTAAAACTCCAAGAGACGAACCTCCATCTGCATACTCAACTTCATAATCACATTGTTCTGGATTATCACATGTGTAATCTCCTGAGTGCAGAGAAGCACAAAGCGGATCTCTACACACAACAAGATCATTGCTAGGTCGGTAAAGTGGATGAAACCCCTAAGAATTTATGAGAAAAGAAAAAATGTCATAAGATGTCATCACAAACATTTGATTCAACATGTTCTGTAATTAACATATTGAGAAATACGAAGTACTGTGTCAGAATCAGATGGGCCAATTCAGTAATTTACCGTGGTGCAACGAACACATGGGGCGTCACATTGAAGCCAAGTGAGATCACTGCCTGTATCGGGATCAAGAAAATAGGGCTTTGGTGGATATCCAAGGTAAACTTGGGCAAAATAAAACCTGCAAGAAAATACTATGCTCAATCATAGAAACCTAAAAAATCATTTGTTATAAGATAAGATAGTTTGCTATTGCATTCTTAATATTCTTGATTTAGGATTTAAGGAAGTTAAAATTCTTCAATGCTTCAAGTGTTGGGTCCCATAATATTCCCATAATCTTCATTTCTGAGAACAAAATTTACCATTTTCTTGCATAATTTAAGAAAGGAAAATCTGGGTTCTCTTCACTTAACCTGTATTCTATATAGCAACTGAACTGCAACTAGAATTGAGAGAGAGAGAGAGAGAGAGAGCAACAATTTTTGAAGGATAATAAAGAGTAAGAATTGCATACCCATTGGGGTAAACATTGCCGTATAATGGGAATAAGATTGATGATGATCCAAGTCTATTGTTGATTACTGATTGGCTGCTACTTGAAGAAGGTTCAATTCCCCATTTTCTCCATTTAAGCTGCCGATGATCATTACAACCTACACATGATGTACCCAACACCACAAGAACAATCATAAATATCAACTTTTCAATCTTCATTTCCTTTTTGTTCCTTTCTTATCTTTTTGTTTCCGTATGTATAAATCTATTGAGGAATTATGTCTATAATACCAAGCTTTTTGGCAAACACCACGTAGTCATTATATTATATGGACTTGGTCCTATTGTTTTCATTTTTTAAATTTGTAAGTCAATGGAATCTCTTTGAGTCTCTTACTTGAGATTTTAATTTCATTCGCTCACTTATTCTTTGCCTTTTGTTGCTTTGGGATCCAAAGCATAATTGAGGGTCTAAATTTGGATGATTCCTTGTTAACTGATTTGATGCTTTCTTTTATTCCTTGCCTCGTTTATACCTACGGAGATTCTTGAATGAATCTCTGTTCTTTAATTCTCACCAATTAAACCTGAGTTCTTCGATTTATTCTGCATTTTTATGGCTCAAATACTCAATTTATAAATATAAGATCTCCGTTTGCTCCCCTATTCAGTACTTTTTAATAATCAATTTTAATTTAGTAAAATATTATAATTTAATATATTAATTGAATAATTTTTTTGAATAAGTTGTTAGTTTTAATTTATACTATTATATACTATTATATAATAGAGCACCTTTATCTATCCTATCTATACTATTAATTATTATTATTATTATTATATTTATTATATAATACACCTTAATTCCTTTGGTGTCTTGGTGTCTTTTTAAAAAAAATAAATATTAATTTCTTTTTTTTTTCCACAATCTTCTCAATCTCCTATATTTTCTCTTTCACTCTCATATATTTTATGTTATTTTTCTTCTCTTTTTCTCTCTCTTTATCTCTTCCTTTTTTTAGTCTTTTTTTAAATCCAAATTATAAAAACAAGTTTTTAACCTATTATACTTTAAAGTATATATTAAAAAATAATTTAGGCATGTATTACAATTTTATATTATTTGAATTTTATCACTTTATAAATTTATACTCTATATTTATTGGGCACATACATCGAGTGTGTTATATTTATTAATATTAATGACAGAGTTACAAAATTTTATATATGATAGAAGATATATTAGCAATTTTTCTATTAGAACTAGTTTACTTGCTTAGACTTCTATACCAATAGATTAGTTATGAATTTATTAGCAATTTATAATTTAACTAATCTAACGTTTATTTACTTTGCTTATGAATAGATAAAATAGCTACTACTTTTCCACTAGATTATTATCCATAGTGATAACCCAATTAGTCTAAGGCCCACCTCCTTACACAAGGCCTCAAGCAAATCCAAGTAAACATGTTTTATGATTTATTATGTAATCTGTCTATTATAATCTAAGTAAGTAAACTAGTTAAGTTTTTAATGTTCGAGTTTAATGATAGAGACCGATTCGGAGTTACAAAGATTATTGAGGAATCGATTCCAATAAATCTGATACTTGAGGGAACTATCGTGAAAAGATCAAACATAGTTGGAGGACAAAAAATAAAATTTAATTAATGTTATATTATTCAACAATAACTATGGCATTATATATAATTTTAAAGATAATTAGATTAGGCTCCATCGATTTAGGTAACACTTACTCGATTATTGGAAATTACAGACAGTTTCCCTAATGCTAACAAAAATCTAAAAATTTAATAAAAAGTTGTAACAATTTTACCCTTAACAACGGTTAACTTAACAAAAGAAATAATTACACTCCATCGACTTAGGAGTAAATTACAGACTTAGGAATTTTTTGTTGACATAAGCTCTAATTCTAATGACAAGATCTAAGTGTTAGACGGATTTATAGTTGATGATATGTCTCTATAATTTCTAATAATTGAAGAATTATTATATTTACCTCTAAGTCGAGAGTTATATTTTTTATTACAAATACAGTAGTTTTTAATTGACCACATGTCCTCACAGAATCCCAGATAAAAATATTGTTAAATTGACATATTTTATAAATTAATTTTCAATAAAGGGATAATTATACTAACATTCCCTCGATTTAGGAGTAAATACTACAAGATTCCCTATACTATTAAAAATTATAGATAGATCCTCTTACTCTAAAGGAAACCTAAAAACCTTAACGTAAAGTTATAAAATGACTAAATTACCTATAATAATTTTGTTATAGTATTTGCTATACATTAAATGAGCAGAGTGATTAAGTTGTTGTCCAGTTAATAAAATGTTAGCATCTACTTGGAAACAAGAAAATAACTAACTGTTAGTCAGAGTCATAGTCGAGGGGATATCTCTATAATTTTTAATAATAGAGGAAATCTTGCAGTATTTTTTCCGAGGGGTGTAAATGTAATTATCCCTTTAATAAAGTACTCACTGCACTACTCTCAGGTTCCACTCAGCTGCTCTATTAGAGAGAGAGAAGACGCGGTGGAGAGAGATGCAACGTGGAACAACGTAGAATTGGTTTTCAGCTCCATTTCCCCATTGATCGATGCGATGCGCCCGATGAATTTCACATAGTTACAAACAGCTGCTGAAACAACTACTGCTATTTCATCCTCCGACAGCTGGAAAATCAAGTGCGCGCCCATGGCAGCTCTGCACCGTCCCTTCATTTATGTAAGTCCACACCCCCGCACATACAATTGACCTTCTTTTTCTGAATTTTTTGCTTCAATTCCATTCCTCGCCGTGCATCCGTGTCCTAAATTGAATGTGAATTGTTACTCCAGACGAGGGATATGAGGGAGCCAGTTAGATTGATATACATTTGTTTATCGGCAAAATTGGTGTTTGTCAATGTGAGCATTTGAAGAATGAGATAGTTGTTGATTGTTCGTTCTGACACTATATATATTCTCCCCTCTCCCTCACCAGGATGTGAGCTGTTAATTCAGCAGAATTTGCAAGTTTCCAGTCATATGAGTGGATACTACAGTTATACGTGCACTCTCAAGAACAAATAAATTGACAAACAAGTTTCCATAGAAAGTGCAAAAAAGTTTATTTTATCCGTTTCATGGCTTGAATTGGCTAAGTTTGACTTATGCATAGCTGAGTTACACATGTTCCTGCCTTGTACCCGAATTTTTAACATGCCGCTTATGGCAACTTGCAAGTTGCAGCTACCTCAAATTTGATTTTAGTTTCAATTTCAAATATAAGTATGTAAGTTAGCAATTGAGTACACACCAAAAGTTTATAGTGTGAAATTTGTTCTCTTGGAAGTTTTCAATGTACTCATGGGAAGAGTGATATTGGTTTCACGGTTATATGAAATAACTCATGACTGCCTAAACCTGCAGAAGTTCAAAGGTGCAAGAGAGTTGCTGGGGAGATTACTTTCTGGCAAGCCTTTACTACTAAAGTTCTTTTATTTTTGATCTGCAGCTTATTATTCATTAATATGTTTTCTTTGTGGTAGATACTAATCAATCGATTAGCAGAAAAGGAAAAGCTCTGCAGCCAAGATTCATATCTTCGCAGGGATCTCTGAGGCGTATGCAGAGAAGTTACCGCATCTCACCTTCTGGGGCCTCAATGGAAAATAAAGAACTACCTTTAAATTTTTTGAGAGACAAAAAGATGGTTCCTAATTCAGATCCTCCCAAAGTTGAAGACATTGATCATTTATATCAATTCTTTGACAAAAGGTATAAATGGTGCGGAGGAAGGTCCACAGGAGTTAGAAGCAACTTCTGCAGAATATAACATTATTAGAACTGCTTGAATATTCAAAAGTATGTTTAAGTGTAAAGTTTAGGGTATGATTGCGTAATTAGACCAAATCTGAGGGTGTTTGAGTGTAATTATCCTTGTTAATATTGACCTCTCTGATTAAATAAAAAATATTATTTCTGTTGCAATATCTGAAGATTACTTCTGTTTGCAGCTCAAACCTTGTTATCTTAACTGGAGCTGGGATTAGCACAGAGAGCGGAATTCCTGATTACAGAAGGTATTCTTCAACATCATATATAAATGGTCCCCCAGCTGATATACCTTTTAGGAGTAATAAACTCTGTTATTATGATTATTCTATGTTCTTCTAGCTTCATAATTTTCTGAAATACTTGAAATTTTTGCATGTAGTTGCTAAAAGCTTACTTTCTTGCCCCTTAATTGTGTTTACTCTTAGGCCATAGAAATGTACTCCATCTTATCAATGTTAATATCATCAAATGAAGGGGGCTTTGTCTTCTGGTATTTATTTCCTCTAGATTAAGTGTGTATATGGTTTGGAATTCTGGATTTAATAATTATTTTCTGAGGATTATGGCCCTCAAATAAATGTAGCTTTGACGTAACCACCTGGAGCTTTCTCCAATACCTACAATTAGGAGTCTGTTCTTCCTTAATAAGTCAGCTTATACATTCTTATGAAACAATGAAATGTAGCTTGACATTTCAAAGTGCAACAAAACTCCCTTTCCTTTATTTTTTTTTTGTCTTACTTACCATTTGTTTCAGAATTTAAAAACTGGTCCCTATATTGTTATTTAAACATAATCTAATTTTCAGATCACCTTTTTAACTCTTTGCAGCCCAAATGGAGCTTACAGCACTGGCTTCCGGCCAATTACTCATCAGGTGATCTGAAGGCATTTTTTATTTTTCTTTTTTCTTCATTTTGTTACATCTTATTTCCCCAATTAAACCTCTGTGATTGTAATACTTAATTAGACTCTGAATAATTTATGCCATTTTTGTCTAATAAGTCAGTCATGACTGTTTACTTTCCCTCTCCACAAGATCTTGAAACAGCAATTTTATTGTCTGACTGCGTTGTGCTTTGCACATATTATGGGGTGGATGATCCAAAAATTTAAGTTCTATATATGCACTATTTCATTAAACAGCAATTTATTCGATCTAGTCGAGCCCGAAGACGATATTGGGCTAGGAGCTATGCTGGATGGAGAAGATTTACTGCAGCAAAACCTGGACCGGCACATATTGCTTTAGCTTCTCTTGAGAAAGCTGGACGTATAAGTTTTATGATGACACAAAATGTAGACCGGTAATGGCTCCTCTCAAGACTCAATTTTTCTAGTTTGAAGTGCAAATCCCGTGTATTTTAGTGATTAAAGTGTGAAAATGACCTTAATTCTGGGCACAATGTTTTTATCCGTGTTATTTTTAGTTATATAGTTGTTTTCCAATTATCTATAAGTCAGGATTAAATTCCATCAGCCTGAGCTTACATAAACAAAGCCCGACCAAACCGCAAACCTTTCAATTTGACTTTTTTTTTTTTTTGCCTTGTAAAATGCCTGTTTTACCCAAAAAATATATATTTAAGAAATTCCAGAAGCCTATCTCTACACTCATAAATGTTCGTTATGTGACAGTAGTGGTATATCCACGTCTTTTCCACAGGCTGCATCATCGTGCTGGCAGCAACCCTCTTGAGTTGCATGGTACTGTCTATGAAGTTGCTTGTACGGATTGTGCCTTTTCTCTTCCTCGAAATTCATTTCAGGATCACGTTAAGGCTCTTAATCCAAAGGTTGGTTGTTTTTTAAAACTTATAGTATCATAGTAAAAATAGTAACTGATACTAGTTTTAAATGATTAGATTTTACGCAGATTGTTGGATCACATATGTTATGCTTTCATCTTTTGATGTTGTCACAGTGGGCAGAAGCAATTGAAAGTCTAGATTATGACAGCGGTTCAGACAAGAGCTTTGGGATGAAACAAAGGCCTGATGGTGATATTGAAATTGATGAGAAGTTCTGGGAGGAAGAATTCAATATTCCTAATTGCCAGAAATGTAATGGGATACTGAAACCTGATGTAAGCAATTTTTCTTTTAAAGCTTTAAAAAAAAAAACAAATGGTCTAGCAAAATATCATTTTAAAAACCTTTTTCTTTAATGTTGCATTTTCTGTAGATATTCTCTATATTATTATTTTTTTTTGGTAGAAAAGAGAAAGTTCTGTATATTTGTTGCTCTACTCATCTCTGTACATTTTTTGGTGATATCTTTTCAGGTAGTGTTTTTTGGTGATAATGTACCCAAGGAAAGGGCTGATAGAGCAATGAAAGCTGCAAAAGAATGTGATGCTTTCTTAGTACTCGGTTCATCATTGATGACCATGTCTGCTTTCCGGCTCATCAAGTAAAATTTCGTTACCATTTTATCTTTTATATATTTATATCAAAGCAGCTGTCTTTTTCCCCTCTTTTCCACAAATTGGTTAGTGCTAATCAAAAGGTTTTTTGTCTCATGTCCTCTTAATTTTGACTAAACATGAAAAAAATAAGAATAGTATTAGTGGTTTTTGCTTTACAATTTTTTATTTGTTGGTATGATTTTATATTTTAGTTGGGGGAATAGTAGTACACTGCAGATTTTATAAGTAAATTCACTATGCATCTCTCCCTGGAAAGACTAACTCCCCTTATGGTTAATTACTTAACGGTTCGTTGGATTTTGTACAGGGCTGCTCATGAAGCTGGTGCTGCCACTGCAATTGTAAATGTAGGTGTGAGCAGAGCTGATGATTTTGTTCCTTTGAAAATCAATGCTCGACTTGGTGAGGTATGCTCTTTAATTTAGTAGGAATAAAGAAACACTTCCCTATCTGAACTATTTTCCATCTTTACCACCTAAATTAACCCTGTACTTTTATATATAAACATTAATGATATTGATAATTTCATCCCTCCTCAAGGGATAAAGTCCCAGCTCCATCCGTGCATATAATGTTATGGAATCCCGATGGAATATTCTGTCAGAAATGTAATACATGGCAACGTGTAAAAACACACACATATATAGTATTATGTTGAAGTATCATAACAAGTAATTCAAGTGTCAAAATATGAAAACGCATATAGTTCAGATGGCAAAATATTCATGTTCTCTTTAGAATCTCGTTTTCTCCAAGTACTTGCTTAGTGGGATTACTGATTATTGGCTCACTTGTTGGTGCAGATATTACCTAGATTGCTCTCCGTTGGATCCCTTAGCGTCCCCGTTGTCTAATCCATGTGGGACATGATCTATAGTTTTGCTTGCCTCATTTAGATGCACTTTGTAGAAATTAAACTCAAAATATTGTGATTTACAGAGGAAACTGTGAATATGATGATATTTATGTATCATTCTTTTACAAAATCCATATTATTACAATAAGGGAAGCAAGTTAGAAATTACTGTAGTTGTAACCTTATTGACTGAGCCAGACTTGTGGCATATATACTAATGATATCCTTTGTCCTTACTAAGGATATTTTTTCTGGTAATTAATATGTAATATTACGCGATCATTTTCTTACAAGCAGCTTTCGAAATGATCACCATCACCAATAGAATATTTGGTCATCTGAGTTATACGTTGTACGTGAATCTTAATATGAGTACATTTCTGTACAAGAAGTTGAAAAATGTTGTACCTAATTAAAATCAGTACATATCTGTCTGCACTTGTGTTTGATTGTCATATTATGTTTGTCTGAACAAAAGTAGCAGCAGAAAATGTTTGCCTTAGGCTGCCGGCCGGAAACTTAACGGATATGATGAAAATTCTTTGGTGTGATATATTTATGTAGCTTTCCAAACCGCGGAATATATCCATATACATAATTAGGAAAAATTTCAGGATGTATAAGTGTAATTATCCCTCTTTTGATTAAACTGAAAGCCAATCCCTACATTTGCCGTGCGTATAGGGTACATCAATGCTAACATACAAAAATAATAATTACATTTAAGATGGCATCTTTATTTTCAGCCTCCTTCATTGAATTTAAAATTTCAAAGCCAATATTGATTAAATAATGAAAAATAACACCAGGAGACGAACCAGATCTTCCAAGCAACCGCCACACCAACCCCAGAAACTAGTCGAACCCAAACATCCGTATTGGGAGTAATATCTAATGGTTATTGGGTTATATAAGTGTACTTTTGAGCTTCGTATATGTATCTAGATTCAAATTTATGCAACTTCCCAAATTTATTTAGAAAAAAAGAATTAATATACAAAATATGATAAAAAAATTTTTTAACTGTTTTGGTCCATACATTACATCAAGTGCCAGGTTTATTAAGAGTTTCCCCTGCCCAACTCTATCCCTACCCAACCAATTGAAATTCTGTAGATGAAGTATGAAATATAATATTGTGCAACAGTCATTTGGTGATGTGAAATGTGAACCATTTGAACTAATGGTGAAGATCCCTTTAAATTTATTCCCTTTAGAGACAAATTTAGCTGCATTAAAATAACCTTGGAATAAATCTAGATGAATGGGCCCACACTGTGATGCACGGGACACCTCTAAAAATTCTATCCAACCATATCGTATCATGTCCGACACCTCATATCCGTGTCGTGTCCGTATTACTGTGTCTGTGTCCGTATTTCATAGGCCCACACAAAAAATCCTTAAAGTCTCCAAAAGTTGATTTGTAACAACTAACAACTTCTTGATTTGTGAAATCATTATTGCAATAAAACTAAAGGATAATTAAACTCATGTACTTTAAAGGTTGGGCTTAATTATGTAATATACCCTTAATTTAAAAGGAAATTATAAAACATTCCTTATCAAAGAATTTTCGTTATATCCATTAAATGGTCGGACGGATTTTGGGAACAACCATTTCATAAATCCTGATTTTATTTTTTGATAGAAAAACCAGGACATCACGTGGAAGTGCTCGTTTTGGGCTACCAGCAGATAGAATTTAGGGCATTTTTCAGCATAATGTTTGCATAATTAGGTCAAATTATTTGGAAACTAATTAATTCCATTTGCATGTCATAATAGTGCAGCTAGGCAGCTGTATCATGTGTGACCATACATTGTCCCGTACGGCATGCAAACCCACTCTCCACCAATACCCCAAAACCATGCCAAACAAAAATAATGCAACTAGCAATATTTCTTAATTACGTTGTCACCATCATTAGCACACCTAACAAAGTTATTAAAACATGAATGAAACAAACAAATTAAACTGCCGTCCTCAAACTACCCTCTCCATTTACTCAGAACTAGCTAGATCATGTGCAGGAATAGTACATCATCCGTAGCATTGATCTAAATCCCATCTCTCTCTATATATAATATATATCGTGTTGTATTAGTATCCTCGTTCAGGTAGATTGAATGGGAGTGAAAGCCAGTACGTTAAGCAGGGTTGTGAGCTTTCGGAGCTTGAAGCGACTAAAAGAGCCTCCAATGACGACACCGAGAGGATATATACCTGTAGCAGTTGGCATGGATCATGAAACGGAACGTTTCATGGTTCACACGACGGCTTTGTCTAATGCACAATTCGTACAACTTTTATGCAGATCGGCTGAGGAATATGGTTTCTATAATGAAGGTATTCTCAGGATTCCTTATGATGCACAAGCCTTTCAAGAGTGGATGATGAATACAAGTGGTAAACAGAAGATTTTAAGGATTCAGCCGATGATGCCAACAAATTAAGATGATCAATATTCTGGATTGCTGCAAGTTGCTCGGAAAGGAAACAGGTTTGCTTCACTATGTTGTATGAAGTTTAGAAATTATGGTTATAAAATGTAGATGAATACTTTCCTATAGAGGATTGCAATTCTAGTACTTTGTACATATGTAATTATAGAACACAAGGGATGATGAAATATAGAGTTGCAATTATGTTGGATGTCAAATTGTCAATCTATTATGGTGTTGAAAGAACAATTTTACAAAAAGCTATGTTCGTCCCACTTACTTTCTAAAAGAGGCTGATGAAATCTTATGTTGATTTGGTCATCAAAACTTGGGTCAATTACACAAAAACCCTTCAGGTTTGCACCTTTTACAATTTCACCATCGAAACCTAAAAGGGGTATTTGTAAGGTTGTAGGTTTGCACCTTTTACAATTTCACCATCGAAACCTAAAAGGGGTATTTGTAAGGTTGTTCAGGGACATTATGACTACACTTTATGTTTCAATGGAAATATTTGTAAAGTTTCAGTTTACAAGGTAAGTAATTATAAAGTTTCAAGATTTCGGTGTTTTTCGAATTTTTAAGCAAACTACAGGGGTTTGTGCAATTATCCTTCAAAACTTATCATATGCAAAGACTTCAGCTTTTGAAAATGCTCTAAGATGCTTTGAAAAATTGAATTAGATCAAGTAAAAGAAAAAGAAAAGCAGAAAGTACAAGGAAACACAATTGAGTGTTGGAGAAAAGAGTTGGAACAAGCACTTTTACTACTCAGAACATACTTCCACTTATTTACTAAAAAACCCTAGATTTCTAGTGCTGAAAGAAAGCAAAAGGCACAAAGTGTTTCAGTTTAGAATTTGCAAACACTCCCTTCGCATAGATTTGCCACTTCAAAAACAACAATAAAACCATATTTTAATAGAAGAGCAAGAAACTAACAGGGCAAGGACGAGTCTGAGAAACCAGTTCACAGAATCATCATACATCAAGATTGAACAAATTAAAACCTAAACAGAGACCATTAGAAATTACAACCATCAAACATCCTACATGGTCAGTCCAGAGAATCCATTTGCCAGGGCAAAAAGGTTAAAACAGCCCAAAAGCAAATGCATAATGGTCAAACAAACCGCAAAAGCTACGCATAAGGGTTCATATACCTACACATCCCAACAAGACTTTTCCGACAGATTGTTTTGTGTTCTGACAAAAGAGGCTAGATATTAGTAGGTCCATTCAGCTATCTTACATTAGTTACATTGTTTCTACTTTGAAGCTCCCACACAAATCCAGTGGTCTAGTTTTTCTCAGCAATCTCCTTGTCGATTTCATCTGCATGATCTCTGAGTATTTTCCACTGCAAATACCAAAAAGAGAAAAGTGAAAATTATAAAATCCGTAATGAAGTTGGAATGATAGGATGAAAAAGTATTGGAGTTCTTTCTGTTTGCATACCTGATCCATGCTCAATGAAACACCTGCAACCAAGTTCGAAATGCATTATTAATTTATTATAATTTTATCCCAAACAACAACATAAAATTGAAATCAATAACTTATAAGAAGTTTAAGAGCTCAAACTAAAGAAAATCATTCTGAAACTTATAAATAAATTGGTGCAAAATTGTCAAATCCAGCTCATGAAGCAAGTAAACAGCACCATATGACTAGTGGACCCTCCTAAACCAGCAAAGGCTCAAACAATCAAGGAATTTTGGTACAGAGGCAGAGAAATATAGTAAACATCAGAAAAGAACACAACTATGGAGAAATGGAAGAGATAATGAATGTAAGGAAAGTAAAATTTTAACAGTTCCATTATCGTTTTAGTCCAATTAAACAGACAAAAAAATGTGTTGGAAAATGATTATTAAAAATTAATAATGATGTGAAAAATCTAAGAAACCGAAAAGAATATGAACCAAAAATAGAAATTTTACAACCATTCCAAACCTTACGATTACACAAAAGTAATGTTCAGGGTTTTTGTGTCAGCTCATATTTAATCACATTTATCCCCCAACACATGCACACACAATAGAGGATAAAAGAGATTAGGACGAACACAGTTAAAGCAGCATAGATTTACCAGCTACTACAACGAAAGACGAACAAGTTGTACCTTTCTTAGCAGGAAATTCCTTTCCATCCTTCTCATAGAACTCCCTAATATCCACGAAAACCTTCCCCATCCAGACCTTGACCGACACTTTCCGATTCTTCGACAGCTGGCCTCGCAAAAAAATGGAAATGAAAAACCAGTAAAACAAAATGGAGCAAAACCTAGCTAAAAAATGGAAAAACACTTGCAGAACAAAAATAAGCATACCTGGCAAATGAAAATGTTGTCGGAGTCCTCAGAATCGTCGTTCGGCTTCAAGGATTTCTTCTTAGGCTCGTCGCCGTCGGAGAGCGGCTCATCGTGTTCCTTCGTCTTCCCGCGCTTCGACATTTTTTCCTTATCTCTCACTACTACAGAAAAATATTTGAAAAAAAAAAAGTTGTAGGTGTGCCAGCAAAGAGTCTTTTCGGTTCAATTTTTATACAGAAACTGCGAGAAATTTGGGCTTTCTATTTCGGCTTTTCTAATTGGGCTTTACTATTTTGTTTCAATAAAGATCATTTTCTCTCCGCGGGGTTTTTATAAAGACTAGAAATCTAGAATATGCATTTTTTAAAATTTATTTATTTCTAATATTTAAAGAGTATTTTTCAAAAAAAAAAAAAAATATATATATATATATATATATATTTTGTGTGTGAAATACTGGTTTCGGTAATCCTATATTTAGGACCGTTAATCCAGTTCAGAGTTTAGTCACAATTAAGGCTCTTCTGTCTTCATCCCTATTCCCTTCCAACAAATGTGTTTAGTGGAGATCGAACTTGAAACTCTTCCCACAAACTCAGCCTTGTTACCAACTATATTTTCTGAATATACAATTGGAAACAAGAGTATCCAATTCCAAGTTGCACTAGTTTTTAATTATTTCTTCCAAAATCCAGCAAATTTTACTTTGAATATTTTGAGGAGAATGCATAAAGAATAACTTTTTAATATTGTACTACAATAATGCATAATAATTACAATATTTTATTTTCTTTATATAGTGATTCAAATGATTCGAAATCTTAAATATTGTCTACAAGAAAATGTCTCATTTTACTTTGTGATTTGGAAATTGATTTTATACAAAATATAATCAAACAAATACGTTTTTCTTTCTTTCCCAGCTCCAACTTTCCGAAATCGCATTTTCCTCCACCTAAGAAATTGAAATACAGCTAAAATCCATTCAACCATCTTTCCTCCATCCATCTGACCTTATTTCTCTCTCTCTCTCTCTGAAAACGAGATGTTCCCACTGAAGTTGGTGAAATCTCTGGTTTCCGGCGATAATGTCTCCAACAATCCTCTTCTTCTTCGCATCCACCACGATGATCTAGACGAGAGCGACGACGATCCAAGTACCACCACCACCACCATTGCACCGCAATCACGAAACAGAATCCCGTTAATGCTCTTCATTCCCACTCAGGAATTAGTGAGAGACACATACAGATTAGCCTCAATTGCTAGAGTCATCGGCATGGATCTTCACCCAAACCCATCTCTGTCGCACATAATTTTCTCATGGCCATCGCCGCCATGCCCATCATCGTCATCGTCCTCATCATCAACGCCATCGTCGTCGACGTATTCATGGTCGTTGCCGAACGACAGCGTTCCGTTACCTTTCCCCTCTTTCAGCACGGCGTCCCTCTGCCACCTCCGCCTCTTCGCGAATTTATCAAAGGGCTACTTCAAGTTGGCTTTCCTCAAAAATAATTGCGCCCCATTCGAAAAAGTTGAGTCTTTGAGTAACAACAATTGGCATTGCACATCGCTTTCTTTGTTTTGTACACGTACTAGTGCGAAGATAACGTCGATGGATGGGTTTTCTAAGGCTTTGCTTGGAATGGGATGGACCCTTTTCAAGACGAATGATGTAGATAAAGATTCCCAAGATTCTCTCAGAAGGGTTGTTTATTTGTTTAGGAAATTGGAAAATAGTAGAATTTGTAATCCCAAACAGGTTCTTAACGGAAATGGGGAGGGTAGTAGAGTTAGGGAGTTGAGGTTGCCACCATTGGATTTCAGGAATATGCCTTTGAGGATTTTGCAGTACATTCTTCTCATGACTGATGATGTCTTCTATCTTGCTTAGACTAATCAAGTGAGTTCTTTTGTTTTCTTTTTTTATGCTTCTTGTCATTAGGCTTATGCTCTCTATCGGTTTGTTAAAATGTTTGTTTGTTTATGGGTAAGAAGCTATAAACTATGAAAATTGAGCAGTGGAGACGAGGGACACGTCGTTGGGAGTTGAAACTAGTGATTCTTGTGAATCACTCTAAAGGTACTCAAATCTACTGTCTTGTCTTCAATGTAATTACGAATGAGCAATTGGATTCGTTTCAGCCTTCACAGAGACCGGACATATAGGATCTGATTCAGTTTTTGGATTCTGATCTCTGTTTATCTGGTGGATCATAGTCATTAATTTCTTACAACATAATCATTAGTTAACATAGACGGGATAAGTAAAATCTAAGTGATGATTATTCAAGTCGTGTTAGGAGTCTCATAAGAACTTCCTACAGTTGTAACTAATGGCTGCAATTCTTGTGGAAGTTGTTATGAAGTGAATTATTCGTCGCAAAGGTAGATAGGATATTGCTCATCAGTTTCCAGCTTCTATAATAACAATGGTAGGCTGTAAAACTTTGATTAACCTTTAGAAGACATCATGTGTTGCAATCATGTTGTAATGTCTCTGTGCAGTCTGCAGATATTCATCAGAAAATAATTCAGATTAAAGCCTTTTTTTACTACCGAGTCATGAACTACCTAAAATAGAAGATGTAACCAAAAAGAATATGTTATCAAAAGGATCTGTTTACCAGCTTCATTTGATGTTGTGTTGTGTGGTAAGTGAGGATTGCTTTGTTTTGTTAAAGTTTCAAGAATTAAATTAATGAGTTTCTTCTCAATTTTCGAGTTACTGTCAGCTATTACTTTTAGTGGTTCTCGTTCTCTTATTATCAATACTGTTGCACGTTTTTAGAATTTATACGAGATATAAAATGTCAAAACGCAAACTGATCTTGAATTTTATGACCACTCAGGATTTCAAGATGCGGAGTTGAGGAGTTGGCAACGAGGGTCAATTGTAAGTATAACATGTTGTCACAGACTTGTCTCGATACAAGCTCTCGTCCGCCACTTAGCCATTCATAACCTTGTAAATTGTAATGAAAGCTGAACCATGCAAAATAAACTCTTATGTAGCTGTGCATCAACCTCCAAACTTTAATATTAGTGCATATTTTCCTTGTACAGTTCCTATTAGATGATGTCGCCCTTTAAGCTTTTGGGCTTTCATTAGCTTCGCTCATTATTGCTCATTTCCCCCTTACAAAATTTGTACTATTTTTACCACCTTTATGATCATCATTTCATGTACATTCTTTTGACTTTACAATATATCTCTCTTTTCCTTGTTATTGTAAGTTTGTAATCATCCTTTGTGTTTGCAATTATAACCATATTCCTCTTCTGATGATGTTTGGTGGGATTTCAACAACTAAATTGATCCATTTGTGTCCTCGATTGGTCTTAATTCTAATAACAAGGTATTGTAACTGAACAATTTTTGCCAGCAATTTACTTAACTTTTGATGCACGAATACTTTTAAAAACTAGCATACAGTGTCATGTACAATAACATAACTGAGACGGCTTAGGGAAAATTTGGTAACTAGATCGATTCACAAGCAGAAAGAAACATAGTTTGATAATTGATATAGTAGAAAGAAACATCCTTCAAACAAAATAATAAGCACAACCTAATTATACATTCACTATAACCACACAAATGGAGAATAAACTTTTAGAATTCTTGAATGATATAAGAAAAAAAAAATCTGAAGCTGAAAATATTGACTAGTGGGGCAGGGTGGGTAAAAAAAAGGATAGAATTAGGTTGCATGAGCACCATGTGTTCGTGATGCCCATATTCCAAAGACAAGAAACCAGAATACAAACAAGATTGCCCAGTAACGAGCTGGACCATACTTGATTCTCGTCAGCACAAACTGCAAATGCATGGTCCCAAAAAAAAACAGTTATCAGCTTATAGATGTAAATGCAAGAATCTCACTCAAGAAGAGCAAATTGTATTTAACATTTATCAGGTCTTTATTCACCCCATGTTGGATACTTTGAGTAGATAGTAGAAAAAAAATGAAGCAATCGAATATCGCATTGATACCTATCCTGCTTTAACTAATTTTGTCAAGATGATGGAAAGAAGAGTTCAACAAATTTATTCCATGGTGAAAATCAAATCCTAATTTTTCATGATTCCTTAATATCTGCAAACTGCACTAAATACCAATATAGAAGACACTAGTGAGTAGTGAACTTTAAGTCTAAATAGTATAATCAAGAAGCAATTGAACTTACGAAGCGGAAGAAAACTACAACTGTCAATGCGCAGACACCTCCAAGAAGAATATGCAGGCCATTTTTGGCAGTTTTCTGCAGGAGAAGGCAAATAGTTTCACATAAGTATTCATGTAGGAGAACAGCATACAACCCAAAATGAAAAAAAAAAAATTTGTTAAGTTGAAACCACAAAATGCAATCCGATCAGTCACAAGAATCATAAGTTGCAACCCAGCTTAATAGTGTAACAAACGGAAATCAAGAAGACTTCAAATTGCATTTGATAACATTGGGAACTGATTATCGAGAATTATCCCTTGTCCGCAGTGTGGAAAACCAAAATCAATTGCAGAATAATAAAAACTTCTGCTTTTCGAGAAGTTAAAGCTCTAGCAAGAAGCTACAAAAAGTTTGGGATGCTTGGGGGAGAAAGTACAGAAACACTTCTATTAATAGTAAAACGAACCTAGAAGCTGGAAAAACCACCTCCAGTGGTGCCTCTAGATTCTAGATTCTAGCTTATTTGAGTTTCTTCTAAGCAGTAGCAGCAAAATAGAACACTCCATTTAATCTAAAAGAAGACAACGTGCTGCAAAGTGTGGTCTTGCAAGGAGAAAAGTAACTAACAATTTAACTGACCAATTAAATAGGTTCAAATGTGATAATATCAATTTAGCCTCTACTATCAGGATTGAGGAATTAGGTTTCAAACCAAAGGAAAATGGGCACGGATAGACTTGTGACATCAGGAAATCTTATCAACCCAAAAAACAAAACCGGTTGCTCTAGAAACTTAGTGTTTATATTCTAACTATAACCAGCTCTCCATGGGTCCCAAATGTATTGCTCCTATTCCCTTCTTGGACATCACATTAAAGTCCATTTGCTGGAATGAAACTTTTCCCCTCAAAACTACCCTCTCACTTAATAATTGATGTGAGATCACTAACTCCTGATCACTAAAATCAAAAAACATATTGTAATATTAACGATAACTTTTTCCATTCTCCTAATATGCTACGAACAGAAGGCAAAGAAGAAAGAAGCAAAAGAACTATGCTCCTAATTCCTAAAATGCAAAAGAGGTGGGCATTAGGAAAATATCGTGAACTTGATTACAACCATCTTTATTTACCAAGTCATACTATATGATTTTCTTATAGGAACCAAGTTAGGAAATTCAGATTACAATCTCCAGATATTTTCCTGGTCATTGAAAAAGAGGGGTTTTTGGTTATCGAGTCCAAAAATAGTATTTCAGTGAAACTAATAACAATAGTTGTCATATTGGTTTTATTTCTCAAAACTTCATCAAAACCACCGGAAAGAAGTTTTCTTGTTTTTAACATCAATCAGGAATATCTGTGGACTAATTGTCAGTGAATCAGGATTAGTATACTTTTTGGTGGCTCATTAAAACTGAAAACTTAACCAAAATCATGTAAAAAATATTTAGCCAATTTCTGTAAAAGTTTGTGACTTCATTTTAGATTTGGCTTATCGAAGTTTTAGTTCACGGCGAGCTTAATTATGTGGCATTACAAACTTGAATTGTCACTCATCAGGAGTTTCACATAAATCTGACTTCTCATTAGCCTCCTATATCAGAATTGTCTCCGGTGATCAATAAAATTTCATCCCATCCAAAAACAGAAAATATGAGATATGTAAGTTTGTGGCCAATGAGAAATTCGGTTAATTTATCACAGAATACTTTACTGACCATATAATTCTACAAAAACTAAAATAGCAACCATATAATGGTGAACAGAGGAACAGTCAAAAGCAGGCAAGAAAACAAGACACCATTTTACCTTTCCAACATGGGGCGCAAGCAGCCATGCAAGAGTAACAGTCAGCAGGCCTGTAGCAAGCAGGATCCCAGTACCCTCAACAGCCCATTTAGTAGCAGTATTTTCAACAGGTGCAATTTCGTTCATGACTATATTAGTAGCTGAAGGCTCACTAACCACATGGGAAACAATCATTGAGTTATTGTTATGTGGGTTAAACCACAATGCAATTTCACTTAACCTTTGCCTCCGAATTGCAGCAACAGCATCAGGATCTACACCAAAATTTGATTGGATTGGTGCGGGATTAGGTTCGCCATTAACAGTTCTTTCTCTTAATGCTTCATACTCTTTTAAAGAGCCTAATACCTTTTTAAAATCCGAAGATTTTATGTTTGTCGCCATGGATCCACAAATTTCACAGACAGTCGATCCATGGTTGATAAACCACTTAAGTGCGCAACCATAATGTGCTAAAGCAAGATCGTTTTTGCAAGCACATCCAAGCTCTATTAGCCTATCTTGATTCTCATCAAAGCCTAATTCAACATCAGCAGTACAAAGGAAAACCTCGCCATTTGGGCTAATGAACTCAACCAAGGATCCTTTTAAATCACTTCTACGGTGGGAATTATTTTCGGTATTTCCCAAGGCAACTTTCAGATTAGACTTCACCTCATCATCGCTGTTAATGAGATTACATTGTGGTGGAGAAATGCCCAAGAATCCCAGTGCAATGTTTCCCCTTCTATCAGGTTCAGCACACTGACAAACTCGACAAGTTGGCAAACCATTTTCCTTGTCTATACTATCACAAGAGGCATCGTCTCTTGGTTCTTCATTCTCAGTCGGTGACGGGAATTTCTGAGTGGGTATGTCAATCTGATGGGACATTTCTTTCTCCATCTCTGCATACCAAGTTGCACCACCTATGGAACAGGTACTATCTTGTTTTAAGTAATAGTATTATCTTGCAATCAAGTATCTCCATTGGGCTAACTCTGCCATCTCATATATCATGGGGATGACAAGTACAATCCAGGCCAAACAAAGTTCATAAACAATATCCCAGAGAGGAAACAAAGCATATCAAGAACGTGCCCATATAACCTTATGTACCTTGATTATGAAGAACGATACCAACTTACATACAATTAGAATGATGGTATGAGGCTCAACAGGATCCCTATAAAACACGGCAAAAAAGTTATGGAGTATATAAGTAATTCAGAAATCAAAAGAGCAAATCAGTTCTTAGCTTACAGAATACATCCACATTCAAATAACATCTAGATCATTATTCCTAGAAAATCTCTTTCTTTCTTCATTGAAAAAAGAAAAAGAGCTCTGCTTACACTCCGGTCCAACCACCAAATTAACCCAGAACCAAAATTAGAAGGGTTAGTGAGAAAATCCCTAAATGAGTACATAGTACTTACAAAAATGTCAAATGTGATGGGAATGATTGGGTCTCTAAAAATCACTGAAAAGTTTATCTAAAATATAAATGCAATACGACATATTCTGAAACCATTTGATAGTGTCAATTTCCACAATACACATAGAACGAAGAAGTAGCAGAATTCACAAGGAAAAACAAAACCAAAAAACAGACAGTTCCGAAAATCCCAAATCTACTAAATTCGAATCATTCAACCAGAAATAGCAGAAGAACGAACCTCAGATAATTAGTAAAGCAAATCGTGTGTAAACGGTTTGGTGGTCGGCCAAGCAATCTCTCTTTCTTTCTTCTCTCTCTCCTTCCCCTGCTCCCTCTCTCTCATAATTTTCCAGTAGGCACTGATGGGATGGGACAGTACTATTTATCTGGGAATAATAAATGAATATATTTTTCTGCTTTTTTGGAGTCTATCTCACTTTAACTGTGACTCTTTTGCATCCAGGTCCTTAAAATTTCGTGCATTGGTAACTAGACCCCAAATAGTTTTAGGTATACATTATACATTAGGTCACAACGACGTGAGCATGCTTGCAAGCGAGATCTAGACTTCTAAGTTTTGATGTACAGACACTTCTAAAAATTATATCATGTCGTATTGTGTTGTGTTCGATACTATGTCGGATATCCATGTCAAATACTTTTTTAGTGTAAAATATCAAAAAAAAAAAATAGTGTTACCGTATCCATGTCGTGTCCGTGTCTGTGTTTCATAGATTCTAATTATAGCTTGAGTTGAGATTAAGTTCGAACTTGGTGGAATATTTATTAATGATAATTACACTTAAATCGGAATTTGCTAAACTATAATTTATGATCATATTAGCCAAACAATTATGATTATACATTTATACCCGACACAAAATTGGATAATTATTTACCAAAAAAATGGATAACTACAAAAAAAAACACCCCTCTTTTGTTAGGAAATATTAGGATTTTCGTCCATAATTAATAGAATATCCTCTCTCTTACGTGAAATAAAAGATTTCATTTCAGTTTTAATTTTAAAAAATTATATATAACCACCAAAGATATTTATGATATTATAAATAACATTCAAGTGAAATATGATATTACAAATAACACTTAAATAAAATTCAGGAGCAAGTGCAACTCAATGTATAAAAAGAAGTAAGGGTATTTTTGGTATTCACTGTTCATGTTTTATAACGTCGTCTAACTGTAATTGTTTGACTAATATGATAATAAATTATAATTTAACAAACTTTTTGGAGTCTAAGTGTAATTATCCCTTTATTATATGTATGATAATGTGTATATTAAGTATATATTTCTTTTATTATAAATAAATACATAATAAAATAAGTTAGTTTTTATAGTTATCGTTAAATCAAAAATTTTATAGCTCAACGTCTTGGATTGATTTTTAAACATCATAGTTTCTTATTATTGGAGTTTTACATACTCAACCATTAAACTCTAAAAAATATGTTTAATGAACTCATAATAATAATTATACAATGTCGGAAATTTAGAAGCCTTTTGTAAAATTAATAATCAGTTCATAAACTTTTAATTATAATATTGTGGATAAATTCTATTGGATTGTTGTAAAATGTTAATCTGTAATTAATATCTTAGGAAACCTATCATAACAGGATTTATATATGGCAAGTACTGCAAGCCGAATCCAACTTCGATACCCTTTTTTTTCCTTTAACAAATAGATCAATAGAGATAGTTTGCGACTTTGCGTATATTATTTTCATATAGAATTAATCATTAACATACAAAATTTCATCTTTGAAGTTAAAAGAAGAATTTTCATGGCGACAGAGACACTGGAATTTGACAACATTCATCAGAAACCCAAACTGAACTTCCCAACTTGGTTCAATGGAAGAAAGCGTGCCCGCAAATCTATACCCGCCGAAGGAATTACTATCAAGAAGACGAAAGAGGATGATCATGATCACCGGAAAATCAAGAAAATCAGAGTTGATATGAGGGGCGATGCGATTTCCTGCCCCACAAATATGAAAGATCAATACGAGACTCTCAACGAAATAAGCCGCGGCGCTTATGGGGCATGGTTCGCTGTCGCGGCACAATCGCGGCTGTCGCGGAACGGGAACGGCAGGCACTGGTCCACTGATCCGGGGTGGAACGACTACGTACCCATAGCGGCCACTCCGGCGAGAAATCAGCCGCTATCGCGGCAATGGAATGGCGTCTCGGAGCGGCGCGGTAAGAAAATATAAATTTTTTCTTTCTTTTTTTACTGGGCTGTCTACTGGGCGATCAACAAGTTGTGAACTATGTTCAGAAAATAAAAAACGAAAGCTTACAACAATTGTAGAAGCTACATAGCCGGATTTCTCACGAGGGTCGATTCTGGAAGAGAGTAGAAGCAAAGCTGCAACATACTATGGAATTGCAGCAAGGAAGAAAACAATGATAAACATTTACGAAAGAAACAGGGTAACTCTAAATAAGATTATGACTAACCAATTAACCCATCAAGAATAAATAATTGTCCGGATATATGCAACTTTTTGAAAAAATAAAGTTGAATCAATTGAGCAACATTAAGAGGGTGTTCGTGTAAGGCGGAAGATCTTCCTTTTTACTTATTTTCTATAATTATCTTTAAATATTGGCATGCAATTTTATTGGGTTTTTCCTTTTCTTTTGCCTATAGACCACAGATTGAAGTAACACTACTCTTGAATCTAAGAAAGGGATATAAAAAGATTTAATCACTAATGCACGGATATGGCAGAAAATGTGTTCGTGCAGTGTCCGACATGTGTCCGACACGGACACGGCCCCGACACGTGTCGGATACGGTAAAAAGTGTCCGAAAATAAAAAAAATAAAAAATAATAAGGACACGGTGTCGGACACGGCTGGGGGAGTGTCCGACATGGCTAAGGGAAGTGTCCGACACGGCAAACTCAATTTTTTTATTTATTTTATTTTATTTTTTTATTTAAAAGGGTCAAAATTTATTTGAGAAAAAATAAAAAATTATAAATTAATGAAACGGTGTATTAAATTAATTTAAATTTATTTTTTCATCATTTTTAATTGATTCTCACAATATTATAATCTACAAATTATAATGTTCTTTTAACATAATAATCAATTCGTATATTTAAATTTTACTAATAATTATATTATATTGTGATAAATTTATTTTTTAATTAATATTTGTACATATATTATATATGAATATTTATATTTTTATTAAAATTTATATTAGTCAGCCGTGTCGTGTCCTAAAATTTTTAAAAAATTCGTGTCGCTGTGTCCGTGTCGTGTTGTGTCCGTGTCCGTGCAACATAGGATTTAATGCAAAAAACCATAACAAACCTCTATGTCGTGACAAAACTTTGTGAAGTTAATTATAGAAATCTAAATTTATCAAATTTATAATAAGCATTAACTAAAATAAGTATTAATTGAGAAATATATGAGGTCCGCTACTTTGAGGAATTTTTCTAAGAGTTTTCGTGGCTTGGCCGCGATATTGCCGCGATTTTGCCATGACCGTTCCGCGACGTTGCAATGGAACTGGAACGATGACTTCCGTTCCGCACTCCGCGACGGCGATGGCAAACCATGTTACGGGGTTGTGTTTCGAGCCTGTGACCGAGAGACGGGAGAAATCGTGACGATAAAACAGGAGTTAGATGGACTTTTGAAGACATCATTACGGGAAATTGACATTCTCAATTTTCTCGGTTACCACCTGCGCATCGTCCGATTCGAGACAGTGGCACGCGACCATCGCGGCGGCGTTTACCTGGTGATGGAGTATTTTGAAAATGATCTTGGGAGATACATTGATAATTCTCCAAAAAATAAATAGTTCAGTCTGAGCGAGGTCAAGTGCTTGATGAAACAGCTTCTGGAGGAAGTCAAATTTTTACACCGTAATGAGGTGATGCATAGGGATTTGAAGCCCTCGAATATTCTGATCAATGGGTCCCTCAAATTGAAAATATGCGATTTCGGCTTGTCGAGTCATTTCTGGCGTGTGTTCTGCTCTGGATCGTATACTCCGCTTGTGGTGACTTTATGGTACAGAGCACCAGAGCTGCTTCTCGGGGCGAATACTTATTCGTATGCGATCGATATGTGGTCAGTGGGTTATATAATGGTTGAACTGTTGTTGAAAGAAGCACTTTTTCCAGGGGAATCTGAAATCGAACATCTTAAGAAGATATATGGTATTCTCGACAAGCCGATAGGGAATGTTTGGGGTGGATATGATCGGCTTAGGGACAAGATTCCGGCTGATGTGCTTACGGAAGCTGGATTTGATCTGCTTAAGAAGCTTTTAGCTTATGATCCGGATGAGCGAATAAGTCCTGAAGCTGCTCTCAATCATAAGTGGTTCAAGGATTATTAAATAAGTAGAATTTAAGTTCTGATTTGTGTTACTATACACGTAACTCTTGTAAAGAAAATGTTGTTGGAAATTGGTTTTAGAGACCAATGTTTGATTAAACACTTAAGTAGCATAAGTTCGTTATTTGTAAAAATGAATTATGAAATGTTAATCTACTTCGTGAGTAGATACGGAAAATATATTAATTTACTCAAGTCTAATTTCGGATGAATGAGAAATTCAATACACAAACTAGCTACTTGAAATTTGAAGAATTTTGTGTTGTTGGGTGAAATAACTTGTCCCACATAGGATAAGTGTGAGAAAGATACTCACTTAATATATGGATTTTTGGCATGACGGGTTGGGCCTTTGAGGGCACCAATAGCTTTTGAAGGAGAGGAGACCTAGGTGGGCTTGGGCTTGGATTTGTCTTAGGAGTGGCCCACAATACTATTCTTTTTGGACAATATCCATTTAGAATCGGGTCAAACAAACCCACAAACCAAATCTGGATCCATTTAACCGAACCAATGTCTGTGTGTATGAACGAACAGATGCACGGATTTAGAGCCCACCCGCTCGCGCGAACCAGTATCAGTGTAATTCTTGCCTTTTCGGATTTTGCCACACAACTTTTCGGTATCTATAAATAGACCTCCATACTTGCCATTTCATTCACTCAATTTTCGAAGCATTCTTTTTCTGCATAAAAACGAAAATATGAGAGCATTAAAACTTTTCTTTTGAGAGAGTGAAAAGCACTTAACGTTCGTGTGTTTCGTTATTTGTAGTGCTACTATAACGAAACGTGATCGTTGTATCTTGGGAGACGATTGCCTCAACCAAATTCAAGTTTTCGAAGTCTTCGTAAAGTCACGCCCATTCCGGCACATATTATCTAACAAATGTTGCCTATCCGATCGGAGGTTTTGAGTGAATTTCTTCAAGTGCAGTCATGTATTAATTTCTTGTAATTTTGTTCGCTACATATTCATATAACCTTTTCCCGTCAAATTGGAATATTTTGTTAAAAAATTGAAAGAAACATAATTCAAGGAAGCAGCTTGAAATTTTGAAACTCTCCTCACTAAATGGGATGGTAATTTTTTCACTAAGAGGGTTACTAGTTATAATTACACACACTCCCGAGGGATCTAGATGTAATTAATCTTTATTTTGTATAAAACATTGTTCCACTATAGATCTTGGAGAACAGCCAGGAAGTTAGAGAATGGCAATAGGATTTTCTAACCAATGATTTCTGCAATGTTGCAGCTAAATATGAAGATGATTTATAGAATTTCTGTCTTTAATGGCTATATCATAAGCATCACAAAATTTTCATGTATGTCCGAGAAATAAACGTGTTTGGTTGTTTACTTTTTTTTTTTTTTTTTTTTGGTGAAAGAAAGACAACAAAACAAGCAGAGAAAACCACAAAAACAAACTAGCTAGCTACCCTCAAATACTATCAGGTGGTTCCTCCCAAATTTCCAGCATCTGCATCCCATGGCCCAATTTTGCAAGTTTATCAGCCAAATCATTCTTCGTTCTTCCTATGTGCCTGAAACGAACTTGCCAAGGTTTGTGCAGCAGAACCTTACAGTCCCGGATGATGTTCTCAAGGGGGTGATCTGTAATATCTTCATTATTAACAAGCTTGAAAACCACTTCGGAATCAACTTCCACTTCGATTCTCGGTATTCTCTTTTCCCAAGCAATTTTAAGACCTTCCCGGAGGCCAAGAAGTTCGGCGACAGTGATTGTTATTTTGCCTAAATTCATAGCAAAACCAACAATCCAAGAGCCCTCATCATCTCTAATAACTTTTATTTGTTGTTAACCCGGGTTAAACCGCATTTTATCTTGCAATTTCCCTATTCCATAAACGCCATATTTTGGGCTGGCTGAGTTAACTATCATTTAAAGAACAAAAGTAAACAGTCCAAAAAAATAAAAAAAAATTATTTTAGGTACGTAGATTAAACCGGTATTATATCTTAGGAGTGTATAAATTCATATAATATATTAATATATTATTTATGTTTTGGTTTGAGCCGGTCGGACCATAATCACATAATTGCATAATTTCGAATTAGTATAATATATGTTAGTTACTAGAAGAATGTGAACCAGACTCCTTCGATTCAAAGAGTTGCAAACTTGCAGTCATAATAAACTTTACTTAAAGAGGACAAATTCTATTTAAAGTAAAGAAAATAAAAGAAAGTGAAATAAAAACAAACTTGAAAAATGAAAAGAGATGGAAGGAGACAATAAAATAAAATTAATAGTTGACATAGAAAAGAACCAAAGATATCGTGATCGACACAACAGTGATTACTTACCTATTAAGTGATTTGTATGTAAAGATATATTTATTTATAAATTATAATACAATGGAAAAATAATAAGAAAATACATATTATGTTAAAATAACCATTAAAAGATTTAAATATATATAAAAAAAATTATCCGAGACAAAGCCAAACGAAATCCAAAATAAAAAACTAGAAGGGTATAGTTGAGTCGATAAGACTTGAGACCATTAATTAATGGTCTAGAAAAAAAAGAAATTCCTAGATAATTTTGCAATAAAGTCGGTTGTATTTCTAATATAAATATGATATCATCTACTTAGGAAAAATATTATTTATGGAAAAAAATCCAATAGGTTACAAGAGATCATGACCGTTGATCTTTATAATCACACTGAATATACAGCAAATCTGGTTTTTAAATCCCTAAAATATTCCCCTTCATTACATCTACGTCCCTTTATCCAATGTATACCCGCCACGTCATCGTATCCGTCTACGTGGCACTCATTCGACCAACCCTATATATTCACGCTCACGCCTCTCTCATTTCCTCACATCAGTTTTCAGTTTTCTTCTCCCCCATCCATCACATGCAGAAGTAGTCTCTGTGGAATTGGGAAAAGTAAACTCACTGACTTTTAGAGAGAGAGTTTGTTGCAATGGAGGCTAGGGTTTGGAGTGGATTGGTGGTGATTTGGTTGGCGTTTGCGGCGGTGCTGAGTGTATCGCCGGGGGCAGCAGAGGATGTGGAAAAAGTGTTGACTTTGGATCATTCGAATTTCTCGGAGACTGTTTCCAAGCACGACTTCATCGTGGTTGAATTCTACGCTCCTTGGTATGTATGTGCATATATGTGAATGTATCTGTAATCGTCGTTAGACATCAATCTGTCACTTTGAATTTTATGTTGTTTGATCCTCTGCTTCGGGGTTATGTGTTGTGGTCCTTGTGGATTATAGTCTTCCAGATTTAAGTTTGAGTATGTTATATGTATTAGGATAGTGAATGAAAATAATCTTAGCATTTCCTCGTTTTCATACTTGTTCTTTATGCATTAAATGTTGTACACTGTGGTGCGGGAATTGTACATTGCTAGACTTTCAAATTTGCTGGTTATGGGTCAGATCTGTGAACTTGAGCTTGTTGAATTCTTCTGCCATGTGGGTCGCTCGCGCTTTTCTTATGCATAAACACACGTGAAAAATATCTTATGTTTGGTAATTTCAAACTTTTACTTCGCATCTGAAGTCTTTGTTTCATTTTCTTGAAATTTCTTTCTCGTTTTTGTTCGTGTTTTGACTTTTTTCGTCAGGGATATTCAAAATCTGGGGTACATTGAGATCATCGGCGAATTCTGTTTATTGGCATCATGTGCTTTTTATATCAGAAACATCTGTTCGGACATGCTAAATAATTCTCTTGTTTCATTCTTGTAACAGGTGTGGGCACTGTAAGGCTCTCGCTCCAGAGGTATTCATTTCTGATCTTATGAATTCTGAGTATACTTATGTCCTTTATTTTTGTTTTATAAGTACTTTCTTTTTGTAAATATTCTGTCATTAGGCCCTTAGATTTTGAGCTAACTCTTATATTCGTTTTCTTTCAGTATGAAAAAGCTGCATCAGCCTTGAGCAGCCATGAACCCCCAATTGTTCTGGCCAAAGTAGATGCAAATGAGGGAGTAAACAGAGACCTGGCTACTGAATATCAGGTCCAGGGTTTTCCTACAATTAAAATCTTGAAAAATGGTGGAAAAATCATTCAGGAGTACAAGGGCCCTCGTGAGGCTGATGGTATTGTTGATTACTTGAAGAAACAAGTTGGTCCTCCATCTGCTGAAATCAAATCAGCAGAAGACGCTGCCAATCTTATTAATGACAAAAGTATTTTCATTGTAAGTTGTTCATTTTTTTTTTCGTTCCTGTGAAATATCTGTCTGCTGTATTCTCATGCATTTCTTAAAATGTTATAATTTTCTTTCTACTAGGTTGGAGTGTTCCCAAAATTCTCAGGAGAGGAATTTGACAATTTCATGGAATTAGCTGAGAAATTGCGGTCTGACTATGGTTTCGGTCATACTCTCGATGCTAAGCTCCTTCCTAAGGGTGAAGCAGTCAGCAAGCCAACTCTTCGCTTGTTTAAGCCTTTTGATGAACCTTTTGTCGATACTCAGGTATTGCTTTATCTTTCTTTTCCCACTCCATTAATGTTTTTAAATTTGAGATTATTTCCACTTTCTGGTTGTTTATTTTGTGAATTAAATTATGCCATTCCAGGATTTTAAAGCTGAGGCACTGGAGAAATTTATTGAAGAATCTACAATTCCACTTGTGACTGTCTGGAACAGTGATCCTACTAATCACCCATACATTAACAAATTCTTCGAGGCTCCTGGTGCTAAGGTATTCCCCTTGCCCAATTTTATTCCTGATGTTTGGTTCTAGGATTTTAGGAAGAAAAATAAAAGAAAATGATGAGAAAAAGTATACTTGGTGTTTGGTTTCTAAAGAAGTTGGAAAGAAAAAGCAAAGAAATAAATTTTGAGGGGAAAATACACTATGAATAACTAAGAGAAACCCTTTTCCTTTGAAAATGGTGTGGGAAAAGGAGAGAAGACTAGGAAGAGTTTATAATTACATTTTCACAACCCATTTTTGTTCTATTCCGTCACTCAGCTCAGTCCTATTAATCTTTTATATTCTAATTCATCACTCAGTCACTCAGCTCAGTCCTATTAATCTTTTATATTCTAATTCATCACTCAATTCATTTTCCGTAACAACCAAACAAGTTGGGGATTTTGATTTAATTCAACTTTTCTTTTCTTTTACTTAGTATATTTAATTTCTTTCCTTGGCAAAATCCTTGAACAAACATAGTGTTAGGCTTAATTTAATATGAAAATGTCTGTGGCAGAATGTACTGTCTTATTTCATATCTAGCTGCTATCTAACTTTCGGGTTTATGTTTTATCCGAATATTTCCGGGTATGGTTTATATATATCATGTTTTTTGTACAGGCCATGCTATTTGCGACCTTCAGCAAAGTGTTTGATGCCTTCCATCCCAAGTACAAGGATGTGGCAGCTCTTTACAAAGGAAAAGGCATAAGTTTCTTGTTGGGTGATGCCGATGTCACACAAAATGCCTTTCAGGTGGTTATTTCTTTTCACACACACCTTTCTTGTTTTACTTTTTCAAAATTTTCTTTTCTTTTTCAATATTTGATAATTGAGATGTTCATATCACTGTATCTTTCGATGTTCAGTACTTTGGACTTGAAGCAGAACAGGCACCTCTCCTTATCATACAGACAGCTGAAGGGAAGAAATATCTCAAACCAAACATTGAGCCCGATCAGATGGCACAATGGGTTAAAGATTATTCGGTACGTATCGCTTGCATCTTTAGTAAAAATATTGTTTCTTTCAATTATCATTTTGATTCTTTAATTAAAATATCTGTACTGGACAATTTTGTCATTAATAAGAGCTTGTTAAATATTTCAAATGGATAATATCACTTTTAGTACCATAACATAGCCTCTATTTAATAAAATTGATACAAATATGAGATCCGTTTTTAAGTTATGGTAACAGAATTGATATTATCCCTAACTTAAAATTGGGCGAATTACGTATGGTACCCCTCTGTTTTCAAAAATTACAGAACAACCCCCCCTCCCCCCCAAGGTTTCAAACAATTACAAAAATCTTACAGAATATCCCCTGTCTTTATACAAACAAAAAACCCCTGTAACTTGTAATTTATTTTTGAAAATAGAGGGGGTATTTTGTAAATATACCAAACCTTATGTAATTCCCCTTTAAGCTAGGAACTTCTTACCATTTTTTATAATAATCTAGATTTTAAAGCTTATAAGTCCATCCAAACATTCTACATATTCACAGGAAGGAAAGTTGGAGCCATTCATAAGATCGGAGCCAGTTCCCGAAGCCAATGACGAGCCCGTCAAAGTGGTCGTCCGTCACAGCCTTCAAGACACGGTTTTCAACTCAGGTAAAAATGTTCTTCTTGAATTCTACGCACCTTGGTGCGGACACTGCAAGCAATTAGCTCCAATCCTAGACGAGGTCGCCATCCACTTCCAGAACGACCCAAGTGTCCTAATTGCGAAATTTGATGCAACTGCAAATGATGTTCCCAGCGAAACCTTTGATGTCCAAGGTTTCCCCACCGTATACTTCAGATCTGCAAGTGGTAACTTGACTCAATACGACGGGGATAGAACAAAAGAGGACATTATCGATTTTATCGAGAAGAATTGTGATAGAACCACCTCGGACAAAATGGAGTCAGCCAAATCCGATGACAATGTGAAGGATGAGCTATGAAGAAAGTTGCGGATGATGAGGTTCTTCTACTATGCGTCGGGTTTCTTATTGTCTTTTTTTCGTCCTTTTTGTTTCGATAGGTTAAATAAGACGGGTTTTTACCCAGTATTTGTAGTAGGGTTGGAGTTTCGGTTTTCTGTAGCTAGATTCAGATCCAAAGCATGTAGTAGACATAAATTATCGTCAATTATCAGAAGAGATTTTGAGTTTTAAGGCCCGCTCGCTCCTCTTGTATCTTGTAATTTTGTCCCGACATAACTCATCTATGCACGCAACTCCGCTCCATTCCGTTGATATTTTGTCTTCGTTGCAGCACGAATCTTCAGAAGAAATAAAATGTTAAAAGAGTGAGTGAGGTTATAAGATTTAGGGCCACCTACGAAAATATTCTGAGGTTTATGTCGCTTTCGAAAAACAATATCTTTCGAGGTTTATATCGTTTTGAAAAACATCTTAAAATCTTGAAATATTACGAAGTTTATGTCGTTTTCGTTTTTTAAAAAATATTTTTCGAGGTTTATGTCGTTTTTGAAAAACGTCATAAAATCTTGAAATATTACGAATTACATTGAGGGCTGTAAAACATTACGAATACCTTCTAAAATTAACGAATAATTCTAAAATCTTGAAATATTATGAAATTATATTGAGGTTTGCAAAACATTACGAATGTCTTTTAAAATTAACGAATAATCGTTGATTCAGAGTACTCATAATATTTCAAGATGTTTTTAAAAAAAACTTACATAAAATTCTTGCTTGGACAATTCAAAAATTGGAGAAGGTTTTTTACTAATAAATCGATATTCAAAATCATTTCATTTGAGTTATTCCTATAGCACCTTCAGTCCTTGTACAATGCTCAAGGCTCAATTCAAGATTCCTCGTCTCTTTTTTTGAAGGGGGTGGGGGACCTAATCTCTATAATTTTTCCAAATATAAAATCTCTGTGATACTTTAATTTTGTTTAATTTGATGAAAAGCAATTATAAGCTCGAACGATACATTGGTGTTATGTATAAGGCTTAAATGCATTTTCGGTCTTGTAATTATTACGATGTAGTGATTTTAGTCCTAATTTTTCAAATTTCTTAATCAAGTCATAATAAATTGCGACATTTTAGTCCTCCTTTCTTTTTTTTTTTTTTTTTGGTAGAGACATTTTAGTCCTCCTTTAATCAGAGTTTTTGAAATTAATCAGATTTTTTTAGCTGCCATTTAAAATTGAGAATTTATTCATTTGATTAGAGAAAATGCTAAATGAATGTCCACATGAAGTCTAGCTAATAAACTCAATTGTGCATTATTTATATAACGAGATTTGTATTTTTCAAATGAATTAAAATATTATAACCTCCTAAAATCTTGATTTTGCAGGTGAATAACTCTAGTGTTTCCATTTTCCAATGTTGTGAGAGATATTAGACAGGTTCTTAGTTTGATTCCAATGACGGATCGTTAATTGCATTTCTCATATTCTTGTTAGAAAATCTCCTAACATTATTTTTAGGATTTTAATATTTCTGATTTTGTTTTGTCTACTTTATTGTCGGATTCTTTTGACTTAATAAAATAGTTTTGTTTCTTTCAAAAATAGAGATATGTAAAACTTTAGAATCGGTGCTCGACACATACAATTATACACATACAGGTAAAATATTAACGTTTTTATAATTTCCCAAACCCGCTCATACCGATTAATAATGTGGATGATGATGTCAGGGATGACATATATATATACATAAAGTTACACAAGTTTTCTTTTTTTGGTTGTTTTCTTTTAATTTCTTGTGACATCTGATCGGGTTTTCGCCTTGTCGATCATACAAGCTTGCTCCTAATTTTATCTTTCTTTAATTTTGTCCCATTCACTTTCTCACGTTCAATAAAAATGTCAAAATGGGGTTAATACCCAGTATATACTTGGAGTAATACCGTACTAACATGCATCGGATCCAAAGCCAGTACACAGATATAAATTAGGGGAATTACATACTAGCTAGTTTCTTTTTCTACATCTTAATTTTTTGAGTACTGATCAACCATTAATCAGTTCAGTTAATTTTCTGGTACCGTTAATTTGACCCTAGAAACTCTTTTCGTGAGTGAAGCTAACTCATTATCTTGGTGTTGTATTACATATAGGGGATCAGGAATAAATAAATCTACAATCTTATTAATAGTGTAACTTAACAGAAGGTCGGGAAAATACAACTCGTGCATACAGCAGCAGCACTGCATGAAACCAGAAGTCTAACCCAACCTGGAAAAAGGTTACACTAATGATAACATCATATATATAATCTAATATTCAAAAACCTTCATCAGCTTCATCAGTAGTTCTGAATTGATCTCATGCATGCTTCTCCCGTTTCTGACCCCATTCATGAACCCTCAAGTGCAGCTCCGCAGCAGCAATCAAGAAATGCACACCCTGACTCGGACTCAGTATCTTAATCACTTCTTTCAGCGTTTTCAGCCTCAAATCATCAGCCCTTTGCAGGATTTCCACCAACCCTTCCTCCCTGGGGGCCAGAACCCCCTCAACTCGCCCATCATAATCATCATCATCCATATTCTTACCATCCCGTATCAACTCACTCATAGCATGAGTCAACTCGACCATGGACGTCTCGGCCAACCTCTCCTGCTGCTTCGCCAGCTTCTCAGTTATCTCCTTCTCCTCCCACACAGTTCTCCTCTGCAGTTCATCCACCTGTCTCATCTGAGTCGATGTCAGAGTCAGACCCCCCAACTCGACAGAGCTGCTCATCCCGTTTATCAACTCCGTGAGTCGGGCCTCGAGTTGGAGTCCCGATTTGGAGTAGAGAAGGTGTAAGGCCATGTTTGGACGCCACCCGCCTATCCAGAGAAAGGCGTCCTCGAGGCTGCTGACCCACGATGGATTGAACATGGATAAAACGTCTTTCTTGGCGCACTTCGATTTAGCCTTGTAATAACGCTCGTAGTGATGGACTACACGTTCCAGAATCTGAGTTTGGATTCTCTTGTCGTGCTCCTTGGAGGCGGAAACGAGTTCTTGGAGATGCTGGTTTTGCTCGGCAATCCAGCACTCGAAGAACCTGTGGAACGACGATTCGCGTTCCTTGAATCCATTTCGTACTGCATTTGGAATATTATTATACGCAATGTTCCCCGCCATGGGGTGTTTTTTTTTCCCCTTATAATTTGTAGGGTACGAAGTATCTACTGGTTTTGTCCCATTTTTATAGTGTAAGAAATCTGGCAAAAACAATGGGTCGGGTTTAGTTGGTTTCTGTAAATGCATGAACCTTTTTTATTATATGTAAATATAATTTTCTTTTTTAAGATTACTTAGACATAAAGTTACTGTGGATGAGGATGTATTATTGTATTGTCATAAGAGTTTTTTGTTTGTTGAGTTTATTTCAGTGCACCTGTTGTATAATCATATTAATAAATGCGGGCAGGTTCTGACAAAATTAAATTTTCTTGGGATGCGGGTATATTTGTTTTAAGACGATTAAATATCTGTTTTATCATCGACGTGGAATTGTTTTCCTCTTGTTTTTTGATTCAGTTGGTGAGGCTGGAACTTGGAGGTGGTTCGGTGCACCTAGGGAAGTAGTACTTTATCTGCTAAAAACAAGTAGTAAAGTTTTAACTCATAATGGGTCATATGCCTTGGGAAATCAAGTTTCGGTCCTATCAGGCGGGAACGTAACTTTCCCACCTAATAAAAGGAATAATTACACTTATTTACCTTCAGGTTTGGCCTAATTACTCAAAACATTCCCTGAGGTTAGAAAATTTATAAAAACATTCCCTAAACTCTAATCAACTACAAGCAATTTCAACACACAACGTTGCACCAGAACAATTGCAAAGTATGGCTGATATAAAAGAAAGGCACAGAATAAGATATGGCTGATTTCAGCACTCCTTAGAACAACAACTATATACAACGATACAGCAATTCCAACATATCATTGAGAAAATCTATTATTTTGGTTATGAATGCATTAGCAATTAGCAGAAGAAATCATGAATGATGATCAATTAAACGTAATGTATATCTACGGAGAGTCGAATCTTTGGATATACTAGCCTCATTTTTGGATAAATCCCAGGGTTCTTGAGGTTCCATAATTGTCTTCCATGTGATCTGGAAAATCCAGCTGAATTCTGCAATAAAATGGTAGAGCTCTTGAATCAAACAACTAAAACAGCTCAAAACAAAATGCGTTCAGCATTTTCTGGGAAATTCATATGGTTTGGGAAAAAAGGATAAGAATTTACCTTCAACAAAAGTCAAGTCAACTGTCAACTATGTTATATCAAATGAAAAATGAAATAGGACCAATTAAGCGATTCGTTGTGAGGGATTGACATGAGGACCTTTTAGATTCTAATTCTTTTCCGTTAAGCCAGTAAAGTTGATTAAAGCTTTTATTTCACAAGAATATATATTTTCAATACCTAAACAGAAAAAATCAGATATTACACCACTCTTACAAAACACATTCCTTCTTGATTAGAGACAGAGAACTTTTATACATGAAAATATGAACATTAACTTGTCTCGTGCATGATTAGTGATTACTAATACTATCTTACATATGGTCAGCAATGCAAACGTCAAGTAATACAGGAACCACCTCCAACAGAACCATAAAGAAGAAAAAACTATGAATCACATCACACAAGGCGAAAATCATACAATACGAAAGGCAAGATTGATACCCCAAGTACAACTTATAGGAGGTGTTTGCAAACTTTAATACTTTTGAAGAAGCTAAAGTTGTAAAAGCTTGTTGTAGTAAAAGTAGGAAGTGTTTGACTAAAAATGATAATTACATGAACACAGTAGTTGAGTGAGTGAACAAAAAAATTGAGAAGCACTTTTACTTCTGTAAACAAACTTTCATCTATGTACGGAAAAAACCTACAACCTCGTAGTTGAAGCCAAAAGTCTGTTCTTGGGCCAGATTCTATTTGTTTTTGTCTTTAAGATAAGCTAAGTTGGTCTCCAAACACTCTCAAAGTGCTGAAACAAAGTACAAAAACACAAAAAGTGCTTTTTTGCAGCGTTTGCAATTGCAAACACCCTCTTAACATTGATAGTACATCTACCTTGATTGCACATGCACAAGTGAAAACATTTAAGTATTAGCTTCTATCATAAAAAAATAGTTCCCAACATAAAACCACGTGGAATCACCTCAAAAGCGCCTTGACTTCTGTTGTGGAGGGTATCCAGTCATCCCCATTCCAGGGTCTTTCCTTCTCATCTATTATAGAGTACAGAGTATTTATATTCACAAAAGGAAAGGACAAGTGAAAAAAGAAGTTTTACATATTCTGATTTCAACAAACAAAACCTGCTGTTGTTGAGCAACACCTCGCTGCATTGGCATGCCACCAGGATTTACTCCAGCCATACCAGCTTGAGAAGCAAGATTATAACCTGGGATTCCAGGAGGTTGCATCCTCTGCATGCCCACCATGGGCATAGGCCGAGGCATCGATCTATTTTGCATTACATGTGGACCCCCCATACCTCCAGCCACATTATTTCCGGATGATGCCTAATAAAGATAAAATCAGTATATAAGTATACGAGAGAGAGAGAGAGAGAGAGAGAGAGAGAAAATATTTAATTTAAGAATGCAAACATATATTTTATTAAAATGTAAATCTTGGAATAAGGTCCTACAAATATTCATATTTACACGCACGAAAACTAAAACATTTAAGGAAAAGATAAATATGCTAAAAAGCTATGAATATTTCAAAGAAATATTTCCTTCGTTGCCCAATCATATCTAAAATGCATGTCAAATATAGCTCTAAATTTAAATATGCGTGTATAACATAAGGTGTATTATTATCCGTTGCATATAATTCTTTTTCAGAAATACTCATGAATTTGTGTGTGGGTTGGGGGGAGAGAGCTATTAGTCTGCCACGTGCTTAACATGTGCAGCAACAAGCTTATGGTTAGAACAAGACAGGATTACTACTTTTGGCTTTTATAACAATTTCCTAGTATTTCTAGTATATCGTACTCCTCAAATGTCCCTATGTGATGCTAAAGTTGCTGGTTAACATGCAGACTTGATTCGCTATTTTAGTCGAGTTAATGTGGTTCTATACGTGCACTTGTCCAACCCTAAAAAATTTATGTTCAAACATAAGGAGAGTAGAGAACTTTGAAAGATTTTAATTCATAGCAGCAAACGCCAGATTGGGACTAATATCTACCAATAGTAAATAAGTGATGAAATTCCATAAACATCTGTAGTGTAACTATATACAAGTTCCCTGGTCACTTTTCCAGGTTTTAGATATAATTTTAGGGGATTAAAGAGAACTTTTAACTTGTTTGTATTTTATTAATGCCTAAAAGTGCTAGTAATAAAATTCCATGTGAAGTACATAAACGATTGATTCATCCAAACAAGAAGTGATGTAAGATGGACGAATGCAAGAACCCATGCAAAATTTCATGAAAACAGTTGTTAATCATGCAAAAACTCAAATTCCATTTTTGCACTTTGTTAGGTTCAGAACGATTTATTGAAACTCCGAATAATTTCCATAAAATGTACAAGAATTTTCTCAATCCCTAGCAGGTGCCAGACCTTTCCCCTTGGCATCCAAAACTTATTTTGGCATTTAAGGTGTCTCCCACCTGAAGTTTGGGATTGTTTCTAAGTATGGTTCAAATAAAGTCGCCTCTATTACCTGGAATATGGACCATTAAAATCGCCATATGAGAATGCAATTGGTTACTATGCTTGAAATACGATATTCCATGATTATGATTCTTCCAAAAGATATAAATTGGCAAAGCATTTCTAAACTTATGTGGTTCTGTCAGGCCTCAGATGAATCAAACTGCAACAAGAGATTCGAAGCAGTAGCAAGTTCTTAACAAATGATACCAGGGTGACAATTTTTTCTGGATCCATTCTATTGTTGCAAAAGTTGAATAATTAGAGTTAATGCTTAATAAGCTTCAGCTTAAATCATTCAACACAACAAAAAATTAAGCAAGCATACCGGTTGAGATGGCTGAAGACTAATTGTTCCTTCAATATCAGTATTTGTGTCCACCGGCCGAGTTGGGTAATTCACAACTTTCTCTCCCGGTTGTGGTGATACCAGAGCACTAACACAATTCAGTTATTAATAATACCAAAGTTACTAAATCAGCATCTGCTACTACAAGACATGAGCACCACAAACGTATACAATATCATAAGAAAACAACAAAGGAATACAAGTACATACTTGCGTCCCGGCAAAGGTTCCATGCGAAAATACCTGCAAATTTAAAGGGGATAGAAAACTTAAAAAGAGCGTCCATCTAATTTTGGCGACTGATGATAGTCCAAAACCATCTCGGTCATAAGTCATAGCTACAAGGAAGAAGCAAATTGAAATTTTCAGACATACATGGCAATCACTTTAAATGATGCAACAAACTGTAAGCAAAAAGGGTAACATAGAATGCAATCTGAAATAAAAATTATTGTGACAGTCAAGCAGCTTCTGACAACAAGACCTATCATGAACATGTATGATGTGAACTTAAATAAATATAAAACCGGTTTACACTGGAATTTGCACAGAAACTAATTGTGTAAGTGAACATCTCCATTGGAACACAGAGGATACTAATTGAATCAAGTCGACCTATAATTGGAAGACACACTGTGATTTTCCCAGAAAGTATAAACCAATTATTTCCAGGCAAAGTTTAAAGGTACTTTAATAAATGATTTACTTATGCGCATCACATCAACATTGGAAGAAGCAAATTTGGGAGGAGCAAAGGTCAATTACATACTCATGCTCAAGAGCTTGTGCAGCTGTAATTCTTTTTCTAGGATCATACCTGCAAATCAAATCAGCCACATATGTCATGTCATCTATAAATCTCAAAAATATCAATTCAGGTACTAAATTTATCAATACATCTACAACGATGAAAATTTCAAGCTACAGTTCCAGATGCTAGATACAACAACATACTGACTTTATATACATCTATTCTCTCTTTCGGGGAGAGTTAACGCAGCACCATTGACCAGATGCAGGATTGTAGACAAAATATATAAATAATGCTTACTGCAATAAGCACATACTCAAGCATCTTCGAGAGGAGGTCGTATGCTGGATTTTTGGGAGAGAGATGAACAACATTGTAAAGTCCAGCATTGTCGCTGCGTTGATAGAAATAAATAAAACAAGAAAAGTTAAGTAGCACAGATATACAAACTAGAGCTGCTCCCGAACATTGACAGCAGTCAGGGAAAAACCTACTAAAAACCCAAAAATTTGTAAAGAATAAGAAAAGGATAAAGCACTAACTATTTATGCCCTTGAATATGTTGTGCATCAGACTGCCAAAGTGGAAGATTCACAAGAGTTGGCCACTTTTCTTGAGTGGGATGACCTAATACAACAAGTTAATCTATGATTTATCACGAACTGTTCAGATAAACAACTACAATGAGGGTATCATCAGAAGAACCTTCTCACCTAGGACCTTAAATATCTTGTCAAGCTGATCGAGCTGCATCATCAGAAGAAATTTCAGAAAATGCTGGCGTTATCAATATATGAACATAACAAAGGATAAAGAAAAGATAAACATTGTACCTGAAAGGGGTTAGGTGTCCCTTTTACTTCTTGTCCTTGAAATAGTGGCTTTAGAGTCAGAAGCTCAGCAAAGATGCAGCCCACAGCCCACATGTCTTTCCCATAATAAAAATAATTACGAATTAGAAAGAGTTAAGTATCTAATTGCAACTAGCTTTTTCGCCATTTAAGAATATAAACATATATTAGAGGTGGTTTAAAATGATAGAAACAGTAGTGAGCAAATTATGGTCCCAAAGAGATCTTACCGACTGCACTCGTATAGTGTCTCGCCCCAAGGAGTAACTCAGGAGCACGATACCAAATAGTCACAACAACCTATTATAGTTCACAAATTCAAAAGAAAACAGTGAGTACAGTAATGCAAAAATATAATAATAACATAACCATGCTATCGGAAGCCATGATTTACAGTGACTTTTTGTTGATGTAGATCCAAGGCTAGGCTTGTTTCTTTCTTTTCTTTTCTTTTTATAAATCTAAGCTTTTTTCTTGTGCAACTAACAAGCACAGTGGTCATAATGATTTTTTAATAAACCTATAAAACTTCTAAGATAATATTGGTTATTAGAATGAGACTTAGATTTGCTCATTCATTATACAATATGGAGCAATGTCCACCGTAAAAGTGACAGGTCGGAATGTGATAATTCTAATCCAATGATGATCTCTCTCTGAACTAAACGAGAGAGAGAGAGAGAGAGAGAGAGGAAAATCGGGAGGAACAAGATCTTACCCCATTTTCAGCTAATGGCTTTAAGGGAGCTTGATAAATTCTTGCAAGGCCAAAATCAGCAATTTTTACGACTCCCTGTTCTTCTCCATCACCCATTACCTGGCAATTAGAAGTCCCAGATAAATGCCAGAAATAGCTCGTTATGAGTCAAAATGGGAAAATAGTACCAAAACAGTCACACCTCTGGTATTAAGAATTCTATCATAAAAATTTACTTGAGGACAAAATGGAAACAGACCAAGAAACATAATCAGGAATTTTACCAAGATATTTGACGGCTTTAAATCTCGATGGACAATCCAATTACTGCATAAAATTTCCACTAGACAAGAGTTAGGCCACGGTTTATGTTATTGGAATGCAGGCCAAGAAAAAAGGAAACTTTTGCATTGTATCCTACTTTCTCCTACGGGATCAATAAGCCACCTGGCTGGTCTTTTAAACATCACTGCTTCGAGTTCATGAAAATGTTCTATACAAGTAAAGGAGAACACAACAGCATCCAACCCAAATTAAAAGAAAGGCCATGAAAAAAAGAGTAATGCTTTAAACAAGATTGCTTTATGTCACTACAGAATATAGAACGAAAAATGTAATCATAAAATACAGGTCCTTTTTCAAAATTCTGGTACTTCTCTCCTACATAAACACCACGATGTTATGCAAGAAAGATAAAATTCACAAAGTAAATCATTCTAAAGCCTATCAAATACTACATGTGATGGTGTGAAAGGTTTTTACTGATGAAAATAATAATCATACTGAAATATACTTGCATCCAGTTCTCTAAATATTCACTATCTTTTTGCTGAATGATTAACTTCTTTTTTTTCTTTGGTAAACGATTAACTTCTTTATCATGAATAATTCAAACCATAAAGGTAAATATAAAAAGTCAATAATCTCAAGTTCAATAGAAGATGATATAAATGGACTATACAAGGAAAATGACATTTAAGAACCCGTACAGACTAAAGAAATAAAATTACTGGATCCAGATGTCCAGATTCAGAATGAAATTCACATTCAATATAACTGATAGTTTTTTATTAAATTGGACATGCTGCAAAGTAAAAATTATTTAAAATATGCCATCCCTTGGTCAAAAAGCAAAATTGGTGCAAGCAAGTCGATTAGCATATTAATTTTTTTAACCATGAAAGTGCGAGAATTTACTATAAATATGGATATTAAGTGTTATCGTGTAAATGGAGCAATTCAGAATAATTGCAAATCGTATGTGTGATACACAAACAATTATACCAAAATAAATTCACATGACCATGCTACTCAATATAAATAAGATGGAAGTTATTCGTTCGAAGATCCAACTTTTTTTTAGAATCAATTCACCAATTCACCACCTCCAAGTTCCAACATCTATCTTGACATGTTCTATGGAAATCGTCCCAATGAACAGATAAAGCATGACTGGTGAGCAATTCAAGAATTTTAGACAAAGTGAAGATAGAACAGTGTACTATTTCAGCAATTTAATGAAAAATAAATTTGAGTAAATGTACAATTCTCCATGATATAGTAAGTAAGCACAAGACTCATCAAAATATGCACAACCTGTGAAGATAATTCAGACCATTAAGAAGCTGCCACAATATTGACTTGACAGTATACTGATTGATTGCTTGGTTAACCTTGTCCCTGTGATGTTTGATGATTTCCTGGCAATATACAGAAAAGGTCATTCATTTTCTTCCACGGTCACTTGATTAACCCAAACAAGTGAACCAAATTTTATTTTATTTTGTCTTTCCCCGTTTTCTTAGCTTTGTTTTAGTTACAGTCCAACTGTTTTCATGACCTTTATTGCTTGAGTTATTCGATAGTTTGAAGTTTACTCACATAAAGATCATGCTCAGCATAGTCAAAAGCCAGATAAAGTGACATGTCCGCATGATTGATGTGCACATTCGCAAGCTTTACCACATTTTCATGGGCAATCTCTCGAAGCAACTGCAAAATGAAACCACACATATATATACTGATATGAAACATTGGTGGAATTATAACAAAAGGCAGTTTATTTAATTTCCTTTCATCTTTTTCATCATGATTATGTTAAATATATACTGATATGAAACATTGCTGGAACTATAAACTTCCCAGGAACATTACTGATATATAATTTACTATGTTGCTTTATTTATTAGTGTTATCCGGGACTGAGATAATAGACAACACCAAGTAACCAACAATTAAACTGTTCACTTTCTAACCGAACTTTATTTCATAATTGAAACCAATTGCAGAAGAAAAGTGGTGCACACCAATTCACTAGCATGGTGAAGGACCAAATCTTTATCCAATACACAATATAAAAAGGGAGGAGAAAATTAATTCCTAAAGATTTGTTTCACCCTCATTCAATTCTAAGCCTAAAGCCAGCCAAAACCTCCTTCAACAGTCTTGATATCTCCAATGTGCTAAACAACAAGATAATTCATTCTACCACAGTTGAATTACACGAACTCCACCTAAAAAGAAGCTCCCAACTCGAAGAAGAAAGAATTTTACCAATCAAGGAAACAAAACCCCCCAAACGACAACGCAAACTGCTAATAAATATTCTACACGAGCGCCTAGACTGAATAAGGCTTCCGATAAAGAAACATACATATAATAAACAACTAGGGAAATCGTGATTTACCATGATTTCACGAATAGCCGTTGGAGAAACGCCGTCGCCATCTTTCGACTGCTTGAACTTCTTAATTGCTATGGATTTCGAGCGATTCGACTTTATCTTCGTCAAAAAGACCAACCCATATGTGCCTTCCCCGATTTTCCCAATCACATCGTACAGCTCCAGCCACGCGGGCTTGTTGCCGCTGTTGCTGCTCGAATTGCTCCCCCTTCCATCCCCCATTTATGCTCCAACTACTTGTACTGGAATTTAGTTGAGAATCACTTTCCTTCTATTGTTATTCTTGTTATTTTACAGCAGTATATATACGATTTCTTCTGCTTCAGCAGTCAAAGCTGAATTGATTAGTTATAGAAATTACTGCAATTTTGGGAATCCATGGGAGACAGCTCCTCCGGTTTCTAACTCTCGCTTTCTGTCTGGGAATTTTTATTTGGGAAAATTAAATTATACAATCACTTTTAAAAATTTGGATTTTAGAGAACTAAATTATAGAAGTAGGATGTTACATCCAAAACTATTAAAAAAGTTATAATTTTCATTTAGCTCTTATCAGAAAATTGAATTTCCTGTTTAATTTATATACGTGACCTGCAAGTGAAACATTTTCCAGACTATGGTACTGACTACCACGTATTAAAAAAAATTAAAAAAATATGTTGGCGTAAGTTAGTGTTTTTAATCTATATGGCGAATGAGGTGGGTTTTTTAATCTACACGGCATTCAATCGTTTAAATTTGACCGAAAATATTTCACGTGCACAAATTAGGTTGGAAACTCAATTTTCTAGCTACAGGTGGATGTAAATTGTCAAATTTTCAGATATTCTCGATAAAATATCCCAATTTTATAATTGGTGTTCCTAAAATCTAAATTTTTAAAAGTGGTGAATTTATTTTTTTAAAGTTGGTAGATGTATAATTCAAATTTCCCTTTTTATTTCTCTTCGGTGTGGCCAAATAAAGGTCCCACGGGGTAAGTCGCGTTTTTTATTTTTTATTTTTTATTTTAAGACGAGTAAGTCGCTTTTCTAGTTGTTGAAATTTGCTCTTTAGAGTTATCTCATTGTGACATTGTCCCGTATGGCTATAAGTCGCGTGTCCTTTTAAAAATTTTGATTTTATTTATTTTTTTTGAGTGCTACTTTTGAAATTTAGATGTCAATTCAAAACATGTATACTTTTGGAATTAGATGATTTGATTTTTTTTTATTAGTGATTGCAAATCCAAGTAAATCAACATTTAGAGACACAATTTTTTAGTACAATATGAAATACAAATCCAAGTATACGAATTGAATTTTATTTTGGTAGAATACGATTGTAAATAATTTTTAATGTTCTAATTTAATTTAGTTTTTCCAATTTCATTTTTTCTATAAAATTGGGCTGATCATGTTCGGTCCGCCTCGCTTTTTGGCCCAATATCTTAAATCGGGCGAGTCACCGCGTAAAGAGACGGTTTAACCCGACCCGGTTGGTGTTCAGCTCTTCTCTTTCAATCAACTTCAAACACATTCAAGCACACAATCTGCAATCTCTTTTCTCCCCTCAGGTACCGGCACTTATAGATACACAGAATATATATTTAATTGCGTTTGATTGCACTTTGTTCAGCTTTCTGAGCGATAGATCTTGATGTTTATATGCGTTTTGTAGGTGCCGGCATCCTTATATTGCATAATTTTCGATATAAGTATGTCTTCAGCTCAGGACCCATTTTACATTGTAAAAGAAGAGATTCAAGATTCGGTAAGTTTCGTCTCGTCTATCTACTTTATTATCCTCGATTTTTAGGTTTTTCAGTTCGAGATCAATGTTTAGTTTATTTATCAGGTGATTATAACCGCTTAACTGATCCAATCCGAGTTTTATATTTTCGTCATTGTTGTTAACATTCTAAAGTTCCAAGTGACAATTGCATTGATTAGTGAACCCATCTCTGTCGAATCGAACTTCCCCAAACCCAAAGAATTTAATGTGAATTCGTCTATTTATTTTTTTCATTATTTGTTTTTTTAGTTGTTTGTACACTTTTATGTTCGTCTTGAGGGATTTCGTGTTGTTGAATTTGTCAGCTGTTGATGGGTCTGATAGTGAACCAGGAGCTTAGTGATCAGATGTGATAGGTAATATCTGGAGGTTGTAATATAGGTTATGCCAGGCGATCCCTTAGGTTATCCCGGAACTATACTAATGTTTTGCCAAATAAGTTGAAAGAAAAAAAATGATTGGTTTAAACTTTGTATGAAAGTTGAGTGAAATTTTCAACTGTGTTGAGATATTTGTTATGTTGAAAATAATTTAGTTGTTTGACAAAAAAGTTCACAAATTTATTTACATGTTCTGTTACTGCATTGTTAGTGGGACTTAAAGAAACAAATGTTGTATAATGAGATACTCTGCTTTCTTGTATCAACATCGCACACGTATGCTCTAACATGTTGTGCAGCAGTATGTGTTTGTTTAGCATAATTTACTTGAATACAAGTTCCATTTCAATTGGTGAAAAAGGTTCGTTTGTTATATTGAAGTGGAGTCTATATATTTCAAATTGAGCACCATCTAGCTTAATTCTTGAAAATGTTGGTTCTAGTTTGCTCTTTTGCATTTCTTGAATTATAAATTTAAATAACCAATTCCTGCGTGGTTAGATTGATAAGTTGCTCTCAAACTTTCACAAATGGGAAAGAATGCCTGCAAATAGTGGAGAGCAGCAACTGTATGGTAAGGAGCTTCTTACTGGATGTGAAAGCGTTGAATGGCAGGTATGTTTATATTTGAAACTTTCAAGAAATATTACTTTACTTTATTTTATTTTACCTTGGGCCAGTAAGTGATCAGATACCTTTTTCTGATGGTTTGCAGAGGTACAATCATAAGTAGTACATCCTCACTTTTTTTGTTGCTCTTTATCTCTTTCATAATTAAACCTAATGATTACATTACAACAACTATAATCGCAGTGTAATGACAACAGTTGCTACTATTTTTATTGGTCGCCATGAATGTCTCAACTGTGTTTAGAATTTTGAAAAGCAATAATATCTATCACATCAGTACTGAAAATTGGTTTCCTGATAGGAAGGTAGATGAATTGGACAGGGCGATTTCTGTTGCATCTAGAGATCCTGCTTTGTATGGTATTGATGAAATGGAGCTTGAAAAACGAAGGAGATGGACTAGCAATGCTCGTGATCAGGTATCAGCTGTTATAAAATAATGATTTTTGGTGACCCTATTGGCCGTACTATTAAAATAATTTAATACTTTTTTTTTTGTCAATATCATAATTATATATTGCTGTAGTGTTCTTCGGTTTATGTTTGTATTGTCTGAAATTTGCATTGATTAATAGGTGAGAAATGTGAAGAAATCAGTTTTGCCTGAGAAGGAGTTGAATGGCATGCGTCGTGAACTTATGAGACTGCCAAATCCTCATCAACCGGATAGCTCAAATCATTATAGTGCAAATGATAATGATGATTTCATAGGATCAGAATCTGACAGGCAACAACTTCTAATAAGGTAATATTTTTGTTTAGAACCATTTGTTTTATCCTTTTTGGAATATTTCTTTGGAACCTGATAAGCTAACAACTTGTGTTTCATAGTGCAAATTCTTGTTCAAAATCTTGAGAAATACTTTGGAATGACTTTATATCTTAAAACTGTTGAGAATAATAACAGATAACTGACAACTGGTTGTCTTCCTTAAAAAGTTCTATCTTATTATTCAATGGTGTACTTTGAATTGTTTTACTTAGATTGAACTCTAATTAAGCTTAAGTAGATCGACATCCTCTGTACATATTACTATTGTAGATCATACTGATTTACTATTTATAGCTTGGCTCTTGCTTAAGTAGAATGTTGAAATTTAGATATTGGTATAAGTCCACTCCAAGTTCTGCTCCAGCAATGTACTGCTTTATATTTAGTGATGGATCTCTTTTCAAATTTAAGTAATTTACTTTCAACCTTATATATGATTTTCTTATTTAAAATTAACAAATTGAATCAAACTGTTTCATACATTCTTAACAAATGATTTTTAATTATTCACATTTTTCCACAATGTTCATATTTTTGGTTTTGAACATTTTAATGATGTTCTGGCGTTCTGCAACTTTACTATAAATGAATAATATTTTTCTAAATAAAATAAGCTAGGTGTTACTCAATCATTTGTAAAGGGACTCTACCTGGTTAATATAAGTCTGATTATAATTAAAATAAATCTCATGCAGGCAGCAGGATGATGAGCTAGATGCGCTCAGTGCCAGTGTGCAAAGAATTGGAGGTGTTGGACTTACAATACATGAGGAACTCCTTGCACAGGTAAATATTTGCCCAAGTGATTAATATACATACATAACTATATATAAATGTTCATGAATTGAAAAAGAAGAAGGTAATTTAAGAGAATTTCTAAGTTGTTGCACTAAATTTATGAGTCAAACTTAGTTTTACTTGCCACATAATAATTATCACTAAAGTCCTATATCAAAATTAATTTTTACCCTAGCGTCAATTACATTGTCCTTCCATCTAACTATTTGAAAATTTGCAAACTTCCCTCTTGGTCTCAGGGTATTGAATATCCTCTCTTAACAATTGAAATTTGACGAAACTTAGATATTGTCATCCTATATGCAAGAGGAATTTGAGATGTTTGATAAAGTTTGAGTTATGTGTAATAACCGACAGAAGGGGTAACTGTAAGGAGGACATGAGTTATCAAAGTATGTAAAATTTTGACAAAAATAGGATCATATCTATATACTATTATATAAAGCATCAACTCCTTTTAGTAACCGCTCGGTGTCTTGGGACTTTTTTCTCTCCTATTTCTTTCGATTCAACAACGCATTTTCTCTTTTCTCTCGTTTTCTCTCTCATCTCAACTCAAGTTTCTCTTTTTTCTCTTCCCTCCCCCAAAGATTTTTAACTTCCATTTTTCTGCTTATCATTTTACTGGCATAAATTTATCTAATTTTTACTCGTCATAATTAAATTTAATAGCTACATTAAAAATAATTAGAAAAACATATTTTCATTTGATGCATTTATTTCAAACTGTAAAGACTTCAACCAGCTTACATTTTTGCTTTTAATTTGGACTTGTCATTTCCCACTGCCGTATTGTGGAAATATCCTAAAAATGTTCATTTTTCAGGAGAAAATTATAGATGACCTGGGCATGGAGATGGACACCACGTCAAACCGTCTTGATTTTGTTCAGGTAAAATTTTCACTTTTAACAATGCTTCATGCAACAAATGAATAATTTAACTTGCAAACCACACAATTTAAAGTCCTTATTGGCTAATTTTATATTGTTTTGCAGAAAAAAGTTGCCATGGTTATGAAAAAGGCCGGTGCCAAAGGCCAAATTATGATGATATGTATCTTACTAGCGTTGTTTATCGTTCTGTTTGTGCTCGTGTTCGTCACATAGGCGAAGACAAAGCTAATTCAGGTTAGTGTAATGAAGGATAGTTTTTCATATTGCCATATTGGGAACAGAATAAACCAAAGCTTTTTCTTACTGTAAATGTGTGTGTGTTTGTTGAACTAATGGTAGGATAATTATTAGATGATATTTTGAGATTGAAAGTTTATTTTGTATCATTGGACTCTTTTGCCTTAAATGAGCAAGTCGATCAATTCTACACATATCAAATTTGATAGATATTTCACTTTATGATCTTCACTCTGTATTCTATCTTTGAATTCAATTTCTCTAGCATAATTGCGTAATATGAAAACGGAAATAGCTTGCATACGAGCACTTGGGCACACGATAAGGACCTTGTTTTTTTTTTAAAAAACATGATAAGGATCTCATTCATAGTCACTGTTTTACCACTTCGATTAGTACGATATTCTTCTAAGAGTCCATTACTTTGTAGTACCAATTTTTAGGTAATGAACTTTGTTGGCAGTGAAAATCCTGAATTGCCATTTCTTTTTCACTTATTAGATTATTTTCTCATGTTAAAAATTGGAGTATGACAATGTTACCATGGCCAAAAACTAGATTTTTTTTTTTTTTTGTGGCAATGACAACAAAGTCGAATTAATCCCTCAAAATCACCCATGTTCGACGCACGTGTTCTGCAAATGAGTAGATTTGAGGAATTAATTTGACTTGTCACAAAGATCTCTTGGCTTAGTGACGAGAAAGAGACTCCATGACTAAAGAGATTATAAGTTTGGTTTGAATATAATGTATAGTAATTAATTTGTTGGTATGCATTCTTCGAATAAAATGAGTTAGTAGACATTTATGATGTACGGACACTTCTAAAAATTCTACCATGTTGTGTCGTGTCTTGTTCAATACTGTATCGAACACTTTTCTAATATAAAATGTAGAAAAAAATCTGTGTTGTGTTCGTGTTTCATAGGTTGACATATATTCTTTGTCTAGGATTAAAGTATTGATGGGTTTAGTATGATTAATGTAATAGTTTGTGACTTTGTGTTTTAATTGATTTTAAACATTTCATAAAAAGAAGTATAGTACATGTCTAGGCATAGGATAAAATTGTTAGTTGTTACCTAGAAATTTAAGTAACCAAACTATCCAACAATATTAATTAGTTTGGCAATCAAGAAAATGTGATTAATTGGAAGAGATTAATCTATCTTTTTTTCCAATTTCCCCATTAAATAATTATAATTCCCTCAATTTCCTCTTAAAATTGTACTTTATCGCATACTAGCTATATATAGGTCGAATTATAATTTTTTTTTATTATAAATTGTACTCCCCCACCTAAGTAAGTAAAATTGAAAAAAAAAATAATAAGAAGAAGAAGAAAAGCTCGAACTCAAAGTATTTTATAAAATTAAGTATTTTATAAAATTAACAAAACGTGGAAAATAAAAAATACGCAATTCGACGGTGCAATCAAAATTCAAATATATATATATTGATATTGATATATCACAAGAATAGGCACACATACTGTCTCAATTGAAACTCTCTCACATACTTCACCGAATAGGAAAAGTAATGACGCTCTATATATAAAAATTTATCATTAATAATTAATTTCTAATTTCTGCCTGCAGATCATAACTGATTATGAGGGCCATTCTAATGCAATAGGTCCATCAAATTAATATTAATTGGATGCATGGGACCTGACCGTATGTATTGAGCTAATTAAAGATAAACAACTAAATAAAATAGACCTCCATATGTTCCAGATAAAATATATATATCTAAATTTAATGTGCCCATTAAGTGTTAGTTCTATGACATACGTATGGACACGGCGATACGAATATGATACCACACGGATATGCAAAGATAATAAACACTAATTATATCTATAAAAGTAAACATATTTGTTATATATAAAGGTGGTTCTCATGACTTTACCATTGGTGACAAAATTATGTTTTTTCTTTAAGAACAAACCCTCCATTGTCTTTGGGCTGGTTTCATTTGGTCAAATTTAATATAAAAATGTAGGTTTCTAAATATACATAAGTGATACAATAATCATTTAGTTTAACTTATATTATATATATTTAGGCCACAATACCGATTTAAAAGCGAATTTTGACCAATTTATAAGTCTATATCTAAAAATATTAACCAATTCAAGGACCTATCACTACCAAAAAAAAGGGTTTTTGCTACATAGGAAAATTCGTAGTAAAAGGCTAAAATTTGTAATAAAAGGCTATTTGCTACGAATTCTTCACCGTGGTTGTTGTGGTCATATCAAATATTTTGCTACGGTTAGAATAGCGTAGTAAATACTATTTACTACGAATTTTAGACTTTTGCTACAGTATAATTTTCGTAGGCAATAACGTCCAAAAAGTGATGACTTTTGTTACGCCTATGCAGAACATAGTAAAAAAATAGTAATTGTTACAGTCAAATGCCGTAGTAAATGTTTCTTCATAATTAATATGATGTATTTAGTACAATCAAAAAAATCGTAGCAAGTACTTTGTCCTGAATAAAATTAATGTATTTACCCTTTTACTACGATATTTTCTTGTAGTAAGTATTCAAATGAAGATTTTTTTTAGTATTTTAATAAAACAAATAATTTATCATAATTCATCTAAAATTAAATAATATACAATTCATATTTTGATGAACCTTATAATATATATAATCAGCCAATACCAAATATATATTGTTTTACAACTAATCATTGGTCCATAGATACCAATACGAAATCAAAAATATTCTAATGGGAATGCCTATAAATATGATCATCATTTTCACCCACCAGACAAACTGCATTAGAGTTTCCTAATAAGGCCTCTTCAAAAATCAACACATATACAACACCTAAAGACTAGTTTCTGCAGTACTATCAAAATGAACTTCTCAAACATAGTATTCCTTTGAGCTCAACCAAAAAAAGCTTTATCTACATCTCCATAACTTATAACAAGATCATACACATAAAAACAATCACATATATTCCAAATGACATCTAAAATATGATAAGAACAGAGAGATAAATTACGTACATTAGCTAATTCCCATTGAATAACTTTGTTAACGGCTTGCCCGATACTTAGAGCATCTCTACGAGGTTTCACTAATTTTTCGTTTGCAATCAATGCCTTCACAACCCCCACCTTGCAAAACTGAGGCCCATCTCCTCTATCATCAATAAAGCCAATAAAAATACCTTCTGCCACAATTCTTTTTGGTATTCCATGGCACAGTATGTTTACTTGAGCTCCAACCTAAAAGATATTATTATGTAAAATAGTATTTAAATGAAAGAGCTCAAGAGAAATTATTCTATGTTTCACAAATATTTATTTCTCAAGGAAATAGTTCAATTGTACCTGCATTTGAGTGTTGTCATTTCCACCAGCTAGTTTTTCACATTTGTCACCACCAATCTACATTTAAATATAAGACTAATATCAATCAGATTATAATCATGATCAGAAGTATTGCATATTATGATCTTCTCGATCATGACTTTGATAATTAAATATTTATTCAACAATTTCACCAATACTACAAACAAAATAATGAGATTGGAGTCATATTTGCAAGATTAAAGCATGAAAGTTATTCATAAATGCAAGAAACAATAGAACCTGTTGCTCTGGAATGGGACAAGTATCTTTTAAACCACTAAACCGTTGCTCTTCACTAATGTATGCATTTTCCAAAGGACGACACACCAAAGTATGTGAGACTGATGCATCGGGAACCTGTGATTTGATCAGCTTACACTTAAAAAAATATCATAGAAATATACAAATATAATAAATATACTATCAATATGCAACATTTCAAACCTCAGTTTCATGTAATAAAGTAGTTAAGATGGCAGGAAACTGACTTAGGAGAATTTCTAATTTTTTGTTCAAGATATTTGTTTTCTCTTGCTCCATATGCAATTTCTCTTTCTCTCAAATACACTCCTCCTTCATTTCTTTCATGTCATCTTGTTGTTTACCAAACTCATCCCTAAGTTTTTGTAATTCCTCTTGATCTTTGGATAACAACCCGCCATCTGTGGATTTAGCCTTAGCACGTGACTTATTGACGGTATTTTCTCTTCCAGTACATAGAATATGGCCATATTTTTCTTTCCCAAAAGCTGTGTGAAAAAGTCCGTCTTTATACTCTTTTGTTCTTTCGCTCTCGGGCTTCTTGGAAAGCTCCCTACTAAGTTGACTCTATAAAAATTGTAAATTTTCACCATCAACAGAAAGCAACAGCAAAAGATTATCAATTGTACAAAATCATATTAACTAATAATAATTTAAATGAAAGTTTCTTTGCTTACATGCAAATCTGAAATTACAGGATCATCGCCAATTCCCTTTCCACGAGTACGTGACTCCATCCACAAATCCAATTGAGAAAGATCTGACACTCCATTTGCCAATAACTAAAATTTTGCAATAGAAAAATAATTTATTAAAAAAACACTACCATTTAATAAATTATAATCCTATCAAAATTTAAGATAGATTACCTCCTCTTCTAATATAGAAAAAGGGGTTCTTCCAGTTCGATGGAGACATTCTTTATTTAAAATATTTAATGTATTCTGCTCCGCAATACCCTATAGTGAATTTCACATCAAATAAAAAATAAATTAAGGTCTTTTTCCATAAACAAAAGGTAAATGAACTTTTTAGAGTAATTTAAATAAAACCTGCACTTTTGGATTTTTCCAATACTCCACCATTTCCCACCACTGATCCACTTGTATTCTTGCATCATCTGGTGGTGTTTTGGGAAACACTTCATTGTCCTTGTATGGTGTGAAGTATTTCTTTTTGACATAACTTTTCCATTTTCTCCAAATTTTAGCAATGGTGCTCATGACAAAACTCTTCGCGTGTAGAGGTAGTCCAGTATTATCCTAAATATTCAAAAATATTAATAGAAATAAAAATTACTTTTTCTTTGACATATATTAGAATATAATATATACATAACTAATAAAAAACATGACTAACCTCAATCTCATCCCAAACCATATCTCTATAATATTCTGGTAGATCACAGAAAGCCTTACTAGTTAAATGTAATTTAACCCCAATACGAGCCAAACATCCAATTGCAGTTGCAAATTTTTGATATTCGCGTCCAATCACGCTTCCATTTCTATCAAGAAAAACCTGAAGTTTTTTTCCTGAGTTCCATTAATTAGGAAACTTCGCTGCACCTCGCCCGGTTTTAACTTGGATATCTTTCATAATGTTCAAAGTTAATATCATATTTATATTATTATAAAAAAAAAGTCTAAGTTTCTATTAATTAAATAAAATTAGTACCTTTGTCAGAACTTTCTTCGGATTGTGGCAGGTAATTAACATCATTTTCAACTTGTTCTTGTGTAGTGCTCATCCCATTTTGTATGATCTCTATCTCTTTTGTTATACTAGCATTAATATTCATCTCACCATCTCTATATGTCCTGCATTCTTTTTTTCCCTATATTAGCACCTGTGTAAAACAAATGGAACTTAATTGAATAGAAGAAAAAATTGAAATATAATTCAAACAATCACTTAATAACAGTTTATACTTTATTGTTCTTTTTATTTTTTAAAATTTAAATATTACATTATTTGCCATTCTGCTTGTCCGATCAAAAGTTGCATCATGTTGTCTCTTCTTCTGTTTAGCCATATCTGCAAATATCACAAACAAAAATTATGACTAAACTCATTTAATTATACCTGAAAAGCACTATGCCAAAGAAATATTCCAACAATTATAAATATTAGAGTGTTCGACTAAATTTTGAAATACAAACTTGAAACTCAAACAATATCCTATGTTTCATCTTCTTCCATGGGTGCATTCGCCTCATCAACGAAAACTCCTTCAACTTCTTCTCGCACCCAACTACAATCTTCATTTGAGCTCATGATGTTATCATCTAATTGTACACTTCCATGAGGTTCTACTTCAACTGCAGAATACACATCAAAATTATCTCTTCTTGACATTGGTACAACCACATTCCAGTCCGGTTCTAAAGGATCAGCAATGTACCAAACTTGTTGTGCTTGACTAGCTAAGATAAAAGGCTCATCAGTAGATAAATCTTGTAGTAAACATTTAAACTACCTCTTTTTTGGGATCAGCCAAGCACTCCTCTTTTTTGGAATCAGCCAAAGGATGTAGTAAACATTTAAACTACCTAAATTAATCTAATGTCACTTAAACCCACATTTGATTTCAATCTTGGCAAGTCCAAACACATGAACTGGGAACCCACAATTTCTTTTTGGTTAAAATAGAGCAAATAAAGAACAAAGAAAAAAGAGCAGATTGTAAATTTTCGTCCAGTAGCAAAATCAATTCGAGTGGGAAACCCACAATCATAATACTCATCTCACACCGTTATTTTAAACTCCAGAAGAAATTCAACAAGAAAAATCAATAATTATGTGAAAGACCCACCAAAGATTCACAACCAGATTAGAGAGAGATTGTTTGGGGATTTTGAAATAAAGAGTTTCTATCCATGTGTATGAGTGTGTATGTGAGAGAGAGAGCTGTAATTAATTGGTTGTGCTGGTGTTTTTTCTTTGTGAATCAATTTCATATTAAAACTTCTTCTAGTCTCTACCAACCCCACCACCACCGACTAATCTCTCTCTTCCCGTCAAATGCCGTTACTTTCTCTCTTACCAACCCAAATCAATTTTGTTCAATTCTCAAGAAAATAAATACTTATTACCAAGAAAAAATCCATACCCATTTGAAAAAAATTGGTATATCAGAGAGGAAATATTACCTTAAGGCTTGTAAATAAAGATGTTAGTAAATCCCTCTTTGGATCTGGAGAACCCAAGCCTTCAGAAATGAAATGCGGACCTCACACCCACAAATCGACTGGAACAATCTCTATACGGAAATGTATGTTTATTTTAAAAATAGAGAGATAAAGAGGTGATAAATAGCTTTGAAATAGCAGCCATGAGCGAGTGGAGAGAATCAATGAAGATAGATGTTGAAGGGTTTCATCGGTGGTGGTGGAGCATTTTTTGTAATGAAAGTTTACAAAATAAGTGAAAATGTATTTCCAATGGAATGCTTTGTCTAATGAAAATTTAGAGAAAAATATTTTAAAAATAAAATCTTAAAAGAGTGATGAGAAAAGACAAAAAAAAAAAGAGAGGAAAGCCAAAAGTTTTTAGAGCCAAAACTTTATAAGACAATTTTTAGGATTTTGATTGTTTTGGTAGTAATACTATCAAAACTACTTAGTTTTAATTACTTATTTACTACATTTTGACCTTTGTAGTAAATATGCAGTCTTATTCTATAGTTATTTGCTACGGTATATTTTTCGTAGTAAATAAGTACGTTTTACTATGTTGCTGATAGTGTAGTAAAAAAATTCGTAGCAACAGACAATTTTTCTTGTAGTGTATATATATATAATAAAGACGTCTAAATAAATTTAAATATAAATATAAAACTCTAAGGACCCAAATATAATTCTCATTAACATTTACCTTTATACATGTAACACTTTCACTTTTCTTTTATGTAAACTTTTGTGCTAAATCAAATCAAATTGGATAGAGGAAATAAACTTCTTCTTCTTTTTTTTTTTTTTTTTTTTTTTTTCTTTTTCTGTTGGGGGCGCTCGCCGGGATTGAATATTGGTACGCAATAGCTCAGCATTATTTGTCACTTAATAATTAAAACACCAAAACTACACGTCTATATATTAGATAAGAACAGAAGGGAGCAATAAATTAGGAAAACAACAAAAAGAAATTAAAAGCCAATTAAACAAACAACCTGGGAAATATAAAATACAATGAAAAAGTTTGGTGGATTTTCTTGATTTTGGGTTGTCAATCTGTTTGTTGTGACAAAGATTCCCACAATTTCTTCCTTTTCTACCTCCCCTTTTTTTATCTATCCCTTTGGTGTTGTTTTCTCAACAGTACCCACATTAATATATATACAGCTCTCTCTCCCTCTCTCTGTGTGTGTCTCTGTCTGTCTCTCTGTATATGCTTTGTTACACTAATCTTTCTTGGGGTCTCCGCCCCCGCCCCCGCCCTATATGATCCCCACTCTATACTTGTATATTTATAGAAGCTGATGAGTTGTTGATGCATCACTTCTTCACTCTTGTTTAGTTTCTTGCGTACATCGGCCAAACATATACAGAGAATCAATACATATACATATATATACAGAAGAAAAAAAAATACTTGAAAGTTTCTTGTGTATATGGGGATTTTCAAGGCTAAAGGCGTGGTTTACAAACCCGCTGATGAGGTTGATCTTGGTCCCGACAGTCAAGAATTTTACATCCGAGCAAATGTTAAAGGTTAATTCATCATTACTAATTTCAATTATCTTGAATTAAGTATATAATTCAATTTCTAATTGCGCAGAATATAGCTATTGATGATCATATATTCACATGCATATATGTTTACATGTGTGTGTTGTGTATATATTTTTTTGGTTTCACACCCGATTCTTTTCGGATTTGGGTACTGTAAATGTGTAATGTATTTTATATATATATATATATATATATATATGATAAGTTTCTCTCTCATATTCATATATCTCATTTGAAAAGTTCAAATCTTTACGTAAGCAAATTAATTGAAATTAGCGTTATCAATTAATTTGCTTACATAAAGATTTGAAATTCTCAAATAACATATATGCATATGAGAGAAACTTATTGTTTGTATGCTAATATCAATTAATTTTGCTTACGTAAAGATTTGAACTTTTCAAATGAGATATATGCATATGAGAGAGAAGAATTGTTTGTATGCTAATATCAATTAATTTGCTTACGTAAAGATTTGAACTTCTATATGCATATGAGAGAGAAACTCATATATATATTTTTTTTCTTTTTTTTTTTCACTCAATTTTTTTTTCCAAACTCGAGTACAATTAGGGGAGATTTTTCCGGCCAATTCCGCTGCTATGCACAAGTTAAAAGTTCATATATTTTATATATGTATGTAAATGGCATGCACGATCGAGTATATATTGTAGAGATTATATGTCAACGTACAATCTGCAGGCACGTCTACCAAAAAAACTAAAATCTGCAGGCACTGTTATATGTAGTAGCTAGAAAAAAAAGTTGTGCGTAGAAGCTAAAGGCACGTTTAATTATATGGAGTAGCTAAAAAAAAGTTGTTTGACCAAAAAAAGGAAAAGTTGTGCGTAGAAGCTACATGTTTAATTTTCAGATTAATATTAATTAATTTGCGTGATTTTTCTAGTTGAGCAATTAATTAATCTTAATTTTATGCCTTATTTAATTGTTTTTTTAATATATTTTTAAAATTAATAATTTCAGCTCCTCGTATGGCTGGTCTTTTTGTGAAAGTATTTGCTTGGTTCTTGGAATCACCTATTTTTGGAGGCATATTACTCTACTTTCTCAAGAGGAACAACTTAATCCACAAGGTAAGACTAGAGTATATTTTTACGTACTTTTTGTCCCTTAACTTACGTTTTTTTTTCAAATTCAGTCCGATTATTGCTGGATTCCCTAATTATCGTTGAAAAATCGTCGGAAATATTGTTTAATGTCATTGATAAGACACTGAATCACAATTCTCAGATTCTCCTCATTGTCTACGTCAAGATTCTCACATCAATCGAAAAAGATTCTTTCTTAAAGTTGTCCAATTAATTTTACCCCTATATATACTGTTCTCATTGCAAAAATTGAACGATTTCGAAAAATTATTTTCTTCAATTACGGGGATCTTTACCTGTACAATGAGAATAATCCCATGGTTATGATGAAGTTTCTCACCTATAAGATTGGCAATTTTTCCTGTGAGAGAATTGAGGATTCCAGCAAAAATCAGATTAAATTCATGAAAAATTAAAAAGCACGCGATTTTACCCAAATATTATGAATTCAATGGAAGTTCTACACATGCATTAATTAAATTAATCAAAGTATATCTTACTTATATTTCCTTTAAAAATAACCAAATTAAAATCGGACCATTAATTCGAGGTATTTAGGATGTAAGAGTACCTATCATATATAAGAATTTTTAATTCTTCTTTATTTTCTTTTCTTACAATGTGTCTGGTTTTGTCATTATAGCACCTTAGTTTGCCAAATTATTCATGATCTTAGCTAGGTAGAAGGTGGCTATCTAGTTTTGACAACAATTTACTAGTTAATATTTGTTTAATAAATTATAGTAGCTAGTTTGGGGATAATTAAGAAAGAAGATGAATTCAATTAAAGAAAAATGTACAATTAAATTGAATTAACACTAGTTCGGCCCCTCTATATAGCTTTCTTACGGCCGCTAGAACTATATATTAGATATGATACACGGGTACGGAGATGAAGATGCAGATCTTTTTTTCAATATTCTATATTACAGAAGGGTCGACACAGCAAGATAGGATTCTTAAAAGTGTTCATGCATCATATCACTTATGACGCACGGACACTTCTAAAAATCATATTCTGTCGTATCGTATGGTGTCGGACACCTGTATCGAACACTTCTCTAGTATAAAATATAGAAGAAAAAAAATCATATTGATTTGTCCGTATCGTGTTGTGTCGCGTCCGTATCTCCCATAAGCTATCACTAATCAAGTCCAAAAATAGAAACTTCATTTACTCATGTTTTTGTTAAGGAATTAATTATGAGTTCTTGGTGGCGTTAAATTAATTAGGTGAGAAAGACATAAAACTATAAAATGGGCCGGTTGCAACTTGCAAAATGGTTCTGTTGGATAGAATTGTTTGGGAAATAAGGACCACAAACAAGACATTAAAAGGAGATGATATATATAGATAGATTGGGTTCTTTTTGAAGAAACATTTTAAGAATAAATACTCTCCATATTCATCAATATTTTATCCATCAATTTTCCCTATCTTGTTGGCACAAAGATCTAGTTTCTCGACAAGTTTCCCTTCAAATCGGGTTAGATTAATTAATTAGTATTAAGAAAGATTACCATATTTGAGGTTTAGTTCTTTTTATTTTTGAAATTAAAGAAATACTTCTAGATTTCATTATTTACGTTAAAAATTCTTCGGATTCTGGGTATGTTGAAACCTAGGAAACTGTCTTATTTTCTCCCTTCTATCGGCCTAAGATCAATCAATGTAGCTTAATTCCTAATCAATGCCGGTCAAAGTGCCTCCCTATTTTGTAACGATTTTTTCATAAGTAATGTGAACTCGGTTTGTTTTTTTATAATTTCTAAAATAAGAAGAATTAATTTGTAATTTACACTAAACTTTTAAGGGTAGTGAATGTAAATTTCACTAATATCGATTAGGTAATGTGTGATTTGATATACTTGTCATTTATATTCCACAAAGAGTTACCAACCACAATGAAAAATGCAATAAACAAATCAAACCAAATTCAAACTATAGGGTTTTCTTAATCCAAATTATTTGGTGCCTATATAGAGAATTTCCCTAATTTCTTTCCAAGTACATCTTGAATCTAATAAACACATATTATTGACCATTATTTTTGCCAATGAGAAATTTATTGACCTTGAGTTATATTTTCTAAATTGATTCACACACATATAAAATAGAAAAATAAACAAAAAGTTAGGACTCTTTAACTAGACACGGTATTATAGTAGTACTTACGTATAATTTAATTTCTTACCTAATTTACCATTGTTAGTTAAGGCTGGACCTGGACCTTTAGTACCATTATTAGGTAAGAATGTTATTTTTTTCTAGAATTGAAGCTTTGAATGTATGAAAATGAAACCATGGACTCATTTGATTGTATTTTTTAAAAATTTACTTTCCACTGTTTGTTTTGAATTTTGAAATACCATTTTTTAAGTGTATAAGAAAGTATAGTATCCAATGCGGCAATGCTGCATTTTTTCTAGAGCTTGATGTCGAGTCATTTTTAAATAAATATAATAAGGAAATAATTTTTTATTTATTATTTTACTATTATTTGGCAATTAATTAACTTAACTTCGAAAAATGAGTAATTAACTTGCTCCAAATGATTTGCAAGTATTTTCCTGAAATTTTTTTGCCTCCATTTTGCAGCTTGTCTCATTTGCAGAGTTACAAGAATCACCTCTTTTTGTTCCCCTGCACCCATACCAAGGTTAGATATATCATATATATCAAATATCAATTATTATTTTTTCACCAGTTTTCTCCTTATCGAAATTCAAATTTAAGCCCACTTTAACAAAACACTTTTTTTTTTTTACATACTCACACTATTCGACCCTTATCATTGCAACGAATCGAACACAGACCTCCTCACCGGAGTAATATCTTTAAAAACACATCTTATTTACTGAAAAATCAATTCAATTGCATTTTTTGTCATATAATTTGACATATTCCTTTTATTGTGGTCTCATACTAATTAATATATTTTATAATTTGGTCCCATAAACATTTTTTTTTACAATTTTGATCCCCTAAACGGATGGAAATGAGCTAAAATTATAAGAAAAGTTCAATATGGGACTAAATTTATAAAAGTCAATTAATATGAGGTCAATTAAAATGATATTAAGATTAAAAAAAGGGTCAAATTAAGGGATCAAAACACAATTAACTCCTAAAATTAATTCATGGCAAATATTCTCATGAATTGCTGCTAAAACTACAGGAATTGAAGAAAAAGAAGTAAAATGTGTAGATCCTGAAATGCCGGCGCCGGAAAAAGTTAAACATGCCGTGGATTGTCTTCAATCAACAGAAGAGATCAATTCAAACATTGGTTTTCGTCGCTGGACAATAATGGATTATTCAAGGGCTTATACCTCAGGGGAAATGACTCCAACAATGGTACATATACGTTGAAAACTTACCAAAACTTCCCTTTGAGTTAAGTGTAATTATAAAATAAATAGCTTAGTATTTTCAATATTACTAAAACCCCCCTGAGTTCTTAATCCATGTCAACAGATGGCTGATCGATTCGTAGCTTGTGTTCGCGATTCATCAAGTGAAAAGCTCCAGATGTCATTTTTTATTAATTCAAATGTGGAAGATATTCTAAAGCAGGCTACAGAATCAACTCGTCGGTATCAGAGAGGTTTGTTATAATTAAAGTGATTTTTATTTTTCAAATGACTATAAAGTATGAACTAATATAATCTGTGTTTCCAGGAGAACAGATATCAGTCCTGGATGGAGTCCCAATAGCTATCAAAGATGAGATTGATTGTATGCCGTATCCAACTACAGGTTACAAATACCTCCCCTGGTCAACTATAACCTTAAAAATACCCCTCTTGAAACATAAAAATATATACATAATACCCCTGAAAAACCTTACAAATACCCCCTGAGGGAGGTAACTGTAAGGTTGCAAGGTTTCGATGGGAAACTACAAACGGCGCATACGTCAGGGGGGTTTTGTGTAATTGACCCTTTTCGTTTCCCCAGTTGATACATTGGCATTTAATTTGGCTTACGTAGGAGGTACAAAGTGGATGCACAAATTAAGGGATTGCGAGAATGATGCGTGCTGTGTTAATCGTCTCAGATTATGCGGTGCCATTATCGTGGGTAAAACAAATATGCATGAGCTTGGAGCAGGAATTAGTGGCATAAATCCTCATTATGGGTATATTTATAGCTCCAAATGATGATTATTCTTTAAATTATCTTTGTTTTATTATTATAATTTCTGATTGTTACTCCTTATTTTAATGTCAATTCAAAAGGGCTGCTAGAAATCCATATAATAGAAGCAGGATTACTGGAGGGTCTTCTAGTGGATCTGCTGCTGTTGTAGCAGCTGGATTATGCCCCGTTGCACTTGGTGTCGATGGAGGAGGTACACTACATTATAATTTTTAGTTTAATTTTTATCATTTTCAAAACTTAGGGATAATTGCAATTTAATGCCAGTGATCGTCAAAATAGGAAAAGAAAAAAAAAAAGCTCAAAGGGGTGTAAGTGTAATATTGAAACTTAAAAGGGGTCCAAGGGGCAATCCTTTTTTTTTTCTCAGTGTTCCTTTTTCTGTCATGAATATTATCGTTCTCCTTTTTATTTTTTCCCCGTCAAACTTCTTTATTAATTCCAACTTAAATATACTACTTACCAAATGTTAGTATAAAATCATTATTATGAAAATCTTTATCATAAAATGATTGTTTTAATTTAATTATTTTCCCGCATTTAATTAATTTTGTGAAATTAATAAAAATAATAACTTGGTCAGGATCTGTAAGACTTCCAGCAGCTCTTTGTGGAGTCGTCGGCTTCAAACCAACTTTTGCACGTGTGCCACATGATGGGTATGCACTGAATGACTGAATTAAAATTCTAATTTAAAACTTAGGGATCATTACATTTACATCCCTCGGCTTGGGAAAAAATGCAGTAAGATTCTCTCTACTATTAAAAATTACAAAGACACCCCCTCGACTGTGACTCTGTCTAACATTTAGGTCCTGCTCTTAGTCATTTTATTGTTTCAAAGTAGATGCTAACGTTTTATTAACTGAACAACAACCTAATCACTTCGCTCATTTCATGTATAGCAAACACTATAACAAATATATTATGGATAATTTAGTCATTTTATAACTTTTCGTTAAGTGTTTTTAGGTTTTCGTTAGGGTAAGAAGATCTATCTGTAATTGCCAATAGTACAGGGGGTCTTGCTGTATTTACCTCTAAGTCGAGGGGGTTTAAGTGTAATTATCCCTAAAACTTATAAAGCATTAGCTATGATAATTTTTAATTAAATTAGTTGTTAGCTAAAATATTAAAAAAATATAAGTTACTAGCTCCCTAATATGTTTTCCTAAAAAATTAAAAGCTTATATAGGAATAATTCTAATGCTTATTTTTATGAGCTTATTAAATATTATCAAGATCATTCTGTGGATTCAATATTCTTTTAATTGTAGAGTTCTCCCCATAAACTACACAATTGGAATGGTTGGAATTCTTGCAGCAACAGTTGAGGATTCACTCATTGTGTAAGTTTTCTTTAAAATTGGCTCAAAATTATGCATTTCTAGTCCTTGTTATATCACCTTTTTTTCTCCCTTAATTTTGATCTGAATGTATTCAAATTAAGATTAAATTTGTTAAAATCTCCTAATTAAAATTGCAATTTTACCTATTTTTATCCTACCATCCACATTTTATGTGATATATATCACATTCTTGAAATTTTTAACATTTCTAATTATTAATTTTTCAGTTATGCAGCTATCAGCGGCACCCTTTCATCTGATCATTCTGGCAGTACAGTGGTATTGAACAAATTCTCTTTGCATTTTCCTACCTAAAATTTGAGGACGAATTATAGGGTAAAAAAGTACATATATATATATATATATATTTTTTTTTTTTTTTGGATACTAAATATTTATTATTAGATTAAATTTGTGAAAATCGTGATAAAATGAGGTTTTGACTAGTGTTGACTGTTGATGAAGTTTTAAACCATATCAACTCTTAGATCGGTGGACTGCAGATCGATGTCAATTAAAATAATTCTTATGACGTGAACATATATAGTCAGAATCCGACGACTAATAGTCTAATTTACATGAAACCTTAGAGATTTTTTCATAATCTTTTAAACGAGAATGGATAATTTATAGTCACACATTTACACTAACATCGGTGGCTTATAGAAATCTCCCTAAAAATATAGATATACTGCACATAGGGGTGGCGTTCCGGGCCGGTTTTTGGGTTTTTCTACTCGACCCAAACCCAATCCAAAAATATTGGGTACCCGATAATGCTATCTGATATTTTATCGGGTCGAACTCGACTAGAAAATATACTACCCGGGCCCAAAAACAGATTATATAGCATGCTATTGAACGAATGTGTACAAAATGTATATAATGCTCTACTTTTTTTGTTTTAATCTTTTGTCATCAGCCCAAAATAGGTCTACCGCTGCTGAAATCTGCAAACTATATGTCTTCTGAAATAAAAATGGCAAGATATGGGAAGGTTTGTAATTCAACTATTTTAATTATTAATTGTTTGTGTTTTTCTTTTTTGAATTAATTAAAATTCCAATTTTGTGCTTACCTATTTTCTACGTCTCAATTCCATTGGTCGATCAGTGGTTTGATGACTGCAGTAATGAAATCAAGGCCTGTTGCTCTAATGCTGTGGCCAAATTATCTGACAAATACGGCTGGAAGGTACGAAATTTATACCCAATTTTTTATTTTTTTTAATGTTTTTTTACTATATACTTTTTGATTTTAATTTTGTTAAATTTTGTAGACCGTAGAGATGACCTTACCAGATATCGAGGTGATGCGTTTGTCACATTATTTAACAATTGGATCAGAATGCAGTAGTTCAATCGCTGGCTACCTAGACAAACTGTGAGTATATATCTTTTTTATTTATTTATTTTTTTCACTTAATAAAATTTATCTTTTTATATATATAGAAATTAAACAATATTTAATTAATTGTATAGGAACAAGGAGGAACTGGGATGGGATGTTCGAGTAGGGCTCTCTGTATATGGTTCTTTCCACAGCCATGAATATCTAAATGCACAGAGAATCAGGTAAAAAAACATACAAATTCTTGATAATTACACTTACCCCTTGACTAAGGGGTAAATACAGTAAGACTCCCTATATTATTAGAAATTATAGATAGGCATGGCAATGAGTACGGAGCCTACAAAAATCCAACCCGGAACCGAGTTATTTGAGTGGGGTCTAGGTCTACTAAATGGGTATAGGACAGGTATGGGATCTTATCTTTAAGACCCATCTGGATTTGGGTCGGGTCTTGGGTATATATGTAACCGACCAAGACCCTACCCATATATATATATATATATATATATATATATATATATATATATATATCTATATTTTTATATATAAAATTTTATGTTAAGTAATCTAATTAGGATTGACTACTTACTAACTAATTAGTGACCTATATAAGTTTAATAAAAATATTATTTTGTGTTAATAATATGTAGTTTGGAGACTCTGATACTCTTTTTTGTGTAATTTGATATGATTTAAACTTTATTACATAATATTTATGTTATTTTTTCATATCTAATTTGTGAATTGTGGAATTTTTAAAAATAATTTTCTAACGGGTATAGTGGGGCAAATTTGGGTCTAACGGGTCTAGCGGGTCTTCACGGGTATGGAGCGGGTATGGGTCTAAATGGGTATAGTGCGGGTCCTGGGTCCAAAAAATCTTATTGGGGCGGGTCTTGGGTCTAGCTGAAACCGACCCATACCCTACCTAATTACAGATAGATCCTCTTACCCTAACCGAAACTTAAAAAACTAAACGAAAAGTTGTAAAATAACTAAATTACCCATAATATATTTGTTATATTATTTGCTATATTTGAAATGAGCGAAATAGTTAAGTTGTTGTTCAGTTAATAAAACGCTAGCATCTACTCGAAAATAAGAAAATGACTGACGGCAGGACCTAAGTGTTAGACAGAGTCATAGTCGAGGGGGTGTTTCTGTAATTTTCAATATTACAGGGGGTCTTGCTCTATTTTTCCCTAAGTCGAGGGGTGTAAATGTAATTATCCCTAAAAAAATGGATAATACATTTGTCTATTATTTAAAAGTATTTTTGTACTTTTTTCTTTAAGTACTCCCAATTTGCATTAATCTTACTGTTTCCAGCTTTTAACTAACATTTTAATTTCTCCAAAACACTTTGGTATCTTTAATTTTGGTGGTGTCAATTAATAATTCTTCTATTTTTGTAATATTTGTATAGGAATCGTCTACTGCAATTCCACCAGAAGATATTTTCTGTAGCAGATGTCATCGTTACACCAACTGTTGGGTAAAAAATAATTTTCTTTCTCAAGTTTTGTACACTCTAATTAAAATTTTAAATTTTTTTCTAGATTATCGGATGACCACTTCATCTAAAAGTTCAAGTTTTAACAGTGTCACGGCATACACGATAGAGGACGACGCCCTAAAAACCGGTGAATTAGACTACATAAATGGAGGTAAATTAATTACATCTCAGTTCTGTTAAATTTTATCTACAGTCAGTAAAGTTTTTGAGTAATTAATGAAGCTAATATATATATTGTTTGGTTAATGTTTCAGCTGCATTAGTAAGATACCAGATAGCAGGAAATTTTCTGGGATTGCCTGCAGTGACAGTTCCTGTATATATATATCCTCTCCAAAGATTTCATTTTTTAACATAAACATTTTCCCTTTTCAGTTTCAAACACACACACACACACATAATATCTCTTAAGTTAATCTCAAATTAATTAAATTAATTTATTATTTTGGCAGGTCGGATACGATAAATGTGGGTTGCCTATCGGCATTCAGTTCATCGGGAAGCCATGGTCTGAAGCACTGTTGATTCACATAGCATCGGCCATGCAAGTAAGTTTGATTAATCAATTTACTTTTGAATGCATTTTAGGACCAAAGTTAGGCTAAGCAAGATAAATGCAGTTGTATAATATGTTAGGGTGAATTACATATAGTACCCCTAAGGTCTGCTATAATTACAAAATACCCCTTCTAGTTTCACAAATTACAGAAAACCCCCTGAGGTTTCAAACAATTACAAAATAATCTCTAACAAAATACTACCCCCCCCCCCCCCCCCCCCCCCCCTACTTTATACAAAATCTTACCAAAAAAACCCTGCCTTGTAACCGTTTGAAACCAAACCAATATTCTTTTAATTGAAATTTTACTTTTAGAGTCTTTTAAAATAGATTTTCATTTTCGTGTTCTTCAGGCACTGTGCATATCTGGGTACAAGAAGCCAGAGGTGTTCTATGACATCCTCGCCAAGGAGTAAAACACCCCCTTATCCAACCACCTCATGCTCTTCAAAATTTCACATGTCTTCAGACCAGTTCAATCTCTGTACAAGAACTCAGTTACAATTAGATTTTCTTTTTTTTTTTTTAAAAAAAAACGCAAGAACTCAGTTACAACTTTGCTTTTATTATTTTAAACATGTAACATAGTTATGGTACTTATGAACCGGATTTGGCTTACCTAACCCTTGCCTTTTGTGTTAGGAAAAAAATCCCTAAAACCTTATTAGCCAAGATCAATCATATCGAATCATCAAGAATTAATTAAATCTAACTGAATGCGGAAGCATACCTGAATCCATAGTTCGAAAGTTGAACGATTGATTGTGTGTGGTTTCTTGGTCTTCCAAATCGCCACACACGTCGAGAAACCCTCTCTTTCTTCTCTCACGATGGGATGTCAGAAAAGTGATTTGGGGACCATAACCCATATAGATAAGTTTCCTAATTCTAATTTGGCCCATCATCAAATTAGATTGAGTATCTACACATATAGGCCCATACCCATAACCTTATTAAAGCCCAACTAAATTAGATCACTTTAACATTGGGTCAAGCCATAATTATGATAGATTTAACATACAATACAAATCTTATTATATTAGATATATACAAGTCCACATAATTTTTTTACATTTTGCACCTATAATCTCTCATAAATGTTGATTATATAGCTTGATACATATGCATAAGCTCAATGCCAAAATAAAATCGATTTTACTTTTAAGTTTCCATGCTCATCAGCTTGCTATTTTTTCTTGTCATGCACAATAAATTGCCAGCATTTCTTATGCCAAAGGAGAGATATAGTCCAGTAAACATCTGTTCCAAGGTTTTAAGAAGCTGGAATAATCCAGCTGCTTCTCGAATCGGGGAGAACTCGATGCAGGATTCTTGCACTTAATTCGATGAATATGTGACGAACATTAATTATTTTGTTTCGGATTAAACTTGGAAAAGAAAAACACAAACCAATCTCACGAGTCTGTACTGCATATAACGATCCTCGATACCCTGACAAGCACTTAATAGAGTTGGAAATGTAAGTGTGTAAAAACTCAGTAGGAAGTTCAATTCTTGAGGGATTGTTCTCCACTAAATCTGGTAGCTTTTTCGGGTCTTTCGCCAACTCCACCAAAACTTGCTCCTGTTGCACAGGAAAAACTGGCCCCTTCAGAGCTGCTTTTGCAATTAAATCTCTAACTGCTGCTTCTCCTCTAATCCCATAAAAGCTCATGTTTCATAAAAGAAACAATTAGAATATATACTACGATGTAATTAAATAATTTCTTGTTTATACATCGAATAACTAACAAAAAATGTAAATGATGAACGAATATGAAAAAAAAATAACTAACGCACTAGAAACACACAATTATATTATAATAGTTTTTTGTTTTGACATGTAATTATATTATGATTTTATGCTAAAAGATTAATAAAACATATCTTAAGTTGGTATAATACAAAAGGTCCTACCGGGAGTCGAACCCAGGTCGCTGGATTCAAAGTCCAGAGTGCTAACCACTACACCATAGAACCCCAACTCTGATATTTTTAACGTTTCAATCTAAATATTTGGCAACAGTGAAGAATTTAATTAGCTTCAACCTTGAATATATTATGTTTAAATGGTTCCGTTAGATTTTGTATGAGGGTGCTGACTGCTGAATTTAATTTGTAGGAATGAACATTTGTGACGAGAGTAGGGGTGGAGAGACAGGTCGAGAATCGAACCCGCTCTCATACCATGCTGAATTAATGGACTTAGCCTAATTCAACCTTCAAAAACGAGCTTAACAGGGGAGGTTTGCTTAAAGCAGTAATTTCCCAACAATTTGCACTATTTAAGGACGTTGGCTTATCTTATTCATTTGGGATTTAGGATTTGGACTGATAGACAATTTAAACCACTTAATGATCAATCACTTGGTAATTATGACTGAAGCCCTTGATAGATTGTGAGCCCAGCTAAACCAATCTATATTTTAAGATAATTTGTTTGGGATTTGAGATATATTGGGGGTATTTGATTAACCTCATACCTTCTTCAATCTCCAATTATCATTTATCTTGATTTTCCATTAAAAAGCAACATTTGAATACATTGAACTACGCAGTAGGTTTCTGTTTCACCTAAGCATCAATAAGGGGTGGTGGCGCAGTTGGCTAGCGCGTAGGTCTCATAGCTTCTGAGTGATCCTGAGGTCGAGAGTTCGAGCCTCTCTCACCACATTTTTTTTTTTGAATCTTTTATATCTGTTTTTGGCTATGGATATATAATTTCTCTGAATTTCAACTAATGCTCTACATTTTTTATCATAGCTTTGCTCAAACAGATGCTGGATAACTCGCTGGCCTTAGAATGGAACTTGAAATTGCCTCGGTATTGCTAATTACAAAAACACCCCTGAGGTATTACTGTAGGCCATGCAAGATCAGCGGGACAAAAGGTGAGAAATGATTTTTAGGTGAAGGCTTTTGTATCTTTAAAAGAAATTAATTGAGGGAAAAAAGCTTAATTCACAACTTCTATTTTTCTCAACAGAACCAAACTTAAGGGGAGGTTTTTGTAAGAATAATTGACCGTTTATTTTTCTTCTTCTTATTATTATATGGGTTCAAAGTCAAGAAAAAACGAAGCTTTCGTCTGATAACATGATTAGAGCAGAGACAGCTGGATCGAGCTCTGTTCGTCATGGGATATTTGCAGGAGCAGTTGCTTTGACAAGCATTGCTGTATTGGTCTATGTAAAGCGCTCACAGATATGCTTTTTTTGTTTTTGTAGTTGTAGTAATATAGTAGAAAGGGTACCAAGTGATTTTGTAGTAGCCATTTTTATGCAGAAGGTTTTCTGAAATGAGAAATGTTTAAAGGTGACGTATTTTAGTATTAGTTTCTAGAGTTTATAGCACATCAATACATTCCATAACTCTTATTATAAACAAATTAAATATACAATAATATTATATTATGCCATGTTAAGACCAAAAAAAAAAATTATGTCATGTACAACCCCAAAATTTTTCAAGTATCAAATAAATATGTTAAAATTTTAAATTGATAATTCCAAAATCGTAAAAAAAACTTACATTTTTGATACAAATATAAAAATATATATATATTTTTTGGTAAACATATATAAAATAAAAGCTGAACTTATTGTATATGTTACTAACCGATATCTATATATAATGAACAGACTAAGCATCCCGCACCAGTGGTCTAGTGGTAGAATAGTACCCTGCCACGGTACAGACCCGGGTTCGATTCCCGGCTGGTGCATCTTATTATTATTATTTTTTATCATCCAATATTCCAATAATTAAATCATAATATATAATGTTGTATATTTATATGTATATTTTTCTTTTCTCTATTAAATGTTTATTTTGAGTGAGGTAAGGACATAATTAATTAAAACATACTATATTTGAAGTATATATTAAAGAAAAAAATTGAAATATTTCTTATTAGATAAATTTTCATAATTACTCATTATAGGCATTTTTGTTTGATTGATTTACTTAAAACAAACTAATTAAATAAATTAAACAAATGGACAGGAGTTGGGGTGAGCGTCGGGTGGATTTTTCGGATTTCAGATAATTCGGGTGGGGTACCCAAAAATTTTGGATAGCAATTTGCTACCGGAACTCGACTTGATATAATTTCGGGTATCTAATAGTTTCAGGTCGGGTTTCGGACACCCGCAGGAGCACGCAGCATTTTTTTGCTTCCCTACTGTAAAAACGGTGCACACAAGTTTTGACTATTTCCACACGCTATACATTAATACAGTTTAGAGGAAATAGTCAAATATGATGATTTAAATAGACATTGAGTTATAGAGTTGACCCAAAATCCAATCTTAATCTCTTATTTTATTTTTTTGGAAAATTATAGAAAACCTCTAATACACATTAGAAAATCGCGTATATTTATAGTTTTATTATGATTAATCTTTAATTTGATCACACATAATTTTGATCAAACAACAAAACATATTTGTTTTGCACATATACTGCTCTCATCAGTCATCACTAGTATTACCTACCTAAATATGATTCAGATATGTAGTTGATAAGGAGCGAATTTGTAGCAACTAATGCACCTTTGTTTTGTACTTTTATATGTGAATTAAGAATTTAAAACAAAAAAAAACTGACTTGAGACCACTATTTGTTAGATCTGAGTTGGCATTTGACTTCAACACCACAATGTGAGATCTAAAAGATAAAGCTAATTTGCTGGCAATCTTGTCAAGTCAACTCAGTTTTATTTATTGTTATAGACCTGTAGTGCATTTGTCATTTGTCAAGTAAATCTATAAATATGAGCCCAGAAGAGTTATGTATTATCTTCCACAAAATGGCCTATTCTACTCTATCAATATTCTTCCTTTTCTCCTTGTTTGTTTTCTCTTCCATTTCAAATGCTCAAAGCCCTTCAAGACCCCAAGCTTTCACTTTCCCCATAAAAAAAGATGGCACAACTAACCAATACTACACCACCATTCAAATAGGTTCTAATAGCACAACACTAAACATGGTAATTGATCTTGGTGGCAAGTTCTCATGGTTCAATGACTTGGAGTATTTCTCCTCCGCCTCCTCCTACCGCCCGATAGTATGCGGGACGAGACAATGTAGGATTGCCCAAGGAGTCGGTTGTGTGTTCTGCTTCCTCTCGCCGCCTGTTCCTGGATGTACCAACAACACGTGCTCAGACTACGCCCCAAACCCCTTCACGGGCACCCTGGGCTACAGCGGCCTGGGACAGGACATTCTGCGCGTGTATTCGACACGTGGGGTGCAGTACGTGATAAATAATTTTCCCTTTCAGTTCTCGGATCCTGTTCTGAGGGAAGGCCTGGCTAGTCCTACTTCAGGACTAGTCGGCCTAGGACGGACTAGGATTTCACTGCCAGCACAACTCGCGTCGAATTTCAATGTTCGCCAAAAGTTTGCGCTTTGCGTTCCGTCTTCGGGGAATGACGGGAACATGATCATCGGCCAAGGGGCTTACAATAACCCCTTTGGAGAAATCTCTAAGTCACTTTTCACCACACCCTTGATCAGAAATCCGGTGATCACTTGGCCGAATGAGCAAATAGGGAATTTGACCGTTGAGTATTTCATCGACCTCAACTCCATTAAAGTTGGTGCTAAAACTCTCAAACTCAACAAAACTCTACTCTCCATCGACGAGACAACCGGAGCTGGAGGCACGAGCATACGAACCGTTAGGCCTTATACCAGTCTGCAGAGTTCAATATACAGAGCTTTAATTAAGGAATTTGTGAAGGCTGCTACATCAATGAATATTAAAAGAGTGGCATCTGTGGCACCCTTTGGGGCTTGCTTTGACTCGAAAACTATTGGTACTTCCAAAACAGGGCCTCAAGTTCCAACTATTGATTTTGTCCTGCAGAGCAAGAATGTTTATTGGAGGTTTTACGGCTCGAACTCAATGGTGAGCGTTGGTAACGATGTCACGTGTCTCGCGTTTGTGGAGGGAGGGATTAATCTGACCGGCCCGACAACCTCAGTAGTTGTGGGAGGATATCAAATGGAGAATTATCTGCTCGAGTTTGATGTGGCTTCTTCGAGGCTCGGGTTTAGCTCTTCGCTTTCGTTGCGTGATACTAGTTGTTCCCAGTTCAGGGCATCCTAGAATGGATGTTAAGGAATTCTAGACCGAATCAGGTTTTCGTCTAAATTCGTGTTAATTACGTGGTGAGTGTATTATACTTATCGTCTCTATGATAAGTACACTTACTATGTGATGTGATTGATAAGATTATGTTAAGTTGGGTTCGGACTAGATGGGAACTTGGGTAGTACAATAAAGATATGAATTATGAATTTCAGGTTTTATACATTTGAGCTATGTAATAAAGAGAGAATGGTGATCAGAAGTGAGACGAGGGCTTGATTAATGTTGATTTGAATTACTGATGTATTGGTTGATTTATGTAATAGTAATATAGTATTCTCTTCCTCAGTATATATTTTGTTTGCGGTGCTTTTTTCCGATTCTTTCATCAACTAAACGTCAATCCTATAATACTGTATCAATATACTTAGATATTTAATTATAAATTCACCTTCATAATTTTTAAAATAGAGACTTGAACAAATAAAATAAAAATATCACAATAACGAAAAGAGTCATTTTATAGTGGTAAGTATTCCCGCCTGTCACGCCGGTGACCCGGGTTCGATCCCGGCAACGGCGTTAAATTAATTTTTGCTCATTTCAGTAATTGGAAATTAGTAACAATATTTTGGCTCTTTTTCAGTAACTTGAAGGGGCAGTGAGCAAAATTCTGGATTTTTTCTGCAACTTTTTGAAAACATAGTATTTTTGCTGTATTTATCCCTAAATTTAGGGGTGTAAGTGTAATTATCCCTTTTATTAACTATTAAATTTTTATATTTCTGTTAAAATTAAGAAATTTGTCTATATATATGTAAAGTGTAATTATCCATTTTAAAACTTAGATTTCCATTAGAATTAAGAAATTTGTCTATAATTTCTGATAGTTAAAAAGTTTTCCTGTATTTTTTTCTAAATCTAGTTGTAAAGTGTAATTATCCATTATATATATATATATATAGAACGATATACCCCGTGAAATGCATTGAAAAACTTGAATCATATAACAAATTTCGGGGGGTCTTCGGGAGGAGCGCGCAACTTTTGATTATTCCTACACACTTTGCAGCTGATTAAACAAATTAATAATCTCTTCTTTAAACTGAGCACATGTCACCGACTCCATAAAATAACACTTAATGCATGTTTGCAAAAACCATTTCAATTGATTATATAGTGTTCTTATGATCTTATCCTTCAGTTGAAGTTGTATATAGTATATACTAATACACAAGTGGGTGACATAAAATAATCCCAATTCTGAATTCTTGAATACTTTTTTGACCCGTAACGCACTAAATTTTCATCAGAGTTTGATAATATTTTACTTAAAAGCCGACAATTTGAGATCTTAAAGAAAATCCTCATTTGGTGGCATGATTCCTAGCTATGTCGATTCCGACGTGAAGTCAATTACTGATCAACTTTGAGTATCTTCCATACACCCAAGTAAAACTTGTATAAATATGTATTCATTAGAGTGATCTAGCTGCACCATTAATCCTTCCAAAAATGGCATCTTCAACTCTAGCAATCTTTCTCTTCTCCTTGTTCGCCTTATCTTCCATTTCAAAGGCCGCCAAAAGCCCTCCAAGACCCAAAGCCTTTACTTTTCCCATCAAGAAAGACACCACAAGTAACCAATAATACACCACCATTCAATTAGGCTCCAAAAGCGGCACCACACTCAATGTGGTCATTGATCTTGGAGCCAATTTCCTGTGGTTCAACTCCATGGCATACTTCACGGCCGCGTCCACCTACCGCCCCATTAAATGCAAGTCTCGACTATGTAGGATCGTTGATGACCCTGGCTGCATCACGATCTGCTCTGAACCGAGTAGTCGGCCTGGTTGCGCCATAAATTCATGCGCAGACTACGTCTTCAATCCCTTCAGTGGGCGCCAGGGTTACAGCTCTCTGGGACAGGACACTCTCCATGTACATTCCGAAAGTGATGGGGCGCAGTACAGGATAAACAACTTCCCCTTCCAATTTTCGGATCCCGTTATGATGGAAGGCCTATCTAATTCCACTGCCGGACTGATCGGTCTAGGCCGGACCAAGATTTCACTGCTAGCACAGCTGGTCTCGGATTTCAAGATTCGTCAGAAATTCGCGCTTTGCATCCCGTCCTCCTCGGGTAACAGTACTGGAAACATGATCATAGCTCAAGGGGCTAAAAACAAACCGTTTCAAGAAATCTCTAAGTCACTTCTCTCCACACCGTTCCACGAGCATACGAACCGTCAGGGCTTATACTAGCCTACATAAATCAATGTACAGAGTTTTGATTAGAGAGTTTGTTAAGGCTGCCGAATCCATGAAAATCAAAAGCGTGGCATCTGTGGCTCCCTTTGGGGCTTGCTTTGATGCGAAGACTATTAATGCCAGCTCTAAGACAGGGCCTCAAGGTGCCGATTTTGTTTTGCAGAGCAAGGATGTTTATTGGAGGTTTTACGGCTCAAATTCGATGGTGAGTGTTAATAACAACGTTATGTGTCTTGCATTTTGTAGAGGGAGGGTTTAATCCGTCGGGCCCAACAACCTCAATAGTTGTCGGAGGATATCAAATGGAGAATCATCTGCTCGAGTTTGATGTTGCTTCGTCGACGCTCGGGTTTACCTCTTCGCTTTTGTTGCATGATACAAGTTGTTCCAAGTTCAAGGCTTCCTAGCTATGCTCTGATATGGTGATGGCTATACGTATGATATAAGGTTTTTCCATGCTCAAAATTAAACGGGATAATTTACCGTACTAATTATCAGTGAATTAGTAATATTGTTGATTTGAATTACTAATTTGTTAGTTATCAAAAAAGAAGAAAGACTTAATAATCTCTGTTGAATTTTTTAGTAGTATTATTATTCTTATTGTTCTGCTACTACAATTTTTCTGTTGGTGTTTTTTTTTTTTTTTGGGTTTATATATACTAAGCGCACGGTACTAGGTCTGATTTAATTAAAAGTTAGTCTCTTTTGTTTTAAAAATTACAAAAATATCCATGAGGTCTCACTTTTGGTTATATATATTCATACCACTAGAAACGTCTCGTCTTTTACAATAAATTGGTGTAAGTCAATGCAGTTTAAAGCCTAGTCGGGGTCGGTGAAACCCTCTACTGTCACATTTTCACAAAATTTGGATGAATAACATAAAACCTCAAGGCGCTTTTTGTAATTTATGAAACAAGAGGGACTAATTTGTAATTATGTGAAACCTCAAGGGTAGTGGATGTAAATTGGAAATCGATTGAAGCTTTGCGATTGAGTTTTGTTTCAAAACAAAAGAAAAATCGATTGAGTTTTTGCTCCAATTTTCTGAAATCATTTGTTTCTATATTTCCATCAAAAAAAATTTCTTCATGATCAGTAAGTGCAAGAAGTGCGTGAACTCGGAAAGATTACCAGACTTGTTAATTTTATTTTTAAGTTGGGCCTTATCTTTGGGTCTTTGGAGGCAATTTAGAGGTTTCTGACTTTAAATTCTATATTGGGGCTTTTTAAATGTGATAGCCCACTTAGACCATTTTGGGAGGCTAATTATTTTTTGGAATAATTAAACTGACACCCTCGATTTAGGAAAAATACAGCAAGACCCTAACCCTAACACATAACCTAAATGTTAGGTGGAGCCATAGTTGATGGAGTGTCGTTGTAATATCAAATAATCGAGGGGTTGTTGACATATTTACACATAAGTTGAGGGGGTGTAAGTATAATTATATCCCTTACTTTTTCCCACCATTGGATAGCCTAATAGCCTCCAGCGGAAGTGTTCTGATATTATAATCAAACATAAACATGTATATCAATCATTGCTTCACATATATTGAGAAGATCAGCTTAAACATTTTCACTTCACATGTATTCGAAAGAGCTTCAAAAAATTTCATGGAACTTAACTTGTACCATTCTAAATATATTATTAGCAAGGATATTGTTGTTTAATTACAGAAAAGAAAACAGAAAACTAGAAAAGGAAAAGTGGTGATGGTTTCGGACCTGATATGAACCATAACCAGCAGTTCTGCTCTCTATCTCATTTCCCAATACAAAATGTCAGATTTTTTCATGACATCTCTCTCCACAGTAAATGTTACATTTACGTTGGCTACATTTTTATTCTTTTATATTTATTTAGTTTGCTTTCTTTTCATTTTTTCTTGAAGGGAAAGCAATTTGCATAGAGTTGAATTAGTTATAATACTTGGAAAATAATCCTCTCTCTCTTTAATTGGCAGATGTAAGTGATGCAGGGATCTAAGTTCCTAACAAACCCTCTTTCTATTCTTGTTAAAAGTTCACATCTTCTAGGGTTTTGTACAGAAAAGAACACATCTTCATCAATTTGCCCATATCCCTCCCTATCTCGTATTTAGAACTTTCTTCTGTTTTTCCCTTAATTGATCAAGAAACGTCCGTTTTCTTACATAAAATTAGTAAGTAAATTCTGCTGGCTTTTAACTCATCTTTTGGCATTTTATACAGTTCTTTGGAAGAAAAAATCCACCAGAGATATTGATCATAGCTACTGGAACGATACATATTTGTGAAAGATCTTTTAGCTTTTAATGTTATATAATGCTAGAGTAAATTTAACTATGTTAGTGAAAGAAAGTTAAAAAGTACTTTTGGACAAAACGAAAAATATCAAGTAAATATGCTTAGTATGTCTGTTGTTGTAGTTTACTACAGCAGTCTCCGGTTCAAAAGAATTAATGTACAGTTCAGTTATGACAAGTACGAAAGAATGAAAAAACGACTCTAATCTATTAATAACTAGTTAATTAATGTTCCAAAACATTGGTAGAACTAAGAAATTTAAAACATATGCGTTAACAAAGTAAAATGTGTATGAAAAGGAAACGAGAATGGAGGTATAATAAAATTACAAAAAAACCCATTTAAAAAGAGAATTTAATTAACAAACACACACAGAGTTAAGAGAAAAGCACCAGCAAATGAAAAGCAGAAGCACTTACCAGTTAACACAGAAATAATCGATCACCTGCAGCAAATGATGGTTGGTAGGAATGAAGCCTGGTCCGAGAGAAACATTCAGGAAAGAATCATAAGAGATTGTGATCATATATCTCTCGAGCCAGACAACATTCCTCTCAACCTTAACACTCACGATCTCGATGTTAAAAGAAGAGAATGACGAAAATTGAACAGGTTTAATTCTCATATATAAACGGCCCTGAAAGAAATATATAGATATCGCATTGCGGGCATTGTTAATATTGTTTGCTGCATATGTTTTTGAGGGGAATGAAGCCTGGTCCGAAGCATTTTCAGAGGAATTTTAACTTGTTTTCTTTTATCAGAAAAAAAGAAAATAATTAAACTCTGAAGCAGCCTCGAGCCAGCCAACATTCCCCCCAACAACAATATACTATTTTCTTCCTCTCTTTTAGACAAAACCCTACAACTGATCACCTCTTTATATACAGAAGACTAAAGGGTTTTTTTCTGAGTGGCCGGGTGGGGTGCCTTAATGTGTGTATTTTTTTTTAGCTTATGATTCAGATGTTGATCCTAAATTAATCTCTGCAAAACGGCATTTTTAAAAAAAGAAAAATGCCCTAAATCCAATGTAATGTAAAAACAAGAAAGAATTCTTTACCCTAGAAAAAGTCTTCATGACAACCTGAAAACTTACCTAATTACACTTTTTATTTCTTTCTTTCATTTCCTAGGCTCTATGACTTGATGACTCATCAACATGTTGTCTCCAGTCAACTGAGCAAATCAACTTTTTACCCTCTTTTTCACTTGAAAATTAAACGACGGCTTTCTTTTTTAATTATTTGGAGGTTTTTCTGTATCTACATGCATGATATTCAAAATAAGATGCAGATATATAATAACAAGTCAGATCTTAATTTAATTACTTGAAATACGTACTATTAATTCACATATAAAATATGATATTATTCTGACCACGATAGGTATATATCATGACTACTTGATATTTACGTGACAAGATCATACATATTTTTGCAATAATTGTTTGTTTATTTATATATTATACAGTCAAACACAGAGAACAAGACAAAAAGTGAAACATTTTAAAAATGCACTTTACACGAGAAACAGAAGAGTGTGATTCAGATTTTCAGACAGAACCCTCTAATCTCATAAATGCGATTCTTTGATGATCAGTGTTTTCCTTTTTCATCATTACCTTATTATTATTTTTAGCTTCCTCTCTACCTACTTTACAACACTTCGCCTTCAATTCGATGCTAGCTTTAACTTATAAGTTTTTTGCCCTAGCTAGCTTTTTTCTATATTAAGCATGCATTTTTCTTAGCTTTTTTTTTATTAATTCTCTCAATTTGAGAAATGAGAATTGAAAACCCTTTTTCCTGCTAATCATTTGTCTCATATTGCATCGGTAAATCTAGCTAATGCTGTCTACACGCAAAGCTAAGATTTATTTTTCCTAATTTTAGCTCAAAACGAAGCTTCTACATCTAGTTTTGCTGATGTTTGATATATTTCAATGAGACTAGTACTTGCACACTTTGGGTAAGATGGAGAGTCCGGTGACATAGCTAGCCCAGTTCTCCATCGAGACTAATGACACTTTTTTTTTTAAAAAATTGTCATAATTAGTTAATTTCTTCAATTATATTATTGAGATACATAAACATATATAGCAATAAGTTTGTGGCGACAGGTTTCGTCACAAACCATATTTAATGACTCTTATTTGTCACTGCCCTACTGCAGCCCTGCTTGTTAATAGTTACTTATAAACATTCTAGTTCAATGTACTATTGATTCATAATTGTGGCAATTTTTTTTCAAAAAATCTATATCAATAATGAGGTGTAATTAAGACTAATTGTCATGACTGGATTATAATAAAAATCACAACTTTGTCATTAATTTTATTTTTTATACCGTGTATGATAGCTTGGAAATTGATCCTTCTGAGTTTTATATCGATTACGAGAAAAACCTTGAAACCTACCCTTGAGAAGATATTTGCAAGGTCTTTTAAGGGTATTATGTATCTATTTTTATGTTTAAAACGGATTATTTATAATGTTCCAAGATTTCAAAAATTTTTAGGAAAAAAATCTAACCTAATATAGGTTTTTTTTTTGTAATTATTTCTTCTCTATTTTTGTTCTAAAATCTATTTATATAGATCAAATTGGTTGGACCACTAAGTTTCAAAATTGTATATATATATTTATAGTTTCAGAATATGTTGCAAATAATTCAGTCTAATTAAAGTAAACTACGATTATTACCACTTTTTAAATATTAATTGACCTGCATGCCTAATTCTTTACGATGGAGTAAAAACACGCTTTACAGAGAGAATGGTTATTTGGGGTCAGCTGTGAGAAAAACAGTAGCCACCCGAAAAACACGTTTCACAAAAAGACGGCGATTATGGAAGTGATAGCAGGGGCCATTCGATCAAAAGATCGGACGGCTAGAGACGTTTGGAAAAGACAGTGTGATTGTCGGTGTCAGCGCAAGCGGAGGATCGGGAACCGAGGCGAGGAAGTGCCCGCCCAACGAGGAGACCAGAAAAAATAAATACCAAATATTATTATTATATAATATATATATCTTTTTTGATTTTTTATTTACTAACGAAAATATTTTGTTTAAATAATAATAAAAAGGAATGTGGGGTGACGTGGATGGTTCAGTATTTAAAGTAGTGACAGGGTTTTATTTATTGAATTGCTGCACCTTTGAAAAATAGATGAATACTATTTTATTAATTTTATATTTCTCTAATATAATATAATTTGTTTTTTTATAAAGTAATAATTACAAACAAATTGATTTAGAAAATAAATATGCTGGAAATTTTTTCAAAATTTCAAAGACTTTTCGTAAAATGTATATATAGTGGGTGAATTCTTTTTTTTTGTGTGATCATACCAATACTAATACACTAGATCCCATAAGAATTTCGAAGTTAAACGTACTTTAAAAAAGCCGACTATAGTGGGTGAATTCTATATAATTAATATAAATTAACAAGTCAGTACACAATTAGTGTACTAAATGGGAAGACAAAATTAGCTAGTCAAGATTAATTTAAAAATTCGCAATATACAACTTATAAGTATTCTTAAATATCAAGCAGAGGAAATGTACCTATCTGATCAGCTTTTTCATTTATTATTTCACAATCTATACAACTTGAATTCAGCTTTTACTACATGACCAATTGACCATATCTGTCATTTAATGTGTTTTTCCAAACTGAATATTTCATTTATGTAGATATACTTTGATAATAATGAGAAATTTAATTTCTTGAATTGATTTTTTCTTTCAAAAAACATATATCTTATGGAGGAAGTGCTATGCTTGCAAACTAAATATCATACTATATAAATATAGAAATGAACCACGAAAAACTTAATAATAAATTTTAATCTTAATATTATTATCCTAAAGTTGCATAGAATAATTAATGAAATTCATATAAATTTTTATATAGAGTAATTTCTAATCAGTTCTTTTGAACGTTATGATTTGATTTATGTTACATAAATTAAAGAGAGAATTACATTAAGTTCCCTGACGTTTTCCATATTTTCATGTAGATCTCTCTAGTTTTATTTTTTATATCCTAGTCCCTTGACTAGTCAACCGTTAATCAGTTCTATTAATTTTGTAGTACCGTTGTGTTTGTTTCATCGAGACGATGGATTTGGACTATAAATTTATCTGATTAGGTGAAGAAATAAGAAAGTTACAACCTTAAAAAAATCTTCATATATATAGTCCAAATTTCCCATTTTGTCACCGAATCAGACAAATTTATATTTTAAATTCATCATCTCGATGGGAAGAACACAACAATATTAGGAAATATAATTAATGGAATTGACTAACAATTAAACCGTTAAGAAATTAGAATATAAAAAATAAAACTATAGAGAATCAGATATAAATATTACAAATATTTGGAAACCAATATAATTCATCCTAAATTAAATATTTATTTCCTATTTTATTACCAGTCTTATTGAAGATCATTTTGTTTCTATCTATCTCTAACATCGTACGACTGCAGAGTAACAAAAGCACGTGACGAGATAAATGAGTTTCTGGATAGTGGGGCCCACATAAAACTTCACATTAGGCGACAAGACCACGTGTAGGGTTCGTCTCAGAGGGGTACGTGACAGAAGTCTATTGGGTGGAAATTCCATGTGACGGGACCACATTTGAGGAGCAGCAAATCATATGTTAATGATCATGCTCCATAAAATATATTCCAATATTTGTCTAACTCCACCATAAAGAAAATATATGTATTCAAATTCAAATATTTATGCTCTGAAGAGATAATGTGGGTGATGGTGGGTAAAATTGAGCATTCACGCGTCACTATCTTAGAGCTCTTGGGTCCACACAGAACCGGTCAAAGTTAACCTGACTGTAGGGTCACGACTGTAGGATCGATCTTCATCCTCATGAAAATAGTTCGGTCGAGGTCGATGAATTCGACCTCCTTCCGCTTTGCGCTCGGGATCGAATACCTAGCTACCCCAATCTGCTGCTGCCTGCCTTAGCGGGCTGATCAGACCACAACATTCGGTCTCGAATCGATTCAAAATGCCTAACGTCGCATCCAACGAGCACCACTCTAAAAGCAGCGACATTAAATGCAACAGATCTGCAAATCGTACCTTTGACAGGACTGATTTGATAGATATACTCTATTTAAGGAATGCATGTCAGCCGGCATTCCGATCAAGCATTTAATGCGCCCTGATCGTGACATTAAATGCACACACTCTGAGGTGTACTTAGTGCGTGTTAGCCCACCCTATAAATACCCTCAGCATTTATTATGGTTAGTACGTAAGTGCTATTAAATGCTCCGAGCTTACATATTTCGCATTCGAGAGCCCCTTTCTGTTCACTCGTACTGACTTGAGCGTCGGAGGTGCTACGCCGGAGACAACCCTCTCCGGCCAAGTAACCTCCTGTTCGTGTGTTTCAGGTCGGAGTCGTTCCCGTCTCTACAAATTTAACCGACTAGCTTGGATACGTGGACGATCAAGATTCCTCACCCCAAAAACGACCTCATCAGTGGGGAGTAAAAGAGTATTTTTAAAAAATATGTAAAATATAACATAGAAGTTAATTAAATAAGAAATTAAGTTCAACCAAATCAAATTAATTAAATAAGAAAAATTAATGACAAAATCGAGACATTAACTTATTGACTTTTCCATTTCCATACATTTCTTGTGTTAAATTAATTCCTAATTACTCCGAGAAATTAAACAAAATATATTTAACCCCCTAAGGCCCTAGGGTAGAGGGTGTTTTATACTCAGTAGATATTGAGATTGAAATAATGTAAAAATTGACTTATTCACCTCACAAAGTCTATAATATTCCTGAATTTTATTATATAAAGGCATAAACTTTTCATTTTACACATTTTCAATTCATAATTTACCTAGGCCTTCCACTGATTTGAGTGTCGATTTAGAGATTTGGAACAACTGGGGTTCAAAATAGGGAGAGGGGAGAGGGAAAAGACATTATGGGTTTAGATTTTACTGTAGCAAATTTACAATGTAAAAATATGATATTTTGACCCGAATTATAACATCGTTAAAACGCCTGTATAACGAGAAGTAGACATCGTGATAATTACTCTATATTACAAGAGGGTTATTAGAAAGAATAATAAGAGCAAAGACGGGGTTAAACTTAGGAATAGCATAGCTAGATAATATAAACTCTAGACTGCAAAATAATTCCATGAAACCCATCAGCAAAACTACGTACTAAGAGAATGATTCACTTTTCATTTATGAACCAAATTAAATTAATTTACATTAAAAATGTTATTGTAAAAATTATCACAAGAAATAACATGAAAATGTAATGTCTATGCCAAAACAAAAGATTAGCGCGCGCTATGTTCTCCTGATCACTAGGCCTTGTGCGGCGAGGTGTTTCTGTTTCTCAATCCGGCGTCGGAGATGAAGAAAATCCTCGACGGAGCACGGCAACATCAGCGGTCCAGTTGTTTGATAGCCATATACGTCACAAGCTCTGTCGAGAAGTCTCTGAAAGTGAGGATTATGTAAGTATGAAATTGGGATGAGAAATCTCTGAAATTTATTACAATAATCTTGCTCATCATCATTTGGTAATCCCACTCGAATCGCCACGCATCCTTTCTTCACTTTCATCTTCTTTTCCCTTGGCATCATGTTCTAATTTTCTTTTTTCTTTTTTTGGGTAAATTATATATGCTGAAGAAGTTGAAGAATTTGTGTGGGATGAGTAATGTGGTGGTAATTAATATTTGAAATTTTGATCTTATTTATAGGATTTGCCGATTTGGATATAGCTTAGTAGAGATTCTTGTGGGTTTCTTGGTAATTTTCTTGTACAGATTCTTGTGTTTGATGTCATGACTTGTTGCATTATACCTATTTGTTTTCTTGTTAATTAGCTTTGTATTGACCAATTATTAGTATATTTTGGGGAACACAGCTTTTTATTTATGACCTTAGTCTAAGTGGATATCTAGTTACACTATTCTTGAAATTCGATACAATATATTCCTAAAATTTCATTATTCATGTAAAATTTTATCGGATTTTGGTTATATATATTCACACTATTAGAAGCATCTCATCTCGCGCAGCCTATCGATCTAAGAATCATGATCTTTTCATGATTATAATAAATTTTATCTAATTTTACATGAAAAATATACCTAAGCTCAGGGGACCTTTTTGTAATTTATAAAATAAAAGGGACTAATAGTGAATGTGAATTTTAGATGGAAATACGCCAAATAATTAGATAATTAGTTGTCTAGGATTCGTTTTTGTTAAAACAAGAATTATTTGCTTGCAAAAGAAACAAAGTTATGTAAATTGCTTTAAAATTGTAAAATACGACAAGTATTCTAATCCGTATCAAATATTGAGTATCTCTTTATTAACAGTTAGTGCACGAATATTAAGTACCAAGGAACTTTAATTTCTTTGTGGATTTGGACAAAAAAGCTTTGGTTAATATAATATTATTCCTTGTTAACTCACATTATTATTATTGTTCTTTCAATATGTAAGACAAACTACCTCGTATAAGATAATGAAATCATGAGATGCTTTCAAAGCGCTTTTCTTATAGAACTTGGATTCTTGAAATCATCTTTAATTGTCCTAACTCTTGAAATTGTTTCAGACAATAATGATTTCTTGTTATGTTGCAGTGTAAGAAATAGGTAAAGATTCAACGAAATTTCCAAAGAAAATGTTGCATAAGTTGAATGGACACTTTCCTGGAACCGACAGTGTTCACTTCATTAGATGGAAACTATGGGATGCTATGTTTAATAAATTTCTCTATCATACAAAAATAGTAGGAGCAGTATTCCCACTTGTTGACCAAGTTCGTTAATTTCGACATAAAATTTGGTCAAACAAAAAAGATTGTGCTTTTCCTATTTAACTTTTATCATAATATAAGTGATTATTTAGGTAGTTTCCAAAGGAAAGAGATATAATTACTGAACGTTTCACCTATTCCCAAGAGATGTAGATAATAGGATCAGTTACGAAAATCTCCCTGAAACTTATGCCGTTCAGGAAAAATACACTCAAACTTTATAAAAATTTTCAAGGAATATTATGTATACATTTTTATGTTTCAAGGGAGTATTTGTAAAATTTTTAGTTGACAAGGGAGGTATTTGTAATTTCAAGATTTCAGAGTGTTTTCAGAAAAAAATCTACCTCGGGATTTTTTCGTAATTATCCCTTATAAATAAGAATATTTCAGAGACGTCTAATTTAATTGCATACACATACCAATAACAAATAAAAAATCAACATTCTTGATCACCTGTTATAGTTTCAGCAGGATAACTGGTGGCCGTGGGCATTCTTTCTCTGTATCATCTGACCCAAATTACCAATAATCATTACACGAACAACTCCCACTTTCAAAATGATGGAAGCGGTAAGCATCACGTACAATAATAGTTCTACAAACAACCTTAGATACAAATTTAATCCAATTATGACAATCATTACAAACACGCAAATTCTTCATGACATGCAAAGGAATCATATCAGACAAGCACATAAGTCCAAAAGCAACAGCCAATTTTTCACTGTGAACGTATGCAGTGGGGTCCTTCTGCCCCAGCTCCTCATCGTTCCATAGACTACTACGGTCGTGCACATACCCAATTGCAGCTACCCGTTTATTTAAATCCTCCAAGTACTCGTAAATATTATCTGCAAGAGGATGGAGCCTATCACCAACAAAAAATGCATGGACTGAATTCTTTACTTCAATCCAACTACGACCAGGCTCTTTCTTGACACCTCTTTCTTTCATGAGTCGTCTTGCTTGATCACGAAGATCCCATTTACGAGTAAAAGCATACATATTTGACATGAGAACATAAGTAGCTGAATCTTTAGGTTCTAATTGTAAGAGACGTTTTGCTGCAACTTCACCGATTTCTGTATTCTTGTGAGATGTGCATGCACTTAAGAGGGTTCTCCACACCATTGCATCTGGTTCAATTGGCATAGATTCGATAAATGATCTTGCACGGGAAATTTGACCTGCTCGCCCCAAAACATCTACCACACAGGCATAATGTTCGTGTTTTGGCACCAAGTTATGGTTTTTACTCATGGAGTTGAAGTAATTAAGCCCTTCCTCCACTAATCCTACATGGCTACAAGCTGATAGAACTCCCACATAAGTTATATGATTTGGCTTCATTTGCTGCTTTTCCATGTCCTCAAAGAGCTCCACAGCCTGCCCACCATATCCGTGTTGGGAATATCCTGTAATAATAGCATTCCATGAAACTTCATTTCTGTGAGGCATTTCATCGAACAGCTTTCTAGCACCATTAAGACGCCCACATTTTGCATACAATGTGATTAATACATTGCATACTTCTGTCTCACTGTCGTATCCTGTTTTTATCGTTCTAGCATGAATTTGCTTACCTAGTTTTAAATCTGTTAAATTTGCTGCTGCACTAATGGAAGACCCATAAGTGAACATATTAGCCTCTTCTCCAGCTTGAATCATTTGAGGAAATACCTTCACTGATTCGACATTGTTTCCACACTGAGCAAAACCTGATATTAATCCGTTCCATGAAGCACTATCTTTATCATAAATTCTCTCAAACGCCAAATGTGCCTCAGATATACAACCACATCTGGCATAAAGACATACAAGTGCGTTTCCAATTGAAATATCTAAAGAGTAGCCAGAGACAATAGACTGAGTATGAATTTGACGCCCTTGATTGAGAGCTTGGATTCCAGCACATGCACTAATAACACTTGCTAATCCTATGTTATCTGATTGAATCCCTTGTTCTTGCATTTCTTCAAACAGTTTAAGAGCTTCAGCAAACATGTCATGCTGACCATATCCAGCAATCATAGCCGTCCAAGAAACAATATCATCTTCTTCGAGACGTCTGAATATTTTCAATGCAGTCTCCAATTTCCCATGTTTGGCATACATGTCTATAAGGACACTACAAACATACACATTTGGTTGGAATCCGGTTTTTACAACTTGGGTATGAACTTGCTCTCCTAAATCAAGATCTCCAATAGAAGTACACGTTCGTAGAATACTAGGATATGTGTATTGATTAGGCTGCATGCCAGTAATTTTCATCTGTGAATAAATATGAACTGATTCTTGGAGATTGCCCATCTGTCCATAGGCCACTAGCATAACATTCCATAGTACAACATTAGTTTTTTGGGTCGCAAGGAAGAATTTATGGGCCGTTTTAACATCAGAACATTTTACATAGAGGTCTAAAAGAGAACCCTCAATGATGATATCCAAACACATCCCTGCCTTGATTGCATACGAATGCAACTGCATTCCCTTATGAAGAGCCCCCATTGATGCACAAGCACCCAAGAGACAGGCCACTGTAACACTATCAGGTTTCAAGGACTCTGCTTGCATTTTCTCAAACACCTGGAGGGCTTTCTCGGATGATCCTCGCATAGCAAATCCAGAAATCAGTGTGTTGTAAGAAACTTTATCTCTAAATTGCATTTCATTGAAGATCAGTTCAGCAAATGCCAAGTTTCCGGTCCTTGAATAAAGTGCAAGAAGAGAGTTGCATACGAAAAGCTCTGATGAAAATCCCCACTTCAAGATTAGAGCATGAAGTTGCTCACCGAGTTGACTTGAGTTTATCTTGCTGCAGGAGCTTATAATGCTTGAAAAGATATATGGAGTCGGAAATACACCTAACTTTCGCATATCACAATAAAGGAGGATACTATCAATCTCGCGACCACTTTGTGACAACCCTGATATCATGGAAACCCAAGTAACACTATCTCTGGTGGACATATTTTTGAAAATTTGTATTGCAGAGTCGACAGATTCGTTCTTGAGGTACAAATCAATCAGAGGATTACAGACATGTGGGCTTGTATTGAAACCACAATGGATTATCTTAGCATGAATCTGTTGAGTAAAGTGAAACGAGACTTTAGCACCACTTAAAGCCCGCAAAACATTAGCTACAGAACCATCATCCAGAGTAAAATTCTTTTCAAGAATTCTTGAAATTCCATCATTTTCATGCAACCCAATTTTCGAAATTTCTCCTTGAATGTTCTTGGCATCTGGTGAGCACAAAACATTACTTTTCTGTCTATCAGAACATATGTCATCAACATTGCATGCATTTTCTTCAAGTGAAAATTCGTTGAATGCACAAGATGCTGCAGAGCTGCTGAAAGAGAAACACTTGGAAGTGGGAGCTCCACAAGATTGATGCCACTACAAAACATTGTTAATAGCATCACATTATAGAAGTAAATTGTACATAGTCCATACACGTTAAGTAGAAAGAAAAAATAGGATATTCGAGAATGAACCTTGTAAAAGAAATTTGATGAAGCTTTTAGCGGGAATTGGTGAAAGGAGCAGTGCACCAAGGACCTGCAAATCCTTATGAGAATCATCAAGCGAGCAATGTCCACTCACCACCATTAACCCTTTCACTCATCTTGAGAGATGCATGCAAAGTTCAAAATATAAATATCAAGCTACAACGCTTAGTAATTAGTAACATCCGATAGTAAGAAGAAGAAGTCTAGAAATACTACACAAATTCTTTGTTCATTTAGTCCTTCAATTAAGAAAACTCAATAGGATTTATCTTGCAATGTTACTATCGAATTGAAAAACATATCTACACAGTGTGGAAGTATATTGAATATACACATTAAGGGCAGGGCACGTGTAAGCAGATGTATACGGAGCCAGTGTCCTGTTTCCAAATCCGTATCTGTTTAGCACATCCAATCACCACTAAACTGCTAATAATTATACTATTATTATCTCTGTATGTACAAATATAAATGTAATTTGAAACCTATATCTATATCTATATATATGGAATTTGAAATTCATATAAGCATAGGATGACAGATTAGTGCGAATCAGAGAATGCATGCATGGGTATTCCAATTGCTAATAGTTAATACGAAGGCGTGGAACAAGTTAAGACTTAACTCCATAAAAAAGAAAAACCCCTTTTGAATTCTCTAGATTGAGGAAATGAGAAACCAATAATCATGAAGGAGACATGGAATAGTGAAGTGATCTTAGAAAGAAAAGGCATCACTGTTCACATATCTTATATTATGAGATCACTCCAATGCAACCTCCCATCTAATGTGAATTTAATCTCCTTTAGGCCAAAAGATAGGTTTTGATTCATCTCAAACAAATCTAAACTTACATTATATTACATTTACTTAACAAATACACTTGAAACTTCATATTTGATGTGCATTGGTTTCAACAATAGCATACAACAGAGTTCAGAAACTGCAGTACCAAAGTAACCAAACTACAGTGCAACTACTTCAGATTAACACAACCCAGAAAAGTAAGAAATTTAGCTACAAACTCATATAATTATAAACCTCATAAACCCCAAATTTCCATTCTCAATAAACCCAAAAAAAGAAACTCAAGAAATCGAAACCCAACAAACCAATATGCAGTCATACCTTGAGCTTGAAAAAGAGAGGGACGGGCGGCGTGTGACAGCGGCGCGGCGCGGTGGAGATAGGGGTGCACACGAGCCGAGCCGAGTTTGGTCTAAAATATCAGGCTTGAGCTTGAGCTTGAACTTGACAAGCCTGGATTTTTTAGCTTGAGCTTGAGCTTGAGAAAAGCTTGAGCTCGGCTTGAGCTTGAGCTTGATCAAGCGGCTTGATTAGGTCAGTTTTTGCTCAAGCTCAAAAGTTGACTGAAAATAATCATATAGGAACAGCTGATCAACATAATGGAAAAAGCCAGTACTCGATTCATCAGTGTGAGTGGCATAAAAGCAAACAAATTGGCTCCCACTTATGCAGATATAAGTCTGTAACTATATTATAGAGACATAATTTCATTTCAACATATTCTCTACATAGCAAAGTCCATGTTTTCATTTTGTTGAGACATTGTTGAGTGGTTTCTGCAGTTAAAACTATATAAATATCTAACTTGACAGATCAAGGAAAATGGATCTAGATATTTAATCCGTGACGATAAAATTGAAATCTTGCTTATAAACATTAAACAGTTTACAAAGTATCACCAACAAATGCAGAGAAGCATACAGTAAAAGTAAAAACAAATGAAATTGGGAAAAACTAAAAGCATCTACATAGAGACCAACTGCGATCATTAGTTCATTACAGATTACAGGCTACTTTTTGCAACTAAAGTACTTAAACTCACTAACAATTAGGCGCGGTGGCGGGTGGGCGGAGAGGGGCTGTGGCTGCTAAGATAGGCGCGGGGCTGGAGGTGATGGACGGCGAGGGGCTGGTGGTGGACGGCGGGTGGCTGGTGGTGGTCGGCGGTGGGCTGAAAGGGGCTGGTGGCCGTGGGTTGTGGGTGGTGGGCGGCTAGGGTTTGGGTCTTTGAAACGGACGGGTCGGGAAGAATGAATGGATTGGGATTTTGGGAATTAGGATTTAGGTTTACTTTAGTTTGTCCTTTTTTATTTTATTTTTTTGTTTTTATTTTATTTTATAAATTAAAATGAAAATATTACATATTATATATTTATGCATAAAATAATAAAAAAAAAATAATATATATATATATATATATATATATATATATATATATATATATTATACAAAACTTGCGAGCCCCGAGCCCATGAGAAAGAAGCTCGGGCGTTGCTTGAATCAAAGCTTAAGCTTGCTTGAGTTCGACTTGAGCTCGATCAGACTCGAGCTCGATTCAAGCCATCTCGAGTTCGGCTCGCCAGGCTCGTAAGCTGGCTCGACTCATTGTGTACCTAGGGAGAGGAGAGGCAGCGGATAGAGAGAAGAGAGATTAAATTAACAATTAAAAATTTGAAGGCCTCTTTTAGTAATTATCTGGGATACTGATTCCGATGGACTTGACCCGAATCCATTGAATTCTGCCCAAATAAATCAAACGGGCTAGGTCTATGTTTAGGGGCTCAAGATCCCTGAGTAAGTTAATATAGTGTCGAAATACTAAGCTACTTCATTTGGACATGGATACAATAATACTAATTTTTTTATATTTTTTATTAGAGAAGTGTCCGACATGATGTCAAATACGACACGACAAAGTAAGATTTTTAGAAGTGTCCGTGCATTATAGAATTTTGGTTAGAATCACCATATAAAATGGCAACATAATCCGAAGAATAGGGCTTCTAAGTATTTCGGAACAAAATGTCACAAAACCCTCTATTTTCTATGACTGATCAGTGATCAATAACTAAACAAAAGATTTGTAATTTTCTTTGACTTTACCAAAACCGAAATAAAAACCATTAATATTGTAGATAGGATTTAATTCATATATATAAATTATCTGTGTTATTCATAAATTTCATCGCACTCCCTTGTTTTATTTTTATTCCTAATAGTCCCTTGTGATATAGAATAATTATCACACTGTTTATTTTTTGTTATATACGCGATTTAACAATGTTATAAATTACAGATAAAATACCAGATTTTGTATTGTAAATTTGCTACGATAAAATCTAAACCCTTAATTCATTTTTCCTCTCGCTATTTTGAACCCCAGATGTGCCAAATCCTTAAATCAAGACTCATATCAGTAGAAGACCTAGGTGGATTATTAATTGAAAATGTGTAAAACGAAAGCTTTCTGCCTTTATATAATAAAATTCATGGGTATTATGGATTTTATGAGGTGAATAAGTCGATTTTTATCCTATTCCAGTTTCAATATCCGCCGAGTGTACAACACTCGCTGTTTTAGGGAAGTTAAATAAATTTTGTTTAATTTCTCAAGGGTAATTAGAAATTAATTTAATATAGGGGTGAATACAAAGATTTCGTATTACACAGAGTAGTTGTTGGTATTTCTTCCATTATAGATATACTCATATTATGTATACATCCAAGAGGACAATTACAAGCTATAAAACATTAACAATTATTAGTTGTATTTGTACATTCGAGAATGGGAACAAACAATTACATCCATGGTCATCTCCTTTATTAGCATCGCAAAGTGTACACTTTTTTTTTTCAATTCCACCTGATTTCTTTCATATTCGAGCACTGCAGAGCTAAGAAATTGAAACTAGTGAGCTTTTCTAAAGATATCTAGTGCCTAATCCCTCTATTGAAATAAAAAGAGAAAAAAAAAAAAAAAAGACTCATTCAAAGTCAAATTTTGTTATTCGACATCGGAGTAGAAGAAAATCCTCGACAGAACATGGCAAGATTAGTGGGCCAGTGGTGTTATAACCATAGATTTCACCAGCTTTATCAAGAAGTGTTTGAAAGAGAGGGTTGTACAAGTATGAAAGAGGGATTGAGAATTTCTCTAGTGCACAAATATTGTTATCTTCATGAGTATTTGGTAATCCGACTTGCACTATCACCCTGCCTCTCTTCAACTTCATCTTCTTCCTCAGCTGCATTGTTATATATTGTGGTTGAATTGGTTGGTGGTGGAGTTGGTGCTGAGATATTTGAGAAATTTCTTATGGTGTATT